>OZ004700.1:14880190-16080190 GCA_963924545.1 Pogonocherus hispidulus
CTGTAATCTTAAAATAATTGAACATTTTATGTTTTAACATGAAAAATACTGGTAATAATCTAGCTGATTTGAAAACCATGATATGCATTTGCGTGTTTCAGTAAACTAAAATAATAGATGGTTTGTTATAATTAGTTAGACCTGTTTGTTACCTGCCATATAAATCAGCATTACTCATGTCTAATTAGCATCATTAATAAAATACGTTTATAGCAGATCAGCTGAGGGTGCTTAATAACAACAGATATGTAAAGTACAAAAATAATTGTTTTTACTTAGCGCCCTATGAAGCATTTTTATTTACAAATATACATGACATTATTATTTTATAACTATGTCATAACAACCTGAATCGGAGTATGAAGAACTAGAAAAGGTAGATTAATGATTGGCAAGACGATGTGAGAGGTAAAATAGTTGGAAGATCTCTTATTTATTTGAAAGTACAACAGCTCAGATACATGAGAATCCAATAATTCAATTAAACATGAATAAAAAAAAAATATTTTTTAGAGATAAAGCTTCAGTGAATTTGGCGAGGCCCTTGATAACATAGGTGCGAGACCCCTAACTTTCAAATTTACGAATGATTTTTATTAATCTAGGATGGAAAATAATTAGTAATAAGTATTAAATTAAGACATAATTTGCTGGTTACCTCATTCTTTATGAAACACGTGGTGAAGGTTATAATTAAATTAACATACCTCGTTCACTTTAATTTGTGTATAGTATAATACACTTTAATATAGCATAGGTATCCGACCAAATATTATATAGACAAATAATAGCAACACAGTTTTGTGACCAACAATATTTAAAACAATGGCTTTTTGTTTACATTGGTGCCCAAGCATTTGGTCCAATCAAAAAATGCCATTTTAATTTACCGCCTAAATTGTTAGGGATTTTGTGACTGTCACCAATGGGCGTGGTTTACACAGATAAGTAGCCATGCATAAACGTAGAATCGGCGATGGCGAGAGGGATCGTCAATGATTTTACAATTGTTTTTTAATAGTAAATATTGAATACTATTATAAATAGTGGTAGTAAATATTATACACATATGTGTTTAAATTGTTGTTCTTGAATATGTAAATCTTAAACTTTGTATTTACTAAAATAAAATATTCTAATTTGTACTTTTATTTTTATAATTATTATTTTCACCCCTTAAAACATAGCCGCCCATGCCGTTGGGCACTGTGACAGGTAATTTCATGAAATTTTTTGTTATTCTTGGTCACATTATTTTATATACTGACAAATAGGCAATTACTTATCTATACATATTTGATCGGAGGCATAGGTATATATTAAATATATTATAATGGTCAAAATTCACAACATACTTTAACATACACTTCCATGTAGTGTATATTAAAGTGTATTAATAATATTAATTTCTTTATTGTTAATTTTCACCATCTATTTTTTGCAATGTCCTTAGTTTTTTTTTAATTTTTATAACAAAAAACAGGTTTTTTTTTTATTCTACAGTTGGTGTAATCCCGAAAGAAACTACAATCAATCATACAGCTACACCATAAATAAGTTAAAGACATTATCCTTCTGTTTTATTTATTACAAACGATTAATTAGTTTAGAAACTATTAGTTGGATTTTTATGCACTTATGAAAGAAGTGTTAGATACAGTTTTAGCTGTTAATTAAAAAAGTTTTCAGAATTAACCGGCTGACTGCCTGACTACGAATGATAAAAAAAGAAAAAATATTGAAGATTTTTATCGATGATTCCTACTGATAAAAATCAAGAAGTATCCGATAGTTGCTTGATTTTGATATAACTACAAGTCTTGAAGTTAAGTAGATATATCAGATACCTTTTTCGTTGTCCTGATTCACATTGATTCTAAAGGATTCATGTATAGCATATATAGTTTGTTATCAGGACTTTTGAACTTGATATAAAAAAAAAAATCCCACTATCATAAAGTAATTTTACGAAATACTCTCATTAAAACACCAGCGATAATGGTATTAAAATAGGAGAGATAGGTATTTAAAATTGTAAAGGAAAATGTCTAAACAATTTCTGTTATAAATCCACTCGAGAATGCAGTAGCTACTTATTACGTAGCAATTTTGACGTAGATGTCTTGCATAGACTGTCAGTTCCTTAACCGGTATTGTAATTATTTTGCAATGAGGCAAGCGCCCCAGTTTCTGCCTCATTCGAACAACTTTATAAACCAGAACTAAGCAAATTGCACTGTCCGATAACCGAGAATACAAATTTATTCACTTATAGATAAGTTAAAACGCTAATCTAAATACCAAATTCCTAACAGCTATAAACATAAATGGGCGATTTACACATTTCTACTTTATAAATTAGAAAATAAAGTTCACCGTTGCTTCTATATGACTAAAATGATGATGCGTAATAAAAGTTAATATTCCTACATCAATAACTAAAATAAACTGTCGAGCATACCAAGTGCGGTTCACGGAAAATTTGTGTCAAATTTGATATCGCATATCTTTTGGCGTATAACTCATAGATACATGATTGTGCCTTTGTTAATTAGGTACTTACCTCAACAATTCGAGACTAACGTCAAATTCTTGTAGCTCAGTTATTTTTAGAGATACGTACTAAAACACCTTGTTATGTTTTTTTACAAAAACTTAATGGCGTCCATGGCCTATTCCGAGGGGTTTTGAAAAATGATTATATGGTCAGTTTGTAACCTTAATTCTTACCTTTAATAATCTTCTTAAATAATTCCTCTAACGCAACTGGTTTTGAAGTTATAGCAGTTTAAGTGATTACCTATGGTTCGACAAGTTGTTGTTACTTATAATTGCACAAGAGGTTTGTATTTTTCCGGATAAATTTGGATTGTTTAATGAGAAACTGTTGCCAAGCAATTAGACGAGAAAAACTATCAACTATTAAAAACGCGACACCGAAGGTGGAGCGTTTTTAGGTTGACAGTTTTTTTATTCAAATTGCTAAAGGAAACAGTTTAGAATTTAAACAACACAAACTTATCCGGTATCAATACAAACATCGAGTGTAATTCGGCAGGACAATTTAATGAATAAGAAATTTAGAAACATGAATGCAAACTTTATTTATGAAACACTAAAAATAAACATATTTTTATTTGAGCATCACCGAATCGATTTATTGTTAGTGTTAAATAATTCAATAACTTGTTGAGAGAAATGTCAAACTATTTATTTTGGCAACGGACACCGCAATAATTGATTAAAAAATGAATAAGTGAAAAAACTACTACTGCAATTGTCGCTGTAAAAGTTGCAGGTAACTTTTGTCGCTGTCAAAGTGACAATTGCACTATGGCATATGCGATTTTTTATATATAAATTAAATTGTCACTTATAATTGCGCAAGAGGTTTATATTTTAACGGATTAATTTGGATTGTTTAATGAGAAACTGTTGCCAAGCAATTAGACGAGAAAAACTGTCAACTATTAAAAACGCGACACCGAAGGTGGAGCGTTTTTAGGTTGACAGTTTTTCCAGTCAAATTGCTAAGGAAACAGTTTAGAATTTAAACAATACAAATTTACCGGTATCAATACAAACATCGAGTGTAATTCGGCAGGACAATTTAATGAATTAGAAATTTACAAACATATAATACAAACTTTATTTATGAAACACTAAAAATAAACACATTTTTATTTGAGCATCACCGAATCGATTCATTGTTAGTGTTTAATAATTCAATAACTTGTTGACAGAAATGTCAAACTATTTGTTTTGACAGCGGACACCGCGATAATTGATTAAAAAATGAATATGTGAAAAAACCACTAGTACAATTGTCGCTGTAAAAGTTGCAGGTAACTTTTGTCGCTTTCAAAGTGACAATTTCACTGTGGCGTATGCGATTTTTTATATATAAATTAAATTGTCAATACAATATGACCGTAAATATGATCAAAATTGTAACTCTAATCTGAGCTCTTATGGAAGTGACATTGACGTCAAACTTATTTTTTACACAAACATTAAGGTTGTGTTCCGATATTAAACTTGGTTAACCAAAATCTCGGTTAAGCGTTCCATTAAATAAAAATTCCTGAAAATTGTTTAATTTTGGAACTGTGGTCACCTGAAAAAGGTCAACCAAACGTCAAAATATTGACCATGCTCTGGGAGCGGTGAATTGGTCAACCGAAGAGTTAGCAGGTTAGGTTTTAGCATTGAGAGAAGAAAGATCAATTCTCTCAACGATTTTAATTATATTTTGTTTAGATGGTGAAGGCAGATGGGGTGGTGCTCTTGCGTTAAGAGTTATAATAAATATTTATAAATGCCACTTTTCTGTATTGTATTCTGTAGTCCACTTGACCAAGTCGACTGAAAGCTACACTTATATCTACTTATAAGCTACTTATATCTTACTATAATATACCAAATTATCTGCCGTTTCATTTATTTTTTGACTGGAGACTAGAGTAATAGTTAAGCACGGAATATGAAGGTGTTTAAGGTTGAATGAATCCCAATAAAAACAATTCATCATCCATGTTGATTAACCAGTCAGTTCCTTTATTATACATTTTTCAGGTTTACCAATATCTCGGTTAACCGAAATCCTGGTTTGTCGCGGATTATATCGGAACACAACCTAACGTGTTATCTGTCAGATTATACAACATTGTCGGTGAACAAGATGCTTACAACTGAAGAAGAATGTTTATATATAAAGCATGGAATCGTTTATACGAGTTTGTAAGAAATACTTGACCCGACATTAAGTGGGTTGGATCTCAATTTGAGCAGAAGTTTCAGAAACCTAAACCATCAAATAGTGTAATTTTGTACGTTGTTAAAAAAATTAAGACTACTGGCAAAGTTAACATACAACGAAAGGGCAAGTCAGGAAGAAAAAGATATGTTCGAGTCAACGAAAATCTCGGACGAGTCATAGTCGCCGAAAAGAATCATCCGAATAACCGCTCTCTTAAAAAGTCAAATGTCCCATAAACGGAACCAAAATTATGAAGTAACGTTTAGTTTACTGTGCTCGGATGCTGACTAACATTTCATCATACATCATAACATTCTGTTTTTTGTTCTGTTTTTGCCGCGGCGATAGCTCAGTCTGTTAAGTGTTGGGTGGTAGCTTTGTGACTAACAGAATGGCATATCGCGGCGCGAGTTCGAATCTCGCCAGGGGAGAAATGACACCTCTCCCAGGGAATGGTTGTGTGTCTGCGTTTTTTTCACGTGTATCCTCCCTCTACACAAGCCTGAGGCTTCCAGAAGGGAGGTTGTCCATTTCTGTGATGTGTTTTATGTTTTATGTTTTTGAATAATATCTGGTTTTCAGATGAATACAATATGTTACTTCCTGGCCACATTAATAGGTATTAAGATTCAGGCCAGGTCTTTTAGATTCAGTGGGTTTATTCCTCCTAAGGAATTGATTAAACACCTCTCCATATAGAAAGAGTGAAAGTGTAGTTTCTGGAAATGGGATTGTCACCCACTACTTCTTTTACTGATAATGCAGGCCGAACTGCCACCGTCAACAGTGAAAGATATCAGCAGCAAGTTCCGATACCTTCTGTACAGGACCTGAGACGCTTATGTACAGCAAAAATCTGTGGTTGCGTAGACATTGGTTTCAGCAAGACGGTGCGACAAGTCACGCCGCTAGTCAATCGTTGAGAATGATTAGGGATAATTTTGGTGACAGAGTCATTTCCCGAAAAACAAACTTTAATTATCCTTCATATAGCCCGGACCCTACTCACCTCGATGCATTCATCTGGGGCATGATGAAAACAGCAGTTTTTCAAATCGATCCACCCACTATCTGTCGCTCAATTTGACAATAGTTGATAGATAGCTAGTAGCAAAGACACAAAGAGGAGACTAGGGTGTTTCTCACTACTACTAACATTCATAATGCCCATTAGGCAATCATGTCGCAACATTGTTCATCGATTCTACTACGTATGGCACTCTGATGAACGCGTAATAAGCGTAAAACCGGTCAGTGTCTGATGGTTGATCTGGATGAAAGATGTGGCGACTTCTATGGAGATGCCGGAGTAATGTAATGCCAGTCGGGGCACATTCCCGTGGAGTAGTTGTTTTCGGCATCTTCAAAAAAAATTATGTTGTTTTAATTCACTGAACAACTAGTTCAGTGAATATTCAGAGACTATATAAGACTATATATTCAACGACTATATTCAGTACAAAATTGTAAAAACTAGACCGTTTTGTCAATTCTTGATATATTCTCTTTACAAGAAAATTTTGAAATATAATTATTTACTTCTTATAAGTATAATATGCAATAATAACTAATTAACCATTTAAAAAAGTGTAGCTTATACAAGCTTTAAGCGAGATTTTCCATCAATATAACGGTAGCATATCCTTAAATGTAAGCATTGACAGCAAAAATTATTAGATTTCGGAAGTAATAAAAATTGAATAATATATTGGCTATGTTTTAGGCAATATTTAATACGTAGTAAAATTGGAATGCGTCTGAAAAAGTGATATTAAATTAGGGATGACAATCATTCAACGTAAGAAGAAAAAATGTGTTTTATTACGACATTGAAAGTACTAGATACGCTTATCTCGTCCATAATTTCCACACATTTTTAGATATAAAATAATTGTAAATTGTTACATGTAAAAGAGTTAGTGTTATACAGTGCTTTCGAAAAGTAATGAATAAATTCATTATTTGAGAAATTGAGAAGTTTTAGAAACAATCCCCAGACAGGTCGATTTTATTTTTAAAAAAGGCACTTTTTGACATACGACCCATATTTGTGACGTCATCGTTGTTCGAGATATGACGTCATCGACAATTTTTTTAAATAGCAATCCCCAATTTTGACCACGCCATTTGAAAGAGCGTATCATTCTACATACGCATCATGAAAAATTTTGGTGTTACATAACAAAAATTTCAAGAAAATAATGTTTGAAGATCTTAAAATTTAATTTTCACAATAGGTCCTACTGACAATTATAACGATTATGTAAAAAATCGACTAAATTAAATGTTCAAATTGTGCACCGTTGGCTGCCTGACAGTAGCCAAGACGATTAATAAATTCTTTTTGGACATTATCTATAACTTCAGGAGGTATACGATGTATCTCGTGACGAAAGAGATAGGAAGAGATCCAAGAAATGACATGTTCTTTCAACAAGATGGTGCACCTCCCCATTATGCAGCACCTGTCCGTGTTTATTTAGATAAGCTGTTCCCGAATCGTTGGATAGGGAGAAGGGGGCCGATTGAGTAACCAGCCAGATCGCCTGATTTGACACCCCTAGATTATTTCTTGTGGGGATACTTAAAAAGCAAAGTATACGTTACTAGACTGGTTAATTTAGAAGATTTAAAAGCAAGAATTCGTCACGAGATACATCGTATACCTCCTGAAGTTATAGATAATGTCCAAAAAGAATTTATTAATCGTCTTGGCTACTGTCAGGCAGCCAACGGTGCACAATTTGAACATTTAATTTGGTCGATTTTTTACATAATCATTATCATTGTCAGTATTGTGAAAATTAAATTTTAAGATCTTCAAACATTATTTTCTTGAAATTTTTGTTATGTAACACCATAATTTTTCATGAGCGTATGTAGAATGATACGCTCTTTCAAATGGAGTGGTCAAAATTGGGGGTTGCTATTTAAAAAAATTGTCGATGACGTCATATCTCGAACAACGATGACGTCACAAATATGGGTCGTATGTCAAAAGTGCCTTTTTTAAAAACAAAATCGACGTGTCAGGGGATTTTTTCGAAAACTTCTCAATTTCTAAAATAATGAATTTATTCGTTACTTTTCGAAAGCACTATATATTTAATATTATTAAAACATTCAACTTGTTGTTTATATAGAATTCACTAGCACCTACCCATCGCCTGTGATCATCAGGCGAAATATTGAAAACCCTCTTAAATGTATTCTTCTTCCAGTTCTTTGAAACGGTTTTCATATGATAAGCCTACTTTATTGTTGCTGTGTCCATCCATGGTGATTCAAAATTTAGTAAGCTGAACCTTCTCTTCAAAATAATGATTGAATTGTATTCGGTCGCAACAGGTGGCAATATTAAAGCAGGATTCTAAGGAGGTGATGACTGGTAAACAGTTTATCACCTCCATTTGGGAGTTGTCCATGAATTGCTAATGACGACCATATAAAATAAGGTTTATTATTTGACATGTGTTGACAGGGAATTTCATCTAAATAACACGTACTAAGTAATTAAGCTAGTTAACTTAGATTATATTATAATTCGACAACTAGATATGAATACATTAACCAATCCACTCCTGAAACAGGGCATGTTCAAGTATATTAAAATTTTGTTTGCATTTTATAGTCCACGTAGAATTCGCCATAAGTACGTAAGTATTTTAAGATTTTGAATTTATGCAGTATAAGTAATGCGAATGTTTTTGCTTGGCCGCCAGTTTCTCTTAAATTAACCACCTAAGAGTTAATATTTACACTACCTATACACATTGTTCTTGGAATATAGTAAAGTAAGTTGGTAAATGAATCAATTGATTTTAGTAGTGGTTTCTTTCATATACTACGTAAGTATTTGGTAATAGCGCGATTTTAATAATGCAGCCACTGATAAAATCAAATATGAAAAATAACTGTCTAGAAAGTAGAAAGTAACGTGCCTCGCGCCCCTAACTTTTTTACTTTTGAATACATGTTAGTCAAATTTTCAAGATGTCTATGGGACCAAAAACTACAGAAATACTAAATTTATATTATGCGGTCTTTAAATACAGCTCTTGGTCACAATTTCTCAAATTTGGTTGATAAAATAATCTGCTGCAAGTACCCGATTCTGATGGTGCTTTGCTATTATGTCATTTTTCTATAGATTAAATTAGATTTATTTCCCAGAAACATATACAATATGGAGTTAACCAAAAGCAAACTCTGCAAACATATTCTACACTTTTTTAGATCATGTTGTTGGAATAATTAAGCAAGGAGCAATAATTGATTAAAGAAATAATTGAGCAATATTGACAGTCAAGTTTCGTTATACAGATATCAAAAAATTCCAAATTATAAATTCGTATTATTAAGGCACAATTTGTAATTAAAAAATCATTAAAATGTCTCAATTACAAATGACACATCCCGCATTTCTAAAATTTTCTGTAATAGGTACACCTAAACTTTCTCTGAAGCCACTTGGTGTATTACAACTGGATAAATTTATGTTTCCCTTATTATAACTACAGTTAGACAGACAACGTAAGTTAATTTACATTAACATAAGCTGTAATTAATAGTGTGGGTACTTACATAAATAAGCATCCTTTTTTCGAACAGCCAATACAATAAAAACAAAGCCTGTATATCCCGAAAGAGCCCGGCCCATTGGAAAAAGTACCTGCAACAATACAATAGGCAAGGATATTAAAAATGCCAACGATATTCATCTTAACGCATTTAGTTACCGGTCTCTGCTTTATTACCATATTGTATACAGAGCTAGGAGTTAGATCTTATAAAGTAAAAGCAACGTTTTATAAAAATTAAACTAATTTATTACTGTTTGTAAGTAAGGTGAACAATGGTACCAGCGCTAGAGATATTCTATAGCCTTAATAGGGACCTATTCTTGTACCATTGTGTCCGAGATGGTGTGACCAAACAATGTGTCTTTCTGTAGGTCCGTACCATATGTTTATACGGTAGCGCATGTAGGACATTCACTTTAATCAAAACTGTAAAAAATTTGCTAGTTTTGACGTATTTCTGTCCTCTTCTCACTCTAGCACAATAACCAGAAGTTTGCAAGTATTATTAATGTGTTTTGGAAAGATATAAAGTATTTGGTATTTTAATGCAAATCATTCTAATAATGCAGTCATTCTCTTGAATGGCTTCATAATTTTTAATATGTATTCTAAGGAATACAGTTCTATAGAACTAGAAGTTTTAGACATATTTACATATTTTATTAAAATTATATGAAGAGTATGCAGTAACTTCCAGTACAATTAATTCAGTTTACACACGTCTATTTTATAAGTTATTGTATAAATTGATACTTTTTCATCTAAACACTAATACTCAACATCTTAACGTAAAATTTAACAATGGGGCTACCCAAGCTACCCTCTTATGTGCGAATAATGAGATATATTGCAAATTATCAGACTATACCAATCCTGGAAATATATTATTATACAGAGTGTTTCATATGTTGCTCAGAAAATGCAGAATATGTTCTGCATTTTCTGTTTATATTTTTAGCGACAGATTGCGAGGTTTTCGGAACCCACGCAATGTTGTCAAGTGTAAAAAAGAGCATTCGCAAGCTGGAGCAAAGAGCAAAGGAGATACCGAAATGTCGGAGGACAAAACTTAAATTTTTTTGTTAAAATTTCCATTGCCTGAAAAAAGTTACATTTGATTTAATAGGTTCACGATTTTTCTGATTTTGATCATACTTGAAAAAATATTTGTTTTTCCAGTTTCTGTTTTTTGCCTAATAAGTTCCAGGTAAGTTCTAAGTTCTAAGTAATCTTATTTTAATTAATGCCCATAAGTTATTAAACCTGCACAGTGTCCTGTATAGGTGTAACTGACAATTGAAAAGAAATTCATATAGGCACTGAACATGGAAACTTCCAAATCCCATTCAATTTGTGCGGTAATTCTACTAAAGTCGTGTTGTATTTTTTTCTAAAAAAATTCGTATCTCCAGAAAGAACGGCGTTAGGTCAAAACTAGCAAAAACGTCTGGACGTATGAGCCTAAAGATAAAATGTAAGTAATAAAAGAAAATCCACAACGAATGCGAGAGAATTGGAAGCTTGTCAAATTTTTTGCAAAAATATATGGGAGTTGAAGAACACTCTGTACATTGTAGGATACAAATTACTGTATAAATAATAGCCCCTGTATAAATTATCAATGAATTCTTCGTTAAGACCAGAACCATTTCGTCCCGATTGGTTAGTTGTAATCGAAGATATACAGGGTTATTCAGAACTTATCTCTAAAATTTTGAGGATATGTGCATCCTTAAATAAGAAATCGATATCACCAAAAAAATTTATAATAAAAGTCTTAGGATTTCCCGTAAACAATGTTTAAAGTTATACCATTATAAAGAACTACGTAGATGGGCAATTGTACTTTTACGACAATCTGATATACCACATTCCTAAGAATGTGGTAAAAAAAGTAAACACGTTTTTGTACCTGGAAAGACCGAGCGAATAGAGTTGGAGTGGGGATAATATCTCTATTGTCTTTTCAGTCATCAGTCTGTCCTGTCTCAGTGCCGGTGTTTTATTTATCGTAGGAGTGTTAAACTGTAAAATTTTCTAAATGGCTCATGTGTACAGTAATGCTGAGTTAATGGACTGTTACCAGTGGATTATCAATTACGAGTTAGGTTTTGTGAGTGATTGTTGCAGCAAAATGCTGAAAATCCCCAATTTACTTAATAATTTGCGTTTACAAGATCAGCAACCAGGAGGAACATTCGGTTTAGTGCAGCAAAATTGGATAAGGCGTGCCCAAAAGTGTGTACAAGTCGAGGAATATTATTTCGAACAGCTTTTGTAACAAGGTATGTACAAATTTTTTATAAATTTCATGTTTCTAATACCTAGTATTCAAGTAGCGCAATTCTTCAAAATTAGTATAACAAAATTTTATTCATTTTAAAGACACGTCACTTTGGTTACATCTATCTATCTTTTAGTTTATTTTAAAGTAAAAACGCTGCAAATCTTTTTTGCGCCGGGTGTCGGTATACTCTCAGAACTTCCGAAGTTTTTTTCGTGCTAGCCAGTTTGCATTGTCAGTCCCAAGGTCACTCCATTACAGTGGACCAGTATCCAGCGGCGTGCAATGAAAAATTTTTAAATAGTTTTCAGAAGCCGCCAAAAAATTTTTTTTGCACTATCACATTTCTACATGTATGTTGAACATCCCCAAATTTTATTATGGATAAGTTCTGAATAACACTGTATAGTGTGAAAGTGTGACTAAAATTGAGATGTTCCTTGAATTTTGCACAGCAGGTTATTTGTTTCGTTTTCTACAAATAAGAGTATTCAAGTTGGCACAAAATATGGGAAATATCTTCTACATAAAATCACCCTTTGCACATTTTAGTATTCAAGCTGTTGAACCCGTCTGCATGTTATGTATAAATCAGTACGCAGCAAAGGCACCTACTAACACACACACACACAGCTCTGTTCAGTCAAATGACGACATTAGCAACGATCTCCGCCATAATAACCGACATAAATTTCCGACTTATTTCGCTGCGCATACGAAATCACGAGATAGCGATCAACTCGGGGCCCTTGGGGCGATCTGCTGCAATTTGCCGATACTCGATGGTAAAAATGTCACTTCGCTTCGTCCCGCTGAGGGGACGTGGTCAATTTAACTGGTTTCTATTCTTATAAGGAGACGGACAATTTCAAGAGTAAATACAATGTTTGTATGAAGCTGTTTTGAACTGCAACAGAATAATTTCATTTTTTTACAGTTGCATCTTCATCTATTTATTGGAACATCTGTTTCATTAGAAATTAGCGACCAGATGTGATTCTACTCTTATATCATGATTTTCACAACTTAATCATGAGTATGTACAATATCGTTTACTCTTTTCTTTTAAGTTTTTTAATGTGGAAATTGCCTGTTGTAAGATAGGAGGATCATGAAGATTCTTGATGCAAACTCAAGGTTTTAAATAATCACCTTGATTTTCCTTAGGCAGTAAAGTTGAACATATACAGCCTTATTAATAATAAAACTTAGAATGTTCTAAGACGTGACTAGAATGTAATTAGTGAAAACTGCATTAATAATACCATTTAAATGCATGTTAACGCTAGAATGATGCTAAATCACTAGTTATCAGTTTGGGTATGTTTTACAATAAGTTAAAGTTAACCTAAAAGTTTGACAAAAATGGCAGCAGTTTTTCTTTTCCCTCCCAATTAACAGATCAAGAATGTTTTTCTGAATTATTACATAATTTAATGCGAAATTTTCCGTATTTATATGTAAGTAACCTCAATAATTATATAAAATTTTATTATGGCATGGTTACTTATCGAATTCATTAAGGAGTTTTTGAACTCCTTAAATTTTAGCACGTCGTTATCGTCATTTTCATCATGTGCAATTCCAAAAAGAGGATCATTTTTGGCACTGCGCGTGCTCAGTATAACGATTGCGATAACGATAAAGTAAAAATTTAAGGTGTTCAAAATCTCCCTATTATAAAAGGCAAAGTTAATGCTTATCAAGGGCGGATTTACCATGAATTCAAATTTTACATTAGCAAAAAGCAAAAGCGTAATTAGTTAAAAAAAATATAAACGTACTTCACTTAAGGATATTTTATTAAACACTTCTATTTGCTATTTCATGTTTGTCCAAAGAAAAACGTACCTATCTAAATGCACAGATAATTTTCTAATTTCACAATATTTTTTAAAAATGTGGTTCTTTGAGATACTCCCCCATGTTGAAAAGCTAAATCCGCCCTTGATTGCTTATTAACACAAAACAGTCTTGACACAAGACACTTGTCAATCTTGTCACTTTGCGTAAATGTTTGTAAATGCAGGTTAGATTTATTGCAGTGAAATTAGCTCTATGTATAGAATGAGATGTCACATTAACTTCTTATTTAGCATGCTGTTAGTTATTTGTCTAGAAATATTTAATTATTAATATGAACTACTTAGATTGATTGGGGTTAGAATGGGGTTAGTGGTCATTAGTAAACTTGATGTTATTGTGATTATTATTAATATGGGTGTGTATGTCTAAGTATGATAACACAATAGATTATGCCTGTGAATATGCAAGGTCCTTAAATTGTGACTCACACAGTAAAAAAATCCGACTGATTTTAACACTGAATCCACACTCATCAGTGTGTATATAGTCCACACTTGGCAGTGTTAGACATATCGGTGTATTATTACATTACATAAAAGTAATTTAACACAGTAGATTTTACAAGGTAATGTGTAATAGTTAATTATTCACCGTGTAAGTATTCCGTTTTTATGGGTGATTGATTCATTTTTAACACAGGGTTTTGTAAATTTTACCACAATTTATGAGTATTTCTACAAACTTGGCGGGTATATCGTTCGTGTAATATGAGTTCTAAAGGTTTAGTTATTATACTACCCAGTACATGTTAAAAATAATCCTGCGGCAAATTACGATTACCATTTAGTAATTTTACCATTTGTCTTTTTTTACTGTGCATATATAAAGCTTAGAAAGATGCTTTGCAGCCAACTCTCCAAATAAGCCAGAATGGGAAACAATCTAGTAAATAATTAACATGAGTGAATGTTTTACTGTCCCACTAACTAATGAGACTTTACTGACTAAGGTTTCCCTTATTCCTAAACTAAATTACCGTCAGAGTTTACCAATCTAAGTTGTTCCTGGGTTCTAATACGGCTTACAGAATAATATTTGCCGCCCCCTCTCCCACCTCAGTTTCTGATTAACTGCCTCATTGCTGTAAAGATAATTACCGATAGGTAGGCATCCTATTATTATAGTAACTAAGTTATATAAAATTATATTACATACGCTTGTGGTAACAAAATTGTATACAAAAAACTTACACTTCTGGAGAAAATTAAGTTACACCTTTTTTTATAAACAGCTGTGTCTTCAGGTGCAGGAATATTTTAAACTAAGGAATTTATAATTAATTTTATATAATTGCATTCTGATAACTAGAACTTATACCGGGTGGTCTATGAGATTTTGGCGTCGATATCTCGAAAACTGTATGTACACTGAATGTAAACAGTTCAAAGTGTTTAAAGTCGATTTTTGGTATAAAAGGACTTTATTTCAACCTAACATTTCCGGTCAGCCAACATCAATTTCAAGATTTTAATAGGACACCCCGTATGTTATTACAATTGTGGGAGCACCTTTCCAATACCATTTCAACGACACCATGTTAAACATGAATCTACGTATACAAATTTTCAGATTAAAATAATTTTTCGTTTCTTTATATAGTATGATATATTAGTTTTATCACGATTTGATGAAACTTAAACTCTACTGTTTCATAATCATAAATATCCAGATTGAATATAAATTTCAAACTAGTAGCAGACCGTAGCAGAGTAAACATAATACCGGGATATCAAAAATTATCTTGGTCAAGGGTGGTTGTGGAATGTAAAACGTGTGTCTTACTTTAAATTTTTGAAAATTTTTTTTGTTGTGTCAGAATCTGTCAAGTCAGTGTGCTGAAATTTTCTAATCCAGTTTTTGAATCATGCCTCTCACCACACAGCACAAAATTTTCATGATTGAAACCTATTTTCGAACGGCTGCGCTAGTTAATGGAAATTGGCAATACAGTCAACGTTTGTGTTTGGACAATTTTCGAGAGCACTTCCCAAACGTGGCAATATTACCGGACAATTTTTATACGTGCCTTACAAATTGTGTTGAAGTGTTTCGCGAAACTGGTTGTGTGACTCATAAAAAAGGTACTGGTAGACCAAGAGTTCGTACAGAAGAAGTTGTCAATGTATGGAAGAGGAGCCTGCAAAACCTTTGAAATGTCTTTCTTAGGAAATTGGACTTTCTTAAGGAACATGTGATTAGATTTTAAAGAAAGACTTGAACATGCATCCATATAAGATGCAAGCACATCAAGCTCTTCTGCCCGCAGACCACCCCAGACGCCTTGCTTACTGCCATCATTGGTTTGTCAATAATTTAATGAATGACGATCTTGTGAACTTAACTTTTTTTTCTGACGAAGCGTGGTTCCACCTTTCTGGATACATCAATTCTCAAAATATGCGAATGTGGAGCAATGATAACCCTCATGTTTTTACTGAATCGCCACTACATGCTCAAAAAATTGGTGTTTGGATGGCAGTTTCTCGCAGAAGAATAATTGGGCCAATTTTTTCGATTTCACCGTCAACGCAGAAAGGTACAGACACAACTTTTTGGCTGAATTTGTGCAACAGTTAAACGATGATGAACTTCGGTACGGTTATTTTCAGTATGACGGTGCAACAGCACATACTACACGAGAAAATATTGCTTTCCTCCGCGAGTTTTTTGATGACCGGCTGATAAGTTTGCATACAGAAGTTGAGTTTCCTCCGAGATCACCTTGTTTGACAATTATGAACTATTTTATATTTCCTTACTTAAAAAACAAGATTTTCGCAACTCCGGTAAATAATTTGCAAGAACTGCAACAAAGAATAGTTCAACAATGTGCAACCATAACGCCAGAAATGCTGCAAAACGCTTTTCACAGCATGAGGAGGCGCGTCAACTTGTGCATCGAATAAAACGGGGGACATTTCCAACAATTACTGTAATTTAGTTTTTCTTGTTACTAAAACCGTTATTTCATAATTTGTAGTTCATTATTGTTTTACAACTGAAATAAATAGGTATGAAATTTGTAGGTTATTGATGATGTCAGTGTGACAGTGACATAATTATTTCAAATTTAAAGTAAGACACACGTTTTACATTCCACAACCACCCTTGACCAAGATAATTTTTGATATCCCGGTAGATACAGGTCTATAATATGTCATCTGATTAATATTGATTTTATATATATTTTTATAAGTACCTATATCGCAATGAAACCCTCTAATTATAATGTTGAGCTTATTATTTTGCACATATATATAGATTAAAGGTACCAAAGGAAATTAAAACTTCAATAGATCGTTATATTTGTATAATGTCATTAATAATACATCTGGTGTTAGTTTAATTTTTTGGGTGCATAGTGCATACCTACACATATAAATAAACATGTAAAACCTTTAAATGTATTAATGGAATAAAGGCATTCCAGTTTCCAGTTAACGATTGCCCGGGCAGACACCGATAAATAATTGTTGCATTATTCTTCTAACAATGTATATCTGCAAAACGATAATAGGTTTCATTTACCAATTAGACGAATTGACAGTTCTCTCTGCGAGTAGTACGTTTTCGTGACAAGGAAATTGCGCACCGGAGGCAGTTCTGTGTAAGAAGCCGAGAAATCAGCACTGATGCATCTGGAATCGAGTGTTGGGAATAAAAATTTGTAGACGTCTCACCTCGCAGAGGTTTCAGTACGTTGGTATAAGACAAAATCGTTGAGTTACTGTTCAGACCCATCATCGATATCTCTCAGCAGGAAATCAAATTTTGTATGGTTTATTACCTTTACGAAGCCTGCAAAGAATGTACTATCTTCTAAAAACGGGATAAGGAAGCAAAATGTTTGCTTCCTTAGCCCGAGAGGAATAAAAATAGAGATACAATGATTTATAGAGAGAGGGAATACCTTCAATGTGTTTTCAAACTGACATATCGCGTGCTGGCAATATCTCCTAAGTGATTGAACCTAAGTGGCCAGGAGACATGAAAAACTAATTAGTTTTCACAATAACAGCAATTCTGTCAAACAATTTGATTAGGTAAAATATAAAATAATTTTAGGAAATTTTGTTTGATGCTATACTACAAACCAGAATTAAGCAAAGTGGAATGATCTCGCCGATCTGGTAAAACGCGGTGATGCATGGGCGTGCGTATTCTGTTTTACCATTGGGCACATTTCAGTTAATATATACTCGTATACTATTCTATAGAATACTTCTAGTATATGCACTTCCATTTTTTTAACTAACACAAATAAGTATAAACACTGACACAAAGAATAAATACACTGATAATAGAGAGTTTTTGAACCCCTTAAATTCTAGCACGTCGTTATTGTTATCGTTATTCTGCGCATGCGCAGTGCCAAAAATAGTATCATTTTCGGCACTGCGCATGCCCAGAATAACCATAACCATAACGATAACGTAAATTTTAAGGGGTTCAAAAACTCTCTAATTTTACCACAAATTTTTACCGTTAAGAAACACGCACGAAATAACCCAACATCACGCCACTGTTTCCCTACTACCTCGAGCGCAGTCGCTTGTTGGTTCCTGATTCGACCAATCAACGTCGTTGAAGCTCAGAGAAAAGAAAGCGTAAATGCAAAAATATGTATGTTAAATAAGGATGAACAGCTTGTCGTCAACTTTACGACCTTCGGAGTTGCCACATATTCGGAAATACCTTGATATTATTAAGTAAAAGACAAATTAAACCAGTATTAAACATTGTGTTTGCTTTAATAAAGTACAATAGGGATAAGGGACGTTAAAGACAAGTAAAAAAATGGGTAAATAAGGTAATTAATACGTTTCCTGTTTTAAATAAGAATACTTTAGAAATAAATGTGACAACACAGATCTACTCTTTTTCCGGTTATTCCACTTTGCTTTAATTTTAGCAGGAGCGTTAAACAAAGGCGGATAATTTAAAATTGAATGTATGGTTTTAGGTCTAATAGGAATTTCGATTTAAGCTTCTTTATAATCCAATTTGACTTTGATTGTGCCATTAGGTACTTTCCTACTTAATACACTTTTTATGTTGTTGACTATATGGGGTCAAAAGAATACCTGAAGTACTAAGATGATAACACTGACGTAGTTTTCCACATAAAACACCAAAACAGGAAGATCGATCAAAAATTGTACTCTCAATGCAAGACGTGGCAAATTTTAAAGACACCTACCTATCTTTTTTATAAAACAGCTAACGAAGTATGTGATTACAACAAAATATGGGTAAAAGGCTCAGTAAAGGGAGATTTGTTTATAATTGTCTCCTTATTTTTTTATTTAACACTCTTTGGAAGTATATTATTAATCAGTAAGAAATTACTGTTTAACGGATTTTAGAAGGAACTGATTGAAGAAAATTAAAGAAAACGCTTTAGTCATCAAAAATAGAGATGATTTTTTAAAAATATACGAGGATAGGTATATGAATGGAATGGTTTTTAGAATGTAGCTATACCCAAATTTGTACTTGTTGTATTTGAAGGTTCCCTTCAGTCTTCTTCAGTTTCTTAAACATATTTTAGTTACGTGTCATTTTCAAAATCGTACATAGCTTACATAACAAAATACGTATGTACCTATAATATACCTAAATTAAATTATTTTGTGCACCTCTCAATGATAAAATATTTTCGATTGTTACAGTGTGTTACAGAAGATATACGACCATGTAGAGGGTAACAATGAAGAATTATTTACTACATAAGGCAATATACTAGATACAAAAAATGCATAAAGAACTAACATACCTATCAACAATTATTGTAACTTTTTCTGAGATAGGTACGTCATACTGTTTATTTTATGTTTCATATGATGATAGTTTATTACTTTAATGAGGCGCATTTGCTTAATGGTAAATGAGTTACAGCTAATTTTCTTCATTTTAATTACGCATAGAACATTCCTCAGTTCTTTCTATGCTATGTGAACATTAATTTTATTGTTATATGTACAAGAAATTATCCTTTAAATTATTATAAATGGTAAATATCATCAAGTATACATGTTTTAGTAATATTATTAACAACCTATATTTACCTCAACATCGTAGTTAACACATTTAGAATTTAAAAAGTAAACTTCATAATTTGCTGCCTCCATACAGAAATTATTTTACTTAAACAGACTTACCACTTAAAAATTATACTCAAATTGACGAAATTTGGGCCACAGGGGTTTTAAGTGATGCTGAAGAACGTCACGATGTCAAATTTTTAATAAAAAAATCCATAAAGTAAGTTTCGAAAAAATTGATTGAAAAAATAATCGTAGTAGGCTGAGGATTAGCAGCTGGACCATCGTAATAGGTTCAACAAGTACATATAGGAGGCTAATATATATAAAAAAAAAATCATTGGAATCGCACTCACCGAAAATTTTTTAGAAGGGTGTCCTGGTTCTTAACTGGTTCTGGTCCTGGTTTCTGGGCCATACCGTATAAAAATTTAGTTGTTCGGTTGTTGAATGTTTCTAATTTATCAGTTTTGTTATACTTCAATTAGTTACATGTTTCATTGGCTTCAATTACTACTAGTACCCGTTTGATAAGTGAAACGCATATTTAGTGCTAAGTGACGTTTCCTTTACTAGTAAAATTATCACGGGCTAGTGTAAAATGTCCCACCGTGACGGAGCCTGGAGTAGACCCAAGTCACGTTTACTTAAAACATCAGTAAAATTTCGAAGAAATTGAAAATCCGCGGATCTGTAACTAACTGGTGGCCGCCAGAGCCTGAGAAAGATTTTCTGACATTGCAAGCAATCTATCCGGGTTCTATTTTAATTGGAAGAACACTCAACGATCAAAACGCTATTAAATTGTAATTGCAAAACGATAGTAAAATTTTACTTACCCACGCCACCCTAAGTCAGTAACCGTTAGAACCCGAAAAACCACTTTTTCAGTAAAACCGCGTTTTACTGAAACAGTTTCAGCGTTTCAGTAAAACTACCGCTCCAGAATTTCCATACAAAAAACTTACCTTCGAATGCTCCCACATGTACGCTTATGTTTGGAAGTCAAAGGTGGTCAGATTTAGCGATTAAATAAAAAATAGTAACATCAGTCTTCAGATGAGTTTCCAATTTGTTTGTGAAAACAAAATTTAATCTATAGATCAACAAAAGTGATCTAAATGTATTGATTCAGTTTAGGAAATTATGCAGATAATAAAGTTATGTACTTAATAAAGTTACTATGTAATGGTTACACTCTGTAATTCCAAAAAATTTTCACTTACTTAAGATACTAAGTCGCCAATAGAGAGTTTTTGAACCCCTTAAATTCTAGCACGTCGTTATCGTTATCGTTATTCTGCGCATGCGCAGTGCCAAAAATAGTATCATTTTCGGCACTGCGCATGCTCAGAATAACCATAACCATAACGATAACGTAAATTTTAAGGGGTTCAAAAACTCTCTAATGTCGGCAGTCGCTCATATCGATCGCAAACAATCAGCGGGCTGTTATTCTTGTTAACCCATGAAGAATTAATTTATTTCTTATACAGTTGAAGGAACATTACCCTAATAGAACGTTAATTGGAATAAACAAAAGCGAAACTAATGGGCTTTGGTATTTAACCAAATTTTAATAGTGTATCGATGTATCTAAATGCAAATGAACGTCTATATGCATGCATTTAAATTGTAAAGTATGTACACGTATTTTACACCGAATTTCTCTGTATCTGACTATTTAATGTATATTATAGATTGTTTACACCTAAGTATTTGAATTTAAACCCACCAAATTTGGTTACTTGCTTTTAGAATTGTGTTGTTAAATGTTAAATGTCACTGGTTTTTCTTTGTAACAGGAATTATTAGACTTGAATAAAATAATACTTACAATTTTAAGGAATGGTCAAATGTACCAACACAAGTAAACAGATTTATAAAATAATCTACAGAATGTCCCTGAGATATATGCATACCAGCGGGTAACAAAAAATTATTAGAGTTAAAATATAACGGTGAAGGCATATATTATCTAAAAAGAAGAGCAGCGTTCTAAAGGGTTTTGATAATAATTTAGAAATGGAGTTGTCGTAATGTGATTTCAAATTGTGCAATTATAAGTCTTTTACTGAGTTTTGATTAACACATTACTCTTATGTATTTGAAGGAGATGCCGAAAACAACTACTCCACGGATTATGTGCTCTAACTGCCATTGAATTACTCCACATCTTCACGAAAGTCGCCACATCTTTCATCGAGACCAACCATCAGACACTGACTGGTTTCGCAGTTATTATGTGCTCATCAGAGTGCCATAGATAGTCAGCTCGATGAACATTGTTGCAACATGATTAGCTAAAGGGCATCTGGAATGTATGTATGATATGTGCTACAATTCGTCTGACAATTATTATCAATTGACAGATACATAGCGATTTGCTTTTCTGCAGATACCATTGTAGCTTTAACCTCTATCGTCTTTAAGGAAGAAGGCTGAAATTTATTAGTGAAATTTAGTTAAAATGATCTATTTTAAGAGTCCATTCACTAGGTCGAAATAAGCCCTAAATAGGCGTTCGTCTCGTGTCTAATTATAAAAAACTATAAAAGATAGCGACTTTTAGTAAAAAAGTATTGAAAGATAAGACTTTAATCTAAGTCCCTATAGTAGTAATTTTTGGTATTTCTTTTTATTTTTAAAATTCCAGGCAAACAATCTTGTACTAAAATAGCGTATTTTCAAAAATTATTTTCTCTAAAATACATGTATTAAACAAAAATTTGCTACTATAGGAATTTAGTTTATCTTTTGATCTTTCCGGTGATATATAATTTATAACACTAAAAAGAAATTTTGTTGCAATTATAAGACAAATCCGGTATCCTTGCAATAAGGGCTAACTTTATTTCCATGTGCTTGTGCATCTCCGAAATCTTAATAATTCGATAGTGGAAATATGTAAGTCTTCACCCATCGGCTACCCATCCCCTCAATTCGACCCCGCATTCATGCCTGTCAAATCTACAGAGAATGGACCCTTAAAGAAGAATTCATGAATATGTTGTCGTTAAATTTATATTTAATTAATCTATTTAGTTTTTATACAAACTTCCCTTTCACAGGTAAAACTATTTTATTTTTAATTTTCCATGCAACGAAAAGTGCCTTTGAACCAATATTCCCAATATCGAGTTTTGAGAACAGAAAAGAGAAAGGCTAGTTTTTGTCAATTTTTTTGTTCAAAGATGTGTTTCATTTGTACGAAAGCGTAGTTTTTCGATAATTTCGAGTTTGAACACAAAATTTTTAATTCAAACTTGAAATTTCGACTTTAATCTCTAAATTTCGAGTTTAAACTTGAAAATTTTCACTTTCAACTCGAAATTTCGGAATTAAACTTGAAATTTAAGTTCAAACTCTAAATTTCGACATTCAAGTCGAAATTTCGAGTTCAAACTTGAAATTTCGAGTAAAAAGTCGAAATTTCAATTTTAAACTCGAAATTTCGAGTTTAAAGTGAAAAGATTCAAGTTTAAACTCGAAATTCCTTGAATTGAAAGCCAAGCAAAAAATAAAACTTGATGAAGCTATTAATTCTACAAATCAATACTTATTACATACGCAAATCACTGCGACACCTTCACACTGTTAAGGTCTCCTACTGGAATAGAATACATGTATGAAGTTCAAGGAACCTACACGTAAAATTTGGTTTAATGTTGAAATTTCGAGTTTAAAATCGAAATTTCAAATTCAAACTCGAAATATCCACATTAAACTCGAAATTTCGATATCAAACTCGAAATATCAAGTGAAATTATCCTGAAAAAAAATTAAAAAGGGTAGCCTCTACGCTTTCGTACATTTGTAATAGTCAAAATATCTATTTCCTTCGCTTTATTTTCTATAAAAATTTCTTTATACAGGCCCTCAAAGAATTTAAGCATTCTGAAGGAGAGTTGCCACGCCTCACTTGTCTTTTCTAAAGAAGCGAATGATTCGACGACATTTTATAATAGATGTTTGTCGCGGCAATTAAAATAAAAAAACTAACAACACGTCACGGCCGACACCGTCGAAAAGATTTACGTGTTCCATCTAGGAACGTTAGACTGGGCATAATTAAGCCCATAAACACTGGAACATGATTTTGTGTAATACTATGGCGGAGTATAAATAATACCATGCCTTCGGCTAGTGGAACTCATCACTCTTAGGGACCATTAAGTCTAGCAGACCATTTATCCGTATTTGGGAGGCTATATGTCTTATAAATAAATTATCTTAGTTTGAGAGTCTGTGACGAGATGAGGCTGGAGTAACTAAAATGGTTTGTAATATTATATTTTTGTAAATGTTTCAGTTTTCTATATACCATTAATGTGTCTACTTTGAGTAGGATATTTATACAGAGCATTTCAATGAAAACAAGCCACCCTGAATAACTCCGTTACGGTTTTGTTTCTAGAGAAATCACGAGACAGGTCGATTTTCGCTCGTATTTTGCTACCAAATTTGACGTGGCACATGTACCCCCTCCCCCTCAGCACTAATATCAACATTTTAAATAGAGAATAGAGGTCAAGTTACCCCTCATATGAAAGGTCTTTCAATTCTCTTTTCAACCATATAAATATGTTTGATACTCATTTGTTATTTCGCGACAAAATCCATCAATAACTTTTTTTTAATGTACTATAGATCACCATAGGGTTTAAGAATGAATCGACATAAAACTCTTGAACTTCAAATAAAAAAGACTTCCAAATGACATTTTATTATTTAAATTATTTTATAGTGTAATTGGTACACCAGTAGATATTGATTTGTTGATTGTTAATTAATGTATTTAAAAGATAAAGTTAAAATAAAAATACAAAAATTACTCAAAATCCAATTACGCTATAAAATTATTTAACTAATAAAATGTCATTTGGAACATTTTATGTTCCAAATGTTATGTTATTTTATGTTGTCTCTTTTATTTGAATTTCAGGAGTTTTATGTCGAATCATTCTTAAATACTGTGGTCTATAGTACATTAAAAAAAAAGTTTATGATGTGAACCGTTGCGACTTCTCAGTGAACCATCGCGACTGATAAGTGAACTGTGATTTACTAACCAATAAAGTGGACTATATGGGATTGGCCGTCTCTCACCATTCATACTATTTTTTACATTTAGAAATTTCCAAACTCTCAAAAGGATCCAGCTGTCTGGAATTTGTTACATTTCTAATTAGTCTTAAATTGCTACTATCTATCTTATGGTTGTTCTCACGCATGTTGGGCGACACTAGACTTATCTATTCTACCATATTTGAGGTGAGCCATATGTTCCTTGAATCTAGTTTGAATTGACGTTCTACACAGTAAAAAAATCCGACTGATTTTAACACTGAATCCACACTCATCAGTGTGTATATAGTCCACACTTGGCAGTGTTAGACATATCGGTGTATTATTACATTACATAAAGGTAATTTAACACAGTAGATTTTACAAGGTAATGTGTAATAGTTAATTATTCACCGT
Organism: Pogonocherus hispidulus; assembly: GCA_963924545.1. NCBI lineage: Eukaryota > Metazoa > Arthropoda > Insecta > Coleoptera > Cerambycidae > Pogonocherus > Pogonocherus hispidulus. The sequence goes on from OZ004700.1 coordinate 14,905,211, forward strand.
GTAATTATTCCGTTTTTATGGCGGATTGATTCATTTTTAACACAGGGTTTTGTAAATTTTACTGCAATTTATGAGTACTTCTACAAACTTGGCGGGTATATCGTTCGTGTAATATGAGTTCTAAAGGTTTACTAATTATAATACCCAGTTCGTGTTAAAAATAACACTGCAGCAAATTACGATTACCATTTAGTAATTTTACCATTTGTCTTTTTTTACTGTGTACTTTGTCCAACATATTTTTGATTACAGTCTTTACAGCTAATTTCGTAAATCCCCGACTTTTCCTTAGTTTCTATTTTGTCTTTTGGATTGCCTAAATGTTGTTGTAGTTTATTTCCCGATGAATAAACCACTTAAAATATCTTTAAAAACCTTACCAAAACCACAGGTAAAACGAGGATCGTATGGAATAGATATAAATTTTGAGTATGAATTTAATGAGAACTGATATGAATTTAATGAGTGCTAAGTATATTAACTTCAGCAGGACTTTTGCATTATTTTATTTATATATTTGCATTATTTATAAAAATAAATGTGAGTAACTAATAGAAGTTGAACACTTGCATGTGAGATATAGCTGGTAAATACAACAGTATCCTTTCCAGCTTTTCCAAACGTTTGTAATTGGTTTTTATATGATTAACACAATAGCACTACTTGAATTGATCCGTTCTAGACAGGATTCAACCAAGAACAAAGTTTGGAAATATACAGATATTTCACCTATTTTTCATATGAAATTGTGCTATGTTATAAGTAGTTAATATTATTGTTAACAACGCAATAACTTACAATTCGACTAGTGCATTGAGATTAAATAAATAGTCATTCTTATGGTAATTTCTAAATACCAGCGTCACATTTTTATTATAGTGTTAGTTTTAGAAATATTATTTACATCCCTAAAATAGATCCGTGAAAGCGTTGACAACGAATAAATTTAAAATTATTAAATTCAATCTTATTTATTCAGTTAATGGTGAAAGCTACCGGTTAGCGTTCCAAACACAAAATTCATCAACCTAAAATGTAGATCATGATCATCGATTAGAAACTATACGAATTTTAATTTAATATATCATAAAATTATGGACCATTAATCCTTATGGTAGAGTCTCTTACAATCCATTATAATATATGTTTAGTCTCGTGCTATACAAAACTTCGTATTCTCAAATATCTGACATTCAACTTATTAATTGAAGCAGTGATTAACATTGGCATTGATATTTTTATTATTTTTTATTATACCTAACAATATTACGTGGATTTATTAAACCACTTTCTAAGTATATTGCTTAAAATATACAATTTTGTCCACAAAAATAGCATTTCAAAAAGTATATATAATATTTTATTTGCTCCTCCCAATATTTAAGGCTGGCACTAATTATTGCAGATATAGCTAAGCCCAGTAATAAATTTTACGTTCTAAAAATAAATTACAAGCTTATAGGTGTCCTTCGGTTGGTGCACGACATCAATATTTCTTTTGTCAATCGGTTCTTTGACGTTTATTTCATGTACTAAACTGTATCTTTAAAAACAAGTGTTTGTCTTTAATATTCACTTTAAATTCTGAGCAAATATCATTCAGATCTTCAGATCTATCGGATTTCATGGTCATAAAAATAAAAGTTTATTTGTAATGGCAGGTAGCATAATATCCTTGTACCCATGCAGGATTACTTTTGAACTTCCAAAGAAATATCAGCAGCAGCAATTCCACATTTTTGTCGCCTCTTAATAATTCTATATATTTTCATGTATGTATCCTGCAAAACAATAGCTCACCTGCTTGCTTAACACTGTAGCTAAACAATGTGTTATAAAATAAATGGAAATCAAATACAAATATAAAATGAAACCTTGTGAGAAACCTCGTGAGTTAAGGGATATTTCAACGAATAGAATTTTGGACTTTATACAAAGAACAAAGTTGCTCCCTGAATAAGAAATCAGTGGTACAATAGGCCTATATAGTTGTTAGAGAAATCGACCCTCAGGATGAAGAAGAAGAAGAACGAATTTTGACAGTTTTTGAATTTGTAATTAATATTATAAAATCGGCTCCTGCCAATTTTGATCGAAATAAATTAAACAGTTTTTATTAGAAAAGTTATGTCTTTATACAAGGTGTTTCAGAAATGAGTATTCAAAATTTCAGAGGATGTAGAAGACGTTGAAAGATGACGAAAACCTTAGTACACTTTATGTCAGTGGCGGCTCCTAAGGGAGATACTGCCCCTTAAAGGGGTTATCTCAGAAATTTGTTGCGTAACTTCATAACCGAATAACTAAGATGAATGAAATTTTGAGTGAGTATGTACATTTTTATTCCCAACGATTAGCATACATTACTTTTTAAAATTTAAAACAGGGGCGTACGAAAATGGTGGGGGCGCGGGGTAAATTTATTCAAATCTTTTTTATGAGCAATTTTTTTCTGTTTCTGATGGGCAAATATAAAAATTTAAAGTATTTTACATAAAAAAGGTACTCTAGTTCAATTTCGCTAGAACGCGCCGTTCTCAAGTAAAATCGATTTTAAAAATCCGTAACATGCTGAAAAATTCAAATTGCTTTAGGTGAAATAATAAAATAATCAAAGTGTGCCATGAGAAAAAAAACACTAACTTGGCAGTGACAGTTATCATTAACAACGTCGTTTATTATTGTTTTTTAACTTGTGCTGCAGCGTAGAGTATAAACGTTCAAAATTATTGAAGAGAATGCCACATTTTCTGAATATGTAGACATGTTGTTGACATTAGGCGAATGTCATGGGAGCGCAAGACAATCAATTGGCATTGGAAATGATGCTACTATAAATTGGTCTCCACGTACACCAGATTTGAATCCTATGGATTTCAACGTGTGGGGCCAAATGAAAGAGAAGGTATATTCACAAGTCATTGACAATGAGGAGCAGTTACGTCAGCGTGTAGAAGATGCGTTTACTGAACTCACCCTGGAGCGGAACCTATTTTCTTTGGAACGCAGATTACGCGCTTGTATTGCTGCAAATGGTGGACATTTTGAAATTTCAATAGCTTTAATACCACTGCAAATAGCGTAATATCACCTATTCCTATTTAAATTTTGTTCCTTTGTGTTCTTATTATTATGTTGTTGTTACTACTGTGTAACAATCAGTATTCTTATATTTGTTATGTTGTCATTAAATTTGTTTTCAATTGATACTATGTTTGTATACAGGGTGGTCCAGATTTTAATAGACAAACTTCAGGAAAGTATAAAACAACAAAAATTAATATCATTTTGCTTAATGAACATGGGCGGAAAAAGGCACCATTTCTGAGACAATGGGCCTTGAAAATAATAAAAAAAAACGAATTCTTAAAATATGTGAAAAACGGATTTACCAAATTAAACCAAATTCGGTACAGAATTTTCACTAAATATTCCTCGCAATTATGGATCTACAAAACCCAAATTCAAATACCAGTGCCGGAGAATCAGGGGTACTATTTCCCTATTTAAAATTAACTTCTACGCCACTGGATTAATGGGCAATATGATTACATTTTATAATTTCTAGAGGTTTTCCAGATAAAAATCTATTTTTCCAGTGCAATGGATGATTAGCTGCTTATAAGACACACATCATAAAAAACACTTGTAATAAAATAATTTGTTTCAGTCAGTCAAGAACTTCAACCAAGTTCAAAATATTCTCTCCATTTAAAACATTTCTATTCATGCAGTTTGGTAGACCAGAAGTCATATCTAATTTGGGAACTTCTCAGCATACCTTCTTGCGCTCCCATGACATTCGCCTAATGTCAACAACATATCTACATATTGAGAAAATGTATACTGTGGCATTCTCTTCAATAATTTTGAACGTTTATACTCTACGCTGCAGCACAAGTTAAAACACAATAATAAACGACGTTGTTAATGATAACTGTCACTGCCAAGTTAGTGTTTTTTTTCTCATGACACACTTTGATTATTTTATTATTTCACCTAAAGCAATTTGAATTTTTCAGCATGTTACGGATTTTTAAAATCGATTTTACTGGAGAACGGCGCGTTCTAGCGAAATTGAACTAGAGTACCTTTTTTATGTAAAATACTTTAAATTTTTATATTTTCCCATCAGAAACAGAAAAAAATTGCTCATAAAAAAGATTTGAATAAATTTACCCCGCGCCCCCACCATTTTCGTACGCCCCTGTTTTAAATTTTAAAATGTAATGTATGCTAATCGTTAGGAATAAAAATGTACATACTCACTCAAAATTTCATTCATCTTAGTTATTCGGTTATGAAGTTACGCAACAAAAACCGTTTCTGAGATAACCTCTTTAAGGGGCAGTATCTCCCTTAGGAGCCGCCACTGACATAAAGTGTACTAAGGTTTCCGTCATCTTTCAACGTCTTCTACATCCTCTGAAATTTTGAATACTCATTTCTGAAACACCTTGTATACAGTTTGGAATCTTAGTTTTTGGTTTTTTAATATTAGCCACTGTAAAAGTGCATTTCGTAATGGCCATTTACAATCATAACAACGCGTTGTTTAATTATTGTGGTGATAGCATAATGATAAGTATAAGAATGTACCTCCCTGGCTCAGATGATGCCTCTCATGGCTCTAGAATGGCCAGTTTTATCGACGACGACAAACAATATTACATCATGAAAAAAAAAGCAAAAATAAGATTCATGTCGGCAATCGATTAAGTTGATCACTTGTATCTCAATTTTATGGCAGATAAAAGAATAAACCAGTTCCGGATTTCCTTCGATCAGCAACACCTTTAGTATATATCTGCTCTGAATACGGAAGAAAGGCAGTTAAACAATATTGGTCTCCCTGCGAATGGATCCCAGAATGTCTTCAATTGGTAGTTTAACCCCTTCTAGCACTCGTACGTGAATTACACTATAAATATTTGTTAATGTTTCTACTAATGTGTTAATGTTGAGACTAAAAATAGTTCTAATTTGAAGGCTGTTCTTTATTAGGTTTAAATACTAGCATATTAAGAGAAATCGAATAAATAAATAAATTTATTAAAAGAATGTATTTAAAATCGATCATTATTCGACACGCTAAGAATATATCTAGCCATCTTTAAAAAATAATAAATTAAATAGTTTACCTACATATTCGCAAAAGTGCGTATTTTAAAGTCTGCATACCCTGTAGATATTTACTTATACATATTTGCCTCATTGGTGTTTTTCCTGATTCTGGTATACAACAAATTATATGAGTGAATATCTTTCTCAATACTTAGTGGTTGACTAATTTTCAGAATAATCAATGGAAATAATTAAGCAACTTATCTCAAATATTTAAGCTGTGTGTGATACATTTTTGCACCACCAAAACAACAGGCAGTGCCACACTACAACACAAATATGTATAATTTTCTCATAAAAAAAATATATGTATCTATCTATTTTATCGCTACACGTACTCAGTATTGCCTATTCTGAAACTGGGAACAGACACAGCTTATTGGGAACGTTTGCAAAAATGTACCGCAAATTTGTACTTGCCTTAACCAAGTTAACTAAGTATTTTTTCTCTAACGTGTGTTTCGGTGTCAGTGTCCTGCTTAGAAATTGATAAATGTTTGTATCCTACGCAATGACGTCGTTCAATACAACAACAAGAGGCGATGCTTTCATTAGAGGGCGTTAATATAAATTAGACCGATATTTCAAACTATGGCCAGAAATATGTCACCTTATATGTAACAAATGTTCTTGTTTGTTATACAGCATATCGTGTATCATTGTGTTGTGTTGTAGGATGTACCGTGTATATTGATTCACCACCTTTTTAGCTTCATTACTTGCGATTATGTATTTTAAGACTTCCTAAACAGGGGGCCGTTCGGATATAACGCCCGGGCGACGTCCAGATGAAACTTTTCGCCCAAAAGTCGTTCGGTTTTAACAGGCGTTTTGTACGAGCGTGCCGTTCGGTTATTTGAGGAGAATCGTTAGGACAACAACTTTTCGCCCTTGTTAAAACTGGGACGATAATCACACGACATGCGCAGATGTGAGTAAATTGAATTTTGACATTTTATCAGTTATTAACATTGTCAGAGATTTTGTATAATTAGATATTTTGTGTATTTGTGTGTATAATAAACATCACTACAAGGACAGAGAAGTTGCTCTTTCCATACGAAAATTGCTTTGAAATTCATTTGCACTGCAATTTGCAATTGTAACTTCAACAAAAATTGTTTTATTCTTGAAGACACTTCATACTCCACTAACAAACAGTTCCGTAATCTATCCAAATGAGGCCGTGATCGAAATAAAATTGTACCTGTTCATCATCATCTTCACTTGAACTACTGTCTTCCATCATAAAGCTATTCATATAAATAGTGCATGTTGAAACAACAGCCTGGTAAATATGAATACGATTTTGATCCATTGACGATAAAACAGATAAAATCTTATTGTACCTACTCAAAAATCACTCGAAGTAAACTACATATAACCTGGATTGCATTTGCTTGAATTTAAAGTTTGCCGCCATATTATACTTACCACAATCGTTCGTATTTTATGAGTAACATTTCTGTGACGTCATTCACCCGGGTGAACGATTCAGCTGGGTAAAACAACTTCATCCGAACGCACTCCAGTGTTATAGATAGATCTTTATAGTTAAAAAAAGTGGTTTATTAAGAAAACGGCAAACTGGGTATCTTAAATATCATTTATTTTTCTAGTGACATCTGTTAGAACTAGTAAAGGAGTAAAAACATTCGAAAACGGTAGAGGGGCATGCCCAAAAGAGTAATGTGTTAGTTAAAGCTTGGGAAACATTTATAATTGCACAATTTTTAACTTTATGGCGACAACTCTATTTTTAAATTATTAAAACCCTCTAGAATATGGTCCATATATATGGCTTCAATAGTCACATTTCAACTCTGGGCTCAAATCCAGTAAATAAATAAATAATCAAGAGGTCCTTGACATCCAATAATCCACCTGTTAGGATAAAAGTTATCAAGGAAATTCCTAACGTCCTTAAAATAATGTGGTGGCGCACCGTCCCATACGTGACACGTTATTTTGAGCCCGTGAAACTCTTGGACATTATTCAAGGAGCTCACATCATAGGACCCTTTTTCATTCAAGAAAATTTTACAGGACCTGTATACCTTGACTTCTAGATAATGATATTCAGCCTGCGATAGTCGAAATAGTCCAGAAGAATGTCCTTGAGTTTCAAGAGCTTAACATAACGTATCAATAGGACGGACGATGCTTCACCACATTATTTTAGGGAAGTTAGGAATTTCCTTGATAACTTTTATCCTAACAGGAATATTGGACGTCGAGAACCTCTTAAGCGGCCTGCTCGTTCACCGGATTTGAGTCTAAAATCTAAGGTATTCATTACCCAACCGGACAACTTTTTGGATTTGCGGCAGAGAATGAGTGTGCATCTATCCCCAGGCAAACATTTTACAAGTCCCAGGGGGTCCAAGTTTGAGGAAAATATTTAGTTATTTCTATTAAAATATTGTTTTCTTTATTAAACTGTTCAATTTAACTGCGTTTTAGTCATTTATATCCTTACTCACAGATATCCATATAACAGATCGACCGATTTCAATTTTTCAAAAACTAGTATGCAGAAAATTGAGCGACATTCTAAATGATATTCAACACATTCAACCTTATTTATTTGGAGATGCCGAAAACAACTACTCCACGGGCAATATGCCCCGACTGGCGTTGCATTACATCAACATCTCCATGGATGTCGCCACATCCTTCATCAAGAGCAAATACCAGACAATGACCGGTTTCGATCTTGTTATGATCTCATCAGATTGCCATAGGTATCGAAATCGATGAATGATCTGGCGACGTGATTGCCTAAGGGGCATAGTGAGTGTTTGTAGTGGCGAGATACAGTGAAATACACCGTAGTGCCCTCTTTCGGTAGTAGCAAAAACCAAAAGAGGGCACTACGGTGTATTTCACTGTATCTCGCCACTACAAACATTCAACCTTATTATTTAAAAACAAACACTTGACAGCGCCTGTGGCGCCACCTTTCATTTTGGTAAAATTAATTTATCGTCAAAAAATAATACATTTTAGATGATTCACAGTGTATTTTGTCCGGAGTCTCTAACTCAATTAGTTCAAAAGATAGCAGGGGGGCGGACTTTAAGCGCGCGCTGTGATGAATTACAAAAAATAATTGTTTATATTTTTTTAATATAAAAATTATAATACAAGAATTTAACTGTTTTTAATTCACACTTAATTGGCTATCTTTCAACCATTTCAAGTCAACCCTTGGAGGGTAGACACTTCTATTATAGTTTTTTATCTGAAATCGTCTAATTGACATTTTTTCAAAAGTCATTACCTGTGTTAATATCAATTTTATTATTTATTTTCCGCTAGTATTACTTTACTTTACTACAAAAAAAAAATTTACTTTCTAGAATCTTTATTTTGAATAATTCTGATATCCCATTACATCTCAATAAATTATGATAAATCGTACTGCAGCACCACATTACTGATTCATCTAGAATCAGACCCATAATTGTCATCCTTCAATTTGATAATACACTGTGTAAATTAGTTTATTTGTAACATAAAGTGCGATTAAAAGTCTTTTTATAGCGGATAGCTTTGAATTAGAAAACCAATTTCATTTATAGCTTCTAATGAAAATTTACTGTAATTTTTGAAATTTGCCGTTGAAATATCAATCTACAAAGCATTTCAGTCAATTTTGAATTTACCTGGAACCATCTCAATAACATATTTCCAATATTCGTAGTGGTGAGAAACAAACCGTATTGCCCTCTTTGGGTTTTTACTATGGAGATGCCGATGTAATGCAATGCCAGTCGGGGCATATTGGCCGTGGAGTAGTTGTTTTCAGCATCTCCTTCAAATAAATATCTCCAATGTTTAAACAGGAACAAAAGATATTAGTGTTGGAGAATAATCGTGAAGCAGACGTTTTCTAAATCAAACCCGCCCACAATGAACAAACTTTTTCATCGCCAATAATTTTACTGTCTTTACACACAGTAGAAATATATGGTGGGGAAGAATAAACCAAGTTTCCAATAATTATTCAGCAATTCAATTAAAAAAAAAATTTAATATTGGTTTTATTCTCCACTCTGTATAATTAAGCTATTTATTTATACCCGTAATTGATTATTCGGCTATGCTATAGACTCTAACCTATCAGATGTCATTGCAATAGCAGCCATCTTCCAATTTATCAAATTATGACCCAGTCCATTTTTGGTAGCTATTCCAATGAACCCCAAATAGAACTATTTCCCATCAATTACTACCAATCTCTATCACAACTTAGCTATTCAGTTTTTTAATTGGGCTCCCTGGACAAGTTCCTTAAAGAATATGTAAATCTTTATAGGGTTAAAATATGACAAATTATCGACATCATTGGCGTCCGAAGAAAAATACTATATGTATGTGATTATACGTACAGAATGATTCATTATATTTTGACCCCCTCTGTCAACTTTCTTGTTTACAGAATAATAAAAAAATGTGAAATATAAAATTTGCACGATTTTTTATGAAGTTTTCGAAAATGATAGTAGAAAAACAAATGAAGTCCAAACAAAATGGCCGCGGATGTTAACTTTGTTAATTTTAATGGAGCTCCCTGTATATTTTTGCATATTTGGATAGAAAGTTGTCTTACGAATATAGTAATATAGATATTGATGGGTCTATCTTTAATAATAACGGAGATATGACGAAAAAAGTGCGCCATAAGAGCGATGTGTTGGAGAAAGACTGTGCCTAGCAACGAATCGAAATTCTCTTTCTAGCACATCGGTCTTATGGCGCACTTTTTTGGTCATATCTCTGTTATTATTAAAGATAGACCCATCAATATCTATATTACTCTATTCGTGAGACAACATTCTATCTACATATATACAGAGTGAGTTTTATGTATGGAACGCCTCAATTATCTCTGAAACGGCTTGCCCGATTTTTATGAATTTTGGTTTATAAGGGTTTTGTAATATGGCCGATATTATTGTGGCATTTACATTGTTGTCAGATCTTTCGTTTTTCCGGAAATATACTGAAATTTGTTATTTCAAATGGATCACCCTATATATTTTTTTGTTTTTGAAATCTCTAAGAAATTTAGAATATTTTTCATGTAATGTTCCCTATACCTAATTGCCATAATTTCGGAGTTACAGCTACATTTGCAATATCTCCGCCGAAGTTAAAATATTACATCAGGGCGGCTATGTCTGCGACAAAAACAATTTTGACGTTTTAATAAACTATTATTGTTGGTGTTTATTGAAAGTTACAATGGACCGTTTATCTGAGAAAGAACGAATTGAGATTTTAATGATATTAGGATATGGTGATGTGCGTAGAAGTCAACAGGAAACGTGTAATATCTTTAATAATTTATATCCTAATAGAAATCCCATAGGATCTTTTGAAAACATAAAGTAAAGGCGGTTACAGCTGATGCTCAAAATGTTGTCCGTTTACTTCCATACAAGAAGCCATGCGATGTTTAAAACTTTGCAGTACATTTTGTAACATTCCTGACTGCTCAATTCTTCTTATCTCTGTGGTAATCCTATCTTTTAATTCCTGAATATTGGCAGGTTTGGTTTTATAAACAATATTTTTTTAGTGACCCCACAGGAAATAGTCTAAAGGATTCATGTCGGGTGATCGCGGGGGCCGTTCGATAAAACCACGCCTTCCAATCCATCTTCTGGGAAACACATCGTTTAGGTATTGCCTCACGTCACGCGCATAGTGAGGTGGAGCTCCATCTTGTTGCACCCAAATATTGTTATTTGGGACATTGTTATTGTCTGAAAGTTTCAAATAATAAAATTTCTAAATTAACAGGCAATTGAGAATACTTACTTAGATTTGGAAATAACCGAGCCAACTCAGGTATAATATTATTCTGTAATAAATTTAAATACGCCGGACCATTTAAGTTTCCTTCAATGAAAAAAGGACCAATTATTTTGTCGCCTATTATTCCAGCCCATACATTAATCTTTTGTGGAAATTGGGTGTGGGATTCTCTCATCCAACGAGGATTGTTACGTGACCAGTATCTGCAATTATGCCGATTTACGTTTCCATCAATACAAAAAGTGGCCTCATCGGAAAACATAACATTATTTAAAAAATTTGGATTATTTTGATCGTAACATTTTTCCATCATTGTGTCGGCAAACTCTTCACGTCTATCGAAATCATCATCTGACAACTCTTGAACCAATCTTACTTTGTAAGGATGGAATTTATTGGCATGTAAAATTTTCATTATGGATGTTTGAGAAATATCAACTTCCCTGGACTCTAGTACTCAAGTGTGGATCTTCTTCTAACATAACATAAACATCTAAAGATTTGTCTTCAGTTGTTGCAGTTTTTATACGCCCTGATTTCGGTAAATCTTTTATGGCTCCAGTTTGGTTAAACTTTTTTAACAACTTACTCACAGTAGATCTTGTTATGGGATTTCTATTAGGATATAAATTATTAAAGATATTACACGTTTCCTGTTGACTTCTACGCACATCACCATATCCTAATATCATTAAAATCTCAATTCGTTCTTTCTCAGATAAACGGTCCATTGTAACTTTCAATAAACACCAACAATAATAGTTTATTAAAACGTCAAAATTGTTTTTGTCGCAGACATAGCCGCCCTGATGTAATATTTTAACTTCGGCGGAGATATTGCAAATGTAGCTGTAACTCCGAAATTATGGCAATTAGGTATAGGGAACATTACATGAAAAATATTCTAAATTTCTTAGAGATTTCAAAAACAAAAAAATATATAGGGTGATCCATTTGAAATAACAAATTTCAGTATATTTCCGGAAAAACGAAAGATCTGACAACAATGTAAATGCCACAATAATATCGGCCATATTACAAAACCCTTATAAACCAAAAATTCATAAAAATCGGGCAAGCCGTTTCCGAGATAATTGAGGCGTTCCATACATAAAACTCACTCTGTATATCTATAACAAAAAAGTGTATTTCTTGTAAAAAATTTTACTCAGTTTACTTACTAAAGTAAACTGAGCGATATTTTACTTTTTGTGTATCTTCAAAAGCAATAAATTAACTGTTGAATCAAACGTCTTCACGTGATGACCCTGTACATGTATAATCTAGTCGACGTAAAACAGAGCTTTCCCTTATTGTTTAAATTCTCAATATACAAGGTTATCATCATAAAGTAAGGGATATATTTCAACTTAATATGTGTTTTTTACAAATTAAGTTAATAACAGGATGTGAAAGAAATTCGATTGCTTAAACAATGGGATTTCTTATGTCCAACAGTGGTTAACGCAAATGTTCGATATGTTGTCCATTTTGCTGCTGTCCAATCGCCAACCATTCCTCCAAACTTTGCACAGTATTATTCAGCATTTCTGGTTGAATTCCAGCAATTTGCTCTCTAATAGAGTCTTTTAATTGTTCCAGAGTTGTTGGTTGTGTTCTAAACACCAATTTTTTTAAATAACCCCACAGCAAGTAATCCGCTGGGTTAAGATCAGGCGATCTTGGAGGCTATGAATTTACGGCATAGCAATTTTTAGGATCTATCAAATGGCAACACAGTTTTTTTAAGTAAAATTTTGCCTCTTCAGAACAATCACCAACTTCATTTTTTCTAATAAGGCCCCATTAATATTTTCAGATTACTCGATAGCATTTTTCCTTGTTAGTTGAATGATGTGTCATATGATATAGTTTATTTATTGTTTCATTAACTATTCATAATTATTTTTTAACTTGTTGTTTTGTTAATTGCTCCTTATTTTTGTTAATTATTGTGATTTATTATCAATAATTTGTTACTTTTTCGTTATTATTAGTTGATATAATGATTTTTCGTGTTCAAAACGTGATCGGACTATAGCATATGATAATGCATCAGATGTTATATCCACAAGGAAAAATTAAATGTAGAATAAAAGACACTCTATAGGGTATTTTCGTGCTCCAGGGCGAATTTAAATACTATAATGCAACAGACCAACTATAAACTAATCCTAGGAAGTATGGACGAACGGGCGTGAAAGCAAATATTTAGTACATAATAAATATTCTCTTTAAAGTACTTCTAATCGCTGAAATAATGTTACTATTTTTATATCTACTGATCTCTTAGCTATGTGTGGTGTATGTGTGCGTGTGGTAGGTATTTTATGTCAATTCAATCAAATATTTTATGCCACGATAAATTAAAAATCCTTTAAAGAAAAGATGTCCTAGTTGAATTTAAAAACTACCTTGATACATAATATATGTTAATATTCTATTCACAGACTGTGATACAAAGGGATAAGCAGATTTAATACCAATTAAAATATATGTTATTATTAAGAATATCTGAATAATTATTTCCTTATTAATTTTATTAATTATTAATCTTATTTATCTGAAAAATATATTTCTTTGGTTTTCTTATCCCCACAATGGTTTTCTTATCCCCCATAAAATTTTCTTTGGACTTCTATGGGGTCGACCGTAACTTGAAAGAGCTCAATACTCGCTGACAGGTCGGTGTGACAGCCATAATCAATTTTTCCGGCTGTTGAATTCAGAGTTCGGTGTTCAAGCCACAAAGGGCCACCTGACTGATGGATTCAAAAGCTCGGAGAAGTAGGTAGGAAATTAGTGGCATTCGGTTGTTTACTAATTGAATGAATGAACTGATTTCGTCTTGAAGACTGGTTCTTAAATAATATTTAAGAGGAATCAAGTGCCTTTCTTTGGACGCAATTCAAAAGGAAAATATAAAGGAAATACTGAGATGTAACTTATAAAGGTGAAGTTCGCTTATTTGTTAGATTCTATTAAACGTTTTTCAATTTCACACCGATTTTATTTATATCTCTGAACATTACTAAATTTGCGTAAAACATTAGTTTAATTACAATTCACACAGTTTCATTCCCATTCAGTTTTAATCATCTTCAGATGATGCCAACTTGGTTAAAGGATCGCGCGTCGAGTTCAGTATAGGTGGTTTGGTGTTATATGGAAAACTACGTCAGTGATACAATTCACACAATAAATCGCATAGATTATGCATCATTCGGAAGCATTTTTTTTATAGAATGGACATTAGGGTGGTCCAAAATCGCCTATTTTTACGAAATTTTTGATATTGGTTTGGAACAGCTATTAGAAGCTGTCTTTGTAATTTTAAAACAAAATTTTATTTTGAGTTTTTTTATTGTGTGACATCTTTTGCCCTCTACCGAGAAAATTCGGAAAATAAAATTTTTAAATTTTAATTTAGATTGCCGCATAAAATTTTGGAATTAATGTTAATTAATTCCAAAAGAAAGATAATTTGTATATACAATTCTTATATTTTGATAAGTCTTTTGCCCTCTACCGATCATTAGAATTTTTAAAAATTCATATAAGTACCTACCTATTTTCTGTTTTTCTTTCATATCTCAATGATATTTCTGTAGGTATAGTAACAGATCTTTAAAATTAAATTGTGTTTAAAAAAACTAAGAAATTCAACTAGGTACGACCTTGTTCCTCCCACGTCACATGAACTAATCGGGAACAATCGCGTATTATCTGCTATTTCAATTTGTTTGATTGTGTTTAACCAGTTTGTAAGGAGCAGCATACCGTAGATTTTACAGGCGAGCAATAGTTGAGCAACATATTTCTCTAATGCAAGAACCAGATTCTATTTTTCTAGGTCATACAGTCCTAGGTCCTGCGTGAAAGTATTGTAAAATTTTTGGAAGAAAATAACTACAATTTACGGGGCAAGCCGTCGTAGCAACTTGGCGTTCATATTATCGATATGAGCGCCAAGCAAGGTAGGCCGCGGTTAGAACTTGGATGGGTGACCATGCAGGGAAGACCGTCGGCGCTTGCCCGCATCTTCTAGTGGCCTGTACGTCGGTGAATTCACAGAAGCTATGCAAATTTAGGCGAGATTTGCGTTGAAGACGTACCATCCCTTGGATAGGATGTAAAGCCGGAGATCCCTTGTCTATGAAATGATAGGCAAGTAAAAGATCCCTACCCTGCTATAGAAAGTAGGGGTTCGGCAAAATTTCCAGGTTGGGGGTTGCTCGTCTCCTGGCGTCGGTGATTGGCCTTAGTCGCGGAAATAGGCCGACGTTAAATAAACGAAAAAAAAAAAAAAAAAAAAAAAAAACTACAATTTAGAAGATTTAGTCAAAGTAGGATGTGACGATACACTAGTTAATACCTACTGGTTTAAAAATTAGGTTACCCTTTACAATGGTTTATTTACCAACTTCATGACAACGAACTACCACTAAGACATCTCATTTTATCTCTTTTTAAAATCAATCTTTGTTTATCAATATTTTCTGATCAATGTTTATTGAATCGCAATCCAGGAAAATGAAACCATTTTCGATGGTTTACTTTAGCCAACCGTATTTTAGACATCTACTTCCGATAAAAGATCCCAATTCAGATTTAAAAGAATTAGTACCTACGTTTCATACTAAAGGTTTATGCTCCAATGAGATGTTGCTGAAGACAGAATCAGAGACGGAGACAAGAATAAGTTTTTTACAGTGCAACAAATCAATAATTTCCTATTTTAACAATAAAAATATGTACTATCAAATACAAAACTTCAGATTTGCAAAAATTCAGGGGCTAAGAAGGTGAAAATATCCTATCTTTCGTAAAACTGAAAAAATCAGTAAACAATCCACAAAAATGAATTTTCACTTTCATATACAGTGTTATTCAGAACTTATCCAAAATAAAATTTGGGGATGTTCAACATACATGTAGAAATGTGGTAGTGCAAAAAAAAAATTTTTGGCTGCTTCTGAAAACTATTTAAAAATTTTTCATTGCACGCCGCTGGATACTGGTCCACTGTAATGGAGTGACCTTGGGACTGACAATGCAAACTGGCTAGCACGAAAAAAACTTCGGAAGATCTGAGAGTATACCGACACCCGGGGCAAAAAAGATTTGCAGCGTTTTTACTTTAAAATAAACTTAAAGATAGATAGATGTGACCAAAGTGACGTGTCTTTAAAATAAATAAAAATTTGTTACACTAATTTTGAAGAATTGCGCTACTTGATTACTAGGTATTAGAAACATGAAATTTATAAAAAATTTGCACATATCTTGTTACAAAAGCTGATCGAAATTTTGTCCCTAAAGCTATCCAATTTTGCAGCACTAAAGCGAATGTTCCTCCTGGTTGCTGATCTTGTAAACGCAAATTATTAAGTAAATTGGGGATTTTCAGCATTTTGCTGCAACAACCACTCACAAAACCTAACTTGTAATTGATAATCCACTGGTAACAGTCCATTAACTCAGCATTACTGTACACATGAGCCATTTTTAAAATTTTACAGTTTATCACTCCTACGATATAAATAAAACACCGGCATTGAGAGAAGACACAGATAGACTGATGACTGAATAGACAATAGAGATATTATCCCCACTTCAACTGTATTCGCTCGGTCGTCGTTCGAGGGACAAAAACGTGTTTACTTTTTTACCACATTCTTAGGAATGTGGTAGGTATATCAGATGTTCAAGTACAGTTGCCCATCTACGTAGTCCTTTATAATGGTATAACTTTAAACATTGTTTACGGGAAATCCTATTACTTTTATTAAAATTTTTTGGTGATATCGATTTCTTATTTAAGGATGCACACAGGGGCGGATGGGGTAGGGTAAACCGGCCCGGGAAAATCAGTACCGGCTTGGCCCCGTTTTGCTATAGGTAATATCAAAAAAGTTTTTTGTTTCAATCTACATACTTTGAATCTAATAGAGGATTTTTTATCCGATAAAAATAAATGTCCAATTATTTTTTAAAACTTTAATAGCGCAAATAAAAAAAATACTGAAAATACAACCTCAAATAGTTACACAATAGTAGTAACAAATATAAAAAGTCAACATATAAAGCAAAATTATATGTTTTTCAAAAATAAAAACATATGTTATTGCATGAACTAGATATTGCAACAAAAAAACTTTCTTAAAAAACTACTAACTCAAAAATGTAACATCAAAACCTGATTAAAATATCACATACAAAATAATCCACAGCTAATTCTTTGGTACAACATTTTAAAAAAAAATAAAAAATCTAAAACTACCTTTAGTTCAGTTCACAAACATAAGAGAAACTACCTTTTTTCATTAAAAAAGTAACAAAAATCCAAAATATAGGCAATATAACCAAAAATATGTACCTAAATAGAATAAAAGTAAATTACAAAGATATATATATTAAAACGCGTCGATTCTGTCTCGCTCTAAATTGTGTCGCCGAATCGACAAAGTTTCAAAGCAATCTCCTTCGAGGGGGGATCGCGGAACTATCCTAGCGGGCGACCGGAGGTCGCCCCCGGCCTTTCTCCAATGCGTAGGGGTATTTTCGTCTCATTTCCTACGCGTTTTCCCAATTTAAACGCCTTTTCAAAAAACCTCTGCAAAATTTTCGTCGATCGCCGTTCGGCGAGAGAGATGCGGCTAGCACCGGCGTTTGTCCTCGCGCCTAATGTTCCCGTCACGCCTGCCGAAATACCAACTTTTCGCAGGACTTTTGAGATTTTTTTTTCGAGATCGTACGTCGAGTCCTTCTACGTCTATTTCGTCTTCCAAAATCTCGAGTCGCATCCGTCTCAACTTATTTCTCATTTTATCTGCACTAAGAAGACAAACACCTCCCACGAAAACTGTTAAATTAATTAAACTTCAGATAGGTTATTTTTCTATGAGAAATATTGCTAACGGAATCGATAGTACCGACTGCCAAACACTTCTGATTACCAAAATACTGAAGCGAAATGCTTTTCCAATTAGAAAATCAGTAAAAATTAAATTTTCAGGTTGACACGTACAGTTTACCGTACTTAAACGTCTCAAGGTCCACTTTTGAGAAGTGGCCGCGATAGTGCAATGGGAAAGTCCCAGGATTCCAAACATCGTAAATGCTGATTTCGCGAGTTCGAGTCACGCTGCAGGCAAATTTTTTTTTACTTTTTGATTCCAGTTATTTATTAGTATTAGTGTTTAGTTATTCTGTTTCGTTGTCCGTAGCTTTTATTCTTTCTGCACGTAAAGTTTGGAATTAATTCGTTCATTTTGGCAGTCTGCTAAATTCATCATTTTAACTTACAAAAGTAAATATCTACAATATTAATTTGCTGCGACAATTATGACAGCAATATATTTTTGGTCCCATTGATAAAATTGATAAAAATGTTTACTGAAAAATAAATTCTACTTTCAGCACTTAAAAAATTATTATGTTTTACCATCAAGAATAGAGTACCCTTACAATTCGTCAAAATATTAAGAAAAATCGTTTAGTAAAATTACATCATCATTCCAGATACAAAATGTCTTTAATATATATTTATCTTAAAAATAATATTATTCCAGATACTTTTGTCACCCGATGGGTGACCCCAGGCCGCATACCTGGATCCCCGGTACGGCTAGAAATGGGAACGAAAATCGCGACAGCGATTTTCTCCCATTTCTAGTAAGAATTTAATATAAAAAGAATTTAATATAATTTCAATCGTCAATCGTAGTGGGTCGGACCGGCCCCAAAGGCTACCGGCCCTTCGGGAATTCTCCCGAACTCCCAGCCGGCCCATCCGCCCCTGGATGCACATATCCTCAAAGTTTTAGAGATAAGTTCTGAATAACCCTGTATACACGGTGTCCCACCGGGAACCGCCTATGGCAAACTATAATTAGAAAAAAATTGAAAATTGGCAGTGTACCAGTCACTGGGGGCAAGCGATCTAAAATATTTTCAAGATGGCCGATCTTCCGGTTATACCGGAAGTAGGTGTCAACTTGTTTATTTCAAATGGAATACCCTGTATATTATTAGATTTTTTAATTGTACTCAAAATTTTAAATATATTTTATATTATTTTTAGGATGTCCTATACCTATCTTCAACTGAAATATTGACAGGTGAATATTGACATTTTTCAACTTTGACACTCTGTAAAATCTAAACGGTTTGAGATCGAACAAAACGGTTTGCACATTCCTATCTTAACTTATTATAAGCTATCGTTGGATACTAATTTCAGATTTTCTAGAAATTAAAAATTTTCGGTTAAATTTTATCTCTTGGTTAAATCTGAAATTAGTATCAAAGTATTTGTCTCGATCAGGCTCTAAGGGAGCAATCTACGACAAAAATACTAAAACCAAAAAATGACAAAACCACAAATAAGTTGAATAATCGAATGTCAGCTGTACTAAAAGTAGGTAAAATAAAATAATACTTAACTATCAACTGTACTTTTATGAAAATAGATTAATTTCTGTCACAGTTAGCTTAAGTAAAGTACTATTAAAATCATGGTAATTAATCATCTTTTTAGAACTTTTTCATGGTGACAATTTAGCAAAAATTAATAATGTGGAGTTTTATTTAATGGCCGATGTCAACATATTTCTCCCATTGTAATCAATCCGCATATTCTTACTTAGCTTACTACAGCCGTTAATTTTTTTATAAGGCAATTTCCAACGGTTCTGACTGCATGACTGCAAAACCACGAATGCAGATTTTTGCCAGCAGCCGTGCAGCTCCCTCAAAACTGCTTATGGGCAAGAATATTTCTCTAAACTCATATATTTCGGTAACGCGATACCAGGCCAGTGCCTGGTGTAACAAATACCCGGCGTACACGGATTTAAATTTATCATCATCAACATCCATTCATTAGAGAGATTAAATTTTATCTCATACTATCAGAAGGAACGGACTTAGTGGAAGTTTGAGTTCCGGGAAGTCAGATTCTGTTTTTTGAAAACAATTGCGATAACACGCAACCCGAGATGGGATAATATCGTGTGTGCTGTTTAATTCTGTAGTTGGAATTGTTAGTTAACTTTTAAATTGTCTTTTGTCACTGTTGTAATAGAAAGAAATTGAATTGATTCTTTTCATAATTTGTCATTCATCATTGACTATATTTCTTTTTAAAATGTAATACCAAAATACTATAAATCCTTATATTTTTACGATTTCACAATGAACTGAAATTTCGTATCTTTTTGGTTATTGCTTTTCTGTCAAAGTAAATATATTTAAGCCAAGTATATTGATCCACTGTTTCGTAGTTGTCATTCTATTCCTTCATAGAAGGTCTTTGGTAAATTTATGCTTTAATCTTTCTACAATGAAATATCGTCGTTTCATTTACAATTGATTATATTGTGAAAAATAACTGACACTAAGATTATCTTTTAGATGGTTAAACTACTCGTCATGCGCGTTGAGATCCTACGAAAAGTTTCGATGTTGTCATTAAAATTTCTAACTTCTCCCATGCCATCCTATAAAATCACATTATTTAAATACTTGCCATCCTATAAACGTATGTCTAGAAAATCTGCCGGAGAATTCGAAACTCTGGTTAATATTTACGTTAAACGTCGGTGGGCTCTAGTGTATTCAATTGTTACCATTGTAGGCATACCAGTCTGCTGAGAGAAGTGTGATATATCTTGTTGCTTTATATCATATATAGAGATGACAGTAATTAACTGGTAAAGTTCAGAGTACCCTGTATACAGAGACACTCTTAGAAAACGTATTGTAGTTGCTTTTGAGTACATACTAAATTAGTAAAAATAAATGGAGCTACCTTGGGGAATTTGCAGAAACATTAAAGTTAATTTGATATGATGACTTACACTTAATCACAAATATTAAACCGGTTGGTCAATCAACATTCTTAAAATCAAAAAAATGTAATTAGTTCCAATTAGCACTGACGTATTTTTCCACATAACATCATAACACTATTCTGCACTCGACGCGCGTTCCGCCAACCAATCTGGCATCATCTGGAGATGATTAAAACTGACTCAAAACACAATCAAATTGTCAATTGTCAAAAATATTAAACAATGTTTTGTTGAATACAAATACAACATACCTCTTTGGTTGCTACCAAAGATCTAATCTGATCTAATTGACAGTTATAAATATTATATTCAAATAACGGTCAATAATTCCAGAAAGCAAGTGATATATTTTGTTTTTTCTTTCGCATCTACACCTTTCTTGGTTCCCTCCTCGCTCTCTTTTTGTGACTATTGCTAAAATCGTCAATAGGCAGGTTCTGTCGTTATTACAGGAAAGTATAATATTGTTTCATATTTTATGTCTGTGGCCTGATGTGTGCGATGGTATATTTTTTAATGCCCAAACCGGAAGCATTTTAAAGAACTTTTGTAATATGCAATCTTAGAAATGTTATCTTGTAAGAGGGTTTGTGTAAACGCTTCCCTTTCTTTCATCTTAAATAAAAAGTTTGTTATAAATAACTTGAACTCAATTTCTTTGTTAAAATATCACTATTTTTATAACTTTGCTACTGGAGTTTCGAAATAACTAGGTTATATTTTCAAGTAAAAGTATTGTGATGACAAAAACAGTGATATTTTAATAAATAAATTCAGTTAGTTTATTATAATGCCACTTTATAAATCATTCATTACTAGCTTCTTACACGTATATATTAAATTATAAAACTACAACAGAAACTATTTTTTCTACAAAATTATGTTAAATACGTGTATAAAACGATTTAGTCAACATGCATTTGCAACACCTTCAAACCACATAAGTAACTATGAAATAAACTGACAGAATTTAAAAAAGGAGCCACTGTTTGATGCAGAAATGAAAGATATCAGCGTCATCAAGTTTTCGTCAGAAAATAGTATCGATGTCACTCGATCCAGATTCTGCTTAATATGTCTATGATGCAAAAATGCAAGATGTTTCAAAGAGGATGTTATACACTACCTTGCCACTTAAGGGACCGTTCACTGTACACTTGGCAGACATGAATTCGAGGTCGGGTTGAGAGGTTGGGTAGCCAATGGGTGAAGACTTACATATTCCCACTACGAATTATTTAGATTTCGGAGGTGCACGTAAAGCCGCTGTAAAAAGGCACATGGAAATAAAGTTAGCCCTCATTGCAAGGGTACCGGATTTGTCTTATAATTGCAACAAAATTTCTTTTTAGTGTTATAAATTATATATCACCGGAAAGATCAAAAGAGAAACTAGATCCCTATAGTAGCAAATTTTTGTTTAATACATGTATTTTAGAGAAAATAATTTTTGAAAATACGCTATTTTAGTACAAGATTGTTTGCCTGGAATTTTAAAAATAAAAAGAAATACCAAAAATTACTACTATAGGGACTTAGATTAAAACCTTATCTTTCAATACTTTTTTACTAAAAGTCGCTATCTTTTATAGTTTTTTTATAATTAGACACGAGACGAACGCCGATTTAGGGCTTATTTCGACCTAGTGAATGGATTCTTAAGACACTACACATTTTTAAGTATGTGCGAAGTGTCCAACCTATGAGAAGGTTATAAGACAAAGAAATCGAGTCTTGTTACGGAAACAGTTCCATACGTTTTTGTCTGATGCTTGAGATGAAAAATATCAGGCGATAAAAGTAATAAAATTCTTTTTATTTGTTTCATATTGTACTAACGAATTCTTAACTTTTCAGGTAATTTTGACATTTGATATATATAGTGCATGTCGTTGCAACGAACTAGTGAAGATGACAATTGATGATATTGAAGACATGGAATCTTTGCTGCTAATTAAAATCCCTAACACTAAAACTAATAAAAATAGAAGTTTCACCGTCTTAAGGGATGAATATTTAAGTAAATATAGAAAATACGTTAATTTACATCTTTCCGATTTTAAGGAAGGTCTTTTTTTGAAATATCAAAATTAGAAATGTTATAAAGCTGTTATGGGTATCCATAAAATTGGTAGTGTAGCAAAGTATGTGGCACTATATTTTAAGCTTCCAAATTGGGAAGAGTTGTTGTTGTTGTTATTGTTGGTAAGCGGCGCGGTTACCCGCAGCACTCAGGTCTTTCGACCCATTGTGCCTGCCGCTAGTCGGGAGCTATTGGAAGAGACCCGTGCTGTGCGCATAGGCCAACACCCGTTCCAAAGGAAGCTCTCTAATGTCCTGAGGCAGAAGAAATGCTGCACCCAGGTGTTTGTGTCTCTTGACCATGAGGCAGGCACAGCGACAGAGGATGTGAATGGAGTCCTCGTCATCGTGCCCGCAAAACCTGCACCTTCTAGTGTCACTAAGACCGATAGTGTTAAGGTGCTTGTTAAGATGTCCGTGACCTGTCAACAGTCCTGTGACAATCCTTATGCTGTTACGACTTAGCGCAAGTATTGATCGAGTTGCGTTCGGCCAAGGCCCTTCAATTAAGAGCCTGGCTTGTCGCAGCCCAGTCACGTTTGACCATTCTTCCTTTGATCTTACCTTGATCCAGTTTCCAATGGACCCCGCTACATAACTAGGCGGAAGCCCCAGCACTGGTTCGGGCCCTGTAAACTGTATACTTGAGCCTCTCTTAGCCAGTGCATCGGCCTCCTCATTTCCTGTTATATTATGATGACCCGGTACCCAGGTCAATTTTACCTGGTTGTTCTGTCCCAATTGGGTCAGACCATTAACACACTCTAGGACCGCCCTGGAGGTGATCCTGTAGGAGATCAAGGCACGTAAAGCCGCCTGACTGTCGGTGCATATCTGGATATGCTGATTAGAATATCTTCTTTTGAGATTTTCCTGAACACATGCAGAGATAGCAAACACTTCCGCCTGAAAGACCGTGGCATACTTTCCCGACGAGAAGGATAGTCTCGCCCTCGGGCGCACGCCCCGGACTCCCGCCCCTGAGCCCTGGTCTGTCTTGGACCCATCCGTAAACCAGACGAGCCCATTCGAGACCTGAGCAGCAGGATTTTCGAGCCAAGCGTCCCTGTCCGGTATCTCTAATATGTAAGGTTTGAGAAACACATAAGTGGGAGATATCCTGTCACTGGGTGCGTCCAGTAGACTGTCTCCTCCCACAAGTTCCCCAAGAATACTTGTGTGTCCACCATCGTGGCTTTTACCTAGCCACCGCCCCCACTGCTTGACCCTATAAGAGGCCCTCCTTGCCTCCCCCTCAACCACTATATGCAGTTTAGGGAGAGACAGGAGAGCCTCCAGAGCCTCTGTGGGAGCCGTGCGTATCGCTCCTGTCGTGCTTACACACGCCAGGCGTTGTAGTTGATTTAGCCGTTGCTTGATGGTAACCCGCCGGACGGCTGGCCACCATACAATCGACGCGTATAAAAAGGAGGGTCTAATAACCGAGGTATAGAGCCATAAGGTGGCTCTCGGATTAAGCCCCCACATTTTTCCAAAGAGTCTCTTACATGTCCAGAAGGACGCGGTGGCTCTCTGTATTTGTCTGTCTATGTGGGGTACCCATGACAACTTTTCGTCTAGGATAACTCCCAGAAATTTGACCATCTTTGAACGCTGGATGGTCTTATTGAAAATGGTTGGTGCTTTAAAACCATCCAACTTCCTTTTCTTAGTGAAGAGGACTAGATCGACCTTAGAGGGGTTAACTCTCAGCCCTTGTCCTATACACCATTCTTCTATGATTCTTAGGGCCCTTTGAGTGAGCTCACTAACTGTATTTGCAGATTTCCCTGTGATTAAGACCGTAAGGTCGTCTGCATATGCTTGAGTCATAATCCCTTCCTCATTAAGTCTGCGAAGAAGACCGTCGAGCACAAGGCTCCATAGCAAGGGGGAAAGAACCCCCCCCTGCGGGCACCCTCGGCCCACTGTCGCTCTAACTGTGACTTCATTGAGAGAGGTAGAAATTGAGCGGTTTGAATTGGGAAGAGTATACAGGGCATTGTCTGAGAAGAACTTCCGCAACAATGCTTGTGGATACTACTACGCTAAAAAGGCATGGAGCTTGGAAATCGCATGTGGTTACTGAAGGATACATCGAACATTCTGTAGTTACTTTCTACAGAATTTTCGAAACCAAACTAAACTAGAACTAGACCAAAATTACAGATAATTCTTCAACCTAGCTCTGCGGAGAATGTCCAACAATTTTTATTTAACGGGCCCACTACAAGCAATGGATCTTTAAAAACATTTGACCCTAGAAATATTGTCATGAGAACTGATATTGCAAGAAGTGGAGGATTCTTTAATGATGGAAATCTTCACAATTGTACTTTTACTATAAATATTAATAATAAATAGTAAATACAAAGAAAATAAAGGTTCATTATTAAAATTGAATTCATAGTACTATAATGTGTGTATACGCTTAGGAGTATAAGTACTTATTCTCCTAGACATATAAAAGGCGCTTAATATTATTGAGTAACGTCACTTATACGACCTTTAAAGAAAAAATTAGATTATTTTATCTGTAACCGTAATAAATATATCAATAAATTAAAAAAAGATAAAACATAATTTGGAAAAACATTAGAGTTAAGGTGATATATTACTTACACTTAATCACAAATAATATTAAATCGGTTGCTCAAAATCAAAAAATTCAAACTTGAATTAAATTAGCAGTGACGTAGTTTTCCACATACCACCAGAACACTATGCTGAACTCGATGCGTGTTTCGCCAACCAAGTTGGCATCATCTGGAGATGATTAAAACTGATTCAAAACTCAATCTAATTATCAAAAATATTAAACAATGTTTTGTTGATAGTTATAAATATTATATTTAAATAATGGTCAATGATTCCAGAAGACCAAGTGATGGTCCCTCCTAGCTCCTCGCTCTCTTTTTGTGACTATTCCTAAAATTGTCAATAGGCAGGTTCTGTAGTTATTACAGGAAAGTATAATATGGTTTCATATTTTGTGTAAATACTATTGCATTGTCTTGTGTCATATTTGAAGTCTGTGGCCTGATGTGTGCGATGGAATATTTTTTAATGCCCAAACCGGTAGAATTTTAAAGAACTTTTGTAAAATGCAATCTTAGAAATCTTATCTTGTAGAGGGTTTTTGTAAACGCTTTCCTTTCTTTTATCTTAAATAAAAAGTTTGTTATAATTAACATTAACTCAATTTCTTTGTTAAAATATCACTATTTTTTTATAACTTTGCTATTGGAGTTTCGAAATGACTAGGTTATATTTTCAAGTACAAGTATTGTGATGACAAAAGAATATAATATTTTAATAAATAAATTCAGTTAATTATTTATTATAATGCAATTTTCTAAATCGTTCATTACTAGGCTTCTTACAAGTATATATTCAATTATAAAACTACAACAGAAACTATTTTTTCTTCAAAATTACGTGTGTGAAACTTTAGTCAACTGCATTTCCAACCACCTTCAAACCACATAAGTAACTAAGAAATAAATTGACAGAATTTAAAAAAGAAGCCACTGTTTGATGCAGAAATAAAAGATCTCAGCGTCATCAAGTTTTCGTCAGAAAATAGTGTCGGTGTCACTCGATCCAGATTCTGCTTAATATGTTTATGATGCAAAAATGCAAGACGATTCAAAGAGTATGTTATATACCACCTTGCCACTTAATGTTTCAAATTTTCTAGAACCGTCATTGAAACCTTGAGGCACACAATCCAATTTTGCATAAAAAGTAGTAATGGTGATGTCACTTGATCCAGTTTTGGGTTCGATTGATCCAGGTTGGTATCTATATTGATTGGTTCAAAGGATAGATGAGGAGGGGAGGGGTGTGTTAACGTCCAAACTATTGTATACAGATTAACTAAAAAATATTTAGCCGAAATCTAAAGAGGAACGAAGCGATGTAGGTAACAATGCGATAAACAGAGAGTCCTCAGCGAATGGGCGAAAGGCATGCATGTTGTGGTAGACGTAGAGTCACCGCCCAGCTAAGTGCAAGGGTACGCTCGCTCTCTTGACAGGAACGGTTTGCGCCGATCCACGCGCGCCGCTTCTTAGCCCCGCCTTTGAGAAGAGAACAGCACAGTGGCGAGCGTTTCGAACCGAAATAGGAAAATCACTTCGGGTTGATTATCGATTAAGCCAGCGACGTAGTTGTTCTTGCGAATTTATTTTGAGTGTAATGTTTTGTGTTTATTTATTGTGCTTTTTTATTGTTTTGTTTTCTATAGCGTTCCTTTTTTCATTAGTGATAATAAGTAATAGAAAAACAGGAAACGTATGTGCAACTAAAAACTGCAATAATAAAAGCTATAATTGTAATAATAGCCTTTTTACCTTTCCTAAACAACCCGATCGGTAAGTAGATAAAAATGCGTTATACATAAATGTAATTTAGTATCTATAAGCTAACTTAATTTAGGAAATTCATTCATAGACAGACAATAATATGGTTTATACAATCAACAATCACTCAATTTAAGATTTAATGAATTTCGTTTAAAAGTTGGCCAGCTTGCTGTTATATTTTAGTTTTAGGAAAAACAAAATTATAGAACAGTTAGTACTGCGCAAGTAGTCGAATGTAAATTTTTTTTGCTAATGTTTTGCGGTGTGTTTAAAAATAATTTTAACTAGATTTTAAAAATATTAATTTTTTTAAGGGCAAGGATATGGCTAATGAAAACCAATAGGGAAGACCTTTTGGACAAATTGGACACACTTCATAAAAGCCAAGTCAAGCTTCAATTTTGAAAATTTATATAGGCGGAATGGAAGAACGACAATGCCGAATTCTTACCGTTTGTGTTTCTTTCTGTTTCGTTAAGAACACAATAAAGATTTTTTATTATTATTTATTACATGTACCTCATTGTAAAGTATATTGTCTATTTTTATTTTTGTAAATAACGAATGTGTAATAAACATAATATGTACATAATTACCGTTTTATTCATGTCTATTTCAAAAGTTATTTGTAAAATGTTTCAAGAGTTTTTAATACGGCACTGTTATCGCGCATTTACGATAACTACAAATATACGTCCAACTCTGACTTCTCTTCTCAGTGCGAGAGCGATAGCGAATGTCGATCAAGCTGTGGTTGTAATAGCTACCCGCTGGCCATCGCGCCCGCCGGAGGGAACAGAAGACAAAGGCGTGGCCTGGGCCGACCGTATTTTGCCCACCACCGTCGCTGTGCTTGTTTACATCGCTTCGTCTTTCTTTAGATTTGGGCTACAGATTTTCTAGTTAATGTGTATATATATTCGTATAAACATTTTTTTCATAAAATATTATTCTCCACAGTCTTGGTCTGATAAAATGTTGACATAGAAGTATCAATTATGAACTTCACACATATTGAAATTTAAAAATTGCAGCTCACTGCTTTACGATTTTTATTTTTCGAACATAGTTACCTGAGTTGACTGATTTACTTTATGCCCCTTCGAATTCTGCATATTGTCACGTACATTTACATCCGCTTTGGAACTACCGAGAAGTTCTCGCCTCATTTCCTCGCACTATAAATCCGAAACCCGCTAGTTATTATTTACGTTATCTCTCGGTCTGCCCTGGTTCGTTCAATTGTCTCCATTGTACACATACCAGGCTGCCGAGAAGTGTGATATATCGTTCACGACTCTCCCCGATTTCCCTTACGGATCACCGGCTAATTAACTATAACGTACACCGGACACCATGCATACCTTATGTCACCTTATCGCATTCCCCGATACTCGGCAATCGGTCTTTCTTGGCTTGACTTGGCTTTCGCGAGAAGGGAGCGTTGCCGAGACGGGTATTCGTTTCGTTTAAGATGGATAAATGGCGTTTGGTCGCTCTGGAAGTTCCAAGGAGCCCCTTAATTGTCATCTACCGTATTTCCCAGGCCGCATGGGCGGTACAGCTTACAGCAATGTTTAGAATATGTAAAATATTAGACACTTATATAATATTATACTAAGCACTGAATTATCCTTTGAGTGGTTACAGTAACGTTGCAATATAATGCACCTCTAAAATATATCCTAATAATTTTTTTTTATTTGAAGAAAATGCCGAAAACAATTACTCCACGGGGAATATGCCCCAACTGGCATTGCATTACATGGGCATCTCCATAGGAGTCGCCACATCGTTCATCGAGACCTTCTATCAGACACTGACCGGTTTCGCGCTTATTTTGCGCTCATCGGAGTGCCATAGGAAGTGGAGTCGATGAACGATGTTGCGAAGTGATTGCCTAATGGGTATCGTGAATGTTAGTAGTGGTAAGAAGCACACCGTGGTGCCCTCTTTGGGTCTTTGCTACTATCTGTCTGACAATTATTGTCTCCTTCAAATAAATAAGTAGGATTGTTTTCCTTAAAGTAAAGTACTTCAATAGAAAGCAGTGGAGTAATCAAATTTTTTTCTATCTAACTTAAATTTTTTTAAATGGGACACCCTCTATATCTTTCCTTATTTTAAAGTAGTTTTGCTTCCTGATTATAACAGTATATAATAGTATGGATATTTTTAAATAGATACGGTTTTAATCTAGTATTTTCCACTTTAAATTAACAATATAAAAATGTTTGTTCGTTTGCTAGGTTACCTTTGCCAATATGCTAGAAAGTACTCCTTAAACCCGATATTCAACTGATTTTGTTTATCGTGTAAGTAAATAAATAAATTTAAATTGGAAATGGAATTACTGTAATTAATAGCAAAAATATGTGAACAGTTTACTCACCGCAAAACGTGGTTTTACATTGCGCTTTCCGGTATCTTTGATATTTTCAAAAGTTCAAAAGACATCATGCCATGTCCTTATTTCATTGTTATTTTTCATTCAAGGTATCTACAGGTCCTTAAATTTTAGACATTATGTGTAACACACCCTCTATATTAAGTAAAAATAGTTCATAGTTAACAAAATACTCTTGACAGTAAGAATCTGAAGTTTAGCGGGCACATAAAGTATTTTTAATTTTCTTTAGCTACAATCTGCAAACTCTATATACCAGAGGAAGTCTATAAAAACGTACTCTCTTACAGAGTGCGATTGCTATTATAGGAAACTTCTTATTTTTTTACTTATTATCCTTTTAAAGAAAATACCTCGCCGCCTCTGCTTCTTTAGCACATTTCAGCAGACAAGTGACACTCCAGATAAGTCAATTAGTTGAGTTGCAGGAAAAAAACGCCATCATTGTCTCGGGCTGGTGTTCGCCCGTTGTAAGCAATCGCTTTTATTTACATTCCCAACGAATGGCAGTTGCATTTATTACGATTCAGACGATTTATTATAGAAATTGATTCGTTTCCTACGGTGATTTGAAACAGATAAGCCATTTTAAATGTGGTGAATTAAATCGAATTTATTATTCTGCAGTAAAATTTTATATATATCTGGTTGGTTCGCCGGCCAACAGCTGCGAGGTATTAGTTCTATTTTATAACTTAGTTCCTCGAATATCCGATAGAAATTGCTTAAATATTGTAATAAATATGTAAATAAGATGGTTTAATTATCTCTTCCATATACATGTACAGGGTGGGCCGTATAAGAGTGCGTATCCCCTTATCTCAGAAACTATGTGAGATAGAAAAAAAAGTTTTACATAAATGTTGTTTGCGTTAAAGATGTCGGTATTTTTTTAATATAGTTATATTTGTAGCTCTTCAATATACAGGGTGATGAACTAAACTTATCTTTTTTTAAATGGAACACCCTATATATTATTACATTTTTGAAAAGCTCTTCAAAAGACTTGTTCAACGATATACAGGGTGATTGATCGAAACCGTCCATTAACAGTATTGGGAATTCTGTTCATAATATTTTTCTGAAAATTTCAGCATCTAGGTAATGAATCATGCTCTTTTCAATGAAAATATTTTCAAGATGGCGGCACTTCCGGAAGTACCGGATATTGATATCAACTTTCTTATTTCAAATGGAATGGTATAGTTTTTTTTGCATTTTTGAATTCCGGATGTAATTTTAGGGGGACTTTGTGTAGCATTCCCTATACCTAAGTGCAGCCGTTTCTGAGTTTTTTCGACTTTTTTGAAAAATTTTCGATTTACATCGTGATGCTGAAAATTATGTACCGCCGCCATTTTTAAAGCAAAAACGCTCAAATTTGGGTTATGGATAGAAAAGACCCTTACATTTATACCGTAGTTTTTAGAATTGGTGTATTATCTACAGGGTGTCCAAAATTTGATTTCCTTTTAGTGCAACTTCAAACCACTAAAACTCGATTTTTTCAAATGCAATGCCCTATTTTTTTTTTCATATCCAGAAGCAGAATTAAATTCTGCATCGAGCTGCATTAGCATTCCCTATACCTATCTGCAATATTTTTCGAGTTATTTAGGTTTTTGATAGAGCCTAGAGGAAATTATTCCATTTTCTTAATAGCTAGCCATGGAAATGACAAAAAACGTTCTTATTAGTAACTGTCAAACACTCAAATCGTGTATTGCTGTTCTCTTTATCGAAATGGAATATCAAGGGTATTCAAACACGGATATTTTGAATTTATTTTATATTCATGGAGAATGTCACAAAATTATTCAGAGAACCTGCCGTGTATTCAATGAGAGATATCCCCATTTGACTGCAGTAACTACACATATATTTAAATAAACAGAACATAATAGTCTTTAGCATATCAAAGAACGAAATATGCTAAATGTCGAACTAAATCTATTACAAAACTATTACAATACTAGTTAAATTAAAGTAGTCTAAAGCATGTTCAAACAAAACATAGAATCTACAACTTTATAAATGCTCTATGTGGTCCCCATTTTTCTGTAGACAGCGATGAATTCTTGAAGAAAATTCTTTTGTGCAAGCCTTATAAATATGATCAGGATTTAATTGGCGAAATGCTATTCTGATGCGTTCTTCTAATTCCTCCCTTGTCTGCACTGTAGTATTGTACACTTCGTTTTTAATGTAGCCCCACAGAAAAAAGTCGAGTGGTGTTAGGTCGGGAGATCTTGGAGGCCATCGCCAGGGTCCATTGCGGCCAATCCAGCGGTCATCGAAAATCTGTGTAAGCTCTCGTTCCACTTCGCGAGTAGAATGGGCAGGCGCTCCATCCAATTGGTACCAAGACTCTCTTAAAATCCCGACAGGCAAATTCTCTAAAAATTCCGATACTACTCCTCTTAAAATTTCAAGGTACCTTTCGCCAGTTAAATTATAATCATAGATTATAAAGGAATATCGATTGTTCATAAGTAGACAAAAAACGTTAACACTGAATTTGTTTTGAAAATGAACCTCTCGCTTTAAATGGGGGTTGTTTGTGGACCAGTGATGTAAATTGCGCCGGTTGATTATCCCCTCTCTGCTAAATTTTGCCTCGTCTGTCCAAATGATTTTTCGCAGAAACAGTGGATCTTCCTGAGTTTTAATTAGAATCTGTTCGCAAAATTCCAATCTTCTAATATCGTCGCCTGGATGGAGTTGTTGAACTGTAGTGAACGAATAGTCGTGCATTTTATGCTTTTTTAGAATAGCTTGAACTGCATAGAATGTTAAACCCAAGTCTCGAGCTGCCGATCGAATTGACTCCCGTGGATGGACATTAAAATATGTTAGAACGTTAATTTCACTATTTTCTTCATTTACAATAGGTTTAGGTCGAATGCCAGCTGATTTCACTTTCCCATATTTTAAAAAATTAGATTCTATCCGTTTAAATTTCTGTCTGGTCATTGCACTCAAATGGGGATATCTCTCATTGAATACACGGCAGGTTCTCTGAATAATTTTGTGACATTCTCCATGAATATAAAATAAATTCAAAATATCCGTGTTTGAATACCCTTGATATTCCATTTCGATAAAGAGAACAGCAATACACGATTTGAGTGTTTGACAGTTACTAATAAGAACGTTTTTTGTCATTTCCATGGCTAGCTATTAAGAAAATGGAATAATTTCCTCTAGGCTCTATCAAAAACCTAAATAACTCGAAAAATATTGCAGATAGGTATAGGGAATGCTAATGCAGCTCGATGCAGAATTTAATTCTGCTTCTGGATATGAAAAAAAAAATAGGGCATTGCATTTGAAAAAATCGAGTTTTAGTGGTTTGAAGTTGCACTAAAAGGAAATCAAATTTTGGACACCCTGTAGATAATACACCAATTCTAAAAACTACGGTATAAATGTAAGGGTATTTTCTATCCATAACCCAAATTTGAGCGTTTTTGCTTTAAAAATGGCGGCGGTACATAATTTTCAGCATCACGATGTAAATCGAAAATTTTTCAAAAAAGTCGAAAAAACTCAGAAACGGCTGCACTTAGGTATAGGGAATGCTACACAAAGTCCCCCTAAAATTACATCCGGAATTCAAAAATGCAAAAAAAACTATACCATTCCATTTGAAATAAGAAAGTTGATATCAATATCCGGTACTTCCGGAAGTGCCGCCATCTTGAAAATATTTTCATTGAAAAGAGCATGATTCATTACCTAGATGCTGAAATTTTCAGAAAAATATTATGAACAGAATTCCCAATACTGTTAATGGACGGTTTCGATCAATCACCCTGTATAATATGATGGGTCTGTAGCCCACCGTTTCGGAGCTATTGACTGTTATCTTCAGGAAAAGGTTAATATTTATAGCGAGCTAGAAAAGTTACTGATTGAGGTGATAAGCTGTAATTTGGGCCAAGAAATTCTAATTTGGTCTATTTTATGAAACTTCTGTCTAATACTAAAATAGAAAAAATTGCAACAGTGATGCCAAGTTTCGTGAAATTTAATTTTTCATGATTTTTTTAAATGGAACACCCTGTATTTTATTACATTTCCTGAAAGTTCTTGCAAAGACGAGTTTATTGATATATAATATCAGGGGTCTACGACACACCGTTTTGGATTAATAATACCATCCGAAACATGCATAACTTATGTGTCAATTCCTGAAGAGAAACGCAGATTAATCCAAAACGGTGTGTCGTAGACCCCTGATATTATATATCAATAAACTCGTCTTTGCAAGAACTTTCAGGAAATGTAATAAAATACAGGGTGTTCCATTTAAAAAAATCATGAAAAATTAAATTTCACGAAACTTGGCATCACTGTTGCAATTTTTTCTATTTTAGTATTAGACAGAAGTTTCATAAAATAGACCAAATTAGAATTTCTTGGCCCAAATTACAGCTTATCACCTCAATCAGTAACTTTTCTAGCTCGCTATAAATATTAACCTTTTCCTGAAGATAACAGTCAATAGCTCCGAAACGGTGGGCTACAGACCCATCATATTATATATCGTTGAACAAGTCTTTTGAAGAGCTTTTCAAAAATGTAATAATATACAGGGTGTTCCATTTAAAAAAAGATAAGTTTAGTTCATCACCCTGTATATTGAAGAGCTACAAATATAACTATATTAAAAAAATACCGACATCTTTAAGGCAAACAACATTTATATAAAACTTTTTTTTCTATCTCACATAGTTTCTGAGATAAGGGGATACGCACTCTTATACGGCCCACCCTGTACATGTATATAGGTACATAGTTCGTCGCGCTTATATATCTCCTTCTAAAGGAATAATGAATATACCTACTACGGGGTATATACAGGGATATTCAGGCAAAGCGGGTATTTGACGTTTTTTTGGGGTTCGGTTAACGATAAAAATCTGATTTTTTATGGGAAGAGTTTTCGATTATTTCCAATCCAATTATTATTATTATTATCCAATGAAAATATTTTCAGGTTTGCATCACTTCCGGTTATACCGGAAGTAGACCACAACTTCGTTATTTCAAATTGAATACTATTATTACATGTTTGAATTCTACTGTCAATTTCAGATAGAATTTCATTAAATGCTCTTATTTGAAAACTTAGCCGTTTTCGAGATATTTATTGATTTATTGTTTTAATAAAAAACGAGAGGAAATTGGGTAATTTTTGAAAAATAATATCTCGCTCTGTATAAAACAAAATTTATTGAAATTTTAACTGATGAATAAGGAAGCCTTCAGCTCCCGAACGATGGATTAAGTGTTTCCCTAAAAATGTACCGAGTGTGTAAAATATGCTGTTCAATAAATAAAAGTTCGATGCCCAATATTTTGTCAATTTCAAATGGAACACGCCGTATTTTATTTCACCATAAGATGTAGAAATGAATTCTGAGTCGATTGGTAGTAGCATTCCCTATATCTAAAATTCATAATTTTGAAGTTATACGACGTTCCTCAAAATATTATCTAAAATTACACAAATCGGCATAGATAGCCGTGAATACACAGCTTATAATAATTAATAAACATTAATATATTTACTGTTCTTTGTACCTGGTAACTAGTTGTTAAGCTAAGGTTGTAAACTAAGGTTGGTACACCCTAACCACCATTTAGTGCGGGAATGAGGGAAGCCTGGAAAAACTCATTAGTAGAGTAAGCCCGGGCAAAAGTCCGCATGTAGTTTGTTAACGACTATAAGTAGAATGAATGTTTATATTTGGCTTTGACTATGTTGAAGAGAAGTAGACTAAAGGTTCTTGTACAATATGCCTTGGCTAAAATATATTTTATCTCTAACTGTTTTGCTATATTTACAGAATTTCTGTTTGGTGCACTAACGGACTTTTGCCCCAATGTCCGAGGTAAAAGTCCCATAGGTACGGGGCAAAAATCCGATACCAGAGATAAGAGTCCCATACATTTTTTTTAGCATAAAGTGCATGTAGGAGCAAAATATAGTCCGATTCACAAATTTTCGATTTAAGTAGACACTGCCTGTGTAATAAAACAGCCATTAATGTAAACGTAACATCAATAGTAGATACCTATCTTAATGGGAGAATTTTTGAAAACAATTTGATTGATTATGAAAATGTTTTATTAGAAATATCTATATAAGAATAGCTTAAACTAAATTCTTAAAAAAAATACTGAAAGTACATTATACTGCAGGTAATTTATGTTTTATACCGTAACTTCCCAACTAAAGTCAGTCTTCACAACAATTGTCGCATACAAATTCGCCAGCCTCGTAGTTTGAACAATTTTCATGCCACCATCTTTGGCCCTATTACATAAAATCCAGTCTTCAAATGGAGGAGATGTATATTTTTCATTACATGCAGGGCAAAAAAATTCCGTTTCTTTGGACTTTCTAGCTGCTCTTTTTTCAGATAAAAATTGTGTAGCTGTTTTTCTTCTTTCTTTTTCCATCTTCTTTTATCTTTCCATTTTAAGTTCCTCTTCATTTGCCATAGAAGTCAAAATTGTAGACGTCCAGTCCGTCTAAATAACTTTCTAGTAATTCCGTAGAACCTAAGATCCATCTGTCGACAATGATTAGCCAAATCAAGTTCTTGTTCAATGGTAAAGGTTCGCTTAAATTTACCAAGGATGTTACTCCATAACCGTGCTTCAACCTTTTACGTAAAGATGATTCATCCACATGGAAAGCTATCATGTTAGGCGTAATTGGTCTTCTTTGTTTTCTTTGTGTTTTTCGTTTATAATCTCTGAAACAATTAATTTGCATTAGTGCAGAGGCAAAAGTCCGCATCTGGGGTAAAAATCCGCACAGTGCGGAATTTTGCCCCAGGGTGTCTGGTGATTAATTTACAAATATAACCGCCATATTGATAATAATAAAAAACGTTTGAGTACGGTAGATGAAACTTATAACTATACCTATACAAAACGACTGCAAACTTTTTTTTTATCATTTTTTTCCCCAAGGTTATGGCTTACGAAACACGTACAGAAAATAACATTAAAAATTAAATATTTCAACTTACCTAATTTTCTCGAGATATGCACACTCGATGGCCAACTAACTCACACTAAATTTCATACATCCAATGTACTTCGCGTTGGTAAATTCAATGTCAAGATCCAATTACACGCGGCTGCGCAGTAAGCTATAGGACTTTTACCCCAGTGCGGACTTTTGCCCGGGCTTACTCTAAGGGTTATCTCTCGCATTAACACACAACGTGAGATTCTTTCCGTACTAGGCACGCACCCCAGGATAGTTCCAACCCATACCGAACTGGCCTTAATTTACGAGTAAACGATTAAAATATTTCCGGCGGAATAAGGATTCGAACCCACAACCCCTAAATTGAGACAACAAACTCTGTGCCACCAACTCGAGCTACAACCAGCAATTAGCTGGGCGTTTTTAAGGTACGTTTCCATATCCAAATTATTACGCGGCCCTAAGTATATACGTACCTATAGTCAAATGACAGATTCATTAATTTGGGCCTATGGTCCTTCACACCTGATACTTGAAGAATAAGTAGTAAATCGAAAATAGATTAATCTTATACTTGATTTTCAACAAATAAAATCAAACCTAGCTAATAACGTTTTACGAATACTTGATTTTCAACAAATAAAATCAAACCTAGCTAATAACGTTTTACGAATACATAAAAACCGGTTTTACTTTGTTCTATCCTTTTTTTTATTACAATGATCGTTAATGCATAATTTAATTTGTTAAATTTTCCTTAATTTCAGATCATAAGTAACTCCACTGTTGTATGTTTTATATGACTATACTGATGAAATTTCATCAGATCTTTTTCCAAAAATATGGACAAAGCCCTAGTTTGACAAATTTCAAATAGTGGTTCTGTGTAGTGTGTTCTGAATATTCTGTTCCATTTCGTAAAAATCAGTAAGATTCTTCCTACAGCTTTTATTTTGTTATCATAGGAAATGATTATCTCACTAGTCACTGCGAATGAGAGCTCATTGTCTGCACAGAAGTAATAATGATTGTCGCAAATCTATTCAACTTTTCTACACATTAAGGCCTTCTGAGACCCATATAGATGCAATAAAAAATCACAAAGGCTTCCCTGGCATTTATTCAATTCAGACATTTGACTTTATTATTTTCTACATTTTATTTACATTATTTTTATCTACATGGGTAATAAAAATTAAAAACTATCAATAAATCTAGCAACAATAGCACATAAATATTCAACTGTTAATTGAATTAGTAGCTGCAATAACAAATTGTATTGCTTATGTAGGTACTGTGATAAATTAGAATCAATTTTAATTTGATACACAGTTATTGGCGATCCCAATAATGAAGGCGCCCTCTGCACGAAAACATTATTTGTATTTGGGTTTGTTTAACGTAATAATTTAGCGGTGTTTCTGACTTTTTGGTATTGCAAAGTAAAAAACTAAG
The DNA here is from genome assembly GCA_963924545.1 of Pogonocherus hispidulus. Classification (NCBI taxonomy): domain Eukaryota; kingdom Metazoa; phylum Arthropoda; class Insecta; order Coleoptera; family Cerambycidae; genus Pogonocherus; species Pogonocherus hispidulus. The sequence continues at coordinate 14,943,341 of OZ004700.1, forward strand.
TGGCTTGTAAAGTCCTCGCCACGAGAGAAGACGTATCTACTGTGGCTTACCTCGAGCGTAGAATCACTGAATATCAAGAGCCTGTATAAAACTCACACGAGCCATTATTCGTGGTCCCAATTTAAGGCTATAGACCAGGAATTAGTGACAGATTTTTGGTTGTGATTTTAGTGAGAATGCCTTTCAGAGGCATACTGACATACATACATACATATTATATTGCGTATATTCTCATGACAAAAACGAATGAATCAAATAGTAAATCTGGGTGCTTCAAATAAAAAAGGAGTTTTCATTTGTGCGTATGCCCTTGGGCATAAGCAAGCGGTATGTCATCTTGTTTTGCAGCAATTTTATAACAATAAGTTGTATAAACCGGCAGCCTGTTCGGGAAAGGGAAAATTCTTTATTCAAATATAAGTTTACGTGATCATAACAGCCCTTTGGACCCACGGCAACGACATGGTATGTCGGTGGTTTTCCGAGGAATTTTTTGTGTTGAACTTCATTTTAAAATACATGGCCTGACTAAAGTCGTACTAAAACGCATAATTTGCGAACAAAAAATGAAAACTCAATTTTCTAGTATTTTCTCAACTCTTCGAGTATACGCAATATGATATCCTCTGAAAATCATACTGACAGCTGTCAATCTATCAACGAATAAATACATTGACTATTTCATAAATTGACATTGACTACTACCTAAATTCTTTATTTGTACATCTTCATTTTTACGTATTCTAAAATGGCATACAAATCAAACCTGCACAACACGGACTGCTATATTTACAGGTGTCATCCCAAAAAAGGTGGTAAAATAAGTGTACTTGGCCCTAGTATGAGAAACACTAATTTTCACCTAAAAAGCATGTGATAATGTAATAGCAGGAAACACGTTTATTTTACACACTTTATTTAAACTCTTTTGTTGAGATATAATATGGTAACACTAATATGGTATTACCATACACTTTTTCCACCAAATGTTTCAATGAAAAAAATCATATGATAAATAGCATATTATATCACAGAAGGACTTATGGGCATATGACAGCTTTTACAACACATTTTATTGTTTATTTTACTAACCCTAACCAAAGAATATCTTTGCCCCAACTAAGGTTGGAGTTTTTTTTACTTTTTAGAGTTTCAATTAAAACATATATTTTTACATGGACATTTATCAAAATTTTATTATAAAAAAAATTGATTATTAATCAATTTTTATGTACAGCAGGTGTGCATAACAACTGAATAATCCTATTCACATTTTAAACCGTCTTAGAAAGAAATGAGTAAACTATTATTAAAGAAGCCTATTAATCACCCCATATACGATTACATCCTAAATGTTGAAGAGTTCACCACATATAAATGTTTAAAAACAGTTTAAATAATTGTTTTTTATACCACCCACGACGGATTTAGAGAATAAAACGGATTGATTAATCGATTAACGTAAACGTTATCTTTTACATCTTCCTGAGTTAGTTTCTCCTTTGCTTTTACCTATACGTTTTTTTTAAACATATCTATGTATGTATGTACGCACTCTGTCATGTTTATAGACCCTCTTACTTCTAAGAAACACATCGGAACATAGAACTGTCGCGGAGGTTAGATCAGGGTAATATTGTATCCATTTTATGCTAAAATAAAGTAATTTAAATATGTGTGTAGTACAGTTACCAGTTCCTCGGCGCGGTGAATATGGGAGAACAAGATGCGGCATTTTATATGCTTGTATAATAAAACCAACGAGCCTTTAAGATTGTATACAAAGGTTTTACAATTGTTTAGAAATATTGTGCGTGGCTATAATGATAGTCGTATACATTCTCAGCAAGTATAACCGCGAGAATTTTTAGTACAAGTACTTAAAAACTAATTTAATTATCAGTTAAGTTCAAAGGATCTATAAAAATTTCTTTAACTAACTAAAGGGTAATATATACACAGCCTTATTCAGAACTTATCTCTAAAACTTTGAGGATATGTGCATCCTTAAATAAGAAATCGATATCACCAAAAAAATTTATAATAAAAGGGTTAGGATTTCCCGTAAACAATGTTTAAAGTTATACCATTATAAAGGACTACGTAGCTGGGCAACTGTACTTCAACACATCTGATACTTTTCTACCACATTCCTAAAAATGTGATAAAAAAGTAAACACGTTTTTGTCTGGAACGCCTGGTTAAAACCGACCGTCAGTCAATGTGTGTCGCTCTTGCGGGTGTTTTATTTATCTTAGGAGTGTTAAACTGTAAAATTTTCAAAATGGTTCATGTGTACAGTAATGCTGAGTTAATGGACTGTTACCAGTGGATTATCATTTACGAGTTAGGTTTTGTGAATGGTTGTTGGAGCAAAATGCTGAAAATCCCCAATTTACTTCTGATGTACTAGTTAAAGATGGAGCTTTGTTTACTCGAAATGGAATACACAACATTCACAATACACACGTTCATCCGCATGCAATTCAACGAAATCACTTCCAACACCGTTTTTCGAACAGCATGTGCAAACAAGATATGTGCAAATTTTTTATAAATTTCATGTTTCTAATACCTAGTAATCAAGTAGCGCAATTCTTCAAAACTAGTGTAAGAAAATTTTATTCATTTTAAAAACACGTCACTTTGGTCACATCTATCTATCTTTCAGTTTATTTTAAAGTAAAAACGCTGCAAATCTTTTTTGCGCCGGGTGTCGGTATAGGTACTGTCAGAACTTCCGAAGTTTTTTTTGTACTAGCCAGTTTGCATTGTCAGTCCCAAGGTCACTCCATTACAGTGGACCAGTATCCAGCGGCGTGCAATGAAAAATTTTTAAATAGTTTGAAGACCCCGCCAAAAAAATTTTTTTGCACTACCATATTTGTACATGTATGTGTTGAACATCCCCAAATTTTATTATGGATAAGTTCTGAATGACCCTGTAGGTATATTATGTTATATATAATATAACGCGGCGATAGCTCAGTCTGTTAGGTGCTGGGTGATAGCCTGTGACTAACAGAATGGGTATATTGTGGCGCGAGTTCGATTCTCGCCAGGGGAGAAATGGCACCTCTCCCAGGGAATGGTTGTGTGTCTGCGTTTTTTTCATGTGTACCCTCCCTCTACACAAGCCTTAGGCTTTCAGTAGGGAGGTTGTCCATTTCTGTGGTGTGTTTTATATATATATATATATATATATATATATATATATATATATATATATATATATATATATATATATATATATATATATTTATAGAGTATGTTCGTTTCAAAACTTCTCACCCTCATTTGCTCGATATCTGTTTATTTCTTTGAAAAATCCGGAAGCACGTAAAAAATTTTTCGAGAGGAACAACCTTTCATTCAAAAATTGACGCGCTCCCTTTTATCCCCTGCTAGCGGGAGCTACCCCCTTAAAAATCTTACCTAAATGGGAAAGGGTATCGAGCAATATCTCATGTTTTCTTTTCTTTTAATTGATCGATCCATTGTTGAGATATTTAGGAAAATCCTTTTACTCTTTTATACATTTTAAATAAAACATTGTAACTGGTTTTTCTCATTCCTATCAATGAATTATTTTACACAGAAAATGCTGCGCAAAAGGAAATGTTTACTCGTTAAAGAAAACAAAAAGTAGATACCTATTGAATTATTTTTTATGAGTTACTATAGTATTGCTAACAATGACAGATTGTGTGATTGATAAAGTAAATTAAAGAAAATGGTTTACACTTTGGGCGAAAAAGTTGAAACAGTGTTAATTTATGGAGCCGAAAATCAATGTGCTCGGCGAACTGCTGCAACGTTTAACGAAAGGCATCCGGATAAGATCACATCTCATAGGTATGTCCTCAACCTTATTGCCAAAATTACTCAAACTGGATCTGTGCAAATTTAAAACATAATCAGCCAGGAGTTTTAAATGAAGCCACTCAAGTTCAGGTGTTGGGTTATTTCAGCATGAAACCTAATACTTGATTACGTACCATTTCTGCTGCAACTGAAGTTCTCTTAGGCTCTGTCCACAAAATTACAAAAATTAATAGAAGAATAGAAGAATAGATTTTGACAGAAGATTTGAACGAATGACTACGAATATTAATAATAATAACGCATTTTTAAAAAATATCTGCTTCAGTAATGAATTTTTATAACTGCAGATATTGCAACAATGAAAATTAAAATTTCCATGAAGGGCATACCCAGTGTGGTGAAAAATTTTTGGATTGGCCGGTATTTTTCCTTAAAATACCGGCCCATACAAAAATTTTTCAGCAATTGTTTATCAATGGAAATCATAGCTTATTTGAATATGCCCGAAAATACGAGCAATCCGCTAATTACCGAAAAAGTTGAAAATCAACTGGATAGAGATGGAAATATCCTACTTGATGAAAATGAGTTACATTTTCAACTGAATGGAGCTCCTCCTCACTATCTTCTTCCGGTCCGGCAATGGTTAGACAATGTATTTCCTGGAAAATGGATAGGGCGAAGAGGACCTACCGAATGGCCCGCTAGGTTTCCAGATTTGCGCTATGTGACTTTTTTCTATGGGGACATTTAAAGTCAGTTGTTTATACACCTCCATCTCAAAATTTAGAAGAGTTTCGTCAAAGAATTACTTAAAAATACCAAGGAATTCAAATAGATGTTTTTGAAAATGTTCGCTGCGAATTTGAACAACGGTTGTTTGGCCAACAATGGACAACATCTTGAGCCATTATTAAATTGATTTTATGTACAAAATATTTGTAATTTACTTGTCAAATAAAAATAGTGAGAAAAAGCAGTTACAATTTTTTATTTAAACAGTATGAGGGAGGAAAAAGGTTTACGTTGCTTATAACATATGACTGATATATAAAGCATATATACGAGGCATAGCAATTACTCTTAAATAACGAGACTATTGACAAAAGTGTGGTTTTGAGAACTGCTCAACTGTATCTCCTTGAATATACCCCCTTTCCTATCTCTACACCGTCGCATATTCCTCCGAATTCTGCGTTGTTGCAAGCAGTGCTAAATTCTTGAGCAACCACATTTTCTCCTTCATCTCATTCACAACTTAGAATCTGTTATCATGAGCCTCAGTCTGAAAATGGATTCGCCCAATGTGAGTAAATAGGTTAAGACATAAATAGGTAAATACACAAAAGTCAAACAAGGCACTTAAGGCCTATGGTTCTGCGCTGGGATATTCTTATTGACAAGAAACCAATTGGTACTGTGAACTGCAGAAAAGCACAGACCAGAGGATTAAACAATTCCTCTATAATGTCATATGTTGAGGTCCTAACGAGGCTGAGAGGATCTGTGAAGAAAAACGAACAATGGATCTGTGAAGAAACAACCATTGCGCATATTCTCCAATGTAATATATGACTTTTTAAACAGGTATTAGGGGCTGTGACAATGTAGTACAACTAATTTGTCCGATCAAGGGCTTACCATCAACATTAATGACTGAAATCCATCTGCAGGTTATTCTGTAATGTTTGGAAGAATATAACACCACCATGTTTCTAACATTTACCTACACTGCAACCTACAACACTGGACACCATCAAGCAATGGTCAATTACTCGGGACTACCAAAAGGAGCACGTTTTGACTAATTAACCGGAAAGTCACAAGACTCCAAACCAATAGGTGGGAGAGCCACCTACACACTACAACCTGAGAAAACACCTGTTTCTGATATGGGTAAGTTAGGTTCGAAGGTAAGTGGCCAAAAAATAGTGCGGGGAGAATGAAGGAACGCCGTTTCACATTTTGTAGAAATTTTCGACTCTATAGATATTATAAACGATTCCTTTGGTATCTAGTGACGCTAGTAGTACTGTAGTCTAGCACTTTTTTCCTACTACTAGTGGCGCTAGTGGTAGGCAAAAAGTACCAGACAGTGCCGGGCTTCAGTAGTCCCAACACAGCTAATACTAACTACTGTCAACTGATTCAATTACGTGAGAAGATGATGACTTAAAAACGCATCCTGTAAATACTCCTGAATAAAATATAGATGAGGACCAATAAAATCTGAAACTAACATACCGCTACCAATTCGTAGCTTTCTCCTACCTACAACAGTAGACTAGAAGAAGATACGGTTAACTCGTTCAATTAAGTGCTGTATCCGTTCCAGGATCGGAGCAAATGCGCTCATTCGTATTTACATGCATATCTCTCGCATGACCGGCCCGCTAATGCTCTCAAGATGTTCTTGGCGGGCACAGGGAAAACGCGGCGCGAGTTATTACGATGCCAGGTTAATTAGCCGGTATCGGCCAGATGTGGAATTTATTCCTCACAATAGGCATACGTTGTGTGCGGATCTCGATGCATCGCCATCGAACGCTATCTAGGTCGTTAAAAACGGCTTAGTTTGTTTATGATTTTAATGTTGTAGAATCAATTGGATTCAAAAAGGGTTCAATGATATATCTACTGGAAATTTAAAGGTAGTGTAACAGTAGTCATTACACAGAGTGATTCATAAGTAATGGTACAAAATTTGCTAAACTTATTATGTAACATGGATTGTACAAGCCAAATTATTAATATTTAGTTAGTCGCTGCCTTAGTGAAATGTTGATTGGTTAAAAGATATAACGTGCCAAAGTTAAATATATTTTTTTTAATTTTCCTTTATAATTTAACAATCTTTTAGAGTGTTCCCATAAAAGCTAGTAGGTGGATGTCGTTTGATGTGGAAAATCATGATACCCCTACAATTTTGATGTAACCCAAAGAGGGTGGGGATTCCGAATAAAACGTCTATTTTCCTGTCTAAAAAAAAACTCAAAATAGAGCAATTTGTAACTGTTTTAAGAGCCTATTAAATGAAGTTTAAATTCTAAATTTGACACACTGCATCTTTTCTGACTTATCAAGATATCATTAAGGCATTATTAACTAAATATTAATATTTTAACCCCTACTGCCCACTTTGTTCCATTACTTATGAATCACGTGTATCACCTGAGAAAGGTATCTTAAAATACTATAGTGTATAGAAAACCAAGCTGTTGCACCAAGTTCCAGTTGTACCTTTTTAGGAGCTTGGCCTTAACACCAAGCTCCTTAATTCCTTCCTTCCTCAATAATTGTATTCGCAAAAAAGCGAAGAGATACGAAAGCGAATATGAGATTGTCTAAATTACAATTCAATGGTAGAAGATATTGTTCAGTGCCTCAGTATAATAATTATGCTTCAGAAAGTATTTCTCTTCAGTTATTTCTTAAGGATAAGAAACTGTAGTAGTGTAATTTTGAAGTACAAAAATGCTTTAAAAATTGGAGAATGACTAAAAACATTACTCCCTGTATGGTAGTCTGCAGTCAACATTTTGTGGATAATTATTATTTAATAGTTAGATAGTTACATAGATAATTAGTCAGAATAGAGTAAAACAAAATAAAGCTTTACTGGATGAGTGAGAAAGTTCCAGGACGAGTCCTGGGGGTCTATACTTAACATCATTCGCGACGCGAATATTCGCGTAGTTACGTATTCGAATAATTGCGAATGGTAAAACTGCGTAAAACTTTTATCGCCTCAGAAATCAGAGAAAAATGTTGTTGGAATATTTAAATAAGCAATCAGTTAGTAGGTGGAAAATGTTTATAAATAACATACATTTAGGTCGATTCCGTTTGAGCCTAACAATATTGTTTTTTGCTATTTTAAAAAGATATGGTTATTTTTTATAGATATCTAAGATACCTATTCTGTTTGATAAATTTTATCAAGATGATTTGTCATTTTAAACATATCTTGATATTATTTCTGGTATTCTTAGCAACATCATTTTAGTGCTTGCTATGAACATTGCAATATAGTTAGTGGTTATATTTAGTGTTTAAAATAGCCATGATCCATTATTTATACATTTTCAACTGAATTTTCATGAAGAGTTTCAAATAGTAATTACCTACTTATGTTTAAGTACAATTACTTTTATCTGTGTATTTTGATCAGATATGTGTACCTAAATTAAAATTGAATTTTTAAAATTTTATAAAATAATTAAAACTTGAATTTAAAAGTATTAGAGATGCAAGCAACCCAGTTGAGGTTCCGAATGAAAAATTTATCAAGTTATTTCTTTTGAATAAAGGAGCGGCACTGAAATTATTTCAGGAACTGGAAATGTTTGTCAATGAAGCTACAATACAGGTGATACCCAGGGATAATAATATTAAATTTTCTATGGGGATAATTTAATTAAAATTATCAATTCACATAGAAACTACTTTTGTAGGTTTTTGCAAGCTTATTCGAGATAATTTACAATTAGTTCCATTTGAGGTTTGTTTGTTTTCTTGCTTTGTGATATGGTAATGGCAAAGAGGATGATAAACGTTTTCTCTATGGAATAAAGTAATTCCTCTTCACAAATCACATAGGTAATTCTTTGGTAAACGTAAAGGTGAAACACTCGTGAAACCAAAGAATATATCGTGATTCATGATGAAACGGTTAGACTTCAAACACAAACTTCTAGTTAGACTTCTAACACGAAATTTGAGGTTGTATCCCACTGTCGTCTTCTTCTTCTAGTAATATCCAACGAACTTGACCTCAACACGCACAAACTTATAACAATATTGTTGTTTTTGTAAACTTTAACAATACTTATTACTCTCCAAGCGGTGTACCAATTTTGAATAAGATCTTGTTACCACTTAAATTCTTACCACACAAGATTCTTAGCAAGATGCAAACAGAATCGACCTGATTATGTAGTACCACACGAATTTATTATTCTATATGCGACTTCCGCAGAATAATGTCGTAACACCCTAAGGTTTATAAACCTTGGTAACACCCTCTGTTTTAATAAACATTTAAATTTCATTTTTAAGAAACCCTTCACGTTTAATAATACTCCTAGTGGCTTTACATGCACTATAGTTAACTAATCCAATTTCTGAAATTATATAGACAAAACCGTTTAGTTTCCGAGCAGCGTCGAACACATAAGATAGCAGTACTTACCGCTCACTGTCATAAGAATGATTTGTATGTATTGAACCCGCCTGCGAGTAAAGAATTGATTTTTACGATGAGTGTAGGCCTATTTGCGGACGACTTTTAGTAATGCGATGGGTCAAGAATAGACCCCCAGAAAGCCTGTGAGTCCAATACTTTAATGACAAGTTACATACACTATTTTCCGGACACTGTCAATTATCCTACAAAAATTAAAAATATGGAATAGTTCCAAACAAAAACGTTCAACTATTGATTATGGACTAGTCCCGAAAGTAATTATTAATGGAACTAGTACGGGAAAAGCGACTTTTGGTACTAAAAAGTGAACCGAAAATACTTATTTCCGAGGCAGTTGCAGGGAAATTCAATCCAATGCTGACAGTTAGAATACCTATCTAATTTATAATTTAGCCTAACACTTTCCAGCCCTAAGTTGTAGACTTTTTATGAAAAATATTCATAAACATACGGTGATATATCCGGTAGGCGAAAGGTGAGACATACTGTGTATATATATTTGTTCCTGTGATGCCTGTTTGTAATATATGAAAGTAATAATGTAAACAAAATAGTTAACTGGATTTTATTAATATTAATCTCTATAATTTAATTAATTAATATCTACCTTTTCCCGGTACATTCCTTATTTCTGGTTTCCCAAACCAAATCTGAATAGCATATAAACATTTATTTTGTCCATTTCTGGAAGACCCTTTCATCCACTGAAATATTTACGAAAAAACTCTCTATCCCAAGAATATACCTACCTATAATGATACAATCTTCTTACTGCGGGATCCAAATGATACTTTTGCAGAAAATATTTACGACGAATAAAGAAGTTACTTTTATCTACTTACAATCTTACTCTACTTTATTCGATATCCTTATTTTTCAGCCCACTTTTCAGGTATTTCTGTCAACGAAGGACTTATTTATTTATTTTAACTATGCAGTAGATTAACCATTCGGGGATAAAATTGTACCAAAGGTTTACAGTGTGGCCCATTAAAAACCAGGACACCCTTCTAAAAAAGCGTTTGGTAAACGCTATTCCAATGGAGTTTTTTTGTATATATTTTAGCTTCCTAGATATGCTTGTTGAAATATGTACGATGGTCCAACTGCTAATCCTCAGCCTACTACGATTTTTAGTCTAAGGGACTACTGTAAAGTATTGTTTTAACGTTATTATTAATTTGTGAAGTAAGTACAGTAAGCACAGTATTCTAGATTAACAGTAATTATTGAATTTCCAATGCCTGCTATATATTTTAAGCGAAACACAAATTCAATAAACTGAAACATTTAAGGCTCTATAAAAAAATTATTCTTCGATACAAATTGATAAAATTTGGGCCACAGAGGGGCCGATGTCAAATTTTTAATAAAAAAATCTCTAAAGTAATTTTCGAAAAAAATTGATTGAAAAAAAAATCGTGGTGGGCTGAGGATTAGCAGCTGGACCATCGTAATAGGTTCAACAAGTACATCTAGGAGGCTAAAATATATAAAAAAATTCATTGGAATGGCACTTACCAAAAATTTTTTAGAAGGGTGTCCTAGTTCCTAATGGGCCACACTGTATATATTTTTAAAGAGCATATAACTTAATTAAGCTTTTCAATTTGACTAATGCCCATTTGCACCACCCTTTTTTAAAAAGTTTAAGCTTAGCTTTTTTGAGACTGTAACATCTTTGGCTTTCCACATAACACCAAAACACTATAATGCACTCAACACGCATTTCGCCAACCAAGTTGGCATTATCTGGAGATGATTAAAACTAAGCTTATGCAAACATTGTATCCTATTTATACCTAAATTATTTCTACGGTTCAGTGAACTGTCGCGATCGCTCAGTGAACCATTGCAACTGATCACTGAACCGCCACGATGGATCAGTGAACCGTAACTTACTAACCAATAATGCGGACTATATGGGATTAGCCCTCTGTCACCATTCATACTATTTTTACATTTAGCAATTTCCAAATTCTCAAAAGCATCCAGCTGTCTGGAATTAGTCACATTCTTAAGTAGTCTCAAATGGCTACTATCTATTTTATGGTTGTTCTCAAACGCATGTTGGGCAACACTAGACTTATCTGTTCTGCCATATTTGAGATGAGCCATATGTTCCTTGAATCTAGTTTGAATTGACCTTCTAGTTTGACCAACATACTTTTGATTACAATCTTTGCTGATAATTTCGTAAATCCCCGACTTTCCCTCCTCCGATTTTGTCTTTTGGAATGCCTGAAAGTTATTGTAGTTTATTTCCCGATGAATAAACCACTGACATACCCTATATCTTTAAAATCTAATAACCACGGGTGAAACGCGGATCGGTAATGAATAGATATGAATTTTGGATTTCTCTTTAATTTTTAAAAGTCGAAGAATTTCGAAGTGTCTCTTTAAATTTACGTTTCCTAATTATTTTATCAATTAAAGATTTACAGGTCAATAATTCATTGGTATCTTGAAAAATGGATACTACTATTACCCCTCAACATTGATCACATGCGCCTCAACAGTGCCAATTGTCTAATAGAATCACATTTATACTCTTTCTGTTATTCTGTCCATTTTCCTTCATTTGAATTTATGCGTTCCTTCTCCAAAATTACAAAAAGTGGAACAAACTTGGCCTACGTGATCGCAGTGTACGTTATAATTTCACGTATTTGACACATGAATGCCATACCGCTAAAGGTGCCAGGTGAATGCGTAAAAAAACATTTAATTATTCCTTTCAGTAATCCTTCCAATAAACGCCTACGAATTGGTTGCTTTTTATTTATATATTCGCGTGGATATTTATTGAAAAACATGTAATTTTCCTGATATTCCTTATGTGCAGCTGCGTCATACCGTGCACGTTAGTTTTGCATGCTGACGAGATAACGCTTTACGGGTGTACAGGGTGGTCAGATTCAAGCGAATGCTCCCGTTTTCACAGATGGTTTAAATCAGCAACTACACCATAGACTGCACATATATGAAAAATATTTCGGAACTGTAAACTAAATTATATAATTTATTAAAGGTAGAAAGCTTGTAAATTACCCCAGAGATAATTTACCAGTGAAAGTAATATACTCCAACAAATAAAGGAAAAAATCTTTTAAATTTCAGGGATATTTTATGTAACAATAGATTTAAAAAATTTGTATTTCCACTATATTAGGCCATAGAATTGATAGACTAAAAGTTTATGGTTTTAATTGTATTATACAGGGTGGAGGGTTTAACATAAATTCGCTACCCCCAACTTTGTTTTTTCAAATGCAACACTTTGGCGTGTGACCCTTCATTGAAAAAGTGGCGAAAAGCAAATCCAGCGGACTGATCAAATTTAACATTATTTTACAAGAGGTTGAGGGTTGCATAACATTAAAATGTAATTGTTAAGTTTAATTACTTTTCAACAGTTACTGAAAATGTGCACCATTCACTTGTTTGGCGACATCCTAATCTGTGATAGGTTTCGTCCCTTCATCTCTTATTCTTTCCTTCAGCTCATCAATGTTGTTTGGTTTTTGAATATAAACCTTACTTTTGAGATGTCCCCACATTAATCCTACGGTGTAAGATCTGGAGATCTTGCTGGCCACTCAATGGTACCTCGTCTTCCAATCCACCTACCGGGGAAAATTCTGTCTAGATATTGGCGAACAATAACAGAGTAGTAAGTAACCCAAAATTAAGGTTTACATTCAAAAAGAAACAACACTGATGAGCTGAATGAAAGAATAAGCGTTAAAACCAGGGCAATAACACCGGAAATATTACATAATGTAAGGGACGAAACCTACCGCAGATTAAGATGTTGCCAACAAGTGAATAGTGCACATGGGGTCACATGCCATAATGTTGCATTTGAAAAAACAAAAGAAGGTGGTTTCCGCTTTCCCTGAAGGGCTATATTTCAGATATTGCTTGGAAAAGGTAGGTAAATACATTCAAACGTTGACGTATTTCAAACAATTATTCAGCTCCCCGACGAGAGAATTTGTTCCAATTAAAGTCTCCACCCTGTATATCAAAAGTTTGTCATAGGTAATCCATAGGTGAAAATGTTGTATTTGTTTTTAACTTAAAAAAGGAACTGGTAAAACAAAAGAGAAATTAAATTATTTTTAGCTTATGATCTGTTTTGTAGTGCCTTTAACTTCATCTATCAAAATATTGATACTCAACACTTTGAAAATAGATTTTCCTTAACTGTCATATTATATTAATTCTAAATATGGCAGAATATGCAGGCACACTAAAGAAATCACAGTTTTTCCTTTTAATGTTTAGCTGAAAAATAATAAAACAGATAGTGGTGTTTCAAACTTGGTCAACTATATTTGTGCATGCAGACATCATGCAGATCACACCGAAATGCAATGATACTCACACCATTTCCGGATTGTTTGTTTTGATTAATTATCTCTGCTATTTATTGTGGAGGATATATAAGTAGTTGTCCCGAATTATTTTTATCACAGTTGTATTGAGATACCTCAAATGTTAGCTAGTATATTACGATGTAATACTTTTGTCATAATTGATATAGAAGATAATGTATAACAACGAGATACATCGTGCATTGTAGTGTGTTTTTTTGCAATTACACCACCTGCAAAATAACAAAAATGAGGAAACTAAACTAAAGTTAACTAAATTTCATCAGTGATTTTTTAGTTGTATACAAAATTCTGTAATATCACAAATCATATTTTGAATTACTTATGTCTAAATAAAACAATAATTATAATAAAATTTAAAAGAAACTAAACACTTAACTAGCTTTTTTCTAAACGTTTCAAGTAGATCCTCAACTCGTCTTCAGTAGAAAGTTTGTATGAAAATGTGTCATATTGACATTTTTAATTCAAAATGTCATCACATGCAGTGATCACTATGTTATTATTAATTTTCCACTAGTAACATTCCTCTGGAGTAGAGGAAGCCACGTTTGATCCAGGAATATTGTTTCCAACGAGATACAGTTATCACCATTAAATTTGATAAAAGCATTTTCATTTAATTTTCTTTTAACTGATTTTTCTTCTTTTAGTAAAATTTTTGCCTGTGTCCATCGGCCGTTATCCCATACATGTTTTACCTACTAATGTAGACCTATAAACTTGGTAATCCCTAACATAATTTTTATGTTCGCGGATCCTTATTTCTAACGGTCTCGATGTTTCATCAATATAATATTTACCACATTCACAAGTAATTTGGTAAATACAATTTTTTGAATTTTAATCATTATTAATTGGTTTTGTTTTTGTAAGTATTGATCTTAACTGTTTTTCATTTTAAATTTCGTTCTTATGTTAAAATCATTACCAACCTTTTTAAGTGTTTCAGATATCTCTATAACATAAGGAATCGTAATGGTTCTTATTTTCCCATTTATTCTGGGAACATTCATACTTTGCCCATTTTCTATTTTTATAAATGTTTCCTCAACTAAATCATTAGGTTGATGGTTTTCCCTTAAGACATTTTTAATTAGGTACGTCTTTTTCTTTCTAAAAGCATCTGAGGTTGATGATATTAATTTTGCTCTGACATATAAACATTTAACTAACAGCGAATTCGGCTGGCCTGGATTTTTGAATTTAGTGCGCACTGAGAATAACTCCATCCTTTGTTGTCGAAGTTGATAATAAAGGATGGAGTAGTTCTTTTGGAACTTTTTTGGTCGGAGAATGATATAGATTCTTCCGACCAAAAAATCCTGTCCAAAAAGTTCTGAAATTCGCTAATTTCTTGTATGCTACTTCAAAATTTTTTTTCTAATTTAATTCTAATGTTGACTTCAATGAATAATAAAAACGCACCTCAAATAAGTTACAGATATGAGATATAGGATGATTATATTTGATGAATTCACTATATACCTTGTTTCTGAAAAAATTAGGCCATAAGATGCCCGCTTTGTAAGTTACTCATGAAAGAAAATTACCAAAATGTAAAATAATTTGCCAGAATCAGAAAATATTTTTGTCACCGTTTTACGATATTATTATAGTATATCATCTAGCTAGAGAGAAACGCTTTAATTTTTGTGACACGTAATTTGAAAGCTAAGCGCTAAGCCGGAGGGCTACAAATACACAGGATAAGCGGGATAAACTTTCTCTCCCATGTTATAGAATTTTTTTCCATGGCTAGGAGTAGAAACATCACAAAACTAGTACCTAGTGCTATTTCTAGTACCCAGGAATGCTTTAAGTTGGTAAATCCTAATTAATATTAATAAGTGGTAGGTATTTGCCAAACCAGATCATCGAGCAAACTTAATATAGAAGAATTTATTTAAAAATGGTCGATTCTGCGTGAAGTCGAACCTCTGAATCTGTAACCAAGACTCTAGACTAGACCTTATAGTATCGACGGCATAGCCCCCAAATATCACACAAATGAATAAACAGGTAGAAGGCTAAATACCGCAAATACAGTAAGCAGGAAAACTTACGAATTGTCTAATAGAACCACCTTCTGAAATGAGTAAATTGATTAATTAAGGCCCAGTCTTTCCGTCTCCCATTAAGTTCCAAATAACTGTTTGGCAGATTAGACTGAAAACTGAAATACTGAAACGTCACATTCTAATCTGCCAAATAGTTATCTGGAACTTAATGCAAGGTGAAAATACTGGGCCTTAATAAGTTAACTAAATTTTGTCAGTGGTTTTTTACTTTATCGAAAACGACATATATGTTGAATACATAATTTTGTTTTTGACGACCGTCATCTGTCATGATAACCATCTATTACACTGGAGGAAGAATAATTGTTTATTTTGACGCTATTGTTTGAATCATATATACTTAATTTTTTGCTAAGCTGAATTATGATAAATTAAGAACCACTAGTGGCATCTGTACAAACGACTAATATAAATTACATAATTACAAAGTAATAGTCATATCATTAAGAGAACATTCAACAAACACTTGGCATAGCAACCGTTCAGAATTTAAATAAAACAATACACCTGCCAAGATTGTCAAGGCATTATTGTGAAAATCTCATTATCCAAACCCGTGTATTATATGTTTTAAAACTATTTATACACCAACACAAATATATACAGAATATCACGATAGAGGTATTTTAGTGTCTCCAGAATAAATAAATATTTTTCCACTTTACAAATTTATTATTAGACCTGTTGAAAGAATTTTAAATATACGGTAATTTATATCGCTAAAAGTTTAAAAGAGGGGTTAAAAATACACAAAAATGTTGTTTTGGCTTCAGGCGTTATATTTCGACTCATTCATTTTTTTATTTCTGAATGTTAATACATTAAAATGAATGCTGACTATTTGTCTGTCCTTTTATTGAGCAAACATTGTGAAATATAGGCGGAGACTTCTTTTGTTTCCACTTTGTTGATTGGTCATTTCTTTTCTTTATGACAATGGAATCTGTGTGCTTATCGTGATTTTATACATTAGATGTCAGATATTATCTGATAAGTATCAACCATTGAGTTTAGTTGTTCGGAAAACTAGATGCATTATTTTTTATAATATATTTTTAATATTATTTATTGGCTTCTTTAACTGTTCATATCTTTTTTTATATAGGAATTAAGCAAAAAAGTTAACTAAGAGATAAATACTAGGTACGCAAAGGAATAACTTTATTATTTTTAAGATATTATGTCGAAAACAACTACTTTGCGTACAATATGCAACCCCCAACATTGAATTACAACGGCATATCTTCATATAACCTCAACTTATTGTCTTTAATACATTTTTCTTTTTAATAGTACCATTTACATCTTTTAAATAATGAAATATCAAACAAACATGGTACATTCAGGGGCGGATGGGGTAGGGTAAACCGGCCCGGGAAAATCAGTACCGGCTTGGCCCTGTTTTGCTAAAATAGCAAAAAAGTTTTTTGTTTCAATATACATACATACTTTGAATCTAATAGAGGATTTTTTTATCCGATAAAAATAAATGTTCAATTATTTTTTAAAACTTTATTGCTATTGTAATAGTGCAAATAAAAAACAATACTGAAAATACAACCTCAAATAGTTACAAATATAAAACAAAAAACAAATATAAAAAGTCAACATATAAAACAAAACTAGAAATGGGAGAAAATCGCTGTCGCGATTTTCGTTCCATTTCTAGCCCTAGGGGGTCCAGGTCGTGGGCCTGGGGTCACCCTTTGGGTGACAAAAGCATCTAGAATAATATTATTTTTAAGAAAATATATACCTATTAAGAAATTTTGTATCTGGAATGATGATGTAATTATACTAAATAACTTGTCTCAATATTTTGATGAATTGTAAGGGTACTCTATTCTTGATGGTAAAACATCATAATTTTTTAAGTGCTGAAAGTAGAATTTATTTTTCAGTAAACATTTTTATCAATTTTATCATTAGGACCAAAAATATATTGCTGTCATAATTGTAGCAGCAAATTAAAATTATACCTAGATATTTACCTTTGTAAACTAAAATGATGAATTTTACAGACTGCCAAAATGAAGGAATTAATTCCAAACTAATACTAATAAATAATTGGAATTAAAAAGTGAAAAAAAAGTTAGCCTCCAGCGTGACTCGAACTCGCGAAATCAGCATTACGATTTTTTGAATCCTACAACTACTATCCCATTGCGCTACCGAGTCTGTTGTCAGAAGTTTACCTTGAGATGTTTAAGTATGTAAACTGTACATGTTATCCTAAAAAATTTTACCGATTTTCTAATTGGAAAAGGATTTCGCTTCAGTATTTTGGTAATCAGAAGTGTTTGGCAGTCAGTACTATCGATTAGCAATATTTCTCATAGGAAAATAATGAAAATAACCTATCTGAAGTTTAATTAATTTGACAGTTTTCGTGGGAGGTGTTTGTCTCGTTAGTGCAATCTCACATCGGCAGATAAAATGAGAAAGAAGTTGAAACGGATGCTACTCGAAATTTTGGAAGACGAAATAAACGTAGATGGAGTCGATGTACGGTCTCGAAAAAAAATCTCAAAGGATTAGAGAAAAAACTGAACTTTCGCGTGAAGCCGTTCTCGTAGCCGTAAAAATTATGTAGAAGAGGGGTGAGAGGGTCCCGGGAAAAGTGAGGATTTCGGCGGGCGTGACGGGACCATTAGGCGCGAGGATAAACGCTGGTGCTAGCCGCATTTCTCTCATCGAACGGCGATCGAGGAAAATTTTGCAGAGGTTTTTTGAAAAGGCGTTTAAATTGGGAAAACGCGTAGGAAACGGGACAAAATACCTCTACGCATTGGAGAAATGCCGTGGGCGACCTCCGGTTGCCCGCGGAGATGGCTCCGCGATCCCCCTTCGGAGGAGATAGTTTTGAAACTTTGTGGAATCGGCGACGGAATTTAGAGCTAGACAGAATCGACGCGTTTTAATATATATGGATTATATTTTTTCAAAAATAAAAAATATGTTCTTGCATGAACTAGATATTGCAACAAAACATTTTTTTTAAAAAACTGCAAACTCAAAAATGTAACATCAAAACATGTTTAAAATATCACAAACAAAATAATCCACAGCTAATTCTTTGGTAAAACATTTGTAAAAATAAATAAATCTAAAACTAACTTTAGTTCAGATCACAAACATAAGAGAAACCACCCTATTCCACTAAAAAAACTAACCAAAATCCAAAATATAGGTAATATAACCAAAAATGTGTACCTAAATAGAATAAAAGTAAATTACAAATAAAAATTTAATATAAAAAGAATTTAATATAATTTGAATCGCCAATCGCAGTGGGTCGGACCGGCCCCAAAGGTTACCGGCCCTTCGGGAATTCTCCCGAACTCCCAGCCGGCCCATCCGCCCCTGGGTACATTACATTAAAAATAATTATTTCTGGTCACACATCTTTTGTATTGGATTTCAATGAAAAAAATTATTTTTGAATATTCTGGTGGGAATGCAAAAAAGAGGCATTCTTTAATGTTGAATAAAATACGCTAAACTACATGACATTAGAGGGTAAATACAAAATATAAACAATTGAAAACAATTTCTAATGTTTCTATAAATTTTGATAACTGTTGGTCATCAACTCTTAAAGACGAGGTAAGTCAAAACAGAATGAAAATCGACTAATATCTAATATGTCCATGGAAGTAGATAAACAAAATAAATTACAAACTGTCATACTATTGTACGTCAGTCACAAGTAAAGTTTTGATAACGAAAACGAAAAAAAGTTTTCGAAACGTAAACGTTTTTAAGTGATGTGTGATTAATGTTGTATATTGCTAATCTGCTTTTTAGTGTTTTTAGTGATTTCTTGATTAGCTAAACATATTCCGGGGCCTGGAGGGAGGGGAGCTAGTGGGCATTACCTTATGCGACCTTTCAGAGGTTTTTGACTGTGTGTGGCATCGACTTTTATTACAAGAATTGTTCCGTTATGGAATACGCGATAAACGTCTCCAATTAATGGAGCCTTACCTGTGGGATAGGAAACACTGCCTCAGTTATGATGGAAACATTTCAAGATTTGAGGTGATGAAGATTGGAGTACCTCAGGGCTCTCTTCTGGGGCCTCTGCTGTTCATTGTGTACATAAATGATATTTATTCATACCTGCTACCAGATAAAAGTGTATATTATGCGGATGATATACACTTCCTTAATTGTTACGAATAAGAATTACGACTGTCTCGTTAAAAATCAAGATCAATTACTAAAAAAAAACTAATACATGGCTCGCGAGCAGCTATTTAAAATTAAATCAGAAAAAAAACGCACAATTTAAAAGTATCGAGTAATGTCGGGTTGTTACAGGGAGAGGATGCAGTACTGCTTGGTGTGACGCTAAATAAAAACTTAAACTGGTGCTCTCACATAGAAAAATTGAAAAAGAAATTATCACCCATTATATATCTAATACGTAATTTAAGAAATTATGTTGACCAAAGTACATTGCAAACAGTTTACTATACTCTATTTCACTCCCATTTGAGCTATGGCCCTTCACTGCGGGGAGGTGACTCGAGATACGAGGACATCTTTCGATTACAAAAAAAGGTAATGAGAATTATTGCTAACAAAGGTTATTCAGATCACTGTAAATCACTTTTTATACAATACAGAATTATAACATTACCATCTCTGTTTATGTTGTTGCAACTTTGCGAGATACATAATAATATAGAAAATTACAGAAAAAACTCAGATTTCCACAACTGCGGCACAAGAGGTGCCAACCTATAAGAACCCCTAAATATTGTCTCAGCAAGACAACTAAAAACTAATTAAATGTATCACTGTACAATGCTTTACCATATGGTATAGTGTTTAAGTGCAAATAAATTAAAGCAAAATTAAAAAATATTTCATTTCAAGAGCATTTTATTCAGTACGGGAATGCATGGATGCCCTGAACCATGGAGATATATTTTAAACTTTAAATATTGAAACAGTCGCACTGTGCCTTTTGTTTTTTTTTTTAATCTGTATAATGTATGTATGTATGTATGTATATGTATTTGTGTGTATATATATATATATATATATATATATATATATATATATATATATATATATATATATATATATATATATATATATATATGTACATGTAAGCATATATAATGTGATCGTGTAGATGACACCCAAATAAATAAGAGTAAATAAACAATGCCACAAATGAATACTTTCATACGTTATATTAATTAACCATAAAGTATTATTTCTTAACAGTTTTATTTGAATGCACTTTTTGGTGTATCTGGTTTTAGGCAGTTCGTGCCCAGAGCTGTGCAGTGGTAGCTTGATTTTTAGATAATAAACCAGTCTGAACACCCACCCAAGCCCGAAAAATTTTTACTTGTCGGTAGCAGGTTATGGCAAACACTTCATTTCCTGTCGGTGTTTTACAGTTAGTGACATCACTGACTCCGTCAATATTTTAGTCAAGATTTTGTGAACAATTCGCCCACACTATATGTATACAACATGTTGACCCAATCGGTGGGCGAAATTCTTGCATAGCTAAAGGTTTTCTCTTTATAAATCCATTTGCAGTATACATTAAAAACATATGTTCATCCACAAATCAAAAAGATAAAATTGTATCGTGTTGCTGCTCACATAATTTTTGTCGGAAAGATTGTACAGCGATATTATATTAAGTATACTTTATTTTTATTATATTTAATTAACTCACTATTCGTCCTTGAACGGTGTTTTTTTCTTTTACTGATATATTACAAATATTTTTTATCATTCAACTGATCTTATTTCTTTTTTACTTTACAGCTGCTCTTAAATCCTGTTTTAAGGATGCCTACAAATACTACCGTCCTAAAATATAGCTTTTGAATACTATCAAATTGAAGTACCAGACACCAATGACTTAAAAATGGTAAGAGTAGCTCCAATCAGATAGACATTTAAGAAGTTACCTGTAATATGAAGGATCTAGCAGTCAGTCATTTACCATTTTCTCTAACAGCCAAACAAGGAGTTAGTAAAACGCAGTAAGACACTCATTGAACTCTCATTGAACGTAGGAGTCTGTTATAAAGGTAGTGATAATAGAGATGTAGTCAGAATTAGATGCATTGTCAAGAAAGACGCATCAAATGTAAGAGTAGGACTCCATTTCCCCTGAGAGTGACATAAGGACATATGAAACTAAGGAAATTATTGGAAAGATATTGGCTAAATAGTTCAATGAAGAATTTATTTCTTTAAGAAAAACAAAACAGAGGACTGTCAGCCAGATACATGGACAAATATCCTACGTTTCGTCCAAGTTTTCGGACTTTTCCAAGGTTACCTAATAGCTAAAAATAATGGTTTTACATAAATATTGAATTAGATTAGTGACAGAATAATTGTCCAAAAAAAGTGTTTTCTTACCTAATATCAATTTCCTGATGTGTTCCTTAAACACATCAACGAGGACACCAAATACTGATCATTCTCTGCTTAACTCTTCAAACTACCTACACGTACATTGTATTTTTAAACAATAAAAGAGATGAAAAACAAAATAAAACCAACCCATACAATAAAATTAATAGGAAAACAATAAATTCTATTTTAACAGCCAACAACCTGTTCAATATCATATTCAATCAGGAATGTTATGTCCGCTCCAGAATAGACATAACAATATTTTTTGTTAACGTGATATGTTATACCATGTGGCCGATTATCGATAATTAAATTATTAGTTATTATTAGTGAAAAAAATCCAGACTAGCAGATGATACAAAGGATATCCCAACAAGTCAAATAAATAAAGAACAAGGTTAAAGAATAGTTATAGGATAACTTGAATTAAAAATAACTTATTGAAATAACATGTAGAACACGATTATGAAGCATAATTCAAATTAAATCATAAATTAAGCATAATTAATCGGAAAAAAATATATAATATATTTATATAAAAAAACATGTACTCACCTCTCAACAAAATTAGCACAAAATATATATTAATAGATTGCACAGCTATTTTCAAAATGTCTAAATGTCCAAAAACACATTTTTCTAAATTTAAATATTATTTTGAATGAACTGAAAAGATTCGTAATCCACCCCCTCACAAATGAGAATAATTTTTACCCTTCTATTTCTAGTTGTGTCCGTCATTCTGTACCAAAATTAGAACAAAACATACCGAAATAAACGTTTATTAACTTTCCAAACAAACACGCAGAAAATGTTCCAGAAATACGATTTTCATACCTTTGCATTTTTGTTTTCCCCATAACATGGCTATTCTCGGCAGTACTCAATATTTTGCTGTATGAATTATAGCTAACTGCAGCTGTAGCAGTAAATATTATTTTCATCTTATTTGAATCTTCAGCGATGTGGAATAAAAAAGACAACTTTTCAAGATTTCAAACCATTCTACAACGAAAAAGTATTAAAAGAAAATTCGAGAGAAGTTCAAAGTGGGTTTTAAATGAATCGAATCCTAATTGATTTTTAAAATAACGTATAAAACTTAAACGTCTTAAACTTAATCATTTAAGAATAAGGGTGAAAGGTTAAGTTTGTGATGTTAAGTGATGTGCATACGTACAGTAATGATGAGAATACTAGAATATTGGAAATATTTAAACGCATATCAAACTATTTTGAAGAATGGGTTCGGTATGATTTTGTGTACGCTTTTATACTGTCGAAAATTTCAAAGAAAATATACAAAATACTGTAGGTATTTATTGTACTATCAACATTTGTTTATGTGAATAATTGCAATTTGTGATTAAAACTGCCTTCTTTTTGTTTCTAGCATACCATTCCACTTTTTGAATTCTATATTTTCCTTTTCAGCTACCTAGTTTATTAAATATTGATTGTCTTGAAACATAAAACATTCTCCAACGTTTTTTTTTTATTATTTTACCTTATTCGTTTTTAGTTACAAATCATTAAATATCAAAATGTATTTTTCAATAATTACTTGCGCTAAGAAAATATTGAATCTTATTCAAATAGAAAGTCATAGTGCTTTTAATTTTACACTTTTCTGCAAATGACAGATGATAAATATCACATGTATCACAAATATCACAAATATCCAGAAAATATACAAAATCTATTCTAAAAATATTTTCTTTCGTAAACTTGAAATTTATTAACTCAAACAGATATTATTATTGAAAAACATTTTCAAATATACCTTAAAGGTAACTCAGAGTTAACACATAGGTACGAATTACTTAACTCGTAGTTTAACTTCCAATTTAAAAACCGGGCCTAAACATCGATATATTGTTGTATAGGGAAATAATGGAATGCCGCCCCTCTGCCATCTAAAATTCCGATTGCCTATTGTCAGAATTAGGTATAAAGTTATTACTATCCATTATTTACTGAAGTAAGCCAGTAGTAGTAATAATAAGTAATAATAATAATAGTAAAGTAAGAAAAAGTAGGTTAGGTTAGGTTAGGCTCAAAAGTGAGTGGGCCGAAAACAAGGCCCTCCACCGCGACCATGTGGTCTATTGCGGCTCACACCTACTTATATTTCACCCAACAGGTCCAATCTCTTAATGAAGCTGATCACCTTATTGGGTGAGAACTTATTCAGATCCTCTGGGAGAAGTTATCCTTTGCCAAATAATGAGTATCTGATCCTTTTCATCATCTTCTAAGCACAAGCGGTACTCAGCACCTTCTGCTAAGCCGAATTTGTACAAATATTTTAAACGGCAGTGACCAGTATATAGGCCAATTAAAGTTCGTAGTTGCAGCCTGCTTAACTTTAAAAGTTTTTTAGTTCTTGGTTTTGAAGGGTTAATTATGAACGCCTTCGAATGAACTAATCTTGGTAGTTGGTACGGGAGGATTTTCCCCCAGCCCAGGTCAAGAGCGTTGTTTTGGTAGTACTCGAGAATATGCCAAGCACCGGTTCTGGTCCCACAAATTCAAAAGCAGCACCCTCCCTGGCTAGAGAGTCGGCAGCTTCATTCCCTTCATGGCCAGAATGGCTTGGAACCCAGACCAGAAAAGTAAAAGTAAGTCATAATTTATAAAAATACCATTTCCGATTAAAACAATTATCACCATTAAGTTTAATAAGTACATCTTTTATCAATTTTCTTTTATTTAATTTTTCTTCTTTTTGTATAATTTTTGCTGATTTCCAATCAAGTCGGTGATTCTTGTTCCATACATACTGTGCTGATATGAAGAAATCGAATGAAAGCTTTTCGAAATAATTTTTGTGTTTACGAATCGTTATTTCTCATCAGCTTATGGGTAAATCCAAATTGCGGACCAAATAATATTTTTATTTTTGTGTCTGGTAGATACAAACAATAGCCAAATTGTTCTCCAAAATTACTTATCTCTATAATTTTCAGGTGGTGTAATCCCAAAAAAACAGCAATATTTTACATATTACTTGCTATTTTTAAGATTTTACAAAATATTTACATTGACGTAATTTTTTAATTAACATCAAAATTAAATGAAGCAGTATTCGTTGTTAGCTGACGGTAATACTCGGATGCTCGGTTAAGTACAGTAATTTTCTGTTTATTAGAAGCTGAAACTCGAATGTCTGCTATTACGGAACCGATCACAAAGGATAGCATCAAAGGAAATACGGTTAGAGAATATATTGCAAAGACTACAGTCTGTCCATAAAGTAACCCCCTCCCCCCTGCTAACTTTTGAACGAATCGAGTTAGAGAGTTTTAACAAAATACAGGGTGAATCACGTAAAATGAAGTTGATTTTGACGATAAATTCAATTCTTCAAATTCAAAGATGGCGCCACGGGCGCTGTCAACTCAATTTTTTTAAATGGCAAAGTGTGCCGTGTTACACCTCATTTAAAAGGTAATTCAATTCTCTACATTTTCATTTTTGAAAAATGACAATCGAGTTATCCGTTCTCTAGTTACAAGCGTTTGTATTAACGATATTTAAAACTTTTGCTTTTATCAAGTATCCTTGCCTTGCTTGCCACTGTCACTGAAACGACAATAAGGTTCGAGAAAGTAGTTTAGCGTTTAATTTAAGAGTGTTTGAAAGTGTCTACAGGTTTTTTCTTAATTTTTTAAGTTATTCGATTTGATAGATTTGATAGATTTAAGAGAAAATTTAAGAGGAGAGCGGTACTTAAGAATCATGCGGGTGGAAATTTTTCCAAAGTTAGAAAGAATAACAGACAATAACATTCAAAGTATTGTATTTCAACAAGATGGGGGGGGCACCTCGTTTCTATGGATCTGTTACTGATTTTTTAAATAACCATTTCCCAGGCAGATGGATTAGCAGAAAGGGCCCGATAGAATGGTCGGCTCGTTCTCCGGACTTAACTCCTCTTGATTTTTTCTTATGGGGATATTTGAAGTCAAAAGTCTACAGAACTCCTCCAGTAAATATCGACGATCTACATCAACGTCTAACCCATATGTGTAGAAATATCCCTGTGCAGAAATTTTAGGAAATATCAGGCAAGAATTTCAAAGTAGACTTTTTATGTGCCAAGAAGTCATTGGACAATATTTTGAATAACTTATTTAATTCTTTTATTTCTTGTTTTAATAAATATTTGTTAAAAATTTGTTGTATTAAAATATTAATTAACATTTTATTCACGGATCAGATTAGAAACAGAAACGCTTGTAACTAGAGAACGGCTAACTCGATTGTCATTTTTCAAAAACAAGAATGTAGAGAATTGAATTACCTTTTAAATGAGGTGCAACACGGCACACTTTGCCATTTAAAAAAATTGAGTTGACAGCGCCCGTGGCGCCATCTTTGAATTTGAAGATTTGAATTTATCGTCAAAATCAACTTCATTTTACGTGATTCACCCTGTATTTTGTTAGAACTGTCTAACTCGATTCGTTTAAAAGTTAGCAGGGGGGGGGTTACTTTATGGACAGACTGTATGTCTATAAACAACTTAATACGGCTACTAATTGAAAGTTCAAAACATCGTGGAAGGCCCTATATTACGTGTGAAAAAGAATGCTGTTGATTTAATTATCACATGTATTACATATGCCGCCTATGCGATAATATATAAATAAGTTGTAGCATAGCTACAAATTGCTACATAATACGGTATTCCAAATTTAGACGCGATCGACTGAAACACTAATGTAGTAATAAAAGTAATTGTTCGAACAAAATATACCGCGTGTCGCTTAAGTCTAAAATTACAACAATGACGTTCAATGACGTTTCAGAACAAGTCATGCTTCAGTTCAAAACAAAAATAAAGCTTGAAAATAAATGTAATTTACTATAATTAGAGAACAGTGCCGAACTTTATTTAAAAATGTACATTTAGGAATTTAAGTCTGCCTAAAATTAGATATTGATTTTAAACAATGTGTCGTACGCATCTACGTAAGTAATACCGTCATTGCAAAGAGTATTAAACAAATAAAATGATGCTGAGCATTACGAAAGCCGACGGAATAGAGGTGTAGCTGAACGTGATGTTTACTTAATTTTTCGAGTTTACGGCGTTCATAGTTTACGTTGGAGCGACTTAAGGAGGTAGGACTATTTTTAAAAAACTTGACTAATCAGTATTTTTAAACTTTCTGTTTCAAGTTCTAGAACATTTCTATGTAGGAAACCGAGGTCGACAAGAATTTCTAATTATATGATGGAAGAAGGAATTAATATGGGCAAAAATGGAACGGAGAACAAATATCAATTTCAATACTTGATGATGAAATTCCATCGCCCAAAAATTTAGAAATATTTTTGGGTCTATTCCCTTTCAGGTCTTTTCTATTATTTTTGTTGTTCGACTTTCGGCCCACTATGCTAGTTGCTGATAAAGGTTAAGAATCAACCAATAGGTACTCTTGTATTAATAAGTCTTAGATCCTGAAGTAGCAGAAGACTGCCCATAAATAATATATCTCTTGGTCATGAAACGTATGAACGAAGAACGAACGAAGAAACGTATGAACGATATTCATGAGGTTACATATTCGTCTCTTGTAGGGGCACTTAAAGAGCTTATTGACATGTCCACAACCTGTTAATACACCATTTCTGTCTGAGATAATAAGTGAGATAATAAGTTAGGTTCTTATTAGGTACTTCCAATACTTTCTTTTAAACAACATTTTTAGCGAGGCTCGACAGTAATAGACCTGATTATCAGTTACTGAGACTGCAACCCAGGTTGAAGGATGGACAGTCTCTATAAACGGAAAAAAGAACACCTTTGGTATTAGCAGCGTGCATAATTGTTCTTTTTATCTGTCCAAGTTGAATCCATCTTTCAAAATTGGCTTTCCTTTCTTGTTATGGCTGAAAATCCGCACCCGGCATCTGCATTTACTTCCCTTTTTAGCCTTATTCGCTATTTTTTTTCTTATATTTTTAACAATTAGACATGAATATATTTAAGGTAATGATACTGATTATAATTTTCTGGATTCAGCAAAACTTTTTCAACAAAGGTGATTTGCTACTTTAAAGTTTGCCTGGAATTTTTTATGTGGATTAAAATAACAAATTAATTTCCTACATAGAAGACCAAAAAAATTCTATATAATTCTTACATCTGAATGAAAAGAAAACAATTAATAATGGGGTAAATTTAAGAAATGTTACCTTTACTCCAAGATCCCGAGATTTTTATATGAATGCTTTCAAAAATTAAAAAGTTAGAAGGATTGTGCATGACTGGCAACTCGGTTTGCAGGGTATTATTTGGCTAACTTAATATACTTAAATCGACAAAACGCTATATTGCGACATATACTTTTTTATGCACTTCTGCACAATATTTACTGAACAATGAACATTATCAGAGAAACACCGTAGTGCCATCTTTTGGTCTTTGCTTCTCACCACCACTAACATTCTAAATGGCCTTTAGGCAATCATGTTGCAACATTGTCCGTCGATTCCACTACCTATGGCACTCTGACGACCGCATAATAAATGCGAAACCGGTCAGTATCTGTGGTTGATCTCTATGAAGGATGTAGCGACTTCCATGGAGATGCTGGAGTTATGCAAAACCAGTCGGGGCAGATAGTCTTTGGAGTAGTTGTATTCGACATTATCATTATCTTTAAAAACACTTTCTAATAACACGAAACGGCTTTCGTACGCATAGTTGTGTAAATTTTACTTTTGAAAATTGTAATCTGATATCACTCTGATATCTAATATCTGATAAATACTTTTGCATATCACACTTTTTATCTGTTAGGCATATTTTATTTTCATCTTGAACTGAACGGACAAATTGCCTCAGCTTCAGAATTCCAAGAATATTCACTGAAAATAGTAAACACCTAATACATTATTTAAAACATTGTCTGTATTATATAAATATAATTTCTATATTAACTAGGAACTGTTTACACTATACTAAAAACTTGTTATTTATTTGCAAAGGTAATTCTAAAAAAGATGTTGATACAAGAGTTTGAATACTATTAAGCAATTTTATACTTAACAAATCAAGGAAGCTAATTATTGTTTGTTATATCACTATTGTTCTTATAACAATTTATCACGGCAGAAGGATTGAAGAATTTACTGCAATTACAGATACAGACATGATTTCGTAAAAAAAACATAAAACTGTCCAGCAAATCATGTTATAACTTGTTCCCATATTGGGTAAAACAACATCTCAACGAAAATTAATTAAAGCTTTTCCTGAAACACCCATTCACGTATACAGAATATTACGTCATTCTTAAAAAGATGCCATAAACCAATCAAGAATCATCCTAAATTTAGACAGATCATAAATTCTAATGGACAAATTAACCATCGCTAAAAACGTAAATAGTATTATTTCCCGAGATCCGCTCCTGTTAACAAATGATCGTCTACGAAACAGTCTATTTTTATCGATTTTTCCACCGCACATGAATTTACTGGCATCACTCCCGTAATCACTTACTTTCGACTAAGACTACTCTAAAATAATCATACCAAGTCATACTGAAAACGCGAACTAGTGACGTCAAGGTTAAGCAGAACCGATTTCCACTATTTTTGAAGGCCAGCTAATTGGAAAGTTTCGTCGAAAACTTGGTACTGACGAAACATACTTCAACTAGGTACAGATTATTACATATTACATATTTCCAACATGTTGGAAAGAAGCCTTAGTTATACCTTTACTGAAAACTAGTTCTCCTCTAGAGTTTAAAGATCTTCGTCCTATCAGCATCCTGCCGACTTTATCTAAAATCCTGGAACAAGTAGTAGATGAGCAATTAAGAGAACATGTTACTTGTTTTTCTTTACTACCTGACATACAATCAGGATTTAGGCCACATCATAGTTGTGAAACAGCTCTGATGAACATCACGGATGATATCCTAAGAGGACTGGACAAGAATAAGGCAACAGTACTGGTATTGATTGATTTTTCCAAGGCATTTGATACGCTAAATCATGACATTCTACTAGCCATACTTAAATCTATAGGATTAGCTGATATTGCTCTAAATTTTTTTAGTAGTTATCTGTCTAACAGAAGTCAGAGAGTGAAAATTGGAGCCGATATGTCTAGTTGTCTTGGGGTAGCATCCGGGGTCCCGCAAGGGTCAATACTTGGCCCCCTTTTTATTTACATTGTATACGAGTGATTTCTCAAAAGTAGTACAAAACTATGCAATTCATTTGTATGCAGATGATACACAAATCTACTATTCCTTTCCATTAACGGACAGTCTTCAAGCTACTAATTTTTTAAATATAGACCTGGCGAGTCTACTGGAAATCTCTAACAAACATGCTTTAAGTATTAACCCTGCGAAAACAGTAGCTTTAGCATTTGGACCGTCTAGGTGCAGGCAAGACGTCTCTGAATTTGTCAAATTAAAGTTTGGTAATGAAAATGTTATATTTCGTCCAGAAGTTAGAAACCTTGCAATTATTTACGATCCTTCGCTTAAATTTAAGATTCACATAAATAATTGTATTCGCAATGCTTACGGTAATTTAAAAATGATATATAATATCCGTGATTATCTAAATAGGAAAACTAGGAGTATTCTATGTGAATCATTAGTCCTATCGAGATTCAATTTTGGTGACACCATTTATGGCCCATGCATTACAGCATACGATATACGTAGGATCCAAATGGTTCAAAATGCATGCTTAAGGTTAAGCTTTGGAGTTAGGAGGCGGGAGAGAATCTCTCATAAGCTTGCGGAAGTGGGCTGGCTCAATATGTCGAATCGGCGACTACTTCATTCCGCCTGTCTCTTATCACAAGATTCTGACTTGCAAATTGCCCCAATATCTTTATTTAAAAATAACTTTCGGGACGGATGTATATAATATTAATGTAAGGTTTAAGGGCAGACTAACGCCTCTAGTTCATAGAACAGAGCAGTTCAAACGCTCATTTTCTTATCAAATAACTAAAATTTATAACTCCTTACGATCATCATTAAAGAATATGACTGTTGTGCAGTTTAAACAAAAATTAAAACAATATCTCTTCTCTTGTCAGACTAATGCCGTCTGTCCACTGTGAACTAAACTAGATTTTTTTCCTCTCTTCCTTTGGTATATATTTTCTCTATACTTTCTCCTCCTCCTGTATATATTTACAAATCTGTGTTGCTAGTTATCTAAGTTTTTGACTGACATACTATTCTTGTGCTTAAAATGAAAAGCAGATAACTTGCTTGCGAGTTGGCATCTTTTAGTTTTTGGCAGTGATATGAATCATTTCTTCAAATGGGTGAGGACTCCGGCTCGGAACGTTTGTCATGTTGAAGACTATGTACCTATGCCTTATTATTTATGCTGTTATTTGTGTTTACTTACATTCTTTATAATCATAAAATGTAATACATATTTTTGATACTTGAAGGAGATGCCGAAAA
Organism: Pogonocherus hispidulus; assembly: GCA_963924545.1. Taxonomy (NCBI): domain Eukaryota; kingdom Metazoa; phylum Arthropoda; class Insecta; order Coleoptera; family Cerambycidae; genus Pogonocherus; species Pogonocherus hispidulus. The sequence continues at coordinate 14,974,725 of OZ004700.1, forward strand.
CAAATACTCCACGGGCAATGTGGCTAACTGGCATTGATTGCATTACTTCTACATCTCCATAGGAATGTAATGCCAGTTGGAGCACATTGTCCGTGGAGTAGTTATTTTCGGTATCGCCTTCAAATAAATAAGTAGGATTGTCTTCCTAAAAGACAATAGAGGTCACTGCTATAAAGGCGCCTGGGGAAAAGCTGGTCGTTATCATGATACAACTACACTGATATGCTCATAACTTGACCAAATTTCGTTTGTTCTGCGCACGACGTCATTCTTGATGCAAAAATGGAGAAAATTCAAATACCTTACTGTCAGCATGACTGTCAGTGATATAATTATTTTCGTGTTTGTCAATTGTATTCCCGTATTATTATAATTGTGAGGCCCGACGGATATCAGGTTGTCATTTTTATATTATAGGGTGGTATTTATTTACAGTAGTGCTTCTTATTATCTCTTCAAATTGTAAAATTTAGGTTAGAATTATATTCGGTAGGCAGATCGGTACACAGAATGCGTTTTGAATTAAAATAAGAAAGATTGATATTAATCAACTATTATTTTAGTTTTCCTGTATGAATCGTGTATTGTAATTCCATAATCGACGTTTATTTTATTTTGTTATCTTTGTTTACAAGTATTTTATTTAATTTTGTATAAAAACTGACGTCACGCTCATCGATAGACCACGCCCCTATGCGCATAGGCATATCAGTGTAGTTGTATCATGGGTCGTTATCTGTCTGTCAATTTGACAATAATTGTCAGACAGATAGTAGCAAAAACCCAAAGAGGGCACTATGATGTTTCTCACTACTACTAATATTTTTGATATATTATGGATTAAAGAGCTTCTTCATTATTTTAGGTTAAAATATGAGACAATATGGAAACCCCAGTTATGATCTATTCTTGCTAATCTCCTGATCTCGTTTTTGTTGTTTTACTGTTGTACTTCATTCTGATGACACCAAAAATGATCCCACACATTGAACTCAAATTAGTTAGCATCAAAACCTTAGTCCGTCATAAGAACTAAGTCACACTGATCACGTTTTTCGCCTACACTCAATTTTTCATTTCCAGCAGGTAGGCACCTCCTAATATAAAGGCACTGTGGATCTAGGTCCACTAAGGTCCGTTGAATTTACCTGTAGATGAACATAAATTATTTCCTTGAAGAACACTTTTTGTGCTGTTACGTATCAATATTTGTCACGTAATTATAATTATAATTAACCACATAATATAATCACGTAATTAAAATTGTTTTCGTTTAAATAGAACTTCAAAATAAATGAGACTCTTGTACTAATACCTATATTGACGAAACTAAAAATGCTGATGTTATTTTTACTAATATTATCGTGTTTATTTTCATGAGTTTAGTAAGCAAAACTTATATAAAAAATACAGCTTACATTCAGTTGTATTTGTTTGTTCATACTTTCACCTTAAACTTTGCAAGGACCCGACGCCTACTCTGAAGATTTCCAATTTATCTTAAAATAGAGTCGCCCGAAAGTGAAAACAAAATAAATAAACTTGTTTTATTAAGAAAAAACAACGATTATGAAATGTCTGAAATCGTTTTATTTATTGTATATATATGAAAATAGTATTGATTGTGCCACCAGATGGTAGTACTAGTAGTATTTTACATTAAGTATTTTAGAGGGTGTCCCAGTGTGAGCGTACAAAAATTTACTTATAAAAAAAAATTCTCTGATGCACCCCTAACGAATTACAGGGTGTTATATTTGAGGAAAAAAAAATAAAAATTCCGCAATAAAGTTGCGCAGTAAAAACCGTTTCGTACATTTAGGTAATTTTTGGGTGACGTGTACATCTAGTAAAGGTTATTGAAACTAGATGGTGTTTGTTAAACTCTGACACTTGTGCTGGCCTAGGCCAACTAATATTTATGATTTTGTCTTCATAACTCTTGCATATCCTACTTTTTTGTGAATTGACTAGGTATTCCTTAATCAGCTACCAATTCTGAACAAAAAAGGTCTGTTATTACACAGCTCTAAAATCAACCATTTTCGAGTAAATTGAGTGTAAAGTACAGACTACATTCCTTTATGCAAAAAAAAGTACATGCAAAGGAAGTCATAAGGAAGAGTAGGCCTAGGCCATCACAGGTGTCAGAGTTAAACAAACACCATGTAGTTTTAATGACCTTTAATAGATGTACACGTTACCCAAAAAGTACCTAACGATTTTAAAGTTATTGCGGAAAATTATTTTTGTTTCCAAAATAACACTCTGTAACTCGTTAGGCGTGCATCGGAGAATTTTTTTTATAAGAGTTTTATTCTTATTTTGGTCTACTCTACCCCCTGGTAAATTTTTGTACGCTCGCGCTGGGAGACCCATACATCCCCGAATAAAAATTTGTTAAATTTGGAGACAAGAACAGGCCTTTGGGAACAGATATTATTATGCTTATAATAGAGACCTTTTGACATCTAGGTGTGCATTTTTAATAAAGGAACCGTTAATTAAGGTCAAGATTACTGCTTGACCTTAATTCTGCAGGTTTAAGATACGTTGTCTCCCTTATTTAATCTTTTGGGCGTAACCATCAATAATCGTGAAAACGATGTAGCATTTAAAATATCGATTATGTATTTTTAGAGAAAGTATTAACTGTAATAATTTAACAAAAAGTAGGTATGCCATAAACTCAAGCTGAGGACTCAGCGCAAACAACAGACAAATATTATAATCTTTTTTCCTTTCCTCTTTTCTAAATTCGTATATTCACTGGAGTATGGACGAATTTTTTGTTAGAAGGAAAGTGTAATGTTAAAACAAGGCACGCTCTGTTTAGTCTATTCCAATAACTACAGTTTTGTGAACAAAATGAGGTCAAGCAGTATTCAAATAAAGTCCTCGTTAATACTACGCCACAGTATTAAAAGGATTTTCAGTAATTCTCTATGAAAGGTAGAGATTCTTCTTATTATCCTGAACGCAAACACCGTGTCACGTATATACAAAATCTTTCCAGTTCCATAATTATCCATAGTTCCATAATCACAATCACAATTTCAATAACTATCTTTCAATTGAATTTTCTGAAAAGGAACTATTTTAAATATTAAATATAATTCATTAAAATTTCTTTCTTGAATACCTTAGAGACAATATTACTTAATGCTGTAACTTAATGTTATTGTTTCAATCTTCAAGCAATATTAGACAGCTCTGGTACAAGATCAACACTTTCAGAAGCCGTTTTTTAAATACCTGTCAACTTAAAGGACATTTTTTTTATTATCGTTTTAACGTATCTTATTTAAAAATACATTTCCGGGTTAATGCTAGCAGAACATTGTAAGGCCATATCATGGGAAGTTGTATGCCTTCAAACAATATTTAAACTTGTAATTCCATCCATATTGTGTACGTAGTCAAATAGATATGTAGGTAAATATTAGGATTTTGGATCTTTACAAAGGCGGGTCTGCCGTTATTAAGAAGTTATTTTCATTGTATGTGCTACTAAAGAAATAAATATTAAGGAGCACAGATCTTCTACTTAGATAGCAAGTTGCTATCCCAATTTAACCAATAATTTAAAAAATTTCACTAGGGAATCATTAAATATTTATTTGTCTATTTACTAGTTTACTTGTCAGTAGAATTGTTAAAGAGAAAGCAATAAACGATAATAGATAATAATCGCTAATCCAAATAATCGTTATTAAACAATAATAATCGACAATAATTAATATAAATAATCGATAATGATCGATAATACTACAAAAGCGATCATTATCGATCATTCGATTATCGATACGCGATACTTAAAGATTTAAATCCTTCTGCGTAACTACAAAATAACAGAATAAGTTATTGTTTTGTTTTTACATCTTTGTCTTGAAGGGGGTTGGAACCTTTGGTGTGAAGATATCACTGACGTAGTTTTCCACATAACATTAAAACTCTATACTGATACTGAACTCGACTCGCGTTTCGCCAACCAAGTTGGCATCATCTGGAGATGATTTCAGTCTTAATCATCTCCAGATTTCAATCATCCATAGTGTTTTGGTGTTATGTGGAAAACTACGTCAGTGATATTTACATCTTTGCTTTAGCAGGCATTCGAATGCGCTCTAAAACATTACAATTTTATTGTTTTTCCGGTATATCTGTATTTTCGCCTACAGTTTCTTAAGACTTACTCTTAGTTTCTTCTTTTACGCGATACCTGCGATGATACAATAGGCAGCTTTGAGGTAATTGCCAGTTAGGTACATGTTTCTGCCAAAATAATAGAAAGTGTTAATTGTCAGTGATAAGCATCAGGATATTACATACACTGAACATAAAAATTAGGTTATATAAAAATATCCAGGATGGCAGCTATAACCGTTGATTCTTTTATACATTTGACTTTCAATATGTCTTTTATCCTGAGAGGAACTATAGCCCAACGAAGTCGTCTCACAAACACGACAGTTTATTAGGTACTGCCCATCGAAGAGTACTTACCTAAATCAGGAAAACTCATTCGGTAAATTTATTAACTTGATAGTCATAACTTGACCACGAGATATTTTTATTTTATATTTGTTTATGTGTATGTGTTTATGTTATAACGCGTGCTTGGTTCAACAAGTGACAACGCAGGCTTCCTACCTGTAAAACCTACGTACAGGGTCATTGGTTATATTTTAGCCACCCATCTAAAGGGTCTTCCTTTAATCTGAGGAAAAAAAGTTAAATATAAAAGTTGTAGGAAATCAAGTGTACTTTATTCCAGAATGTAAAATCTTTATACAGGGTGTTTCGAAAACGCGTGACATGCCACACTTGCATTTTTTAAATGGAATACCCTGTATATTATTAACTTTTCCGATCCCACGCAAAATTCTACGACTTTTCATATACCATACCGTATGTCTAAAGTTAACAGTTTTTTAATAAATGATGGTTAAAGATATAAAATATAAAGATAAAGGAATGATAAATACTAATTCGGAGTCGGAAATCAAAATGTTTGACAATGCATATGACAGGTATCGGCTTTTTGTTTTCATGGCTAACTAGGAATAGTAAGTAGGCGTCTGTCACATCAATTAAATTATTACAAAATTATGGTAGGTATATTCTTAACCATCATTTATTAAAAAACAGTTAACTTTAGACATAGTGACATGGTATATGAAAAAGACGTAGAATTTTGCGTGGAATCGGAAAACTTAATAATATACAGGGTATCATTTAAGAAAATGCAAGTTTGGCATGTCACGTGTTTTAGAAACACCATGTATAAAAATTTTACATTCTGGAATAAAGTACACTTGATTTCCTACAACTTTCGTATTTAACTTTTTTACGTCAGATTAAAGGGAGAACCTCTAGGTGGATGGCTAAACTATAACCAATGACCCTGTACATATCCAGATGTCCAACTTTATTTTGAAACGAAAATTTTATAAATTTTAATCAATGGCCACTATTGGTCATAAGGTCATTATTTTTCTTGCCACAGACAAGTTTTTATACGTTTAAAGAAGATATTTTGTAGTAATTTTTATTGAACCATATCTTATAGTTCTTAAACTAAAAGTTCACTTATTTTAGTTAATTATAAATTACATATCTTGGATAATTTTCTTGCAATTTCATATACTGGATGAATCCCATTTCATGTTCATGTTTTGACTTGATTAGTTTAAATTTTTATTCCACAGATTACAGTTGATATCATTTCAAAATGATATGTTGTTATCTTGCTCATGTTACAGTAGTTTATATAATTTGCCTTTTCGATCTTTGTCTAAATGCTTCCTATTTCATGTAAAACACCTTGGCTTCTTGAAAGAGAAGAACTGACCTGGAATTTCAACTCCACCATTAAAACTACGATAAAAGGAGAAGGGACTTGCATCCCGATTAGCAATATCCTAATCAACAAGAAGCTAGCTAGGTACACCATCTTGTTTGAAGTTTCCAGAAGGTCCCATTATCTGCTGCACGTCGCCAAAAGTCCACTGCGACCATCTTTACAGAAAAATACATTTTTGTAAAATCAGATCATATTTTTTGCAGATCCATATGTAAAGTAATTTTGAGAGGTAACAATATTCACTTATTCTTTCTTGTTTTATTTTTTTATTATTTCATTTCATTTCATTATTTAAATATCATACAAAATATTTTAATTGTAATATAGAATTGTTTTTACTTGTTTGTTTCAATCTGCCAAACATTCACTATTATTTATGCATATACAGTCAAAACAAAGTTATCCTGCCGTCAACAAGGTGGTACAAAAATTAATATTAATTATAAAACTTTGATTCTGCACCCAACCGTGAGCCCAGCCGAAGCTAATGTCGAAGAATCTAATTAATTAGAGCCAAAATTAATTAGAAACAAAATTAAATTAAAGATAATTAAAATTAAAAATTGCAATGCAATTTATAATAATTCTGTTTCTTTCGTCTGTGATTTTTTTTTTAATTATGTAAAACTGGATTTTCTAAAACCAAACCCGGTTGAATTTTGCTCATGACTATATCTTTCCAATATATTTTATATTTTTAGGAAGTACCTATACAAAATACCCAATAGAAGGAACCATATATTTAAGGAAACTTATAAGGAACATTTTTTATTGGGAATTAAACATGTATTTTGTAAAATAAAGTGACACAGTCCTTGAGGAGTTCAATATATCTAATTAAGTAGGTTATTTTAAATGCTTACAGTTTCTATACGAACTATTGAAATGGTTACCTGGTTATTTTACATTGGCTTAGTGCCCCAACAAAAGCGTAAAATGGCATGGAAGGTTACAAATATTTAAACTGTTTGTTATTATTTTCAAAGCCAATTTTTCTACTACCTCACTTACTGATGTGATCTTTGGCCTTATAATTTCAGAACCTCCAGTACTAGTGTTCTATTATTAACGCAAATAGAAGATTTGCATAAGGTCCAGTAATTAATAACACTTGTGGAAATTTAACTTATCATGTATCAGCAAATACAACAAAATAAAATGTCTAATTTCTTATTTTTTTTATTAATCTTGTAAGAATAGCAATTTGGATTATTAATAACACACAAATGAAAAAATTAGGAATATGCTGGTAATACCTATGTAATGGTAATGGCTACCAACCAACTATTCACTTTAATTAATAAGGTTTTCCAGGTTTCCCTTATTCTCATACTAAGTGGTAGTTTAGTAAAGTTATAACATTGTAAGTCGTTCCTGGGCGCTTTCGCGGCCCACCGCGTATAATAACATGCCGATCCCTCTCCCACACAAGTCTCTGACTTTCAGGCTCATGGTTGGACTGAGAATGAGGGAATGAGAGACATTATTATTATTATAATTATAATAATAATAATAATAATATAATAATAAGTAAGTTTATTCAGTATAATAGCTAACAATTCAGTATAATAGCTAACAATAAGGGACAATAACCAAAACAAGTAAATAGTTACACCATAATTTTCTTACATTATTTAATATAGAGTATAATAGACTAAAAGCGTTTATCATTATCACTATGTTATATCATGAATAAACATGTTTCCACTAAGGCGAACCCGTGCGTGGACTCTAGCTTTATCAGAAAGGTAAAAGGCTTAAGATTTGATGTCTTACTTAAAAGGAAAAAAAATTTCCAACAAAACTTCTCTCACAAGAGAGTAAGTGTAACCTCAGTTTCGTCTTGAATGCAAATAATGTTGTAGTATCTCTAATTTTATTTGGTAAGGCATTATAGAATCTGCTTCCCAAAAATATATTATTTCTCTGACCTATTGTCTTCCTTGACACTTGCGTCTCCAAGTTTCTATTTGTTTTTTGTCGAGGTTCATATATGTGACTTATGTGGGGTAAGTATTGTTTACTTTTAAATAGTTTTATAACGGTTTTGTAAAAATAATGTTGTCTTATATCTAGTACTGATAGTTCTTTAAAAATCAAATTAGATGGATATGTGATGGGTTTCGATAAAATTATTTTCAAAAATTTCTTTTGCAGGATTTCTAAACAGGCAATATGAATGTCTGCAGCTGCTCCCCAAGCTAGTATGCCGTAGGTGATTCTAGATTCTATTAAAGAATGATACAGAGTTTTTAAATGGGGAACTTCTAAGAAATTCTGGAAACACTTAATTTTGTACAATAGTGGGCGCAGCGTCCTGCAAACCTGCTGAATGTGTTTATCCCAGCGAAGATGGCAGTCAATTACAACACCTAGGTACCTATATGAATCAGCTTTATATATTTTGGCAGTTTGATTATTGACATGTATTTCTAATGTTCCATAATCTGGGAGTTTATTACTATGTATTGAAAATGGCAGAAAGCAAGTTTTTTGGTAATTTATAGACAATAATTTGTAATTAAAACACTGAAAAATTTTTCCTAAATCATGTTCAGCCTTCTGTTTCAACTCAGACCAGTTAACATCTTCGTAATAAATAATTGTATCATCCGCAAAACTAGACAATAATCCAGCGCTACTGAAGGTGAGAATTGAATTTATATATACTAAAAACAGTATGGGTCCAAGGACAGTACCTTGGGGCACCCCCCATGTTATCACTTGTTTTTCGCTTAAAATGTTTGATATTTTCACTAACTGAGTTCTATTATTGCCCAAGTTCAATTTTAATTTTGAACGGTTGATCAAGAATTATCGGTTAGATACCTATTCTTGTAAATAAGGAAAACAATATTAAAATAAGCCTTTGTAACTTGATATATAAATATACAAAAATAATGTGATATTGGAGATGAATTTCCATTCTCTACAACAATAGCTATTCCATTCCCATTCATTTCCAACAGCTAAGCTAGTTGTTTATGATTAGAGCAAAGAAATTTGCATTATATTCTAATTCTATATTCTATTAACCAGGTATTCTATCGGTATTCTAATAACCAGAGAATACCGATAAAATAAGTGAATTTGATTTATGTAGACACAATTCAGATCTGAGAAGTTTTATTTTCCGATAAGACAGGAATGTGTACTGGACTTACCTATACTTTAGATGCTGGGATTAATTTTCAACTGTTGCTAAGCTTTTTCAAAATTATGGCCAAATTAACAAAAGAATAGTGTTCTTATTTTAATATTTTAATTGTTTTATTTTATTGGAGAAATAACCTAATCTGAAACAAACTTTAGAAGAGGCTGGACTAATTTGAATGCTTCCGGTCAAGCTTTTTTTGTTCACTTACCGTGTTTGTTTCTATGACAGTAGGATACGCTTACTGGTTGCCAAGGCTAACAAAACAGTAAGTAATCCTTACCGTTCTAGAACGGTAAGCAACGGTAAGTACATAATCGTCAAAATTGACATTTTTAACTTCGCATAGATTTAGAATGGGTTTTCTAGAATTCATTTTAAAATTTAATTAAATTAAAAGAAAGATGTATTTTTAAATCTATTTATTGATGTTGAAATTAAATGTGCAGTTTGTACAACTACTTACAGAAATTGGAACATGTCTTTCTTAGTAAACACACTGGCTTTTTTTTGATCGATAACCAACATTTTTCCGTTTGAGGTAACCAATTAATGTCAAATATTTGGAAATGTCAAGCCAGTCATGTACAAAAATTGTAATTTTTAACATTGAATACTCTGCCCATAAGCTTCCTGGAGCTTTTAATTTTTCGTTCCTTTGGACAAAGTACGCTACTATAACTTTCTCGCTAATATGTTGATTTTCTGTCTCACACCATTTCTTGAAAATCTTGTATGTATTTTCATATCGCTCCCTTGATTTTTCAAGAATTAATATGGAACATCCGACACTCCACGCTTCTTCTAAGCCTGCATCTAAGGAGGAGTCGCTCATTTTACACTTTGCTTTTTTAAATTCTAGTAAATGTAACAACGCGTCGTAAAATTTGACAACTACCAATTGCTGATAAATAAAACATGGCTACCAGTTCCAGAATTTCGTCAATTTCGTCAATTAAGAAAGCCGTGACTGAACAATAAACATCAATAGATTTAAAAAAACCTGCTTCGCAATTTTTTTCACAAACGTCATTTTTGACATTACATAAAATTAATAGCTATTTACCTAACAAGTGCGGAAAATAAATTTTTCCGCACGAGTCTGCCGTTCACCGAACGACGCGTAGCGGAGTTCGGTGAAGCAGACGAGTGCAGAGAAATACATTTCCGCAAATGTTAGGTACAATAGTTTTTCTACAGACGTGCGGAAATAAGTATATATAATTCGTAATAATTTAATAACTTTTAATAACTATGGCAAACATTAACAATACATAGTAAACAACAAAGAATAAAATTATTCTTTGTTATAATTAACATGGTAGGTAACCGAAAACTGGCAATTATAAGCATTATTAATTAAACTGGGAGCATTTTGATGGTGAGCTTCGTTAGCAATAATGTTGACACTTTTTCTTCTCAACTTGTCATGCTGGTGCTGTTTCACTAGTTCATTGTTGTCAGCAATAGCATCAATTTCACACGCGAAACTTGTAGAAGGTAAGGGCGAAGGCGGAGGTACACATTCCTCGAAATTTTCTCCTTTAGAATATAGAATTTGGTTGGCTATTCGTTTTTTGTTCCCCATGGATTCGTCCACATATGATTCTGCAACTTTCGTCGATTGCCATCCCCCGAGACGTTTCAAATTAGTAATATCCACTCCAGCGTCAGCCAACATGGTAGCCGAAGAGCGTCTATAACAATGTCCAGTAAAGCTCTCTGGATTTGGAAGTTTCAAAAAAGCAGCCACATCGGATGGCATCTTACCAAACTTATTAATGCCAACAGTTTGAATAGTACATGTACCTTTTTGGAAATTAACAAAAAACCTTTGATGCTGTGTACTTTTGGGACGCAGAGACATGTACTTCTTGATTAAATTAAGATTTTTTTCTCCAGTTATTACAAAGCTTCTACTCTGGTGAGTCTTGCTATCCGGTATTTTCACCAAAAATAAATCTCCTTGTTCGACTACGTTTTCACACAACAGATAAGTCAATTCTTCGCGCCTACAGGCTCCAGCGATTCCAATGATAGTTGCGACTTTGATTAGTAAATAAGTATCGTCAGGCGCAACGCTTAAAAATTTTTCAATATGTTCCTGATTTAACACTTTAGACTTTTTTGGTCTAAAACCTATCATTTTCTTTTTTAAAAAAGCAATCAATTTAAAATGCCTGCTAATATCAACGTTTTTCTTAATTTTTAGTATAGATTTCACCATTGAGTACTTGGACCACATTGTAGAAGGTTGAAAATTCTTTGAAATTTCTTGAAAGTAAACTAAAAGTACCTCTTCTTTACTGATGTTCGTTATTTTCTTGTTGATGCACCATTTGACGAACTTTTCGTATTCTTGAATGTACCTGACTTTGGATTTTTCTGGAAGCAAATTCATATCTACTTCTTTTGCTGCGCTCAAAATATATTCTGGAACCCCGTCTTCCATGGCCAGATTGTCAAATTCACCTTCAATCATTCTAATAATGCAGAATTACGAAAAATACACACTTTTAAAAAGCAATTAATCACAAATAAATAATAATAATATCGAAATGTCAGTTTGTTGATTTCTAATGATTGTTTAAGCGTCCTTAGTAACTTGGAAACCTGGTAGCTAAGCAAGACGAAATGCATTAAGCCTGTTACACACTCTGAGATACATATCAGAGACGGTCAATTAATGAATTAATAAATAATAAATAATTATTGTTGCTGCAGTCCATGTTGGTACAAAATATTGTTATAATTTCCTGTTATCTCCATTCACGTTGAGATATGCATTGATATGTGTATCGCGACAAACAACGATGCGTGTATAGTAATTTTCAATATTACGTGCGGAAAAATATTTCTGCACTAGTGCGAAAATTTTTTCCGAACTAGTGCGGGAAAATCAATTTTCCGCACGAAAATCAGTGCGGAAAATCGGGTTTTCCGCACGGCTATAGAAAAAATTAAATACGTATGTATAACTTCGTATTAATTTATTGCGATCATGCAAAAAATAGTATAAGCATCACGAACGTTAAGGGTTATACCGTTCTCAGAAAAAATTGGAGGCTGAGCGAAGCGAAACCTCCAAACATTGTCTTCGAACGGTAAATTACCCTTACCGTTCTTAATACTTAATATACTATAACAGGTGGTGTAATCCCAAAAGAATGAATCATGAAAAGGCACCACAAATAAGTTACCAACATTATCTACAAGAAAGGTAAAGGCTTGTAAAGTAACATACCTATAAGAAAATAGCAAATTCAAATAACAGTTTGACATTTTTATACAAATGTCAAAGAATCACTCAGTTCCAAAAGGATTACGAATAAAAACAACTATAAATAGTTTAAAGCAAAAAATAATCATAAAAAAGCAGAGGAAGGTCTCGTAAGAGAACCAATACAGTATCATAGGCACCAAAAGGTAAATTTAGCTAACTGTAAATAATCTGATCTATATAATATAATAATAACTATCAAATAATTGAAAATAATAATGATTTTAACCCTATCAATGATTGTGTAATTAATTCTTATAATAGAATATACCAAAACAACACAAATTAGGAAATTTAAATACCTTATTTACACACTACACATATCATTACAGCAATTGAAGAAGGCTGTCAAAAATTACCTGAAAACAGTTCTAACGAATATAAAATTCATAGCAAAATTATTCTTGAAAAACCTTTAAAAATTAAAGCTAAGATCACTAATGAAGAAAAATTATCAATAAAATCTTTATAAACCGTTAAAGATATTAAAATTTTACCTGCTGATAAAGGAAATGTTACAGTAATAATGGTTACAATAGATTATAATAATAAAATTTTAAATCTTATAAATAAAGATGATTACACGAAATTAAACAAAGAACCAACCAATCAATCAAATCAATTGAAAATAAAATATATAAAACACTTTTTAAACTATTACTTACACCCCAGAATAGTAAATCTCCACATTTTTATGCGTTACCTACCTAAAATACACAAACATAACAAACAAAAAAAAATAGTTGCCTGTCCAGAGAAATAACAAACCAATCAACTTCTGCTTAGTCTAACAAAAAGTAAATATTTATTATAGAATATTCTATTTCCGTACTCATTTAGCAATATAATTAACAATGTACCTACCTGGATAAAAATATATCCAATCCTGCGTCATATTAGCAAAATATACATGTGTATCATTATTCAGACCATCTTCAATAACTACGAAGTATGCCCGTGCATCACTATGTATTGATTATCTTTAGAGCATCTTCAATTTTATCCTCACTATTCATCTCCTGCATTATAGAAACGAAAGGAAGGGGAAACTATCCAAAAACTAAACCGCTATTCTGCCAAAATTCTTAAGGAAAACCGGCTCTGCACAACGCGTATGAAAACATTATCAAACTACTACCTTTCTAGGAGACGCAGATCACGGGTGACGTAGCAAGGGGGCTCGGTGCCAAAAAACCGCGTGGAGTTCAGCCCACGTAATTTAGGAAGGAACTTACTATTCGGAAGGATTCGGCAGAAAATAAAGTCAAACCTCCTGGTGGGGACGAATCAGTATCAAAATGGATAGAGTGCCCACACAATAGTCAGGTCAGTGTGGCGGATTGTTGATGTTGTTGATAGAGATATAGGGTGAGTCAAATACATACCTACACTAACAACTCATTCTACATTGTAATGTATTCTAACAGCTGGAAGAGCGAGTCGGTTAAGTTATTTTCGTGTCAGAATTTATGTTAGGTACCATACGATTTAATACAATGTTTATAAAACAATAGCAGAAATTGGAACAGTTGTAATATCATGACAACTGGGTCTTTAAGGAACAGTGACGGACTAGCCCCGGTAGCAGGAAGTAGCTGAGTAATTTAAATTTGAAAGTACAGTTCAAGTTACAGCTAAAAATTAGTGGAAAGTCTACATTTACCTTTTAGTAGTTACATGGTTTTCTCAAAATGTATGCATTCTTTTCTAACTACCTACACTACTTTGGGAATGATTTCAAGTGCTCAGAGAATGGTCAGATGAGAGTGGTTGATGGTCGATGCTGAATGGTTGATATATGGGTGTACGTTTTACGGTATCTTAAATTATTATAGTTCAATTGACAATTCATGGCTTACTTATAACTGACGAACTAATAACTGATTATTAACAATCAGTACATTAATGTTATCAAATGCATCCGCTGATTTCGTTACTATGTGATAAATTCCTGAAACTAAGGTTGTGTTCCGATATTAAACTTTGTTAACCAAAATCCCGGTTAAGCGTTCCATTAAATAAAAATGCCTGAAAATTGTTGAATTTTGTAACTGCGATTGACCGTGCTCTGGGAGCGGTGAATTAGTCAACCGAAGAGTTAGATTAGGAGTTAGCGGTGAGTGAAGAAAAATCCATTCACTCAACGGTTTTAGTTATATTTTGTTTAGATGACGAAGGCAGATGGGATGATGTTATTGCGTTAAGAGTTATAATAAATATTTATAAATTCTACTTTTCTGTATTGTATTCTGTAGTCCACTCGGCCAAGTGGACTGATATCATTGAGTGACAAAATATATTCCACTCTAATCGACAATATGCATGCTCATCCATCAGTACAATTTCACTGCTAACTGTTCAGAAGTTAAGTTAAATTTAAGCTGAGATTACACGAAATTATTGTTCCGTTAGACGTCAAATTATATCTACACTACTTATATCTTATTTATTTATTTATTTATTTATTTATTTAAAGTTACAAGCCCTGACAGAAAATAAATTCCAATTATGGCGCAGGAAATACATACAATTAGAATATAAATATCACTTAAATTGAAGTAAAAAACATCATAAACGTAAAAATAACTTAAATACTACAAATCTTAGGCACAACAATAACAGAGCAATAATATCTCGGGATAATAATAATATATTTCCAGATAAAGCTAAATTATAAAAAATACATTATACATTAACTAGGGAATATAAAAATACACCTTTTAATGTCACCCATATTACAATTGAAAATGTCAAAAGAAGACTGATACTCATTACCGTAGAAACACATGTTAAAAAGAGGTGAATACTTCAATAGATTCGTACGAGGTGTGGAAAGGTAAAAGAGCGAATAACGACGAGTTTGAAAAGATGTCACATATCCTATGACACCAAGAATACTTGGACAGTCAATTCTATTGGTTATAAGCTTGTAAAGAAACAACACTAAAAAATACACGCGGCGCAATTCCAAATCATTTAGTTGAAATCTGGATAACAATTCTAATTGTGGAGTACCGATAGCCGGGTAAACACCATCCTCTCTATAAGCAAGATACTTAACAAACATTCTTTGAACTCTTTCCAAGGCAGATATATGAACCTCATAATGAGGATTCCAAATAACAGAGGCATATTCCAGTTTAGACCTCACAAAAGTATAATACAATAGCTTTAAAGTTGACGTATTTCTGAAATACTTTGAGTGTCTCATAATAAAGCCGATCATTTTGTTAGCGCTGGCTACAATACTGTTAATATGCGGAACAAAAGTAAGCATGGAGTCAAATATAACACCTAAATCTCTAAATTCAGAACATTTAACAACTATTTCGGCATCAATTTTATATGTAAATGAAACTGGATTAGATTTTCTTGTAAATGTCATAGCATTACATTTTGATATGTTCAGCGATAGTTTATTATATTATATCTTACTATAATACACCATATTATCTGCCATTTCATTTATTTTTTTACTGGAGACTAGAGTAATAGTTAAGCACAGAATATGTGTTTAAAGTTAAATGAATCCCAATAAAAACAATTCATCATCCATCTTGATTAACCAGCCAGTTCCTTTATTACACATTTTGCAGGTTTACCAATATTTCGGTTAACCGAAATCCTGGTTATTCTCGGATAATATTGGAACATGACCTAAGTTTATTTTGAAAAATACCAAAGGTGTAAAGAACACCAACAGATGTGAGTATTACAACTAGTTGTAATACTCACATCTGAAGAAGCACCGTGTGGCGAAACAATTGTTATGTTAACAAATTAAAGTGAAAATTTTATAAAAACAACTACTGTTTTAACCTATAAATAAGTTATACACAGTAAACCTGAGCGCTCATTAGTCCGACACAGGGCAGGGCACGGAACGACATGTCTTAATGGGGATAGAATGGAAACACGCAAACAACGCAAATGAATGACACACTACATGAGCGGTAGTCGTTGTTTGCATTCTATCCGTGTTTTGACGGACCGTTCCTTGACGTGCCGTGCCGGCAAGTGCGCTCAGCTTAATTCTACAAACAAAATAAAACAACAGTTCCAAAAAGTGTACATGGAATTTTGATTTTAACTTTAGCTAAATGTTTGAAACTTTTAAACCACCAGCTGTGAGAGTTTTATTAATATCATTTGGACGTTACTTCGGACAGTGCCTTTCGTATTTAATAGGAGTTCTAGATAAATAAAAATCGATTTCAAGGAGTAAATGAGTTATTTAAAATATAATGAAAAATTGTGAGATTTTTAGGCAATATGTAACTTTCTTATTTGCCTCATATTAAAATGTTTCTTGGATTGAACGAAAGTTAGGTATTTTATATAAAGAAAGCGATAGAATTAGTGGAGAAATAAACAAAATGACGCAACAACAGATATTGATATTGATATTGAAATTTTTACTTCTCGTCAGTAAATGTAGAAAATGAAAACCATCAGCTTATGATCATCGACAACAAGTCAAATTAAATGCGAAGGGTCTACTATAGTACTTCATTTTGCACTTTCCTGTTGCATTGAAACACATATGGCCTTTGTTTAAGGAAGTCAATTCAAGGAACTATCTCCACATGAATACACAAATAAAAGAAAGTGATAAAATAAAACAGTTGGCGAGGAAATTGATAAATCAAATAAAATATCCCTATCCACAAAGGAAGTAATCGTACAGCTACAGCTTATTAAATTCTAATGCAAATACCTACATACATTTCTAGACCCATGACTTATCAACGCCACACTGAAGGGGAAATAAAACGCGAAACATTGATGCAGAATTTTCACTGTTTTTCTTTTGGGCTAAGGACTACTTCACATTCTTTTATTCTTACAGAATTATCTTGTTTCTTATTTAAAAAATTAATTTAGAAGTATTACTAAAGATTCAAATTTTCATGTAGAACAGCTTAAACCTAAGGGTTTCCAAGAACAACACCTCAATGTACAAATAGAATAGTGGTTATTGAAATATTAGGTCCTAATCCCACCTTCATATGTTCCATATGAACATATGAAGACTGAAGAGGCCTATTATATATTGATCTTTTAGTGGGTAGAACATTTTTCTACCCACATTGTTGTGGAAGTGACTTTCTCCCTTAGGTAAGTAAATTATTGCAATTAATTAACATTTGGAAATATACATATGCCGGATTATAAGCCTGGATATTTTTATTTGTCTTTTGATCCTTATCATTTTGTCTATTGAATTATGTATTTTACCTTGTAATTAAAGAGTATCAGTACACTTTTTGGAAATTTATCCAACATTAAGTTGGATTAACTATAAATATTATACTGTTTTCTTAAACAAATTCAGCTGTCAAAAGCAAATAGTAAGATCCACTTTTGACGTTTCCTTTTTCTTCAAAATAATGGCTAAATAAATCAATTACATTCGTTATTTCTTTATGATAATCAATAATTTTAACACCACACAACACTTTATACTTTGTTAATTAAATATGAAAATTTGAAATATAAAAATATTTTTCACAATGGCTGAAATGAATAGATAATAGCTCAAAATGTAGGCTAAATTATAGGTTAGATAGATTTATAGTATATGGGTCTAATATGGGTCTAATCATCATCTAAGTAATCTGAAAACTGGCAATTTTGACACTGAATTTAATTCTGCTCTAGTAATATTAACCATTACATAAGTAATTCTTGTAATTTATAACCTTTCATATAACAAAACCTCCAGATACACATGTGCCTGATGATACAGGAAACAGAAATCCATGTCATTTAATTCAATACCGTGGGTATATTACTATTTTATAAATAGTATGTTTTAATTGAAAATTATTTCCACATTTAAAACCATGAGAATAGCATTAAAATATAAAAAAATAACTTGGGAGGTGCCAATAGTAGGCACAGAATATTATATACAGCAGTATTATTTTACATAATCATATTATTCCTATACTTACCCTAGGTAACGGTAACAAGGAACATACAAACTTCATTGAAATTAGCTCTTACTGACTTCATTTAATTATGGATTCATTTCCATAGGGTGGGTGATTCAGAGTTTGGTATATCGATCGCTTAACTCAGATGTCGTGGGTTCGAGTCCCCATTCAGCGGGACAACTTTAAATTAAATTATCTACTCGTATATTACGGCCTGATCGCAGAGATGGGTTGGCAATCATCCTGGCTTGCGTGCCTGGGATGGGAAGAATGCCAGATTGGTGTTAAGAGTCTATTTACTGTAAGACTTGACAGGCATGAATGAGGGGTCTGGTTGAGAGGTTGGGTAGCCGATGGACGGAGACTTACATATTCCCACTACGGAATTATTTGGATTTCGGAGATGCTCGTAAAGTCGAAGTAAAAAGGCACATGGAAATAAATTTTGCCCTTATTCCAACGGTAACGGATTTGTCTTATAATTGCAACAAATTTGTTTTTAATGTTATAAATTATATATCACCGGAAAGATCAAAATCAGCGGAAAGATCAATATCACTATAGTAGCAAATTTTTGTTTAATATATTATGTATTTTAGAGAAAATAATTGTTGAAAATACGCTATTTTAGTACAAGATTGTTTGCCTGGAATTTTAAAAATAAAAAGAATTACCAAAAATTAAATACTACTATAGGGATTTAAATTAAAGTCTTATCTTTCAATACTTTTTTACTAAAAGTCGATATCTTTTATAGTTTTTTTATAATTAGACAGAGACGAACGCCGATTTTGGGCTAATTTCGGACTAGTGAATGGACTCTTAATGTGAGACAATGACTCCTGTTGATGTTTGACTATCCACGCAACTAAAAAGGTATTCCAAGTTTTTCCCCATTCCAGCAGTGAATGGTGGTTAGGGCTTACTAATGTAAGTCGTTACTGAGGCACAAAAGGGGTCTATTGAATAATAATGTCGCCCCCTCTCCCACACAAGTCTCAGACATACGGGCTAATGCTTGTGATTAGAATGAGAGGTAGGGATAATATTATTATTATATATTATAAAAATATAAATAATGTGATTACTACAAAAAAAACTCCAACTAATGCTACAGACTGAAATTAATCTCTATCTAAAACTTTTGAAGAATGTAAAGCATGAAATAAAGATTACAAAACAATTACAAGCATATAGTTAAAATAAAGTGTTCCTAAAGTCAATAAATTATATCTACAAATAAGGAAAAAGCATGCAGTAAAACTCGGCATTTGAAAGTGAAAAGATTTATTTGTAAATTATACAAGGAATTTTAACAAATTAGGTATGATGAATTTACAAATATTATAAGTATTATCTAAAATTTATGGGGCGCCCATTGATTACAAAATGGCAAATGCGGAATTTGAATATTAAGAAAAATTGCCACTCAAATGTGAGAATGTCGATGAAATTATAATAAATTTCAAAATGATTACATGACTAACAGTTTGACTAAAGTCAATGATCGAAGGAATGCAACTTCTAAATTCCCTCAGTAAAAATCAAAAGTGTACATTTTAAGAACTGGCTTGTTTGTATAAATAATATTTCTACCCGCCATTCTAATCACAAGCATTAGCCCGAAAGTCTGAGACTTGTGTGAGAGAAGGGGCGACATATTATTCAGTAGGCCGTATTTGCATCTCAGGATCTACTTACGTTGGCAACCCCTAACTACCATTAGGTGCTGGCATGAGTTAAACATGAGAAACCTCATTGTTTGACGAAGCTATAACATTACCGACATTTTTATAGGATGCTGTATATTTCAAGTATAAAAAAATGGCTCTTCTAAAGACGAATTCTGCGATATAAGGTTATACCTACTTTTTTTATCATAGCCGTTAAAAAATGTAAAAAATTATTCAAAAAATTAAATGAAAACAACAGTTTTTGTACTAGTATTACTTTTCATTTTATTATATCAAATGTTCAAATTGTTCATCAATTACATTTTGAATAATATCTGGTTATGTTTCTAACTTCTTCTCTGATACTGTCTTTTAATCCTTCGATAGTGTTTACATACATTTGTCTGTTTACATACATTTCGGTTTTTAGATAACTCCACTAAAAAATCTAGTGGGAGTTAAGTCAGGGGAGCGTGGTGGCCATGAAGGGGGCCGCCCTTCACGGAAATGGTTAATGGGGGCCACTTTGAATATTTACTCTTACACAATTTTTTACATTTTTTATCGTCTATGACAAAAAAAGTAAACCTTACAATACTGAATTCGTCTTGAAGAACTATCTATTTATACTATCAAGTATAGAACATCCTGTTTAAAAGAATGTTGTAGTTCTGTTAAACATGGCTCAAAAAATAGGAAATACTGCAGAACAGTGGCAATTTCCATATACTTAGATACTAATTAAAACTTTATTGAACACCATAATATTTGATAATTTCATTAATAATTTATCTCTTAGATAACTTTTTGGCTTAATTCCTATATAAAGAAAGATATTAACTGACATTTTCAGCATTTTTTTATATCAACTATAAAAAAAATATGAATTTTGGTCCATCATTTTGGGACACGTTGTATTTTAATCCAATTCAAAGCTAATTGTTATTATAACTGCCAATTAGTAATATTTAAATTTCATATGGTTTAAATTTGTTAAAACAATACAATAAGATACAATTTTTCAAGAGATACATATTGATGAATTTTCGATTCCATCTAGTATGTTCTTCATGAAAGTTCAGCGATCCTAATATGGAAATTACGGACATATGTCTAACACCTACCTTCAAATCATCAAATAATAAAATAAATTATGATATGATAAACCCTCTGATAGAGCCCTATCTCTAATAAATTTTGTTCTACGAAACCGTAACGCTTTTTCACTTATCCCCGTTAAACGTTCTAGTTTTCCGGGACTTACCCGACTTTGGGGGAAATTTAGACGACCTACTTTTCCTTAATTTTGACTTAATTAATACAAATAAACACATATGGACAGATAATGATATTTAGATTGAATTACACATTTTCTTAGCTCGTTATAGCTTCAAATCAACTCACTCATACTACGACCTACAACGATTCTTGATCACTTTCTATTTGCTCTTCATTCCCATTCCAGTGTCAGATTTTAGAAGAAATATAGCACTTTTGTGGGATCTTTTCATTTGCACCATATGTAAGATCTATTCCAAATCAACATTTGACTGAATAGCTTCGCATTCACACAAGAACCAGCTGGCTGTTCCCTGCAAAACATACATCGTTTCTAAACATAAATAATGAGGCCGATTCTGGAACTGTTTAGCAACAGTTGCTTTGCTAACCACTAACTGCTTGTTGGTGGTTTCTCAAAGTTTAAGATTCTTATTGGCCTATATTGAGTGGTTAGAACAGTAACTGTTGTTTAGAAAGATGCAGCATTTGGGGGAATGTTTCAGAATACAGAGTCCTATGAAGACTTTGTAGATCCTTAATTCGACTTTGACAACACTTAGTATGAAACGTGTGTTCATATTCTCAATTTCTGATCTAGTCCCTAGATGATGTTTGAAGATGTTGCGAAATAGGCCTAGAATAATTAAGTATGCATCTTTCCTATTTTTATAATAAAAAGAGGTTTTAATCTTCCCACATCACATTAATAGATTTTTCTCAATCGGTCTGTTTCTTCCAAATGTTGAGTCGATAGTAGGTACTTCAGGGGTCTGTATTGGACCGCTTATCTTTCTAACGACTTACCAAATTATATAGAACCATTAGCTCTAACGCTATTTCTGACAACATATATTTTCAACAACATTTCGGTTTTTAGAACAGGCCTCCTGTATTTTCACCAACAGTGTTCTACGAGATCTCGGGTTAAGTTAAAAAAATTATTTTCTACATTCACTTAAAAATTTATAAACTAGGCCAGTTAGACTACACGTAGCTGATTGGATGAATTTCCCCACTCAAATGCCACATTGGCAATTTGTCACAATTTTATATTAGTCAAGAAAAACTAATGTTCCATCAACAACTATTATTTCAAAAATCTTAGATCACAGTAGTGATATCGGCCTATAATTGAAAATATCTTTAGAATATCCATTTATGACACATGGCAATGACAGTGGTCAGTTGACTCCTTTCCTTTATCCCATGTCATGACCATTGACCAGGGTCAATGGATATTGGCGACAATGACAGTTGCTCTTTTTACAGCCACAGGAAAATAGATAAATTTATTGAACAGGCAATGTGTAATGAACTGATATTGTTTTAAATAACTTTTCTGATAAATAATCTATACCAGTACTACTATTATCCTTTCAATTACATATGACTATAAACACTTAATTTTCATTAACTCGATTGATATCATAATGTATTTCTGAAGAGGTACCAATAACATACCTATTTAAAATTGCACCAAATATTGTATTTAGTGATTTTAACAAAATATTCGTCGAAGGCAATGGTTGCCATCTAAATTTAATATGACTCTTTTGCCAGTCTCTTTGTTTACAAGAGACCATACAGTTTTACTTTTGTTGATTTGTTGTAAAAATTTTGTTTTGAATTTTTCTGTAGTAGTAATAATAATAATAATAATTATAATAATAATAATAATAATAATAATAATAATAATAATAATAATAATAATAATAACAATATAATAAGTATGAAACAAATATAACTGCCCCTCCATTAACTGACAGTATTTTGATCGACAGTGGAGTCGAGCTACTTTTCCTAGCATCCCCTCGTAAATCCCACGAGAGGTGCATCAACAAGTAAGGTTCGAAACGAACCGACATATGCCCACCCACCTCCGGATTACGAAAAGCTACATAAAAAGCCACGATTTTCAACAATGCACGGCGCGCGCGATCCCCGGCCCACAGCACTCTCGACTTCGTCGTCGACGACCTGCTAGATTCCAACTACAGAGTTAACCATGACGACGCCGTGACGTAGGCACCGCGAGGGCGTCCAACGTGTGGGCTCAAGAAATCCTCTAACCAGCACACATGTCCGTCCAATTCATTCATGTTCGGCACGCGGTCCGCGATAGTGTACGCACAAGGGGTTTTTCTTGTATTTTCTGATGGACGGATCGCGTCGCTCCGGTGTCGAATCGCACGAGGCACGCCGTGACTTTTGCGGGCGCCCGGGACACTTTTGACAACCGAAGAAAGTTGAGTGTGACGTCACGCGGACATAACCTCAAAGTAATTTCGCTCTCGACGCGTCCGGTCGCGTTTCGCAGTTAGTGAAGTGCTTTTTGACAACTTTCAAAGGATTAAGGGAGGCTTCGAGTAGTTATAAATTGGTGATGGTGGTCAAATGATATCCATATATTAGGACTACCAGCTTTAGGTACATATCAATTATTATCGTATTTTTCTTCGTTACTTGAATATTTTTGGGCATTATTAAACAATACATTTGGTATATTCAGTGCACTGTTCTTGCATTTCTAGCACAACAGGTGGTTGCAAAGTGCATGTGCTTCGGTTCTATGACGTTTTAAAATCTATTTCGCTTTAAATAAGTCATCGTCTTTTAGATATTTACCAAGTGAAAGTTAATACATTAATTTTTGTTGATAACAGACAGTTTTTGAAAATATTTAGAAATATTTCTAAAAATTCGGCATGTGTAAATGTTTCAACGCAGAAAAATCAAATATAATATATGAAAGTACAATTTTTGTCTATAATTTACTTTCAAAAAGAAAATGGCGGTTTTTTAGAACATTTGGTGACTGAATACTATTTCAGGAAGTCGAATTAATGTACCTAGAACCTTGCTTATCTAATTTTATGAAGCTGTTTTAAAGAAAGAAGCAATTCATTTTATGGAGATGCGAAATTTAACTTTAAGCAACTACCGATTTGTCCTTTCAAGCTATTTTAGTTTATTCTTGTTCAGATTATTCTTCTTATTTGTGTTACATACGAAGAGACGCAGTTAAAAATTAAACATTCAGATATAAAATAAATTTTCTCGTTCTCCCAAATGGAAAAAACCGATTATCTGTCTTTAGGGATGTATAGAGACTGAAATTTTATCTTCTATGTATTATTTTAAAATGCAAGAAAATCAGTATAAACAACGTTGTCGTGATTTATGTCTTTTAACATATAAAAGCTTTTTGCTTACTGGAAACATATACTTATATATTTTGAGGTGAATTATACATTTTCAGTTTTAAGATACCTTGAAATCTCTAAGCACAGTCAAACATTAAAAAATTCGTGTTTTTTTAAATTTACAATCGCACATCACAAAAGTAGTACATCGTGATGAATACACTTAGTACTCCTGTATTTACTACTGCACTAAAATTCGAAGAATTATGTTAATAAGGAAGCATCAAATTTGCAAAATAATCAGACACAAAAATGCAGATTGCTACTCAAGTATTTATAAAAAACAGTAATTTGTAGGTACATTTTCCTATTAAATTTTGAACGAAAATAAAACAGATCGGAATATTTTAATAAATTTCGATCAACCCTGCTTACCATACCGTATTGGCCCAACAATTGTGTCCATAATTAAATTTAAATTCATTAAAGCTAAAAATAAATCAAATTTTCTCGCCGTCTTTAATCCTGGAGGAGGAAATAAAAATTGTTGAATCATGGCGAAAATTGAGAAATGATAAATTAAGGTTAATTATTTTTAATACTGGATCCGGCAAAATAGAAGCAGTAGTAAAAGAATATATGCCTGACTTTTAATAATAACCTGCCACCTACGTAGGGAAATACGACATTGTGGAAGAACTAAATCATTACAGTTTTTTTAATAGAAACATATCATTAACAAAAACTAAACTAAATATTTATAATTCTTTGTTCAATACTGCACTGACTATCCATGATGTTTTTTAGTTATTCTGAATAAAAGGTTGAATACACTATGTACCACAAATCTTGAAACAACCAAAATTATCTTCTTTGATACATCATTTCCGTTCATGAAAAATCCAAATAAGTATCAAACGTTAGGTTAATTTATGAATATAGAAAGCATATCCATTATATTTAGATAATATTACACTTACTATTAGAGATAGGCCCATCAACGCCAATATCAATGTACTTCTAAAGAAACGTTATTCAAATACATTAAAGTAGGTACATAGAAGTTAAACTAAAATTAGAAAAGTATTAAAAACAACAAAGAAAAATATACAGTTTGATAAGCAAGTGAAATCTTATTATTCTTGTGAAGAATGTCTTATACAAGGCCTAGGTATACAAAATTTGTATTCAAAATGACTAACGATTTTCAATTTCAGAACTTGCTCAATTTGATTTAAAACTGCTAAATTTCAGCGCTCTTTTATATTTATTAACATATACAGAAATACTGCACAATACTTACTACAATAAAAAACCGCCATAAAGTATGTGATGACCCAAAAATGTTCCCACCTCTACGTTAATTATTTCAGTATATGAATATTTTTTTAAATAAACCATTGATAACAAGATTGTTTTCCAAAATCCTGATAAACCTTAGATAAAATAGACATTGCCAAAATTAATTTACCTACTCTTATTAACAATAATTAATAGTTTTTGAGTTGTAACGTTGACTGAGGAACTTAATTTAATTTAATAACAAAAACGTACGACTGACAATCAACGTTTGTTGGTAGACTATATTTTTGAAGAAAAATTTGATCTTGTTCTTATTCTATATAGAAGTGAGCATGAAGTAGCCACGTAACATTAAATTTTCTTAGAAAATCTGTAGTGCAATATCGATTCCACTCAGCTGAGTGTTTTAAATTAAATTAAATGCCTTAGGAAACTTTTTTACTTATACATGAGTCACCAGACTTTACTTCCTTCAAACTGAACAACATGCCTCAAGGTTTATTTAGATGTAAGTTAATTTTGACACCGCATATACTGCACAAAAAGAGCAGGGGTAATCTTAAGGTGCGTGTCCATTTCTATCGAGTAAACTATCGAGAATTACTCTCAGTACGCTGTCCATTTGAGAGAAAATTTTCCAGTATCTTAGTCTCGCGACTACCTCGAGAGAATTTTGAGAGAATGTTTTCTGAGAGTTCTCTCAAAACTGTGTCCACTGTGCTTTTACGGTAGTTGACTTTTGATAATAATCACGTCATCTTGTTGTTTAAGATGGCGTAATGAAATGTCTCTTACTGCAGATCTTCGCCCAATTCTGTTAATTAAAAAAATTATAACGTTTTTAGAAAAACTGGTTAATTTGTAAAAAAAAAATATATATAGAGCTCGGAGCTGATATATTTTTTTACTCAAAGACAGTATAGTAATAAGGCCATAAAGGCTGAAAAACCATAACAAATGTAAATTTTGTATCACAGATCTTTACCAAAATTTGTCTACTAGCATTTTCTGCAAATGGTTTTGTCTAAATAACTTTTATCATTCCACGTTAAACAAGTGATCTAATTATTTTCCATCTGATTCATATGGAAGCCTACAATACTTGTTCCGTACTTATACCAGTTACCAGTGTGTGCCTAATTCTTTGAGGATTTGATTTCCTTTTATTTCATTCACGGTATTTAGCTAGCTTTATATTCCACAATATATCATTTACTTCTTATTGCTTAAGGAGCTCTTTCATTTCTTCCGAGGACCAGTTTTATTTGATGACAGTTTACTTCAAGCTCTCAACAATTCACTATCAAAATTCCAACAGTGTTGGAATCCCGCGAGCTTATCTCCACTAGTCCATCTGAGAGCATCTCTCGACAAGTTGAATCGCCTATAGTCGCGAGACTCCTCTCGGATGTCTACTCTCAGGGCTATGTCCATTTACTTGAATCACTCTCGAGAGCAACTCGCGAGAGTTTTACTCTCAGATGGACGCGCACCTTAAAGGTACGTGTCCCATTTGAGAGTTTTACTAGCGCGAGAACCTCTCGAGAGTAGTTCTCGTAAGTGGATACGCGGCTGCGAGTAACTATCAGATTGTATTTATTTTACTATCAAATAGCTTACTCGCAGCATTTTGCTTTAAAGTGTATACATATTATTTTTACTAGCGGACAGTTACTTGTGAAATACGAACACGTTTCGTATTGTGATAGTTCTCGCCATAATTATTTAAAATGGCAGCTATTCGCAAATTTGTATATTTCCATTTTCACATTTCATTAATGACTCTATACAAACATGATGCCAGAAAACGCAATGTAACCATAACGCGTTCATAAACAGAAATAGCTCTCCTTAATTTTGTATCAATTTTGACAATTACTGGTCCAACTAAGTCTATTATAAATTGCACTTGCACTACACTCATACGTACAAAGTTTCGAAATTGTTGGCCATCTTCAATTTTAAGTTCTCTTATTAGTGCAGAACATGCTCCAAATTCACACCTTCTCTGAATCCATGGCTTGATCCAACATTTTTTCTTTGTTTGTTGCTTTCTCTTTAACAGTGTACGTGCAACAACAATTGCTCGAATAGTTTTTGTACATTCATGATTGATTATCTATCTGCACCTCACTATTTTTTCTTCCACATTACACACAAAGAAAGGAAATTAAGGAAACAGAAATCTCAAATGGATATCCTCCTAATAGATATCTCTGAGAGTAAACACTCGGCGAGTGTTTCGTTATCTAGCTGACAGTAAAAATTCTATCTATCGACTAACTATTGAGAATCACTCGTGTTAGTTGCTCTCAAATGGACACGTACCTTTTACCTCCACTAGTCCATCTGAGAGCATCTCTCGACAAGTTGAATCGCCGGTAGTCGCGAGACTCCTCTCGGATATCTACTCTCAGGGTAGATCCATTTACTTCAATCACTCTCTAGACCAACTCGCGAGAGTTTTACTCTCAGCTGGACGCGCACCTTTAGCGGAATCACTTTTTTTAAAAACATCACAAGCCCTAATCTTATTTTCCAGGTGGTGCCGGGGAGGAGTAATATTCAAAAGGGTGCGCGAGTGCGTTATGGCAAACGATCTTCTCGTTTGCCTAGTTCCCTCCCAAAATGTTAACGCTAACAATGAGAAGAGAAGATAGACCTAGAGTGCCAGTTACGAGCGCCAGTGATGAATTTGTGGATATTTTGCAAGTGCAACAGTTGCTGCTAAATGAGAACCGCCGCGACGCACCACCGGCGGTACCGGGAAGTTCCCATCAACCGCCCGCGAGGCTCTTGGAGGGCTTCAGTGCTCCGGGATACTACTATGGAGGCTACCAGCCGCCCCCGCAGCCGTCGACGTCGTCGGCCAGCGTGGACGACCTTGTGGCCATGTGGTTCTCGGGACCTTCGACTTCAGGTTGGTATTTTGGTTTGCCTTTGACTATACCTCTCTTGTTTGAACATTTACTAGGTAATGCAATGATTCCTTCAGGATGAAATTTGTATCTTCATTTATCTTAAAATATCGCTATGTATACTACAAATTGATACTTAAATATGCCACCCACGTAATCTTATAGCTTTTGAAACAAAAATACTCCAATTTTGCAAATGGAAAACGATTAATTTTATTTTAATAAGAAGTATTTTAAAAATTAAATCTGTCATAGAAGTGTCAAACTGAAGTGTTTCAATATCAAATTGAAACACTTCAGTTTGACACTTCTATGACAGATTTAATTTTTTTTACATACAAGTTTATCATAAGGTAAGGGATATATTTCAGCTTATTATGTATTTTTAACAAATTAAGTTAATAACAGGATTAATCCCAGGATGGGATTTCTTATATCCAACAGTGGTTAACACAAATGTTCGATATTTCGTCCATTTTGCAGCTGTACAATCACCAAAGCTGTTCCTCCAAATTATACACAGCATTATTCAGCATTTCAGTTGAATTCCAGCAATTTGCTACCTAATAGTCTTTTAATTCTTCCCGCGTTGTTGGTCGTGATCTAAACACCAAATTTTTTAAACCCCAGAGCCAGTAATCCACTGGATTAAGATCAGGCGATCTTGGAGGCCATGAATTTGCAAGATGTGAACAATTCTCTAAATCGCAATGATTACGTTTGACACTTGTATCAGCAGTTGACACGACAACTCTTTTGTTTTCCGTAGATACAGTAAAGTCCAATTATTGAAGCAACTAGATTCCATTTACTTTTTGCTACTAGCGTGATTTCTTAAAATTATATAAAACTTTAAAGTATATCCCTTATATTCCCTTATATTCCCCATATGACCCCATATATTCAAATGAATTGTAATCATTTTAGTATTTCGTTATTTTAATTCAATTTTAAGCAGGGAGAAAACTTACCTATTTCTTTAGAATATTATTTTCACAATGTTCAATTTAAATACAAATTTGAATTCAATATCTAACAGTTGATAATTATTACGAAGCTATAAATTACAAAACGTCGTCTAATTCAAACCCGCCTATGACCACAAAACTTTTTGATCTCCCGTTATTAGTGGTATTTTAACTATTGTATATATTTCTACAGGGTATTCTAAGGGAGAACGCCTGTCGCTATTTCTTTCAGTGTACCCATTTTTCAATAGAAAAAAGAATAGTATCTAATAGTAAAGATATCTTAAGATCTCTAAACACGGTTAAATTTAAAAACAGCGACCATTTCTGTATTGAATGTAAATTCAGTACACATAAATATATATTTTGAAGGACATTTTTGACAAAAATATAATGATTAAGTTGCAATTTCGCTATGCACATGGTACTTAAATGATAAACTTTATCTTACAGGATGGAGTTAACCATATAATGATTGCACTTGTGTTTACTAAATTGCGAGAATACTCATTCTATTAGATGGATGGACGATTGAGTCTATACGAAGATAACATCTCTGTTTTTAAACAATACGGGTATACTAAGGTCACCTCGTGTGATACGCCTACTCGCAAAGAATTGAGCAGCATATGTGCCACCCCTCATTTGGGACATGAGGTACATTGAGCATATAAACTCATCCTGTTTCTAACTTTTGAACTAACAGTGTGACATAATTCGGAGAAAATACTGGATGAATCATGTAGAATGTGGACTACTTTTTATTGATAAATTAGGTTTTTTTCTTAAAGATTGAGCTGTAGCTCATAAATTTTATGATTTAGGGCAAAAGGTGAAATTTAACATATCATTTTCAAGTTACGTTACGTTTTACAAGCATTTCTGTGAGTAAACTTACAAATTAATAAAACATAGTGTATTCCAACACTTTCATTAAAGAAAACTAGTAGTTAAAAATTACCTTGTAACTAACGATTGGATAGCACGTCGTCGATAGCTTGAATAGCCCGCTCGCTTACCAGATCTGAGTCCATTGAATTTCTTCCATCGATCTAAGTTCGATACAAATGTGTGCCACGTCTGACAAGATTCTCTTCACTGCAACTTTGTTTTACAATTGTGAGGGGCAAAAATTTGTACGCCGCACATTGCAATATTGTCACTTTCGACAAAATTTTCCAAATATCTCCTAATCAGTGAATAATTTTGAGTGAGAATCTGACCCGTGAATCTGGTCGCCATCACCAGGAATCTGAAGCAAATTGCACAGAGATTGCCCAGTGAATGGATCTTGGCAACCGTATCGCCCGACCTGCTGGTTAAGCACGCTTGATTTCTGTTTAGTTTCTTTTTTACTTTGGTATTTTATATAATATATTTGGTATATTACGTCGATTTCTATCAGACGTTGGTCAAAGTAGGCATATAAGTTCTGAGTGACGTTTTTTTAACAGTTGATAAATTTCCTAGTGTGTTGGTTATTGATTTTTGAGAATATAATGACCGAGGCTGAGGAAATGGAGGGTAGGGGACAAGAAGAACCTAATTAAAACCAAAAAATAAATACCATATCGGTACCGCAAGAGATAAATTCCTGTCAAAAAAGGTACTTTATAATCATGCAGTATATGCCCACGCGATAGGGTCTACATTGACATGATCAAGATGCGAAGGGAAAAACATCGTTATGAATGGAATTGCTTGTATATCACCTTGTGAATGAGGAGCTAGGAAAGCAGTTGCATCTCTTAGCAATTATTTCAGAGCAATCACATAGTACAATCTGGTTGCTTCAACATCGCCTAGTGAATGGAAGACTTAAGATCACACGTTGGAAATAAATGAAGAGATTGGTGTAAAATATATCAGTATCGTAAATTATAAAGACCTAACAAATTTCCAAAGTGATCTGAAATCGTTGGTATGTGTACACTTAGCCTGAACCAACAACCTTTGTTGCTTTGCATGTGCAACCAACCAGCTTTGCACATTGGGAGTAAATCAACTGATTACTCCAAGTGTAAATGGTTATAACAAAATCTAAAACGCAAGGCAAAGTGCGGCGTGTCGTTGTTTTCGAACCTTTAGGGGTTTTAATGTAACACAAATTAAACCAACTAATAAAGCAGCTAAAATATTGACGAAACAAACTTAGATTCACAACCAAATACTACGTTTTCTATTTAACAACACATACATTAAAGTTAGGTTTGATTGAATCAGATAATACAACTAAAAAATGATAGAATTATTTCCTGTGGACATTCTACAACAAACCAAATATGGTACAGTGAGTATGGTGCAATACTCATATACTCTATATTATCAGAAGAAAGATATTAAAATTGAAAAATAAATTAGATCTTAGAGCAGATGCAAATTCAAATCTAAGGAATTAAACAAACTGGACCCCACTTAAAGTGGTTTAGTAATAAGTGGTACTCATATAAATTTCTTCAAGAAAAAGCCATTTAGGAAAGGTTTACAAAAGCCAAATCACCTGAGGATTAGAAAAAAAATTATCACCTGAAATGTTCTTACTAAATTTCCAAAAAAACTGTTAAGCATACGAACATAATGGATATTTATATGCTAACTTCTTAAGGAATAAATATTTCAGCTGTGGCATAAGAAAAATATATTCATTAATGATATTGACATAATGCTGATAATTCTTGATCTGCAAAATGTTCAAAACGATTTGAATAAAAACACACGTTAATAAAGGTATTATTAATAGAATATTTCACTAATGTTCTTGTTCTTAACAAGATAATGAAGAAATGAGGATGTAATAAATTATCGCAGATGTTAAATAGATAGCCTTTTTAATTTAGGATTGGGCAAGATGATCCATTAATTTTAAAAAAGAGACATGTATGACAACTTACCACATATCAGCTTATTATAACAAACAGGTTGGCACTAGTGCGTTCTAACGTAAGTAATTAGAATACAAACCTGTTCCTCTTATCATCCAGATAGAAGGAATGCTAATTGTGGACATTTATAATAGTTTACGATAACATTAAGGATCTTTGCAAAATAAATTTTAATGAGAATATTGTTGACTTTAGGGCAGCCTTAGTTTTGACTTAAATAAGACTAAATAGGAAATTTATTATTCTATATTTAAATACGTAACGAAAGGTTGAACAAGTTAATCAGCAAATGTACTTATTTAACATATAGAGATTCGCCACTTAATAATAAACTAAAAATATTGTATTGAAACCAAATTCAACATCCATCCGTGACTAATTCTTTCATTTCAGTTGTTATCAAAACTGTCTCGCTAACTCGATCTACATTCGGTGTTCAAATCCTTAAGACGATATACTGATCTTTGATATTTTGTACCTAATTTAGATCAATACATAAGTGTTCAAAGATCAAACATATTATTTATTTCTGTTTCTGTTTTCTAATGTTAGCTTATTTGCGCAACTAAGGCCTATCACAAATTTTGCTCAGTTTATATCGTGGGTTAACTTTTACTTGCCCATCCTTGTATAGACAAGGATCTTTCGGCTTTACATTCTGCCCTAAGTATGGTATGTACGTATTCTTTATAAACTTCCCCAAAGTGTGTATAGCTTCTACAAATTGACCAACGTACCGGTCACCAGGTCACCAAACACCAACCGCGCGAAGCGTTGCATAACTTCCATATCGGGGGCGCGTTCAGATATCGAGGAGAAACGCGTCCGGACGGGCCCAAAACGTTCGTAAACGTAAGGCGTTCATTCGAGAAAGTACGTCCGAGCCGTTCGAAAATTTAAGAGAAACACGTCCGGGTAAGAAAAAGTTACCCACCTTGATGAGTTGGGTAAAAGTTGCCCGACATGCACTGTGTGACTATAGTATTCAAAATGGATTAAAAAATTTCAAGAACAAGAGTTGCTTATGATTACTGACTTACTGATTATTTGTCTTATAAATTACTTATTTAAAGTTCACACCTGTAGCTGTCTGGGGTTGCTAATAACCATAGTACTGCCATGAACTGTTTTTCAGCGGAAATCCGTAGTCTCCCACTTGCACTTTCCTGTCTCTTTAACAAAGGAGCCACCCGTGTTAACAATCGTTGAAACTGGACTCTATTAACTCTAAAATGTTGCTGAAATTCCCTACTTTTACAATTTGCAACTACTGCCACAATAAAATTATCGACTCTTGCCACTCTTCGTCGATTATGAGGAACATAAATTTCTATAAATTCCTCCCCACTACTTGAGCTGCTTGAGTCTATGTGAAAAAGTTCCATTATTCTACAATTCATTCAATTCAATAAATATTATTAATTTAGTGATCAGTTAAATCTTTAATCTGATAATTTTTGCATTGTTTTCAGTAGATCAGTAGAAAATTGGGTTATGTTTTTGTTGACATATTTGGTCGTAGGAGGGGCGCGAAAGGATAGTAGCGTTCGTTTTTAAAGGCGGAAGGACGAACTTTTTTCATTTTTTGCGAGGACGTTTATCCAAAGTACGCTCTTCATAACTGAACGCGCCCCTGTAGTACCGGGATTTCAAAAATTATCTTGGACAAGGGTGGTTGTGGAATGTGGAACTTAGAACTAATAATCGTGCTAATTATCAGAAGATAACGGTCCTACTAATAATGTATTATCCTCGTTTCATAAGATGGCAAAACCAAACGATGAGACAAAACAGAAGTGTCTGTCTTTCGTTTTTTACAAAGAAAAATGAAAATTATTAAAAATTTTACCTTTTTAAGTACAAATTTCTAGTTTCTTGCAGAGGTGTATAGAAACACATGTTTAAAACCACAAAAAAAACACATTTTGTATATCTACTTTTAATAGGTATTTTAAAAAGTTACACTGAAAACAAGACAATCAATGTTTGTGAAAATATCACTATATATCATTACTCACCATTTGTCTTTTAATGTTTTTTTCAATAAAATTATTTCATTCAAATTTTGAGCAAAAACTGGGATTTTCTAAAACTAATATCCCTGATTTTCTAATCGAATAGAAAAACATATAGGGGATCATATAAATAAAATATTTCGTCAAAACTGTTCAAGGAACCAGTGTTTAAAGTTTAGGTATGTACTAAAATTATATAGGGTTTAACACGGTGACCGTGAGGTATCCGTATATAGAAACTAGAAATTTGTTGGATATGAAAGGAATTTGGTTGATGGGATGCGACTGTATTTTTTTCAAATTGAACATCTCGGCGGCTAAATTTGAATGTAGAATATTCCTACGGAAGTAATCCTAAAATTTACTGAGGAATTGATTTATACACTAAAATACATGATGGTGTTCTGTTTAAAATAAACAGGCAAATAAAAGTTAGCTACAACTTCCAATAGAACTCGAAGGAGCAGGAAGTTGTCACTATTTTAGGAGAAAGGGCTTTAAACCAAAACCTACGAATATGAGTAGTCACTGCACTAGCTCTCTCTCTATATTTAGAATTTATATAATCCGCAATCATACTGTTAAACCAACGGTATAGTTTAATAATTATTTTAAACAATTCCTACAATTTAACGTTACTAAAGCATTTAATAAACAAAGTAGTATAAAAAATAATCAACAAAAGTGGTTTTAATCCAATATATTTTACGACGCCATGAAAACGACATGTAACAATTAAATACAAAGCCAAGGGCAAATTTTATATTTGTAATATTAACAATTCTATTTTACTAAAACATTCAAAACTATACTTACAGTGCTGTCCATTTTGGTGACATTAGGATCTCGGAAATCTAGGAAGAATTAGAAAAATTATCAAATGGGAATAGTTTTAGGCAATTTTAACATTATCTTAAAACTGTTGGTGAAACTGGTATCAGTTTACGATTTTCAAATATTTTGAAAAACACCAAAGATTGCATTTTTGAAAACCTGTTCTGTAACCTGTTCTGGGTCTGTAACCTTTTTAGTTTTTAAATACGTCAAAATATTCTCAAAGCAACTTTTCCTTGTAAAATTTAACTGGCAAATATCGGGTTAGATTTTATTGTGTATAGTAGATCTTTCACTCATTAAAAATACCTCCATTGTAACTGACAGAAAGTTAGAAACTGATTAAAAAAGCAATAAAACTAATTTTTCGAGTAGATCTGGCAACACATCACAGAAAATACTAAAATACGGTATATTCCATTCCAATGAAAACCTAAATGTTTTCTAAATAATTACTTATAACAGCAAACATAAAACAGAGAAATATAAAATTACAAAAACGTACGCTAAGTGATAATATCTACCGTCAACAACATAATTAAGGGCAATTTAGCATTCATATCATTCAATATGAAGGCTAAGCAACGTTCTCGGAGTTACTCTTTGGATGGGCAACCGTGCAGCTAAGACCCCCGATGCTTGCCCGCTCGTCAGGTGCCCTATATGTCAGTGAATTCACAGAAGCTATACAAACTTGGGCGACGTTTGTATAAAAGACGTACCAATCGCCCGGATAGGATGTAAAGCCGGAGGTCCCTTCTATGAGACGATAGGAAAGTAAAAGATTCGTACTCATTACAAAAAGTTGTGATATAGCAATATTTCCAAATTTAGGGTTGGTCGTTTTCTGGTCGGTGATTGAAATTATTGACGGAAATAGACCAACGTGTTAAATAGTAGAAAAAATAAATTAAAATTTAGTTTTCCTTTAGAACGGTATTGATCATTCACTATATGGTATTCCTATTAGAGGGTCAAAACTTACTAGCCAGAAAATAAAAATTTTCAATTAAATTTAATCTCTTGGTTAAATCTGAAATTGGTGTCAAACGAAAACTTATGAAAAGTTAAGATAAGTTCAAGTCAGCAGACTGCAGATATCTCGCAAACAGGTGCAGGTACAAAATTTATTTTAATGTAACAAATCAATATAGATGAAGAACAAAATCTAATACTGTTCTTTTTCACAATTTTTTTTATTAACATAGTTTTTCCCAATATTTTACGAATTTGAAGACTTGAAACTGATGAATCCTGAAATATGACCATGACTGTTACTGTTCAAGTAACAAATGTAAGTAAGTAGTGTTAAAGTAACAAATTCTGATATCATTTTCATTGCCGTACGTGAATTAGGGGTCGAGATATCGCGGAGTCTGCTAACTTGAGTTAGCAGACTGCAGATTTTTAGAAAATGGGTGAAGGTACAAAATGTATTTTAATGTAACAAATTGATATAGATGAAGAACAAAATCTAATACTGTTCTTTTTCACAATTTTTTTAATTATCCTATTTTTTCTCAATATTTCACGAATTTTAAGATTTGAAATTGATGAATCATGAAATATGACCATGGATTCTGATAGTACTGTTAAAGTAACAAATTCTGATACCTGAAAATCTGAATCTGAAAATTCTGATTCTCATTGGCGTACGTGAATTAGGAGCCGCCGAGATATCGGGGCTCCCGATAAATGGGTCGAGGTACAAAATGTTTTTCAGTGTGACAAAATAGCAACAAAAAAGTAACAAAATCTCCAATAGTTTTTTTGCAGTCTGCTAAAAGTCGTTTGCTAACTTGATATGGGCAAATAGGCCACACTGTATAGGTACAGTATCTGCTGATTCTGTTTCCTTACCTATACGATGACTAAAACACGTAAATAAAATTAAGGATAGTTGCACTCTATTTTTAAACGGAAAGGTCAATTGCAGTTAGTTAAACCATAGACATGACTATCTCGAGGCTCTATCTGTCAAATTCGCATTACTTTACGAGTGCAATTTTTAATTAACCTCTAATTGGATGAAAAATATTGGTTTATAAAATCGAGCGGTAGCTAATTTAAAGATAATTGTTCTATTGGCGTAAAATGGCAGGTGCCTTGATGTTAGCAAAGGACGGCATTTAAACGCGAAACAAATGAGGATCGTGCCTGCATCGTTAGTCAGTGCATTGTCGTGGTTACGTCGAAATGACCTGAGATTATTCAGCAATTTAAAGAGTACATTATATTCGAAACGTTACGGCAATTTCTAAATAAATAATAAACTTAAAGGAAGAGCAAACCCACGAGCCATCGTTCCGCCTTCTCATGACAAATGAAAATTAATTTCGTTCGAGAGATTTCCTAGATAATAAAGCTGCGACATTCAACCTTTTTCAACTTCTGGCATATTGGGAGGCCACTAAAATTGTCGCATTAAAATTATGAGCGAGGGCGAAGATTTAATTCAAACTGATGTGCAGGTGGAAAATCTGACTTTTTCGGAATCGATACAAGGGCAGAGAATTTTATATTATTTACAGAGCTTTTTCTTTTTTTTTTCTATTTATTTGAAATAGTTTATTGCAAGTATAATATTTCCACATTAATGTCAGGTACTTCAAAAGTCAGGTGGAATGGGGATTCGAACCCAAGACCTCTACGTTAAACGATCGATACAATAAACATCCGATACATTGAAAACAATGATGTAATAATACAGTAAGGATACAGTACCTCCTGTGCTAACATTAGAACAGGAAAATATAAACAGCAATAATAATGTTTTATTATATGCCTACAGTAAACAATAAAATATACAAACTTTGCATTATAAATTTCAACAGGTACAAAACAAAAAATATAAACAAACACAATCACAAATTTAAAAATACTAACGACACTTTGCGATCCGGGGGCTGAACTATCGCCATCTAAGCTAAAAAAATAAAAATCAAATGTAAACATGTTTCATTTTTAACATCTCCCTTAAGATGCCTTCACTTAAAAAAATTATTGCAATCGATTGAAAATGTTCAGGTTTTTCTTCAAAAAACTTGTGGATGTGTTATCAAATAACCTATTACTAGAAATGGGAGAAAATCGCTGTCGCGATTTTCGTTCCCATTTCTAGCCCTACCGGGGGTCCAGGCCTACGGCCTGGGGTCACCCTTCGGGTGACAAATGCAACTAACATAGTATTATTTTTAAGAAGATACATATTAAAGAAATTTTGTATCTGGAATGATGATGTAAATATACTAAACGATTTTTCTTAATATTTTGATGAATTGTAAGGGTACTCTATTCTTGATGGTAAAACATCATAATTTTGAAGTACTGAAAGTAGAATTTATTTTTAAATAAACATTATTTTCAATTTTATCAATGGGACCAAAGATATTATAGATATTTACTTTTTTAAGCTAAAATGATGAATTTAACAGACTGCCTTAATGAACGAATTAATTCGAAACTTTACGTGCAGAAAGAATAAAAGCTACGGATAATGAAACAATAACTAAATACTGATACTAATAAATAATTGGAATTAAAAAGTAAAAAAAAAAAATTTGCCTCCACTGTGACTCGAACTCGCGAAATCAGCATTATCAAATAAATTTTCAATCCTACCACTTTCCCGTTGGGCTACTACGCCTGTTGTCAAATGTTCACCTTGAGACGTTTAAGTATGTAAACTGTACGTGTCAACCTGACACGTACCATTTTTATCGATTTTCTAATTGGAAAAGCATTTCGCTTCAATATTTTAGTAATCAAAAGTGTTTGGCAGTCGGTACTATCGATTCCGTTAGCAATATTTCTCGTAGGAAAATAACCTATCTGAAGTTTAATTAATTTGACAGTTTTCGTGGGAGGTGCTTGTCTCGTTAGTGCAATCTCACATTAGTAGATAAAATGAGAAAGAAGTTGAGACGGATGCGACTCGAGATTTTTGAAGAAGAAATAAACGTAGAAGGAGTCGACGTACGGTTTCGAAAAAAAATCTCAAAGGATTAGAGAAAAGACTGAACTTTCGCGTGAAGCCCTTCTCGAAGCCGTAAAAATTAGAAAAAAATCTCGGGGGTCCCGCGAAAAGTCGGTATTTCGGCGAGCGTGACAGGACCATTAGGCGCTAGGACAAACGCCGGTGCTAGCCGCATCTCTCTCGCCGAACGGCGATCGACGAAAATGTTGCAGAGGTTTTTTGAAAAGGCGTTTAAATTGGGAAAATTCGTAGGAAACGGGACGAAAATACCCCTACGCATTGGAGAAAGGCCGGGGGCGTCCTCCGGTGGTCCGCGGAGATCGTTCCGAGATCGCCCCACGGAGGAGATAGCTTTGAAACTTGGCGGATTCGGCGACGGAATTTAGAGGGAGACAGAATCGACGCGTTTTAATATATATGGATGGATGGATGGATAATAAAATGGTCCCAGTTTAGACGATCATGTACTAACTTGACTTAAATTATTCTAAGTAATATGAGCTACTACAAACATGCTACATCTTCTTGTTATCTTAAATGTATCTTAGATAAGTACTTTAAAATTATCTATTATCTTGATCTAGATAATAAAATATATAATTATCTTCCATCTGTAGCTAAATAATAGCTTTGGGTTTCATCTATGTTCTTATCTAGATGAAAGGAAATTATTTTTAAACAACGCTGGTTAAAGATCATGCTCCAGCACTGGATTAATCATTTTATTTATTGTCAGGTTGCTCTCGTCGAGGGAACTTGGATAAGTGCTCACTTGAACACCATTGACAAAAAGCATTGGTAGGCAAAGATTTTAACTGGCTATCTAGGTATCGCACTTTCCAGGATTTTCTACATATATTATTATCATATATCATCATATACTATCATGTAATATTACTTATTATGATATTTTATTATTACCATATAATATTATATTATTAATATTATTTACATGTATATGATTTTTACATATATTTTTTACTTAAAAAATGTACCAAGAGAGTTCATTTTTAATATACAGACAATTGTATATCTATATAAAGGCCATATAAATATATATATTGGACGATTTACGGCACCATAATTGAAGCCACGAATAGTTTATTTCACTGGTATATAAATTCTTCCACTACTTACGGTTGACTTCATAATATTTTGTTAACGTAATTGAATCCATGGCTGTTTTTAATAAAAATAAATAAAAAACTGTTATTTTGTCCAAAACTTCCATAAAAGTCAACCTATTTTAAAAAACAAAGTACCGTTGTATGTCAAATTAAATACACTTTAAAATTACGGTATTGCAAGGGGGGGGGTCATATTTAATATTTTAATATATTAATTTTGGAGTTGCTGGAGGTCTAGGGGATAAATCTATCATAATTTTGAGTACATCAAAAAATATCCCCCTTAGGGATAGGGTGTAAACATCTAGTTAACTAACTATAGGTTAACACGTTAACTAAACAATGTGTAACAAACCCTTAAGTCTCTGTGTCTTACATTGACAAATTTGTCCTCATAACGTTAAAGCTGTATTAAAAGTAAATGGCAATCTGCGACAGTTCTAAAAATAGCTTTGTTTTTCTGTATATTCGTTTGTATATAAACAGCAAATACACACAATCGCAGTAGAGGGTATATTAGATGCTTCGAAAATATTCAGGACTGTATATAAATTAATATATAAAAAGCCTGAGGTAACTGTTGATGTTTTGAAAAAAGAAGTTAAAATATTATCTTTACATTTGACTTTATATACAACATTTGTTGCTTTTGTTTAGCCATTTAAAGTGTTTTGCTAGAACAAACAGAGATACTTCCAGCAACACAATATTGTATATAGAGTATGTATGATTCTCCTATAATTTACGATCATTTCGATTCATATTAATATCTTGATTATTTGAGTAGTGACAAAAAAATAATTTGTATATTTTTGAGGGACTTTCCTGAGAAGAATCCACGTTCGTTTTTGTCTTCATATTCACTTCATTACTTTTACTCTGAAAAGTGAAAAAAGTCCAACGAAAATTACGAAAAATGAGAGTTAGAATGCTTTATTGAAAGTTATACAATTCTGATATTGCATATAACAATTTCTGATATCTTTTAATTCCTTTTTGAACTTTTTCAAATTGTTAATTATCTTAATATTGTCTGATAACTTGTTATAAATATTGGCACAGAAGTTCCTTTTGAAAGGTGCTTAAAGTAAATTTTTGGACATGGAATTGTTTGCATAGCATGTACTATGGGAATGCCATATGTCACACCAAGGAAAATTTTGTAAGTAAAGTTTAACAAAGATAGCTGCTTCATAAATGATAATTATTGAATATAAAGTGAGTAAATAATTTTCTCTAAAAGTCGCCTTAAGTAGTCTTAAGGATTTAAGGAATCTACCTAATAAATGGTAAGGATGCCTTCTTATCTATTGATGATGACTCGCTAAATACTGCTACGCCAATTTATTCCTGAGAGTAATTTGTAGTGTATTTGAACAAATGTAACTAATATGCCTTGGAAAGTAAGAGATAGAAGAAAAATATAAGATGTTAAGCCAACAGCTACCGTTCTTCCACCATATATAAATTTCCTACTTACAATTTTTTCTGCAATCCAAAATGATGAAGATAAACCGGGAGGAAAACTTAAAGCGACTCACCCTGTACATATGTAAATATTAAATCAAGTTGCAAATGCCGTACATTAAAACACTGATAAAGTTGATTATCACTCACTTGTTAATACAACATCTTTTAATTAAAACTCACTGATTGACTACCACTACTTACTTTGATAATTATCATAATATTTATTTTAATTGATATTCTCCATGAGAGTGCCATTAACTGTGATTATTTAAAGGAGGCATTAAAAGTAAGCTGCGAGCTGGGTTTTATCTGATGTTCTGCCCTGGAGCTACTAGAAAAACATATATTTATGGAGGTGTACGTAAATGTAACGTTACTCCATTATCTCATTGCGTTTTCTTGATTTGAATATTAAATTGTTAAAACGGTGCTATTCCCTGGAGTGTAAGAAGAACGGTCGAGAAAATACGCTTAATTTCAGCCAGTCCGTGCAGTGTGAAAAAAACTGTATTCACAAAAGATAATTAGAACATATATTATAATATAATTCAGAAAGGGTGCAGTAGGGTCAGGAATTGACATACATATTTAATAATTGTTTTGAAAAAAAACATTGATCTCATTTAGATGTTCCAAGAAATATATAGAAAACACTCTATATACTAGTATTTCGGCTTATTAGGTTTTCTTCAATAGAGTAAATTAATTCGTCGGCAGTTTTACAATATTCGGGAAAAAGAAGCCACCTATAGTTATATTAATCACGTCCCACGTGAAAAAATAGCTCGCAGATTAGAACGAAACGGGTGTAAAATGATTAGTGTCAACAAGCGTACTATTGGGAGGATTTTGATAAACAACAAAGAAAGGGTTAATAAATTAAAACAATCGGGAGTATACCAAATTAATTGCGTGCATTGTAATGCCGTGTATGTGGGTCAAACCGGTCAAAGTATTGAAACTAGAGTAAAAGAACATAAAAAATTCATACTAACGCAAAAAACTCAGGATTTTCGACGCATTGTATAGAAAACAATCATTTTGTAGATCTAAAAAATGTAAAGGTACTGCATCGAGAAAAGAAAGGAAAGCGCTTAGATCTGTTAGAGCAATTAGAAATTAAAAAATCTTTAATTATAAATCCTTGTACTACGAATGATCAAATAGATTTTACATTTTCGCTCTTCTTAGAAAAGGTATTAAAAACTCCGGCTTTACCAGATGGTGGGATCAATCGGCGTAGGTACTCGTAAACCGATAAATAACAAAAACGCGCTTGGAAATATTTAGTAATAGACATTTATTCTATTGAAAAAGGCCTAAGAAGCCGAAATAGTAGTATATAGAATGTTTTCTATATATTTCTTGGAACATCTAAATGAGATAAATGTTTTTTTCAAAACAATTATTTTCACGATGTTTCATAAAGAACCATCCGCTTCGAGTATCCACTTTATACATATTTGCGTGTATCTGTCGTTTCTATAAAACACCTAGTGGAGTATTTGATTCCAATGAAATATCAAACCTGACCATCTTCATTTTGTGGCAATTTCCGAACCCTATAACACAAACCATACAATCGTAACAATTTAAGTAGGATATTACTTATACAAACTTGTTAAGATTACGTAAAACAACCCATCTTGGATTAACCTCTGCTGTACTTAGTCTTGTCTTACTGGAACTGATTCAGGATAATCAGTTAAAACCAGGAACTACCAGCAACTACACAAATTTATGTTGAAAATGTAGTTGGAAACCAAAACAGGAAATCAAAATACAGATCTTGTAATTACTGAAGATATTTGTCATTGTCACATGTCACATGTTACCAGCATATAACATGAGTTAATTGTTTCGTCTAGACTCTAGAGTCTATGAATATCGTCGGTTACAAAATTTGAAAATATCTTTCTTTGTATAGAAATTAAGCCAAAAAGTTAACGAAGAGATAAGTTATAATGAAATTATCAAATATTATGGTCCAATAATAATTTTCCTCATTACCTATAACCTAGGTAGGCAAAGGAAGAACCTTATTACTTTTAAGATATGTCGAAAACAACTACGTTGCGGGCTATATGGACCCCCCCAATATTAAATTACAACGGGATATATTCATATAACCTCAACTTATTGTCTTTGATACATTTTTCTTTTTAATTAAAAAGTAGATAACACTATTAAATACACTTCCTTAGTTTTATTATTCTATTTAGCAACTTACATCGCTGGTTCAACTTAATCAGTTTATTCTGTATATATAGATATACTGTATCGAACATGCAGTTAAATTCAAGTGACACAAATGAACAATCCTCAGCTAAACATAGCCCGATATCCTCAAGTCGGAATTTGCCTCAGTCTACTATTAATAACATCGTAATTAATAAACTAAAATTAGCTCCCATATAAACACATCGATGAATATTAAACGCGAGAGTGTCGGGATTACGAAAACAAAAATATTTACCTATGCATAAGGGTGTTCCTTGTCCAAAACAAGAAGGTTGTGACGTAGCGGTTTGAGCGTTGGTGGAAAAATCGAGTGTAGGCACCAACAACTGCGTCCGGCATGAGGTGTTATAGACTCTATATATGTATAATATCTAGTGTTATTATGTAAGTAATGCCGAAAAAGGTGATATAGGTATAATTATTAACTACATTATAAACGTTGGCGTTGGCGTTAAAGTTGCAGTTTACTAGTGTTTTTCTTAGTAATGATTGAAAAGTAATTAATGATACATTTATCTTAAAATACATAGTTGATCTTATTTCAAATTGAAACTACAGAAAATGTCTTTATTTTTTATTTTTTTAAATATGCCTGAAATCCATCGGACTTTTTTATAGTGTTACTTTAAATACAATAGC
This sequence comes from Pogonocherus hispidulus, assembly GCA_963924545.1. Classification (NCBI taxonomy): domain Eukaryota; kingdom Metazoa; phylum Arthropoda; class Insecta; order Coleoptera; family Cerambycidae; genus Pogonocherus; species Pogonocherus hispidulus. The sequence continues at coordinate 15,019,433 of OZ004700.1, forward strand.
ATTTTGTATTTGATGGGGAATCCCGGCAAAAAATCAAGTGAACCACGACCTCTTATGTACCAGTTAGGCGTAATATAAAAATAATGTTTTGTTTAATTACAGTCTTCGGATTATGTAAGAAACACTTGTAACTAGAGAGCAAATAGTTCCATTTTCCTTTTTCAAAAACGAATACTTTGTAAAGAATTGAAACATTTCAAATGATAAGCACAATGCCCTTTCCATTTAAAAAAATTTTGAATTGACTCACCTTGCAGCATCATTTTTGATTTGAGAAGAACAATTTCATCATACAAAAACAATTAATTCTAAACAGTTCTACCTTTTGTCTTGTACGTACTCTGTAACACAATTAATTCAAAATTGCAAAGTAGAACTGACTTTCGAAGCGCACTGTATATTATGCCGTATATATTTTGAAATATAATTTGCTGGTTTCCGAAGGAATTAACAATTTCAGTGGAGCCTGTGTAAAACTAAATAATTATTTTAAGTCGGGAAATATTTTAGAAAATAAAATACCATAAATAAAAATAGTAGACTAAATACTAGAATTTGTTTCAATGATCTCTTACATATTTTTATATTTCTCAACTATTAGTTATTACTTGGATGCTCTGCTTGCCGGAAATGAGATACATGCTTAATTATGTTATTTATGTTCCTGTTTAAGTTAATTGTTTAATTTTTGGGAAACAACAACATTCCTATTTTGTACCCAACTGAGACCCTACAGTTAGAACTCCTGCATATTTATGGTTTAGGGTTTATTTGGAAACAAATATCTATAAAAAAAAGTTTAAACGAGACCTAAGAAACACATAACAGAACTTTAACTTCAGATAAGTAGTTTGATGGTGAAAAAGGCGAGATACACCCACCAATAAATACATGTTAAAAATGAATATACCGAAGGAAAATCGAATATTTGTTGCATTTATTTTTTGTTTGATCGATTAATATAACATTTTTAAGATTGCTTCTGGGATTACCCATTTTTCAACCTACTTGTCATTGGAAACTATATTTAAAGGGTATTTCATATAAAAAATGCAAGTTGCACAAATAACTCGAAATCGTATTTAACTCGTAATTATATTTAATCGTAATAACTCGTATTTAAGGATTGTTATAAAATGATCGATATTGGCTCGGAACAGTGACCATATTTTTCGATATATTTAGTAGCTCAGGTACAGGTCATCAAAGTGGCAAATTTTTAAACCCTGTATTTCTGAAACAAAAGTTATTTCGACGTGGTTTTCTTCTTGAAAATAGAGTTCAGGAATAGTTATTTTCCTAACAAGTGTGGAAGGTGATATTTTTCCGCAAGCGACTGCAGTTGTCCGAACGACGCGAAGCGGAGTTCGGACAAGCAGTGAGTGCGGAAAAGACACCTTCCACATGTGTTAGGAACAACGTTTTTTCTACGGGCATGAAGAAAATTGACATAAGAAAAATAAATATTTGCACTCCTTTTTCTTTATGTCAAAATCTGAACAGTGACAACATGATTTTTTGGAATTAAGATAATATTATGATCACATTGCAAGTAATACATAGGTATTTATTTTCCGCACTAGTGCGGAAAAGTGCAATTTTCTACACTCAAATGCGTGCAGAAAATTGTAACTTTCCACACGCCCGTAGAAAAACATATTTGTGCACCAGTTTCCTTCAATGCTGGAATGGAATGGACTGGAGGCAATGAGCTTTTGAAGCGCACTGACTTTTTAGCATGAAAATACTCTGTTTACATATATATTCTATAGGCGAGCCGTACCTCGGGGTTGATTGAGTATCTCGATCGCTCAACCCAGAGGTTGTAGGTTCGAACTCCCATTCCATCAGGAAATTTTTAATTAAATTTTCTACTCGTAGATTAAGGCTTGTTGGTTGGTATATAACAATCCTGGCGATGGTCTAGTATGGGAAGAATGTCAGCTTGCTGTTAATGTGATAGATTAAATCTAGCCATAGTAATAGATCAGTTATGGTTTGACTGTTCCCCTAGCTAATGAAGTTTTCCAGGTTTCCCTCATTTCAGCACTGAAGGGTGGTTAGGGCCTACAACCTGGGGCGCAAATGAAAAATAATCGCGGTCCCTCTCCAGCACAAATCTCAGATTTCCGGGCTAATCTTGGTGATTAGAATGGGGGCGGGTAGAGATATTATTATATTATTATTATTTATAGATATTTAGAGAAACATTTACTAACAAATATATTAGTAATAATATTAACCAAATATTATTATGGAAGATATCATAGAATGATAGAATGGTGCCTACTACCATTGGTTTTATAATATATAAGGAAGGCAATGATACCATGAAACTTTCGTTTAGAATGTATTATTGTTCTAAATATACAATATGTTCCTTTGTCACCTAAGTCCTTATTTCCATTCTCACGATTCAGCGCTGGAAGATCAAAAACTATCTACTCAAATATACTCAAAATTCTACTATATTAAGCGTGATTTTACAAATATTTCCTTATTTTAGAGATTAAATTTAAAAATAATTGGTTGATAATACACGTATATCATAAGACTACATTATAAGATATAAAATCAAAATCTAAGTTCTTAAATTCAAATTATAAGATCAGTAAGTACATTGTGAGTGCCAAAAGACACGTTTAATTATGTGCATCTTTATTATAATCTATTAAGTGACCAATAATACGCAATCTTTGAATGATTCAATAATTATATTTGGTATAAACATCCTGGAAATGCCTTGGCAGATTAATTTAGTAGTATACTTCTTGGTAATCAAATCCGCCATTTCAGATAAAAGAAGCATCACCCAAATCCAAATATACATACTTTATTCTTCCCTTTACAGACTGACACTATGTGATTTTTCCCTTTATAGAAATTGTGGTCGCTGCTTCTTCCCTCAAATCAATGAATAACTTTAATGTGACTCGGTAGGATCTTAAAAGTGGATTGCCCTCATACTTTCTGCCGCCAGGTCAACGAATAAGAAATTCTTTAAACTTGTATTTCGACCAGCGACCATGTCATGAGATGCGGGCAGATTGACAATTGGAATTAATGATAATCACAGATAAATATGGGCACAGTGCCGGCCCGAAACCGATTCTTTAAGTTTTATTTCATTTGTTTTTCATATATATTTTTGCTCAACATCAAACGCCGCTATCTTCATTGCTTAAGTCTTTCGGCACGCGCGCATATAAATTAGTTTCAAAAAAATAGGGTTATGTTTTTTAAGTAATCCAGATCCAGATATAGTATTAATAAAGAACATCATCAAATATATGCCTGAGTATATCAGTAATACATTATTACTGATATACAAAATAACACAAAACTTTACCAAAGTGAACGTAACACTGTGCTTTACACATTATGCCTTTCTGCTGTTGTTGAGGATATACTAAAAAACTAGGAATAATAGTATTGCTGAATACAATTCGGTATTTGCTAGTTTTATAAGGTGTTACTATCCTAAAATGGCCCGGAGACGGTCAATAATACTGTCAATGGTACTCATTGATGCATCTAATTGATCGTGTAGGAAGCGATTGATGCCATTGTCAATCGATAGACGGAGATTGATAGGTAATTTGATTGAAGTACATTGACGGGGGGCATTGACGCATCCCAATTGATCGTATAATCGAGGAATTGACAGAAATTGACCATTATACTAGTTCAGAAACAATCAATAAACGACTCGACTCGCGAGAAATTCACTGAGCAACTGATGAAGTATTGACGTGTTCATTGGATCTCCATCAATCGTAATTGCAATTGAAATCATCAGTTTTATTGACAATATTATTGACCGTCTCCGAGCCACTTAACGAATGTTTAAATGCTTTTGTTATCCCAGTAGGCGTTAACATATCGAGCTGGTAGCTCAGGGTTTAGAGTATTAGCCATCAGAATGAGGAGGTAGCGGGTTTATTTCATCGCGGTGTTTGACTGCACCCCTAACTAATGAGGTTTCCCAGATTTTCGTCATTCCTGCACGTTAGGTGGTGGTTACTTTGGAAGTGACTTTCACACAAAAATGTTTACTACTGGAGTGTAACATATATTTCAAGGTATAAAATCTCTAATACGTTGACAGTAACTAGGGATCTTGGACAGTAACCACTGACTTTTAATGTATTGGGTAATGAAAGTACCTACGCTGTATTCTCTACAGCAACTGAGATGTTGACAGATAATACATATACGTTATTATTGCGTCGATAATAACTACCATCAATTTGATTATAATGAACCACTGTTACTCTGGGCTTATCATTAGAAACCAAATATAAAACTCCACAGCCTCCACTTTCCACAGCTTATACTCAGATATCGTTCAGCGCACTCTCTAGACGTTCTCAAATATTACATTCAAAAATCTAATCAGACCAGCATAATAATATGTAACAGTTACGGTTATCTATTTTTCCATCAGTTTCAAAATGATATTTTGTTATCCAACAAAAAGAATTTAATGGAAAACTTTATCCAATTTAGTTTCTTGGTCTTTTTGGTAATATGAAAGACACCCATATCATTTTTTTTACTTGACACTGACAAAATTATTTACCGAGTGGAATCAACTTATTTAAGAAAAAATCCGAATCTTAAACTTTTTGTCCCATATGAAAGAGGCTACCAAACAATCATGTAATACACATTTTGTTCGGAAATATGGAGTACCTATTGTCGTAGAAATTCGATTGATTCATCTTTTTTACCGGGTTACGTGCCTTATTTTTCCTTCCGCCACATTTTCCTCCAAAATTGCTGACATTTTTAAATACATTTTATTTGACAAATATTTTTTATATAAAAAAAATACTTTTTATGTCTTTTCATCCCTTCCGTACCACTTTATTGTAAAGTATTGATAACAAGTAGGTATTTTTAATCGAAAATTATTATACTTAAATAATTGGAACCAATTTAAGAATTAAACTGTTTTAGATACGCCAGCTCAAGTTACAATTCCTAAAAGAAGCAATTTATCGGTTGTCAACGTATGAAGTTATAAATAAATATGAATGTTGGACTTGCTGATCTTACGAGGGTCGTAAATATAACAACCTCATTACTATGTTGACAAATGATTGACACTCCAGATCAGGATGACATATCATCACAGGTCAGATATATTTGCAAACTTTCACTCTAGGAAACAGATTCTCCACAATATGCCAGTTGTTAGAAATTTAAGTTCAATGATATCAATAACATCAGTTAAGCATTCAAATATAAGATTTGACAATATATTTTTATAGCTTTTATATATAAAAAAGTAAGTAGCAGAGTGATTAAACTATTTTTCTTGTGAGCCCTAAGATACAAAATTTAGGGAGTAGGTACTTATTATAACACTAAGGTACAATTATTAGTTTCTTACTTTTCGTACTGAACTCAATAATCAATTTATTCGCTAAGTAATATTCTTAAAGAAATGAAAATTATCAGAACAAACTACTTTTTATAAGCTAACCCTCCCGTAGTACTTTTAGAGTCAACACAATCGCGGAATATTTGTTCAAATATTCTAAGGTGTGAAGCGTTGACTTCACCCTCATACAATTGAAAAAAGTAAGACTCGATATGATCATTGACAGAGTACCTAAAGAGTTAATGAGTGCATTTGAAACGACACTCGTTACTAATTTCTAATTACAGGTCTGAAATTTTTCGAATTTCAATCATTCTAAACCAGTTGCAAATATGGTGAGAATTGCAAGATTAATTACTTCGTGGAATAGTGCTAGTGGATGACGCTTCATTCAGTTTGTTGCCTATTAATAAGATAAAAGAAGTTGGCCGCCGATCATTGCGGTTACCATTGTGGTGTGTGATAATTTGACTAGCGGCCACGTGATCAAAATAGAATTGTCACTAAGAGTAACGAGAGACCAATAATCTATGCAGCTTATTACCTCTGAAAAATCTATAAAATGTACCACCATTTCTTTCATTCCTTCCTTCCTGACGCATTTAATTAATAATTACATCAATACAGTATCTGCTCAATTGGATACATTGCGGATAATTCCTGGTATTCATTCATACTTACCTCACCCACGTATATATTTTAATAAAAGCTAAGGACTGTATTTTAATAAAGACTGAAGGTTTATCACCCCACAGTTATATCATTCTCTAATCCTTCCCATAAAAAACTTTTATACTCAATAAATTCCGGAATAAAATACGCAAATCATGAAAATCACCTGAAGATATCTCGTGTAATTCCATTGTGTTTTACGTCAACCGAAAATGCGAAAATTATGAACGGATGACGTACATACAAAAAGTGCCGGCGGTATTGAATCTACGTATTACAAGCAGATAAGGAAAGATGATAATAGTGACTGGGGCGATGTTGCCGGATCTCGCGTGAGTTTGTCCTTTTCTTGCTGTTTCTTCTATTCAACTTCATCAAAACGCGTTAAGGAACACCAAGAAATTAGACAATCCTCAAATCCAAAGGCTGAGAGATTACGCATATGGAAAAAACGGAGACAAATATCCCATACCCACAGACATTTCCAGCGCCTAAGCTTAGGATCAAACCCAGACCATAATTGACAGCTTAATCGAAGCCAATGTCGTAAAAGGATTTGAAAAATCCACCATAATGTCAATAGCTAGCTAAATTATGAAAAATATTATCTACTTCAACAATACTACAATATTCTATCACCCTTATCATATGGAATGAAATGTTACTCTTACAAAATAGTGAAATACATCAAAAATAGTGAGAAAACCTAAATCATGCATAAATAATTAGTTATATACCACCTGATCGACAGACCTTACTAAAAGGTATAATAGTTGACATCTGAGAAATAACATTAACTTAAGTCAAACAATGATGTCTTGAATATGGTTAGATAAAACCAGAAAGAGAAATTAGTTTCTAACATGTAAGCTATGGAAGGATCGATATTTGGGTTGGAATGTACAATCGATATCTTAACAAACACCTTTAATTCATTCAATTATGGAAATATACTACTACAATTCGGGATACTAGCATTTCCCTAGCATGCGCACAAGAATTAAAATCCGGCAAGGCCGGATGGTTGGAAGCGGCTGAAAATGGAAAATACACAATTGGAGTCCCCCTCCCCTCCGCAGGGCTATGACGTCAATTCATTCATGGAAAGCCTCCCCTACGGGTAATATGGCAACAGGCATGATCCATCCCCACCAGTCTACCCCCTGCCACCCTGCAATGTCGAGTTCAGGGTTTCAGCAGGGAGATTTCACGATCGTTCGGCTGAAAGCTTTAGCGGGACCTGTACAAGGATAGATCAACAAATAATATGGAACGATGTTTATCTTGAGCATGAGGCTATCAGACCATTTACGATAAATTGCGGTTTTGGTTATTCTGGACCAATACAGAATAATTTTCCTGCAATTAATTTGTGTACTTGGGATATTCGGTAAGAAAATTGCACAGCGAGGAAAAATTAATTTAGAATTTCAGTGTCATTATTTTTTGTCATGAAAATATGAAACTTAATACTACGAAGGAGAGTCTAATGTCATAATTTATTTATCGGATTTTGAGAGTTTCAAAAAAACTTTCACGTTCAATTAGAATTTACAATGTTTCGTTATGGAAAAGAGAATCCTTCAGAAATTTCGAGATAAAATTCAACACATGATTCTGGTGAAAAGTTTCTATGTTATAATTTCAATTTTAAACTCAGCTCTTAAACGTCGAAAAATATTCACTATAATTTTGCTTTTGTAGATACACTAAACTCAAAAAATATCCGCTGAAATTGTTTCATAGGCATGGCAACGACCTGAATTTGACACATTTGATTTGCTAAAAAGTGGAGGTGTGAAATTTTCATTAGTATTTTCTTGTATTTTACAATTTCGTCGAGTATTATCTCTTTTTTTATCTAATTATTGATGGTATCACTAAAAAATGAGACACCTTACAAAGAAATTCGAATTCGAGAAAAAGAAATTTTGCCCTAGAATTCTGTTCTAATATGTTTCACTGCACTAATTCTACAATAATTATGAAAATATTCCAGAATTTCAGAATTATGTGACTAAATGTTCATTATAATCCTACAGGATATATAATATAGAAAGAAGAAACAATGTTTCCTTTTCACAGAAAACTTCAGTGAACAAAAAATTACATATAAGCTATAAGTTTACCTATAACCTATGTATAACCTAAATAAAAAGAAGTTGACCAGCTCCTAGCCAGAATGTTAATTTGGCACGATGAAACAGACATTATTTTAAATACTAATTGACCAATCGATAATTGAAAAAGGAAACATAGAGGTTCACTCCCAAACAACCTTTCACCTCAAATGTTAAGAGATATTGTAATACTAGCTCAAAAGTAACCCTCCATAAATTGTAGTGAATATCATAACTATATAGAAACTCAAAACTATTACTCTTGTATACAAGAAATATAATCCCTTGCGAATGAGCCCATACGTATTTTTATTTCTAGAAGAAGGTATGTTACCAGACTTTGTAGATGGTAGTCAGTTTCGCACAAGAAAATATGATTTAAAGTGAGGAAATTTATGAATATTCAGTAAGAATTGGAAGGCGCTTACATATAGACAGATGAAAAAACTAACGGTGTTGATAAAACTATGAGAAACGATAATAAAATAGTTAATTATCAGTGGAACAGTAAATTTATTGATATACGTAATGATTTACGTATCATATACATTGATACAGCATGATATATTAATCAAAAAGTTAAGAAGATATGGACTACAATCTAAATCGCTGAACTTGTTGCAAACATATCTTGCAGACAGAAGTCATGTAACGGTGTTTAACGGAAAAACATCGCCAGCAACCGAGGTCAAGATGGGAGTGCCACAAGGTTCGATACTTGGACCTCTCCTTTTCTTAATATACGTGAATGACTTGCCAAATTATCTAAATCACACTTTCCCAATATTGTTCGCTGATGACACGACAATGACAACGTATAACAACAACTTAAACGATTTATTAGAAAATATGCAGCGGTCACGGGCGGAGGCTTCTGACTGGTTCGGTGCAAATAAACTGAAACTAAATGATTCAAAGAGCCAAAATATGATTTTTTCAACTCGTGCTGTGGACAGTTTTGAAAATCCTGAAAATGTTAAATTTTTGGGTGTCATTATGGACCCCCATCTGAGTTGGGATCAACATGTTGAGTACGTAGCCAACAAACTGTCAAAGATTGTATATTTAATCAGAAGCCTAATGACGGAAGTGTCTGCAAATACCATAAGAATGGTCTACTTTTCTTTGTTCCAGAGTGCATTCTCCTTTGCTATACTTACCTGGGGGCACTCTTGTCATCTGGGGAGGGTGTTTGCGCTGCAGAGACGGGTTATGAGGGTCATGACTGGTCTAAGGTATAGGGATGATGTTAAAGAAAAATATAAACTGCTAGATATTCTGACTGTACCGAGTTACTATATTCTTACGACATTAATGCATGTTAAACAAAACTTAAACGCATATACCTTAAATCGTGACATTCATAACTATAATACTAAACATAGAAATGAAATATGTATAGAATTTTCAAGGTTAACCAAAAGTCGTTGCGGAACTAATTATTATGGTCCTAAATTTTTCAATTGCCTGCCTCCACACATCAGATTGTTGCCTACAAAAAAATTTTACACTAAAATAAAAGAATTTCTGCTAAGGGAAGCATTCTACTCGATTGGTGAATTTTTGGATTGTGATTTGACTTGTGTATTTGACTTTTAAAATTTGTTTGTAATATTTCTGTTTGTACTATTTTTATGTTTTATATGTTGATATACAAATATATGTAATATGACTTATGTAAAACTGTATGAGGTTAGTAGCATTAATAAATTCTATTCTATTCTATTCTATTCTTGATACATATTGAATCAATTTAATTACTGTAACGAAAATTTTAGAAATTTCGGAATAATATATTATGTTTATTTAGTGGCCACTATTAGGTAGGGTAAAGGGAAGAGAGATGGACCACCATTTATAAAAATTAAGATAATTTCTTCATTAATCAAAGTAAAAATCTGTAAATTGGTAGATAAAATAACTAAGCTTTGGTACTCTTTTTGGAACACTTAGAAAGAAAGAAATATTTATCATTAAAACTAAAAAATGAATAATTCTCAGACTTGTCAACGGTCCATCTATCCTACCCTATGGAGGTGAGACGGACCATAGTAGGTAGGAGAGATGGACCACGCTACTTTTCCTTTTTTCTAGAAGCTACGTTTCCACACTTCTGGCAAAGGTTACTTGTGCAGCTCTCGTGCAACCAGCGCTTGCACAAAAGGCATTGTGACCAATCGTCTTTCTTTTTCGTTAAACGATAATCTTCACTGCAGCCAACACTCTTATTTTCTAAATCGCTGAAATGTTCATCCGTCCTAGAATAGTCATCTAATGTGACATGGCCAGATGTCTATTTACTGCTTTCACTGCCAAATTGGGGCCAGCTTTTTTCTTGCATTGTGCCTTTTTTTTAATAAATTCCGGTGAGGTAATAACTCCTGATATTTTTTTAAGAACTCTTTTTACAGCTATAGATACGACGGGTATGCGGTTCATCCAGAGCTTTTCCAGGAGCTATATCTTCAGTACCTAGCTGTTGATTTCTTAGGAGTGGTTTGTTGGTTTTGTATACCAGAGGTACTTGGTTGGAAAGATTCAGGTCTTGCTTGCACTTAAAGGTAGTTTTGGGTATTCCAAATGCTGTAGCGGCTTCATTGCCGCCAATTTCGCCATTTCTGTATTCATTTACGGCATCATTTAACGCTTGAGAGGTTCAATATCCTCGTTCAGGAACATGTCTTTTAAATATTTACTTATTAAGCATTGTACTAAAACAAAAAGTTATTGGTCCGACTCTCCTCCCCCATATTGGTTCATCTATCCTCAAATGGGAGGGTAGACGGACCACTCGGTAACAACTAAACGGTTAAAAAAAAGTTTTAATATTTTAGGTTCTATAAGACATTAATGCATATACTTACAGTTTCATTAACAAAAAAAAATATTATACTTACCTAAGTTTGTTAAAAATAGAAATGTATATCTTTAAATACAATTTTCACTAAGGCAAAATCTATTTTTCTTAAAAAACTTCCACATAAATGCTGGAAACCACGTGATCGCGACTGTATCAAGGTGAACTGATCGAAACGCAAAAGATACGCCTGTCAAATGTTGCGGTGGTGCCTTAAATTGCAAAATATTACCGATGGTCCGTCTATCCTCCTGGTCCATCTGACCTCCCTTTACCCTAATATATAAAACACCAATCATTTTTGTTAGGTTTAATCACAGGTTTATTGATTAATACCTTTTATAGATATTGTATTTAAGCTGCATTAGACTCATTTAACTCATTTTGTATTTAGGTCTTTTAGACTGGCATTTAGCCAACTTATAATTTCAATCGAGTGTGGAGCCAGTAAGTCAGTTAGTGCATAAGGTGAGATTTTTTCCCTTAAGTTTATTTATTACTACTTGTATACACTCTTAAATGGAAAACAGCTACGCAGGGTAAAGATCTAGAAAGGTGAATAATCCGCCGACACGGGCGATTCGTCAGAGTTTTTCTGTCGGTCTAGTAATCTGCCGTTTGTTTGATACTCGGGCGATTATTTTAGGAATTACATAACGCCGTACGGACGTCACAGATCGGTGGTTTGTGAGACGCCTGACTCACGCCGTGTACGACTTGCCAGCTGATGGGTATTTTCGACTCTGATGCGATCGGAGAGTCGTTATTTTTAAAAAGCGTTAACAGATGTTTTTCGAAAATAGTACTTGTTATTATTTTGCTCGACGATGCGTAGGATCTATATTTAAGGCGGTTTGGTCACTGCAGGCTCTGAATTCCGACCAAATGCATTTGATATGTGCCGTTTATCCATACGATCAGTTATGGTATTGAAATTAATAAAAACTATGGAATGCATAGACAAGTTGAGGTCAACTTCAAGTCATATTAAGTATTAAGTGATAAGTTTCTCCTTACCTACATCTCTACCAGAAACTTTACACTAGATACTAATAACAAGGGAAGGTAGGACATCTCATACACCTGTATAACACCTCACTATTCCTCTCAGCCAATACCTTCTAATTTTGAAAACTAAAGGAAATACTTCTATCAGAGTTTTCAAAATTACGGAAACTACCACAGGATAAAACATGGCCTGAAGTTTGACATAGGTTCTGTTTGAAAAGTAGATCTGCTTCAATTTATATCCATTAATACAAACTTCATAACCACTAACGATTTAAGTAGATACCTCCTACATAAAAATAAAAAAGTAGGTAGTGAATAATATAGTTTCACAAATATAAATGTATATTGATTTGAACAAATTTGTATTAATTCAACAAAATTTCACATTTACTGTGATAAACAAATACAAGCGCACTCGCCATGCTAAGCACTAAAGCAAACAGGAATCTGACAGGTTATAAATTAATCTAAAATATTTTGTAATGAACACACCATATGGTCAAGAAAATATTTGATAAGAAGACACAGGAAAACGAACTATTAGTTTTAATGATCAATTTCTTACTCTCTTATCGTTTACGAATACTTGTGTCACTGTTTATATAAAATACTCCCAGATTATTGTAAATATTACTAGTGATTCTAGATCTCTAACTAACCAGTATTATAATAAACTATAATTGTCACTTATATGTAAATAAATAAGTGACAATTATTCAAGAGATACAATCCAGGTGTACATAACACAAAACCAAGCAAGCATACACAATGATGATAATGTAACATAACACATGTTAAATAAGGGTTAAGTAAAATTATAATAAACAATCTTGAGACCAAGAGGTCTTGAGAAAATGTGTTTTAATCCAAAAAAATGTACTCATAAGATTTTAGTAGGAACATTAGTTACGTTTAATTTTCATTAAAACTGATTGGAAGTTAAACCAATGTCAACCGCATTTTAAAAGATTACCAAAGCGTCCCGAGTTAATTAAAAACTGTCATCAAAAGTGTCCATAATCTTGCAACGTTCGACCATCTGTTCAAAAAAACCCCAATAACGTCGAAACAGTTAGTCCTAGGTCATACCCGAAGCCACCAGTGAACTCCCGGACAAAAAATACAACCTGTGGCGGCTCTCCCATTCAAATCGGTCACGTGCTACGCTCAAAACTCGCCTCTGAACCCCCATTAAAACAACCACAATCCTGAAAAACACCGCACGCTCCCTATAGCATGTTTAAGCGCCAGCGTTACGTCACGCGGACGTCACGAATGTAATCAAGTGGGGGGGAGCCCGTGGAGGGGCGATTACTCGGCCTCTCTGCGCGATTGGCCGGCCCCTCGCTCGCGACTTCCTAATATGGAACACTGACTTCATTCATAAAACTAAACCGCTCACCGCGCTGCGACTAGTTCCCGAGATCGAGCCGACGGAGACGGTGTGTTCTGAGTCGAAGTCGATTTGATATAGTTGGTGCGCGATCGGCGCGCTTCCTTCCCTAGTGTGGCCCAGTGTCGAACCTGCCTGTGGTGGCGGAGAATCAACTAAACTGTGGCAAAATGATCATGGACACTTTAGACACGCTGCCTAATCAGCACCATCATCATCACCACCACCATCACCATTCCCCTGCGTTCCTGTTGACGGAAAGCGCGGCGGCGGCGGCGGCTGTCCACCACTTCAACGTCCTCAGCTTCGATACTTGCCTATATAAAGCGGGCGCCAGCTCCAACAGCGGTGGCAGCCCCATCCCCGCTTCGATTTGCACCCCCACGGACGACCCGGCACCTTGCGAGGCGCAACCGGGAGACCTCAACACTCCCGTCACCACCTCCGGTGACATCCCAAGCTTTTTCGGGCCTAGCACTGTGGTGGAACCACCCCCCATTACAGGTTAGTTCTTTTCTGACAGAAAAATAACACGCGGTAACAGGTGCACAATGTTGGCTCAGGTCTATATATACTTCGACGCACGGAGGAGCTGTGCAAGCCAGAGTATAAAAATAGCTTTTCCGTCATAATGTTATGTCTATACTGGATCAATTGTGCCCAAGAAATGGGAGAATATAATGTTACACATCGCGCTACTAAAGTGTGAAATCAGTAGGTACGAATGACGACCATTCTACAGAAAAATGAAAATTGTTCTGTACGGGAGAGGTACATAAGAGACCTAGAAAATGTGCAAAAAAATGTGTTAATTGGCTCTAATTTTTTGATAATATTTATCAAAACACACAGGAAGAGTTTGTAAATAGATTGCTACCATAAAAGATAAACTGGTGCTCTCATTGATAACGTAAACAAAGTAATTAGGTTCCGCAACAAATTCCAAATAATTGATTTGGATTTTATTATAATACCTCATCAAAATAATAGGAAACGGCAAGTTCAACATGTTTAGTCAGTTTAGAGTAAAATTTAACTATTAATCATCAAAATTATTAAACATTGCTAATATATACAATAAAATGTCGAGTAATACTACAATAAAACTACTGCTTGAAATCAATATTCCTTAAATTTTGGCAAAATGATCACAATTTGCGTTGGTAGCCACTGCAAGTTCATTTAGAAGTAGCGTATGCGGCGTAAATTATTGATCCGTCCGCGTTTGCTTCTTAAGCTGTTTAAATTTCCACTGGAAATTCTCTAAATCATCCACTTCAGATCAGTCTCAAGGCTGATGCGTCGAACTTAATTGTTCTTGGTCGATTTTGAATTGTTTATATAGGCAACAAGTGTGCACATCTGGTGGATCTGAGATAACCATGAACGAAGTGATCCGTAGAGCGCCGGTGCTATGCCAAATTTTCACCCTGGATCAATAAAGTGGAAAACCCCATTCAAGTTTAGTCCCTCATTCAAGAACATTTTACTATGATATAACAAAGATGGCGGCGACGATTTAATGTCAAGTACATGACCCAGAGGGATGCCAATCGATGCCAGCTGAGCGCTATTTTCTTGTAGAGCCATTAGATTTTAAAGAGCTATTAAAACATTTTTTATGGTTGCATTGTGATAAAGTTTATCTCTCAAAATGTACCTATATATATTCTATAGCAACAATAAATTCGCAACAAAACTATAAATAATTAATTTCTTATTAAAAATATTATAAATAGAAATGAGATACGAGTGTCTCCACAAAATATCTGCGAAATAAACCGCAAACCATATCATACCTGTTAAAATGATTCAAACCGCAAGTTGTTAAAGTAAAGTCATTGTGGGATTTGTAAATACCCCTCAAGAATGTTTATATAGCATCCAGGTTGCCTTTCACTTTTTTAAAAGTGCTAAAATTTTAGATAACTTGGGAAAATACTATTATAAGAAAAAAAAATATGATTATGACTCAAGTGATCGTTATTTAGGTATTTGGTTATTGAAATCGTATTTAATTTTAACAATAATCTCGGCTAAAATCTGTATTTCTATATACCTATTCATAGAGTAAAAATTTGTATGACAGCTATAAAAAAATATGCTGTTCGCTAGTACCTGACAACTTATTGAATGTATGCATTATAATATTGTCCCCCCAATATTTAATGTGTTTTGTCTGTTATTTTAGCGATTTACAAATCTAATTAATTTTTTAAAATAACTTAAGCAATAATAAAAATATGTTACTCAGATAATGTATACTAAATAAAACTCGTCATAGAAAAAATTCGCTTTATCACTACAAAGTAAATAATCATACGTAAAAGATCTCGTTATCGAGATGTATCAAATAGCGAATATAATTTCATTCATATATTTCCTACGTGTGCACCCGATAAAAGCTTCAATGGAAAACTAACAATCAGCACTTGCTCAGCCGTTTCAAATACGTGCTCCGCCATCTAAACTAAAGCGATAACACAGCACTACAACATTCTCTCATTATTTCCAGGTTCCCTAGATCCTGAAGAGCTATCCATCGAGCAACAACAACAGCATTCAAGTCCACACCACTCGCCAACGAGCAGTCAGATTACAGAAAGAGCCACACCCCAAGATTCCGCCCTATCTCCAAGCTTGAGAGAAGAAGAAAACACGAACCACAGCACACTAAGCATGTATCCTCACTCAAGTAACAACAACATGGCAAAATTGCAACACAGGACTGTGTACACTTCGGCGGGAAGTCCAAATCTGGCAGGAAATATTCAGATGCAAAACCCTAGCCCTCTTGGACTAAACAATCAGAATATGGCTCACTCTCCCTCAGCTGTAAACCAGTGGTTACTCAGCAGTGGCGATAAACCTATGTACCCTTCGATGTTCGGGTTGCTTCAGGGTACTTCACAGAGCCCGCAACAGCAGTACCCTTCGGCTACTCCTAGTCCTGCTGGTACGCAATACGACGACAGATCGCAGGCGGAACAACTGATGTTGAGCATGGACTGCACCACGAATTTAACCCTAAAGCAACCCCCGTCGTACCCCAGTTGTTCCGCAACTAGTACCAGCTTGCAATTGGACATGCAACAGCAGGACTTGGTGTATTCTAGAGTGGGACAACCGCTGGTGGCCAGTACCACGAAGTACCAGTGGGACACCCAGGACTACGGCTCTCCCCAAAATACCAGTGGTTTGGTGGTACCGGGCCCCTCTAGCCTGGTACCCAAACAGGAACCGTTCAGTGCTACGTGTAGTGGTGACCTAGGACAGAGCTCTAGTGCGGGATACGGGGTGCAGCTGGCCGAATACAACCCCTCGACGAGCAAGGGGCACGAGATCCTGAGCCAAGTGTACCAACAGAGCCCCATTCCGCTCAAGTTAGTACCCGTTAAGCCGCGGAAATACCCGAACAGGCCGAGCAAGACTCCCGTGCACGAGCGGCCGTACGCGTGCCCGGTAGAAAATTGTGATCGGCGGTTCTCGCGGTCCGACGAGCTCACGAGGCACATCAGGATACATACAGGACAAAAACCGTTCCAGTGCAGGATATGCATGAGGAGTTTCTCGAGGTCGGATCACCTGACAACACACATAAGGACGCACACCGGCGAGAAGCCTTTCTCGTGCGACGTCTGTGGCAGAAAGTTCGCTAGGAGCGATGAGAAGAAGAGACACGCAAAGGTAGGCACCTGAAAGAATTATTAGCATCTACTTTGTTCAGTTAGTCTGATATTGAAGGCAGGGGAGAGACAACATATACTATTTTATAGACAATTCAAACTAAGTTGACAACATTTTAACTGTTTGAAATGCCATCATTGTGGTACCCATAACTTATCCGCTTCTAAACGAATGAAGTGCTTCTATAAAATCATTTCAGGTTACTCAGGTTATAATTCAAATACGGGTCTTAAAACCTATCTTACAGCCATAAAGTCCGTCTTGAGTAAAGTAAAAAATAAGTTGTAGAATAAAAAAATTTCTGATCAGAGAGAAAATAAATTACACATTATGATATTTATTATAATGCATATAAATATTATGTACACCTTTCAGCAGTAATTAATACAATATTTGCTCTGCATCTTCAATATACATATATTGAGTATATCTCCTTTACTCTATCCATTTATGTAGAGAAATATATATTTTAACGTTTTTAGATTTTTTATACTTACACAACTAAGTAGTAACAATGATTTCACAATTTTTATTACATACAGAAGTTATTTACAAAAATCTATAAGCTACAATCTTATATCTATGGCTAACTAGTTATCTATCTAATAATAAGATTGTTTCTCTCTGTGTGTACTGAGTGCCCTTATATTGAATCAATCAATTCAATTATCGTTTCAATTCAATCAATCTTTAATTTAATTTTTCAACTAAAAATGAGCCACAGATCCCAGAGTTCTTCCCAGTAGATACACACCATATGGTTTCATTTCAGAACATTATTTCTATAAAATAACTAATAATATCAGAGGATGTTTTATATATACTAAATCTCTAATAAATCCTGAACAACATACATTACTGTCGTCAACCAGTATTGATGAATCATTATCAATCGATCAAATCCTCACCAGCCCCTTCTATTTCAGGTCCACCTGAAGCAAAGAATGAAAAAAGAAAACAAACTAGGCAACAGCAACACATCACAGACGTCCTCGTCCGCGTCTTCAGTCCAATCCACCTCCCAGTCGTCGCAGAGCCACCATCATCACCTGCACCCTCACCAGCAGGTCGGTCCCCACCTCCACCAGGCGCACACGGTGACGAGCGAGGAGGGCCTCAGCCTCCCCGTAGTCACCAGCACCCTGTGAGGCTTGCCAACCGCCGGGATAGAACCCGGTGAGTGCGTCCTACTGATACGCGACGACTGTGATCTTGGCAGCGTGCTAGATCTTGACCAACCCAGGATAATTTTCCTCCAAATCGAATGAAACGTACTGAAGATACCTGATTATTGATCTCCAGATATAGATAGGCCTATTATATAGCGCCCCATTAAGTCTGTGCCATTTTCTGTGTCAAGAATTTTTAATGTAGAGAACAATACCAAGGAGACTGCGCATAAGGCAAAGATGGAAAGGTGTGACATTGCGCACCGATAGTAATGTAGACCAGTGACCTAGCAGTCATCAACACCAGAGTAAACGGGTAGGCATGCACTGACATAATTAAGGGAATGATCCCTTCCAGTGATACTTGTATACCAGTGATTGAGGTGAAATAAAAGGGAATTTGTGAAAATACTTGGACCATACATCAAAATTCAAAAGCAAATAAATAATGGTTAAACCGATGCAAAAAGCCCTGTTTTATTGCTGCAGGAAATTTTATTCTCGGTAACGTTGTTTATTTTCTGTCTTTTCTGAGAAGACAGTTTTTTGCTATTTCCTTTTTACTACAACTACAATTTTTGTTTCCAATATTCAATACCTAAATTTTCATAAATTTTTGAAAGCCTTCCCGTTCTGGTCTCTATGACGTCACTTGGCGAACTACTCGCAATACTGTGATCGTACCTTTCTATCTCTGCATCTTGGAGAGTGCGTTGAGGATCGGGGCGGTGTCGAGGAAGAAGTCAAAGGTTTCTTGATAGTTGAAAAGGCAAGTATAAATGTATTTTTAACGCGACATCCATTAATAACAGCGCAAGATATATATCGTGAATTTCGGTATAATTCATCTTTGGATTGTAAAAATGCTAATGGGCAAAGTGCCTTATTATATTATTAAGGGACCGTTTGGCTTTCTTTTTTCGTGGCAACGCCGAAATAATTTATATCTATTTTCTTGGTAGATTTATGAACCCGAAGACTAAATACGTGTCACATGAAATGTTGTAAATACCCGACATGTCACAGCGATGGTATTTTAAGCCAGTTAAGCTGCCACAGACTGAATTCGGCGGTTTCGACCGCTCAAAAAAGGTTGTTGTTAAAATTAAAATCCTATTTTTGTATGTTTCAGAGTAATTGTTGATCGTATGTATATTTTATTTTTAATGGTGTTCTGAACACTTCGTATAGTTCTTTTTAACAGTTTAGGATCAGTAACAAGAGCTTTAATTAATTTTTTAGGTTTAAAACTGTTTTTTTAAACATCGTTGCCAAATAACACTTTTTAAACCGTTTTTTAATACATTCCGTACTATTTTTTATTAATTGATCACTTATATATTTTACATTCTATTTATTTCGTTAGCTATTAGGAATACAGTCAATATTGGATACAGTCAATAGTGATCAGGATCTAAAATGCACACTACAGCATATACTGTTTGGGTAAAAAGTTTGGATAATATCGAGTTTGCCTTAAGAAGTGTCTTTTCTATAGTAGGATTTTAAAAACTTTGTCCGATGCCATGCTATTAAGGATATAGTTACCATACTCTAATAAATAACGATCAGACATTCACTTCGTTCTATTTAACTTCTGCCAAAACTCCTTTGTATTCTGTTCTGTACACTCAAACGTAATCTATATAAACAAAAAAAAACCTAACAGCCAATTTCTTCATAATTCGTAATTTAAATGTTAATCGAATGAAGATAATGGTAGTGGTGAACCATCTAGTAACTGAAGCAAAATGTCTAGGTCGTTGTTAATTATACACGAGAGTATTTAGAAGAGGTGCGAATGACATAAAATGATATCTGTTATCCCGTGGTGCTATCCACTTTAAAAAAGCAAACAATATTTAGGCCTAAATAATTTCGTTCAAGTATTTTGTAAATTAATGACGGATCTTGTATAATGTGTACATAAAAGAAATAATTTAAATAACATTATTAAGTTTGTAAATATTATAAATATTTAATTATTATTAAAAATAAATTGTTAAGATGTCGGCTGTTGTATTGAATAACTGTTGTTTAAAAAAGCTCACTTATAAATAATAATTCTTCCCTCATTTTGCACATACCTATCCAGTTAGGTCTCTATTTTTATATCCTAAAATATTAGATGTTTCCTAAAATGTACCTATATAAGCGAACTGGACTAACAATCATAAAGTTCCTCTTACAAAGTGTGATATACGAGCAGCGTTATCATCACTACCATGGTAGAAATTGCAGGCGCCTTTACGATTGTTGTTCATTTCGGCGAAACTTTCAAATCCTTTTTCAAAATTTTCGTCAATCAAGAGGCTGTTATTTCATTGTCTTATTGTTAATGTGATATTCCAATGCCTAGGTGGATATTTGAAATTACCTTTTCTGTCTCATGGAAAATATTCAAATCTATTTATTTGTACATGTTGATTGTCGGAAGTTCAGTTATAAAAATTAACGCAATTTATTGATGTGTATTCATGGTTGTGTCAGCTATTATTGAATTTTCTCACTGAATCAGAAAAATAAACTGCTGATAATAAATAATCAATTGTTTTATTGCACATCTGCTCACCCCATGTCTTTCCATAAAGGTAATCGCATCTAAATAGACGAGCAACCCTACAATATACAACTAAAAATATTGTATTTTCAGTTATTGAAATTTCAGGATAGTTCAATGCCTGAAAACTAAGTGAATATTAATATAGAACAAGAGAGATGCCAAGGACCGTCAGTTTCTATTTAACTGTCAGAAATATCATAAAAAAACTATCTGAATGATTATTTGTTGATAAAAAGTGCACAGTTTTATGTAGAAATGGGTCACTGATAAGTTTCCATATTGGAAAGTGTCCAAAATGGGAACTTTCCGGGAAGGAAAGAATCCTGTTCAGGAAACATTTCCAGGAAATGTTCCCGAGAAAATTTCAGGAAGTTTCCGGGAAATACCAGGAAGGCATTTTCGATTTTTTTGCATCATTACCTTTTCACTGCTTTTCTTGTTATTTGTACATTTTTTTAAAAATCTGTAGTTGGCAAGTTAAAAGTTACTAAAAAATAATAAGTACAAATAATTGCTGTAAATACATGTTGAAACAATTTCCAGATATCAAGTCAAGTACCTACCTGCAATGCCAAAATATAAGTCAATACACATGTTCAAAAAACAAAAACTGTCTGCAAGTAGTGGGAAATATTTCTGGGCAACTTTTCTTGGAAATATTTCCCTGGAAAGTTTCCAAGGAAATATTCCCTGGGATTATTCACGGGAAACTTATGGCAACATCGGCAAAAAAATATCTTCCCGGGAATTTCCCATCTCTAGTTTTATATCATTTAGAACTAGGTACATGTTTTTGAAGTCATATTAATAAAAAGTAAAATTGGAGTACCTACAAAGCACAGACAGGTAAGTAAGAAGTAAGGAACCAACGACTAAATCAAACCTAATTTATTAAAAACTTAATAAATTAATGAATTATTAAAATATAATTCATTCAGAAAAAATACAGATATACAATGTGTCCATTTAGTACTCCCTTCTTCTGTCATAGCCTTATCATCACCCAGACAAAAATCTGATTGGCAAAAGTCAATGGGGTTGAGGAAGGCACATTTTAAGATTAATGACTCATATACAGGATGTCTTAAAAAAGTTTATGCGGAATTATATACTTTATTATATTTAGTAAGTATATTTATTTTAATGAAACAACCTGTATTTTTCTGTGGTAATTGAAACCTCTGTAGGTTTCACGTTAACCTTAAAATTTGTTTCCGTGTGATGGCAGCGTTACAAAGTTATTACATTTTAAAGAATTTTTTAACAAAATCCACCATTTAGTTAACACGTCACACGAAATTTCAGTCCTTTCTTTAATCCTTTGAGATTTTTTTTCGAGACCGTACGACCACTCCTATGTCTATTTCGTCTTCGAAAATCTCGACTCGCGTCAGTCTCAACTTCTTTCTCATTTTATCTGCCGATGTGAGACTGCACTAACGATAAACACCTCCTGCGAAAACTGTCAAATTAATTAAACTTCAGTAACTTCAACTAACGGAATCGATAGTACTAACTGCCAAACACTTCTGTATACCAAAATACTGAAGCGAAATGCTTTTCCAATTAGAATATCGGTAAAAATTAATGTTTCAGGTTAATTAACAAACAACAACGAGTGAGGCGGTGGCGTAATAGTAGTCGCAGGATTTCAAACATCGAAGTGCAGAATTTCTCAAGTTTGAATGCCGCTGGATACAACTTTTTTTATTTTACTTTTTAATTCCAATCATTTATTACTATTAGTGTTTAGTTGTATTACTATTAGTGTATTCTGTTTCATTGTCCGTAGATTTTATTCTTTCTACAGGTAAAGTTTCGAATTAATTCGTTCATTTTTGTAGTCTGTAAATTCATCATTTTAGGCTTACAAAAGTAAATATTTTCTACAATATTAATTTGTTGCAACAATTATGACAAGAATATATTTTTTAAGGCCGCCGTTACAACTTTTCGAAGGGCGGGCGGGACTTCGTGGAGGACCCCATTGATAAAATTGATAAAATATTTACTAAAAAATGAATTCTACTTTCAGCACTTAAAAAGTTATGCTGTTTTACCATCAAGAATAGAGTACCCTTACAATTCATCAAAATATTATTAAGAAAAATCGTTTAGTATAATTGCATCATCATTCCAGATACAAAATTTCAGCTTTCTGTCTCTAAATTTTCTATTTTCTTAAAAATAATATTATTCTGGATACTTTTATCATCCAAAGGGTGACCCCAGGCTGCAGACCTGGACCCCTGGTAGCCCGGTAGGGCTGGAAATATGGCAACGAAAATCGGGATAGCGATTTTCTCCCATTTTTAGTTAGTACTGTAAAAGTTGTCATATAAGATTCAAAATGAATTATTGTCTACCAGAATTAACAAGTATAATTTATGTAATTGCTATGTATGTGTGTGAAGAAAACTGTTTCTTTCTTGGCGTCAAGTGAATATACTCAAAGGTTTTCCGAGAAGACACATCCTGACGCCAGGTCGCTGGAAAATTTAAAAGAACGATTTGATCGCACTGAAAGCATGAGGCCCACTGGAAGAACCTACAGACGCTTCAATTGCCACAAAAAAATACAGGTAGTTCCATTAAAAAAATACTTTTCCGTGCTCACTTTTTAATACCATTTTCCGTAAATGTGTAACTAATTTTGAAATATGCCTTCCTCAACCCCACTGACATTCATCCAATCAGATTTTTATCCGGGTGGTGATAAGGCTCTACCAGAAGAAGGGTATACTAAATGGACAGATTGTATAATTACTATTTCTTACTTTTTGAAATCTTTTAGATTTAACTACATAGCTCTAATTTTATTAAATTACTATTTTTCATCTTAAATTTATTCTACCAATTCTTTTACTGGTAATAGAAGCAAATTTAATAAGAGCAACACATAATTCCTTTAATTAAATGAAAGTAGTCGCCCATTAAAACACCTCCTACAATCTGCCATGCGGAGAATATTCTTGCTTAGCAAACCCTCAAATTTTTTGCAAATTATCTTTCCAATTCTAGTTTTTACTGGCCATGTTTTAAATACGTCAATATCATCAAGAGCACCAAATTTATTTTCAATTCTAGTTCCAATTTATTTTTGGTTTGGGTAAATAATGAAATGAAATCTAAAATTTGGGGTTTTACCACCCATTGATTTGCAACTTGGTTACTCTACAAAACTTCATGGTAAAACTGGAAACATGGTAAAACATGGTAAACTCCATGGTAATACAATAGAATAACAGTGGATGAAAACGAACGCGAGAACGTTTTCCGAAATAGTTTTCTCTGATTTATTTATATTATAAACTCCCTCTCCCTATACACCCGCCTGTGAAGAACAGCCCTCAGAAAATTCGACTGGTTTCAGCATTTTTACTACAAAACATTTTTAATAAAATATTTAAAGTATTTCTCAATACAAAGTACATATCTAGTAATCCTAAAGAGCGAAACCGATTCTTGGGAGATGACGTCAACTCTACTTGCAGTGTTATTTGTATCAAATATGTCTCATCATCAGAAATTGACCCCTGTTCTAGTAAAATATATATTTAGTGAAAGAGAATTTGTCTTTTATCACTAAACCGATTTAAACCAACTAACATGAAGTTATCCTACTTTCAGGGTGTCCAGGGTGGAAAACTGGAAAACCTGTAAAAATCAGGGAATTTGATTGATCAGGGAATAGTCAGGAAATTTTGAAATATTTCTGAATTTTATCTAGTACTTGTATAAAACCCTATATTATGATGTGTTTTCAGTTCATATGAGTTTAAATTTTGAAAGACTTTCTTGAAATGTTAATTTATTATTAATTCGGATTTTTTCATGAGAATAGTCCTGTCCTGAAAAGTGGCATGTTTGTGGCATGAAAATATAAAAATATTAGTCAATTATAAAACGAAATATGTATTTAAAGTTTTATTTAGAGCTCCTTTCCTATGTGAGATTGCGTTTCCATAAAACCAAGTCCTGAATATGATATACTACTGCGGTAGTTTTTATCCAATCCAATAATTATTAGAAATTATAAATAATACGTTTTTGTTTAGCATAAAATAATGTGTGCTTCTTTGTCATACACACTATTCAATTACTGGGAAAAATAAATATTTGTCTGGAGAACCTGAAAAAGTCAGGGAATTTTATATAGCCATTTGTATAGGCATATTATAGGCTGGACACCCTGACTTTCTAAAACTTCTAAACTCAAAAAGTATTCACGTAAATGTAAATAAATTTATTCTTAATACTTAATTCCACCATCCATTGTATTCCACCATGTAATATAGCCCACTTAAATAATATTATTTTCAAGCTCTACGATCCGTCTAGCACAAGCACAAGGAATACTTGCAAAATAAAAAAAGTTTAAAGTCAACAATTCGTTTAAGTGTACACCAATGCTTCATCGGTGCAAAATGTCACAATAAATATATTATTGTGTCATCTGTTGTTTTGTATCGTATTATCTACGGTATGTGGTTGGACCCATCTCATTGAGCACTTAAACACAATATTCGTCACGGTTGATTCCTCTAGATCGCGGGTCTTCGGAGTAGGTACAGTCAGGAACTTACTAAATGCAATATCCTATTAAGGGCCGATTTTCCTATGCTCGTTTGATATAATTTGTACTTTAATACCGGGATATAAAAAATTATCTTGGTCAAGGGTGGTTGTGGAATGTAAAACGTGTGTCTTACTTTAAATTTTTGAATATGTTTTGTTGTGTCAGAATCTGTCAAGTCATTGTGCTGAAATTTTCTAATCCAGTTTTTGAATCATGCCTCTTACCACACAGCACAAAATTTTCATGATTGAGGCCTATTTTCGAACGGGTGCGCTAGTTAATGGAAATTGGCAATACAGTCAACGTTTGTGTTTGGACAACTTTCGAGAGCACTTCCCAAACGTGGCAATATTACCGGACAATTTTTATGCGTGCCTTACAAATTGTGTTAAAGTGTTTCGCGAAACTGGTTGTGTGACTCATAAAAAAGGTGCTGGTAGACCAAGAGTTCATACAGAAGAAGTTGTCAATGACGTTCGTCAACGTATGGAAGAGGAGCCTACAAAACCTTTGAAACGTCTTTCTCAGGAAATTGGACTTTCTTATGGAACATGTCATAAGATTTTAAAGAAAAACTTGAACATGCATCCATGCATGTTCAAGAACTTGAAGATGCAAGCACATCAAGCTCTTCTGCCCGCAGACCACCCCAGACGCCTTGCTTACTGCCATTGGTTTGTCAATAATTTAATGAATGACGATCTTCTGGACTTAACTTTTTTTTCTGACGAAGCGTGGTTCCACCTTTCGGGATACATCAATTCTCAAAATATGCGAATGTGGAGCAATGATACCCCTCGTGTTTTTACTGAATCGCCACTACATGCTCAAAAAATTGGTGTTTGGATGGCAGTTTCTCGCAGAAGAATAATTGGGCCAATTTTTTTCGATTTCACCGTCAACGCAGAAAGGTACAGACACAACTTTTTGGCTGAATTTGTACAACAGTTAAACGATGATGAACTTCGGTACGATTATCTCCAGCATGACGGTGCAACAGCACATACTACACGAGAAAATATTGCTTTCCTCCGCGAGTTTTTTGATGACCGACTGATAAGTTTGCATACAGAAGTTGAGTTTCCTCCGAGATCACCTTGTTTGACAATTATGGACTATTTTATATTTCCTTACTTAAAAAACAAGATTTTCGCAACTCCGGTAAATAATTTGCAAGAACTGCAACAAAGAATTGTTCAGCAATGTGCAACCATAACGCCAGAAATGCTGCAAAACGCTTTTCACAGCATAAGGAGGCGCGTCAACTTGTGCATCGAACAAAACGGGGGACATTTCCAACCATTACTGTAATTTAGTTTTTCTTGTTACTAAAACCGTTATTTCATAATTTGTAGTTCATTATTGTTTTAGAACTGAAATAAATAGGTATGAAATTTGTAGGTTATTGATGATGTCAGTGTGACAGTGACATAATTATTTTAAATTTAAAGTAAGACACACGTTTTACATTCCACAACCACCCTTGACCAAGATAATTTTTGATATCCCGTATATAGTGAGCAAAGTAAAAGCTGAGAATATTAAATCATAGATAAAATAATCAAGTAAAATTACAATCACAACATAATCTAATCAATTATATTAACCATGACTGGTATTGGGAGATTTGTTACCGAAAAATATAAAATATTGATATTAATTAAAAAATACATATTTTTTTTCATAAAATTACATATGACGTACTTCACACTATTTAGATATAATTCAAATAGTGGAAAGCTGAATAAAATATTCTGTATACAATGTGTACTTTCTTTTATAGTATTTTTTTATCCCAATTACTTCTAATCATTCCAGAAAGAATGGTTGCATCTATTCAGAGATAGGTACTACATTATCACAATTTCATTGTAGTTTCTTTTGGGATTACACCACCTGTAAAACAATAAAAAACAGGAAAATAGATATATTTAAAACAAAAATTGAACGT
Organism: Pogonocherus hispidulus; assembly: GCA_963924545.1. Lineage (NCBI taxonomy): Eukaryota > Metazoa > Arthropoda > Insecta > Coleoptera > Cerambycidae > Pogonocherus > Pogonocherus hispidulus. The sequence continues at coordinate 15,046,824 of OZ004700.1, forward strand.
CAGATTGACATTTAAAAAAGTCAATCTAACAATTTTTGATCATATAAACTCTACTGACGATGAGTTAAGGATCAACTTGAAACGTTTAGAAAAATCTAGTTAAGTCTTTAATTTCTTTTAAATTTTACTAAAATTTGTTTGTTTAGTCATAATTTGATATATAATTTGTAATATTGTAGAAAACCAATGGTGAAATCTAGTTAATTTGTCATATATTTATTTACAGAGTTCTTTTGCGGCAAACTTTAGAAGTTTGCCTTGATTAGTATCACAGTTTGTCTATTATTATGTTGTAGAACCAATTCATTATTTCAAATACAACACAGAAACAAAAAATCCACTACTTACGCTCAGCAAAACCCTTTGGTTGTAAAAGGCAAGTAAATAATGTATTCAATCCAATATATGCATTGACATAAAACATAAATGTTTCCAAAACTACCGTTTGCCCAAGTATTTTGAAAAAGGCAACTTTTTGTAAACAGATTTAGAAACGTCAATTTAATTAATATTTTGTGTCACCAATATATCTACTACTTGGGACAAACAATGTAAATTATCCCGCATATCATTATATAAGAACTATTAAAACAAGAATATCTACAAATTCAATTGGTTAGATTTAGAATAATAATGGGTGAACTTTTGACTACCTTTTTTTTGATGAAGAAACATGATTCAGTTTGATAACTTAATATTTATAAGAAAAAGGGAGGATTCCAATAGGTGGTTTAGGGTTTAGTGTCACCATCCCTTAACCCAGAGATCGTGGGTTCGAATCGCCATTCCGCCAGACAATTTTTTGTCTATTAATTAATTGTCTACTCGTATATTAAGGCCTGTTGGCAGGGCTGGGTTGGCAAACATTGCACGATTAAAATCGGTTGGTGTTTGACAGTCTCTCCCGCTAATGAGGTTTTCCAGATTTCCCTTATTCCAGCAGTGAATGGTGGTTTACTGAGTAATAATATGCCATTCTCTCTCCCACACTTACTAGTCTCAGTCTTTTGGGCTAATTCTTGTGATTAGAATGAGTGGTAGAGACATCATTCTTTTATAGCGAACTGTGATTAATAAACTGAGTAATACTATAATGTTTCCTCAATGTATCAACAACCGCAACTTCATATTGATATTACAGGTAGTTTGAGAGCCTTATTAACAATGGCTATTCTATAATTTCCTAAAACAATGTCCTTTACGAAAAAAAATATGCACCTGAAGCTAAAGCTTTTAAGGATGGAAACTATATGTTTCAAAGACAGTGGACATATGTGCAGTATTCAAAACCAATCGTTATTCAGGAAACCACCACTTGGCGTACCTGCCACACTGGTCAGGTAGCACCAAAAATATATTATGTTGGCCTTAACTCTTGACTCTGTTTTAAATAAATGTTAAATTTAATTTAGTTTCTGAAGACTTTACTTGAATCATAGTGATTCAGACCATGTTCAAATCACACAAATTTCTCAAGATTAGTTTATTACCATATATTTTCTGTAGTAAGCTGATTTAGTATTCATCTTCAGCGAGAAGCATATAATTTTTCATTGAAGCATCAAAAAGATTTGTTATTTTCCCGTTCAATTCAGAAAATGTAGATATAATTTCCTTCACAATTTATTTCTTTTATCTTGACAGGAAGAGAAGCATGATATAAATTTGTTGGGTGTAGTTGTGCATATATCTAACCTAATGAATGATTTTTAGTTTAAAGCAGTTATTAAAGTCAGAAGTTTGTCGTTGGTTGTCTGAGATTTATATTGTATTGTCTTAAGCAATAGAATACGACACTAAATAATATTTATAATTTGTTCAAAATAACAAGAATAAAACTGACGTTTAGAGATTATATTATTTTATTATTACCTTATTATACTCGATGTTAAAGGCCAAAAATAACATTTACATTTAATCTACATAATTTAAACTGTATTATTTAACTCTGTCAATTTAACACATTTCTGTTGAGCTGATATATTTGATATTTAGTATGTCCTAATAGATACGCCACCATATATAATAATAATTATTGCCTTGTTTTCAGTATGGTCAATTATTGCTTCTGACACTATTCCTGTTCTTAAAAATATAAAAAAATATATATTTATTTTTATATATCTGTGTTACAAAATATATATTTCTTTTATGTAGGCATGTCTTACAGAGATTGGCGTTATTTTTAAAATATTTAAATGTGGCTATTGGCTTTAGCAACAGACTTCTGATAAATTTACAATAACCAACAAATGTTGGTGTTGCTTTTAATTACAAACAGAAATTATTAATGGAAAACCATTATTTATATCTAGTTTGTTCAGGAAAGTTCTTAATCAAACATGATTCCAAAATAGAGAGTGTCAGAATAGAAGCTATTACGAAAAACAAAGGATTTCAGACATGTGTTTATTTTCAATAATATATTGATTAATAAATCAAGATTATAAATAAATTATTAGTGACTGATTAATAATTAGACGTATTTGAGCAAAATATTTAATGTTAAAGTGGGAGTGCATTTTATCAATTCAGATTTTAATGTAAATTACAATACACGTTTTAACACATACCTGTATATAAGTCCAAGACCACTTTAGTTCACGCCTTAACTAAAATTATAGAAGTGTTAACACAAATAAAATGTCAATTACTGATTTGGAAAACGTTAGTTTCAAATGGCATTAACATATAAGTAGAATATCATTAATTACATTTAGAAAACACAGTTTGATTCAATTAATTAAAAACAGAAAACAAAATGTTAACCATTTTCAGTTTTGTAAAGCTACACATTCATTTAATATCTTTTCCGTCGGAACAAGAACTAAGAAATAACATTATTATACACACACCTGCTTCGAATTACTTAAGGCCTAGTTAATACCATTAAATGAAGATACAGCAGTTCAACAATAAAATGTTCATTCGGTCCTTCGCGCACCCTAAAATATTTTTACAAGGGCAAGTGAACACTATCAATTTCAAATTAAGTATATCAAATGACATTATCAATTTATAATTTTTGTTTACTCTTTCGAACATTTCTCTAATCTGCTAAACATTTTCTCTGCTCCAGTCAGCGGCGCACCTAGGGGGGATGGGTTAAGGGAACATCCCCCTCCAAGATCTTAAAAACCATGTTGCTACTGAAATAATATTTAATTTAAAGGTTAAATGTATAGTCTTAATTAGTTAAAATGTAAATCAGATTTTACATCATTCTCTCTATGTCGTAGTACCTATATCACAAACACAAATTTTGATTTGAAATTATTATTAGTGTTTCAACAAATGTATTACTTACCTGTTCTTAATAAAAATTAACTTTATTACTAACAACAAGTTTAGCACAAATTTGAATAATTCATTATAATGAACAATCAAATTGTCTACGCGATTCTTGCTAAGGAATACGCCACCTACTGGCGGCACGCACAACTAACGCATGGACCTTTGATTCAGTTTTGCGTATGTAGTTCTATTGTGAATTTTGAAAACTCCGTTGTTATATTAGTTAATTACTTTGATTAGATATGAATCATTATTGTTGTGAGCGTCATTGTTCCTTTTGGACAAAGAAAAACCCCGAGATCAGCTTCATACTTTTCCAAAAGTGGGAAAATCTGGAGCTATCGTGGAAACTACTCGTATAAGTTGGGCATTAAAGAGTTACAGGAGACAGGTATGGAAAAAGAAGCTAAAGAACGCACAGGAGAGAGTGTGCTCTTTACCTTCCTCTGAGAATGACTCTTTCCATAAAGGTATGTATGCCGTAATGCCTAATAAAGAATTTGACATATTTTGAGGTTAAGTTTAATTTTCAGATAGAACGCTCGAAAAATATTGAAATCTATTGCTATCCCTACAAAAAAGCTACCTCTAAAATGCTTAATCTCATATTTGAATATTAAGATTAGTTACTAAAAGAAAAATAAATACTTTGTTTTACTAACTTTAGGTTGACACTTATTTAACCTAAAATATACGAATTTTCCAAGGTGTAAGTAAAAAAGAGCTTAAAAAAATCTATTTCACAATGTATTTTAACTTTATATAACTACTTCCCCTTTTAAAAATGTTTTACAATCTTTTTACCTGTTTTAACTTCACAAATAAATACAATTTCAAACGTCAGAGGCCTTGGTTTAGTATAGGTTGCTGCCGCTTTGGCGCTACAATCTTAAAATGAATCGCCTATTCTAAACACTTTTGCGCTTTTGACATACATATGCAATGCAACCATCAAAACAAAATGTCAGTCGACAACCATAAATAATTGGTTTTGTTGAAATACTAAGTATAAATTAAAATGAAAATGGCGTTTGTGGTTATACTACAGTATAGATAAATTGACGTAGAATCTGATTCTGTACAAATATGCAGTTCGGCAATATGTATTATTGTTATTGTTCCACATACTGTATTTGAGCCCAGGAATAACGTTTGTTGATAAGCACTAACCTCATTAGTTAGGAAGCGACTTGATTAGGAGTGTATATACGTAACTATGATAGGTCCCTACATGAAAAACCTCCTTCACCCTTAAATCAATTAGAGCATAAAACTCTTGATTGGATGTTTTAGTAATTCCGTACGCACCTACGTATTTAAATACTTAAGCACGCACCTAATAAATTAAATTAAATATGTAAAAAGGTCTCACAATTAATTAGGTCTAATTTACTTTCAACAATCCGAAAAGAAAAAAGTAACAACCTGATATTGACTCACTGATTAAATGAATAATAATAGTGTGTCTGCGCTTAAATACGAAGCTGATACCCGTGCATAATGTAGCACGTACTTATTTTTTGTAACAAAATGGTCAACCGGGGCAGACCATTCAGAAAGCCTAAGCTACCCACGCACCTTAAGGTTCGAATGACTTGCTGTATAAGAGAGACTGTTTAGGAAACTTGTCTTAATGCAACCAGATAAAGGCTTGGTTAAGGTGGGGCGCGTGCTACGAATATTGCGTGTGACGTCACTCGCGTGGCGCACTTAAGATGCCCACCTAATAAGTTGGTCTTGGGCAGCGCGGCTAACTTCTTTTCGGGTAATCGTAAATTCTCCTTGCCGCAAATTCAGCCCAAGTCTACTAAGTGCGATACAAAATATAGAAATACATTAGTAATGGTGAGAAACACAGTAGTAGTAATAATAATAATAATAATAGTCTTTATTAGAAAATGTGTATAAAAACAAATACATTTACATTTCCTAAAGGCGGAGTCTAGCCTCAGCTAATCTATTCAACATCTTATACAATAGTTAAAATTACTTACTTTATATATTCCAAAATAGATAAAAACACGTTTGTCAATATTTAAAATATATAAATGTTATTCTTTGTTTACATAAGCACTTGTTTTATTTCATCTGAAAAATTGTGATTTAACAAAACCGTAAAAATATAAATTAATTGGGTAATTCTATAGAAAAGCAACAAAATAACCTCGAAAATTGTCTCCCTATTGGAACCGAGGCCATGGATCTATCGACAACCACATCAAAGATGCCGCTTGCAAGATATGCTTTTGGTTATGTATTTATTTTTGTGGTAATACAATAATATATAATAGGTAAATAACTTAGTACCACAATGCAAATAATCAGTAGTTATTATTGTATACAGGGTGTCCACCTAGTGCGCGTAAGTCCAATATCTGGGTTAATAAAAGAGATAACTTAATTTTTTTTCTACAGGGTTGTCTAATATCCCGAGCTGCACAAAATGAAAATATATTTACATATTCAGGGTGTTCAGTTTTTCCTGGACAGGTACCAACTTCGTTTTTCTAAATGGAAATATATATTTTTTATTGCTTTTTCGAACTAAACCCTTGATTTTAGTAGGACTTTCATCAGCCTTCCCTATACCTAACTTAAACTGTTTTTGAAATATTGACGGGTGAATATTGACATTTTTGCAACTTTGACACCCTGTAAAATCTAAACGGTTTGAGATCAAGCAAAACGGTTTGCACATTCCTATCTTAACTTTTCATAAGCTATCGTTTGGTACTAATTTCAGAATTATCCAAAAATTTAAAATTTTCTGAAAATTTTGAAAATTTTTAATTCCTGGATAAATTTGAAATTAGTACCAAACGATAGCTTATGAAAAGTTAAGATAGGAATGTGCAAACCGTTTTGCTTGATCTCAAACCGTTTAGATTTTACAGGGTGTCAAAGTTGCAAAAATGTCAATATTCACCCGTCAATATTTCAAAAACAGTTTAAGTTAGGTATAGGGAAGGCTGATGAAAGTCCTACTAAAATCAAGGGTTTAGTTCGAAAAAGCAATAAAAAATATATATTTCCATTTAGAAAAACGAAGTTGGTACCTGTCCAGGAAAAACTGAACACCCTGAATATGTAAATATATTTTCATTTTGTGCAGCTCGGGATATTAGACAACCCTGTAGAAAAAAAAATTAAGTTATCTCTTTTATTAACCCAGATATTGGACTTACGCGCACTAGGTGGACACCCTGTATGTCTACAGTGGAAGATGCAGTCATGAATAAAGAAACACTTCAAATGTTGCAGCTATTAGCAGAAAACATTAAGGGGTTTATTGAAAACGAGAAAATTAAACATTGACTACTTGAACACCTCATATGAAAATACGTTCATTTTTCCATATTTACAAAATATAATTTATATTCCCTTTGAAAATAAAAACGATCGATCGATGCATGGAAGAATAAAATGAGCTGGATAATTTAGAGATTATAAATCTGAATTTCTCATTTTCTTAAGGTTCTCCACTTCGAGAGTAGGTAGGAGTAGATACACTATTAATACAAGCTTTCATTGGTCAATTTCCTTCTATAATACGGTAATTTGTCTATGACACCAGAGATTGTGTACCATTCTCTGATGATACTCATCATTTCACCATTTTCCACATTCTTTTTATGTATTATATTAATAAGGAATAAAGAAAGACATTATTATTATTATTATTATTATAATTATTATTACTACTTCTATTATTATTATTATTATTATTATTATTATTATTATGTGTCTCTTCGCATCATGCGCTTCTGAGTTCTTCGCTGGTTTTATTTTCTCTTAGACGGGAGTCTAACCAGACATTATTTGTTTAACAAGTATGACTGGTTTTTGTGACTGGATATCTACACTTTCTTCCAGGCTAAGGTGAGTAAGATGATTTAGGAATAAGTATGGAGTGACACCCGTCACCGATATAATGAATGGAATGATGTAAACTTGTTTCTGTTTCCATATTATTTCAACTTCTATTGCTAATTGTTGATATTTTTCTTTCTTTTCTGTATACTTTTTTGCTTTGTTTTAGTCATATGGTATTGCCACATCAATAAGGTAGGTGATCCTTTTTATTTTATCTTGAAGTGTTATATCTGTTCTATTATGGGCTACCATTTTATGAGTGTTATCAGTAGTTGGGTCTCAGTATAATTTATAATATTTATTTTCTATTATAGTTGATGGTGAATATTGGTAATATGCTTGAGGCTCCGAATGCAGATTATATCGCAGGGCTATTGCCTGATGAATAATTTTTGCCACTACATTTTGTCTATTGGTATATTGCACACCTGCTAGTAGTTTATATCCGGATGTTATACGTTCTATTGTTTCAGGAAATTGATGGCATTTTCTTTTGCCATCGCTCTTAATTGAAGTATCTTTTAAAACATATTTTTTATTGTTACTTGTCACTACACCTTGGTCTTGTATTGTCAGAATAAATCCCTCTTTTTCCGGGTATAATTGACCTGTTTATAATCTATGTATATTACATGCAAACTTTGCTGTTTTGTTTGAATTTGTTCCATTATTCTGTTTTGCTCCATTATTATCTATTATTATTTATTCCTTGCATCCTTGGCTCATCTTTTTGCACCCTTTTTGTTTCTCCATTAGTATATTATTATTTCTCACATGTTAGTCTATTCTATTACATATTGTTACAGCCATAATTTTATAAATAGTTGGCAGACAGGTTTTAGGTTTATAATTAGCAAGGTCCTGCATTTGTTCACTTTTGGGTTTAATAAATGTTATGTCCTCCTTAATAAACTGTGGTGCAATTTCAGAGTTTTCGATCATATTCTTGATTTGCTTGGTGAGGTAAGTGTGTGTTGCTGGAAATTGTTTGTACCAATAATTATGTATGCGATCTTTCCCTGGGCATTTCCAATTATGCGTTTTCTTTATTGTTGTTGTTAATCCTCATCAGTTATCAGATAGTCTGGTATTATATCTGTTTTGTCTCTGGCTGTTAAATTTCGATTAAAACAGTTTTTTTCTTTATTTAGAAACATTGTATTTTGCGATTTTCTTTCATTTGATTCTTTATATCTTTTTAAACGAGCTTAATATACCCCAATTTTTTGTTTTAGTATGTCAATCGTTTCCTCAGCTGTTTGTTTCTTGTTCTTGATTATATGGGGTATTTTTTTCAATTTTGATTTTGTTTTTTTATTATTATTATTATTATTTTGATGAGACCACATGTTCGACTGCCACGATGTGTGACCTTACCAAAGCTTTTGACTGTGTTGATACTGATATCCTTTTAAAGAAATTGTAGTACTACGGTATCCGTGATAATATGGTAAATTTGATTTCCTCCTATCTATCTCCCAGATATTAGTATGTCGATGTTAATGGATGCAAATCAGATCCATTCCCAACTAGCAACGGTGTCCCCCAAGGTTCTGTCCTAGGCCCTGTTCTTTTTCTCGTGTTTATTAACGACCTACCTTACTCTATTGGTGAGGATTTTTGTGTGTTATTTGCAGACGACACAAGATTGGTTGCCAAGGGAGCAGAAGCTTTGGGCAATGACAGACTGACTTTTGCCAAAGACTGGTTCACCTGTAACAAACTTAAATTGAATGATTCCAAGACACAAACTTTAAAATGTAGTTCTGATCGATGGAATTCGACATCGCATTGTAAATTGTTGGGTATTTACCTCGACACCAGGTTGAATTGCTCTCCGCAGGTTGATTTCGTCTGCTTAAAGTTATCATCCCAATTGTTTTGTTTAAGACAGTTGAGGAAAACACTTACCTGTGATATGGCTACGCGAGGTGTATTATGCTTTAATTCACTCCCACCTCACATACGGAGTTCTACTATCCGCTATCCGCATTATCGAAGGATGGTACACAGTGTAAAACTTTATTTTTAAAGTTCAAGATACTGACATTGCCATCCCTTTTCATATTTGAGACATTGCTTAGAATTCACCAACGCCGACACATAATCCCCAAACATTCGGTTATTCACAAGCATAACACGCGGCATGCAAATTATTTGGTTCCGGGTTACTCTCGAATTAAAATTACTCAGAGTAACAAACTTAATATTGATATTTACAATAGATTTATTCATCTCTCTGGTAATGTCGGTATCCTGGACCTGAACTATTCTTGTTTCTATCGCATAGCCAAAAATTTTTTGACTAAGAACTATTTTTATAGTATATTCGATTTTATGGACTGTTCTGCCGTTTATGAAACTTAGTGCACACATCTTTATTGTTATATTGAGACTTCAAATGTACAAATTGTATATAACGTGGTCAATAAACTACTCTCTCTCTCTCTATCATTATCATTATCATTATCATGATCATGGTCATGATGATTATCATTATCATTATTATTATTATTATTATTATATCTGGAAACAATGAAACAAATACCTTCAAATACCAGAGGAATTGATAGTTTCCTTCCAAACGTAACCGTCCGCGTCCACAGCGGTCGCTCGGCGGTTTCGAATCGACCTATGTAAGACACCTGAAGTGGCGAAGTGATTCTGTGGTATTTTGACTAAATGTTCACTGTTCAATCAACATACAATGATGCCTACGTATCGGTGTACAACGACTGACAGTGAATTACCTAACGGAATTTTTATACCCACGTCGGATTCGATTTAGATAGATTTATTCGTTTATTCATGTATAGCGGAGGTTAATTGAGCCTAAATGTTTGTGTAGAAGCAAGTCACTCTCTTCCTGTGCAAGATTAAGTGGGACTACCTCGACACGTAACAATGCCATGAAAGTTACGAGAATTTTAGAGGAATACTCGGAACAAACGGTTTCAGAACAATAATTGTTGGTAAATATAGAATAGCGGTATAAACGAGTAGGCAAAACGAGTCAACAAATTTTTCGAAGTTGTATTGCATAATATACTTTCATTTAAATTAAGTTCACAAATCTCGCAATTTCACCATTGTTCTATTCATGGTAGGTCCAGTACTACCAATTTGTTGAACGGCACTCAATTCCTTGCAAATACATTAAGTCATAGATGTAAAGCTGATATAATTTAAACAGTTCTGTTAGGATGTCCAGTACTGGGATATAAATCTATTCGACATACATGTAACATCAGGTGTGCCTCAAGGTTCGGTCCTTGGACCGCTCCTGTTTATATTATTCATTAATGGGGTTTGTATTGACCTTCAAACAAGTGCTTTGGTTTATGCCGATGATCTTAGTTATTTGTTGCTAACGACTCAATTGATGATTGTCATCTTTCACAGCAAAATCTCGCAACGATAAATTTGTGGTACCTTAATAATAAACAGCCCCTAAAAATTGGTCATGTGACCAATACAAAGCTATACAAAGCAAAATAATCCCATTCACTTTGTTGTTTACAAAATAAAGATACTGTCAGCAGATGTACAGAGTTAAAGTATCTTTAAGTTGCTTTTGATAGAAAACTATCGTTTGTTCTTCATATCGGTCACGTAATATCGGCTGGTTATAACAATTTCAGATTTGTTTTTATAAAACTTTCAGAGATGCCTCACTGTACTATTTAATGCGATTGTTAGACCATAATTATTATTTTTTGTCATGGTGGATGCTGTGAAATGTAACTAACTGTAGCCGTTTTGCACTTAAAGGTTACTCACATGACGCCCAACTTTTAATGATAGGTAGATAATATCCCAAGTCTTCCGACCAAATATAATGCGCCGTAAAGATATTTTATAGTTCAAGCAATTTCCAAATCACGAAGAAAATTATTCTCAGTAAATCCATCTCATAATATTATAAATGGTAAGACCTTTGTTTCATAATTTCGTGTATAAATTCCACCTCTGAAGGTTCTGATATGTTTATATGTTTTCTGTTATTATTTTTGATATATTTGAGTCAGAGTGATTTCAGAGACACACCGATTACTGGCATAGATATTGTATCTGCCAGTTCTAATTATCGATGATAGGCGACCTTTCTTGACTATTGGTTCGCTTTTTTTGAAAGCGAACGTTCTTGTATTTAATCTAACTAAATTTAACCTCAAATATTAGTTTGCCCATGGGTTTGCAGCGATAAAAGTATGCATAAATGATCCAGACAAATACATAAGAAATGGCATGATAAATTATTTTTAGAGTTCTAATATGCTCTAAAATTTTCATAATTTTGATATAGTTACCTTTTAAAAGTCGTTTAGTTAACTGAAACTGGTGAGTAATATGAGCCGTATAGAGTTTAGAGTCTACCTATACCTGATTTGAGTGAAGAGAGAAAGAGATAATAGTGAAAATATAAATAACTACATTAACTCCATGCAAAACGCTTGGCAGTTACCGCGAAGATTTAGTTTTTCTTAGTTTTGAAATTTATTACACAATTTTTGCACACAAATGTATGCTTATATTGAATCAAATCAATTGTTTTTTAATTATTCATTTATTATTTACTCTCAGACGCAGCTTTAGCAAATCTGTTTGTTCCAAAAATATGGGTGTGCCTGGACTAAACAAACTAAAACACTCGCTATGCCCTTCTGACCTTTTTTTTGTAAATTATATTAATTATTTATCAGTAAAATAAGCAGAATTTTCCAAAACCATTTTGCAGACATAACGGGTTAGGCAGAATGAAGTATCTATTTTCTATATACTAGTATTCAATAATGGTTACTGAAACATGTTCTTAAGAAAACATGGCAATATATTTTGGAATATCACATAAGTCAAATGACCTCCACTTCGCTGCTGGGACTCCTGAAATCTAGCACAAAAATTTTGCATTACTCGCTGCAACATTTCAATTGGGTTTGCGTTAATCTCGGTTCGAATATTATGCCCGTGGAGTAGTTGTTTTCGGCATCTCCAAACAAATAAGTATGCTTCAGTTGTTCCAAAGTTCGAGGTCGATTAGCGAATACTTTTGACTTTAGATAGCCCCATAAGAAAAAATCACAAGCTGACAGATCCGGCGACCGTGCAGGCCACGCGGCATCCCCAAATTTTGAAAATTTTAAAATGACACGATCGGGAAACATTCTTCGCAGAATTGCCATAGGCTGCCTAGCAGTGTGGGAAGTGGCTCCGTCCTGCTGAAACCATAGTCTTCGGAAGTCTACACCTTCGTCATGAAGTTGTTGTTCAAAATTTTGCAATACAAGTTGATATCGTTGCGATTATAACGCTCCATTTTTACTATTAAACTGACGTTTGTCGCAAACAGTTTGGCAACTGTCATAAATTGCCATGTATCGGGAACACAAGGTGATTTGATTTGAATTTAGATCTTTTTACATTATTGAATAGTAAGTAAGCAAAGCCACTATCGGGCTACTTGTCTGGTCACAGAGCTCCGGATGGCTGTAGGTCCCCTATAATGATATCCAAACCGCTCAAACCAGTATCTAGAAACCGCTCGAGAACCCCTCAAATCGGTATCTAGAAACCGGTCGAGAACCGCTCAAACCGGTATCTGAAAACCAGCCTAGAACCGGTCAAACCACTTACAAAAACCGCTTTTTAAACCGCTCAAACCGGTATAATCGGTTATAGCGGTTTAAAAAGCGGCTTATAGCGGTTCTCGAGCGGTTTTTAGATACCGGGTTGAGCAACTCTTGAGCGGTTTCTAGATACCGGTTTGAGCGGTTTGGATAGCGGTATAGGGGACCTACAGCCATCCGGAGCTCGGTGACCAAACAAGTGGCCTGATAGTGGCTTTGCTTACCTACTTTAAATAAATCCAGTTCAAAATGGTCATTCTGCCTAACCCTGTATGTTTATTTACTAAAACATTTTTGTTTTGATGGTCCCTACCAACCCTGAAAGTTTGTCGATATGCTTTTGGGACACCCTATATAACAAAACAAATAATTTTTATTGTTGGTACAATACAATACATACTAGAGCAATTATCACTTTTTGTCGAAGTTCCAGAACTGCCTGCGGTAGATACGTAATTAATAGAATGCCGGCTGATTATAATGAATTGTAATTTTTCAAGTGGCTGTAAGCATATAATTTTTATACTCCATCGTAACTTTTAGTGTATTATTATTGTTATTATACATCAAAAATCTATTATCATAGATATAAACAGCATTTGACTATCTTTCGATGTAGTCGTAATTTGTTACATGTTTCTCTTCTGTGATGCACAACTATAAAACCAATGGCCTAACTTACAGGTGATGCGAAATTTCCCAAGCAGGGCTTGTAGACCCAAACGTGTTTGAAACTAAAATGTATCTCCCAGCAGCCGAATTCCTTCAACAGATTCCACAGAGCTTTAATTCGTCGTCTAACAATCAACAGGTATTCGCGTACCTACTGATTTGATTAAATTAATCCTCCCATTATATGTAAAAGTCGAAAATTAGAATCAGTCATTCAATTACATCTTTAGAACCCATGAATAATGTATGCGATTGTATTATAGTGATTTAATCAATCTGCATCTCCAATGGCTTGTCGCTCCAACCTTGGGTGGTAGAAATAGATAGATATAAATAGATGGCTCGAGTATTGCTACTTTTTGCGAAAGGTGATTTGTAAATAATGCAAAATTAATGTCGTGCTACAAAAATAAGATGCATTTTGACTTGAAAAATAGGCTGTAAGAGCTATAAGGTAATGTACACATTGCTTCATTTTTTTATCTGAGGTAAACTGTATAAGGTGAATTTTAAAGGCTGACTTCTGCTTTTTTATGGTCAGCGGGCCTGAAGACGGAGACCGAGGTATTCATAATGGCTCGCCAGGACGGTGTATTTAACCCCCTGGTCGTGTCAAGGGTATAGAGGTCCCGACTGCAGGGCCTGCCATAGGGCGCCGGAGACAATTATGCATATGCTTTCCGCTTGTCCCGCATATGCAGTCTCAGCCGGTCGACTGGATTTCAACCAAAAAAATAAATAATAATAATAATAATAATAATAATAATAATAATAATAATAATAATAATAATAATAATAATAATAATAATAATAATAATAATAATAATAATAATAATACTAATACCTATAATATCTCTAACCATCATTCCAATCACAAGAATTATAGGCAATATAGGGGGCATATGCTTTTGTAATTCAATGTTGGGGGGGATATATATATAGCACTCAAAGTAGTTGTTTTTGATATATCTTAAAAATAATAAGGTTATTCCTTTGCCTACCTAGGTTATAGGTAACGAGGAAAATTTAAACTTTATTGAACCATAATATTTGATAATTTCATTAATAATTTATCTCTTAGCTAAGTGTTTGGCTTAATTCCTATATAAAGAAAGATGTAACCAGTTAAATAAGCCAATAAATAATATTAGAGAGTTTTTGAACCCCTTAAATTCTAGCACTTCGTTATCGTTATCGTTATTCTGCGCATCCGCAGTGCCAAAAATTACTCTTTTAGGCACTGCGCATGCGCAGAATAAAGATAACGATAACGCCGTGCTAAAATTTAAGGGGTTCAAAAACTCTCTCTATTATAAATTCACGTGGAAATTGGAAACGACTCACCTAAAACTATAGTCATTTTTGTACGGTTATATTTTCTAAACGCTTCTATCAATTTGACCAAATTTTTTTTTATTTCATTAAGCCAGTCTTGGGTTGTAATGTAGGGTAGGTCAGTTGTCATATAACACGGTTATAGAATATGTACAGGGTGATGTACCTAGATTGGTTTCCAAATTATAGCGGTTTTTGTAAACCATTGCATTTGTGATTGATCACAGGTGCCGATTTTTTAAAATAAAATAAGTTGGCTTTGAAATGAAAATCGATCCTGTCACATGTCACCTGATTAAGAATAATTAAAAAATCATATACAAAATTTAAGTTCTTATTTATTAATAAAATGAAAAAATATGAACTAGAAATGTTACAAAAAAAAAATAGGACTAATATCTGATGGGGCCTCCACGAACTCTTATAATTTCATAACATCATCCTGACAGGTGACAGGATGGATTTTCATTTCAAAGCCAACTTGTTTTATTTTAAAAAATCGGCACCTGTGATCAGTCACAAATGCAATGATTTACAAAAACTGCTATAATTTGGAAACTAATCTAGATAGAAAGGATTTTCAAAAAACATTTTTTTAGCATAAATAAAACTATCTTTTGACACAATAAAAATTATCTCCCCACTTTGTGTGTATCCCAGATATCTGCTTACATTTTGGTAAAAAAACACATTCCTACACATCACCCTGTAAATATTCTTTAAGCGTGTTATATGACAATTGACCTACTCTACATTACAGTCCAATAATGGCTTAATGAAATAAAAAAAAAATTGGTCAAATTGATAAAAGTGTTTAAAAAATATAACCATACAAAAATGACTATAGTTTTAGGTGAGTCGTTTCCAATTTCCACGAGCGTATATTTTAAAAAATCTCAATAAGTAGGTAGTTGGTACGTATAATTTTTAAATACGAATAAAGAAGGTCAAGGTGCATTACTAAGGGTGTCGCCTTATAGGGATTCCGCCTCAAGCTATAATACCTACATTTTATTGTTTGTTAGTTTTCACATCTAAACTTTTCAGCTAGGTGCCTATATTCGATAAGAAAAACTATTAATGGCATCTTACCGTTAACTGCCAATACATATCAATTTAATGGCTCTAGATGTAGGTAATAATTACCACTTAATCAAATATTATAAATCATATCTTCATGGGTGTTACATTGCTTGAATCTAAGAATACCCGAGAGTCGTTGACCTGCTTTATAATTATATAGGTTACTTCTAATTATAGGAACTCTGCATGTTTAAGAGTATTTTACATGTCTTCTTCGAGTGATCATTGTGTCTAATCTATCTAACAGGTATATAATTTTTGTTGAAAACGTTATATCTAAATTATAATCATCTAACCGCAGCATCGAAAATGTACGCATAAACAATTTTATAACAATAAGACCACATTTCGAGGAAGTTTTAGATGTGAAAGAAATCATTAGTAAGAAAATATGTGAAGTGAATTTGACCGAAAACTATAAATAATAAAATGTCTAACATTCCAAATCCGCGGTGGTCAACGAGGATAAGGCGCTCCGTTACAAATAGGATCGATTATAGGTTGCGGGTTCAAATCCTGTTAGCATAGCAGCAGGAACTGTGTTGATGCTTATGTTGTGATATCGTGGGTCGTACAATAAGCTCAAGACGTCGAGAAGATGCTGTGTATCTGGTGGTATTAGCCAGATCAAAATATATTCTACCAAAAAAGTATTTCAAGTAAATTCCAATTACACTGAAAAAACAATTTATTTATGGTAAATTATATTTATTAATTATCAACTTATGGTCTATTGAAATATGACGCGAAGTGTATCTTTATTTTATGTATCGAATTGTAGCTTTATTTAAATTACCAATTTTTTAATGTAAGATTAGAAGAATAAGAAGTAAATGTAAATTTTCTGATAATTTGTTCATATTTATTATTTATTCTTAGAAATGAACCTTCAATATGAATGAAATTGTACGTTTATTTACGATAAATATTCTTATTTATAATACACATGACCGCTTTTAAAAAATATATAAGATTTATTGATAAATAATATAATAATTTTGTCATATACTCCATCCTGGATTATTATGTTGGTTTATAATGAATACACAGTAAACTATTTTTATTTATAATAGAGGAAATTTTAGTTATTAGAGCTTCAGTTCCGAAAACAGTGTATCTCTAGCTCCACCGAGCGCTCCTATTATCAGTACCACAAGTTTCACAGTATGTTCTGGATGGAGTCTACGGAGTTCGAAGAGAAGGTCTCGATATTTCGTCCGTTTCTCCCGAGGGGTAAACCGCTGAAGCAATATGGTGTACAAGCATGAGAAAATGTAAAAGCAATGCGAGCAATACTATGTAAATTCGAGCAATGTATCGAAAATGTTAGCAATACTCAAGCAATGCAAGAAAATTGAGGAGCAATGTAAAAATAGGCATAGAAAATATGAAGCAATGCGAAATAATAAAAGCAATAAAGCAATACCGAGAGCAATACTCATGGTCGTTATAGTCTATATAATTTCAATTGAAACTGTAAAAAAAATCCGACAAAAGAAACACCTGCACCTCGACGGCGGCCCCTTTGTTTACGCACGTGTATCGTTTGTCGGATTTTTTTATGCAGTTTCAATTGAGATTATAAAGGCTTATACCTACGCACAGTGTTTCTGTTAGGTGTGACAATGTCGGAAATTCTGTTCGAGATTTTAAGGCTAACCGCCAAATTATGTGTGTATCGTGATATTCCGAGTGATAATCCTAAGTTATGTTGTTTCTATTATTTTTGTTTTTAATATGTTTGGTATAAGTTGTAATATATGATTGCTGGAAATGATGTCAAATTGTGTTTACTAAGGAGCCCTTAATTCCCTTGTCCTAAGTTAAAACAAAAAAAAATCATTAGGCCTTAATTCGGAACAGCTGTAAATGATAGTTTATTTGATGGAGATCCCGAAAACAAAAAAAAAACAATATGTCTGTCAATTTGACAATAATTGTCAGACAGATAGTAGCACAGACCCAAAGAGGGCACTGCGGTGTGTTTCTCACCACTACTAACATTCATGATGTTAGAGTTGCTTTACTGAGGAGCCTTCAATTCTTAATAGCATGAGTTGCCTTGTATAGTCTTTATAACCTCAATTGAAACTGCAAAAAAAAAATTGCGACAAACGACACACGTGCGTAAACAAAGAGGCCGCCGTCGAGGTGTAGGTGTTTCTTTTGTCTGAATTTTTTTTAGATTCAATTGACATTATATAGACTATACTTAGCCAAAATAATAAAAAATCAGGAGCCTTTAATTCCTAACAGCTTCAGTTAGGAGGCCCCGGTTCAGAGAGGCCGCCGTCGAGGTGCAGGTGTTTCTTTTGTCGGAATTTTTTTTTAGTTTCAATTGATATTATATAGACAATACTTAGCCAAAATAATAAAAAATCAGAAGCCCTTAATTCCTAACAGCTTCAGTTGCCTTGTACTAAGTTCAAAACAATAAAAAAATCATTAGCCCTTAATTCAGAACAACTAGAAATGATGTCAGATTGTGTTTACTAAGGAGCCCTTAATTCCTAATAGCATGAGTTGCCTTGTCCTTAGCAAAAACAATAAAAAATCATGAGCCTTTAATTCAGAACAACTGGAAATTATGTCAGACTGTGTTTATTAAGGAACCATTAATTCCTAATAGCATGAGTTGCCTTGTACTTAGCAAAAATCATAAGAAGTCATTAGCCTTTAACTCGCATCTTTAATAATGAACACCCAATTTAAGTTGCAAAGTTAATTTACTGTTATACTGTTACAAAATTACCGATAGAGTGCTCGAATGTGGCGTTGCCAAAACTACGTTTTCCCCAGCCCTAGGGAAATTATGCACAATCTGGCAACACCGCTTCTGAGGGTGCTAGGAACAACCCCCCAAGAGCGAAGTCTCAACCCTCTAGGCCTTCAAATAAGGGAGTTACGCCCTTTTGTCCACATTTCCTGGATGTCACCAGAGGTATTTATCAAATACCCCTCGTATAACTTGTCTGTCGATTATTTATTGAACTGCCCTGGTGTATTCGTGAGTATTTGATGGAAATTTCTACGATTATATAACTCATGTTTAAATAAGCCAATAAAATCCGTGAATTCCTAGTTTACCTATACAGTGTGTCCAATAAAGATGGGATAGCATTGGGATCTTGGAAACGGTAAGAGATACAAAGTTGGTTAAATTATGAAAAAGTTGAGCAGTTTGAATACCTTTTACATGGACTTTGCAAAATAATTTATCCTTTTTTGATTTCGAAATATTTGGAAAAACATTTTTTTTGCGATATTTGTTTTTATTTATTTCTGGCGTTATTTTAACAGCTATCAAAAAATAAAAAATAATTTTCAATTGTTACTTTTTGAGTTTAACAAGATGGCAATCATCAAGTTTTTGTCCGACGTTTCGTTTCCGAGAAACCATCATCAACTTCTTTCTTTTTAAATACGGCCCTGTATTTTTAAATAGAAATTTTGATACCATTTTTTATTCTCAATTCAATGATGCATCACAAGTAATGGTTTAATTATTTGTGATGCATCAAGGTATTCAAACTGCTTAACTTTTTCATAATTTAACCAACTTTGTAGCTCTTACCGATTCCAAAATCCCAATGCTATCCCATCCTTATCTTGGACACACTGTATAAAGCCCGCGGCGTGCTGGCTAGTCAGTCGGTCTCAATAGAAGAGCGATCAAGAGAAGAAGCAATACTTGAGTGAAATAAGGGCGATTTTTCAAGTGTTGTCGGTGTGTAATTATTTAGATATTGTACAAAAAGTGTTGTACTGTGTCTGAAATGTTAAATAAAGATTTGTACTGTTGTATAAGTCTCACTTATCTTTAGAACCCCGGAAGAAGTAACAATACTATACTGTAAGAGCAATGTGAGCAACTTATAAAAATACGAGCAATGCAATGCAATATAGGTACTAAGAAAATGTAGATGTGTTTCACCAATACAGTTATCATGCACTTTCAAAGTAATACGAAGCAACACAAAAGCAATACGAAACAATTCAAAAGCAATACGAAGCAATGCAAAAATTTTATAAAAATGAGAGCAATGCTGTGCAATACTAAGAAAATATGAGCAATACATGGCACACCAGTAAAAATATGAGCAATATGTGCAAAATTCAGTGAATATTGAAGCAATGCAGTTAATTTTGCTGTAATACTGAGCAATAAAGCAATTGGTGTACAAAATTCATGTCTGCGGTTTACCCCTCGGTTTCTCCTCATCTTTCAAGACAACGTTGTTCTCGGCAGGCGCCGAGAACTCGATGACAAACATTGTCTTGAGCTGGTGGTCGAGAAGGACTACATCAGGCTTATTGGCTCGAATCTGCTTGAGCGTGGGAAATGAGTAGTTCCAATAAATTCGGCACTTCTCATTCCCCAGAACGGACTCAATATTCCCAGGAGCGTATGGCCACCAGCACTGATGTTTCGTCTACCTCATACGAGTGCCGTAGAAAGTAGTAAAGCACTCGTAAAGCCGTATTATGTCTATGGATATAGCCCGAGACTGCATATGCGGGACAAGGGGAGAGCAGATGCATAATTGCCTCATAATTATTATTATTTTTATTATTATTATTATTATTATTATTATTATTATTATTATTATTATTATTATTATTATTATTATTATTATAGAGATCATATTTAACGTCCATACAGAAAACAGAATGTATCCTTGTTGTTTTTTACGTACGATCAGGAATAATAAAGATATTTGTCTTAAACATACAGTATGTTACGTAATTACAGGAGTATTACGTAACTACATAAAGTTTACTTATTTTCTATTTACCTCCTATGTTATTTAATATAATAATAATATTTCACAATATATTTAAAACATTTAAGTGAATTTGAGTCACTTAAGTAAATAATCTGGCACCTACGGAAGCCGGTTAGTGTTTCAACTGGAAATAATTTTTCAATAATTTCAAGCCACTCTGTGTTATTAGCTTATATATTTGACTTTCTTTTATAATCACTATTTTAAAATTTTTTAAAGAATTCTGGATTAGTTTTCTGCGCGGCATCAAGCAATCACCCACATGTATCACATTTTTGTCATCAGGAAATGAAAAAAACCTGATAAGATTTGTTATAAAATCTTTACAATTGTTATCAAAATTACGTCTACAAATTGCACAACGCATTTTCAGTTTTAATTAATCACAAATTATACGAAATATCCTGAAGAACTTACGTTTTCACTATTCTAACCGAAAACAACGGGTCACAAAACTACATCACAGATGATCAGTATAGATAAGCAATAGTCATTGTCGGTGTATTATAAAGATAATGACGATTTTACAGAATTGATATTCTACGAAGGCGTAGAAGGGCCACGTCAAAAATGTTTCTTCGATTTCGTAGATTTTAGACTATAAACCCTGAATTCAGACTTTAAACTCTGAATTCAAACTTTAAACTTTGAATTCAGACTTTGAACTGTGAATTCAGACTTTAAACTCTGAATTCAGACTTTAAACTCTTAATTCAGATTTTAAACTATGAATTCAAACTTTAAACTCTGAACTGTCAACTGTATTATACTTTCAGGAAATTAATGTAGGTGTTAATATGAAAGTCTGCATTCAGAGTTTAAAGTCTGAATTCAAAATTTAAAAGACCGAATTTAGAGTTTCAAGTCTGAATTGAAAGTTAAAGTCTGAATTCGGAGTTTAAAGTCTGAATTCAGACTTTATACTCTGAATTCAGACTTTAAACTCTGAATTCAAACTTTAAACTCTGAATTCATACTTTGAACTGTGAATTCAGACTTTAAACTATGAATTCAGACTTTAAACTATGAATTCAGACTTTAAACTCTTAATTCAGATTTTAAACTATGAATTCAAACTTTAAACTCTGAACTGTCAACTGTATTATACTTTCAGGAAATTAATGTAGGTGTTAATATGAAAGTCTGCATTCAGAGTTTAAAGTCTGAATTCAAAATTTAAAAGACCGAATTTAGAGTTTCAAGTCTGAATTGAAAGTTAAAGTCTGAATTCGGAATTTAAAGTCTGAAGTCAGACTTTATACTCTGAATTCAGACTTTAAACTCTGAATTCAAACTTTAAACTCTGAATTCATACTTTGAACTGTGAATTCAGACTTTAAACTATGAATTCAGACTTTAAACTATGAATTCAGACTTTAAACTCTTAATTCAGATTTTAAACTATGAATTCAAACTTTAAACTCTGAACTGTCAACTGTATTATACTTTCAGGAAATTAATGTAGGTGTTAATATGAAAGTCTGCATTCAGAGTTTAAAGTCTGAATTCAAAATTTAAAAGACTGAATTTAGAGTTTGAAGTCTGAATTGAAAGTTTAAAGTCTGAATTCAGAGTATAAAGTCTGAATTCAGAGTTTAAAGTCTGAAATCTACGAAAGCGAAGTAAAATTTTCAACGTGGCCCTTCTACGCCTTCGTAGAATCACATTATGTCCTGTTTCAGTTTTATCCTGAAACTAAAACGGACTACCTATTAATAATTCCAGTGTCTAGAAAGCACTTGAATGTTCAAATATTAGGAAATATTTGAAATAAAAATATGCTCCATGTTCAAAATTACCTTAGAAAAACAAAAAATAGATCAAAATTTATTACATTCTCAAAAATCCATAAATGAATATGAAATCCTGCCATATAGATACACTTTTTTCATCAAAACTGAAAAGAAATAGATGGAAATAAAATGCAATCTAGAGATAGATTGCATTTTTTATGATAACGCAATACAACATAAAATATTAATTTGCACCAGTCTGTCTTATCTTCCATATTTCATACAATTTGCATAGTATGCTGTGTCAAGATTTAATTTTAGAAGATTCATACAATGTAAATAAAGCGGTCGATAATAGCAGACTAGCAATAGTTAGTAAACATGTCAACTGCGTAGCGAACAACATATTTAAAGTCGAATGCAGGAACGAGTCATAAGAGAAAGTTATTATGCAAACAAGCTCTGTTCATTGAACAAAATCAATCCGTAAAAGATACTTATTTGCGCCGTACCTCGGAGCATAATTTCCGGGTTAATTGTGCTAAAACAAACATAAATTTAATGGGCTTAATCGAAAACCCACACGGGAACGGTTATATTTCGTTGAGATGCGGCGTTGGACCTGCAGGTGATGGTAGTGTCCTTATTGGTACCGTCATGGTACGGCGCCAGCGACATCCACGCATACCTTACGTCACCGGAGCATCACGTAATTGCTTATTCTTACCTTGGCTGGCCACTTTTACGAGATCAGCTTCGAAATCTGTAATGAAGCCATTAGCTTTCGTATACTTCGGGTGTTGTCTGCTTTGTTATTGATATATTTTCTTACAATCAGGTCGATTCTGTTTGCGTCTTGCTAAGAGTTTTGTTGTGTAAACCATGTTGTTATAAGTTTAAGTAATAACAAGATCCTATTCAACATTGGTATTCCGTTTGAAGAGTTATAGTAAGTATTGTTGTTAAAGTTTACAAAAACAACAATATTGTTATAAATTTGTGCATGTCGGGGTCAAATTCATTGGATATTTCTAGAAGAAGAAGACGACAGTGGGGTATAACCTCAAATTTCGTGTTTTGAGTTTGAAGTCTAACCGTTTCATCACGAATCACGATATATTCTTTGGTTACGCGAGCGTTTCACCTTTACGTTTACCAAAGAGTTATCACTATGTGATTTGTGAAGAGGAATTAGTTTATCCCACAGAGAAAACGTGTATCATCCCTCTTTGCCATTAGGTACCATGTCACCAAGCAAGAAAATAAACAAACCTCAAATGGAACTAATTGTAAGTTATCTCTAATATGCTTGCAAAAACCTACAAAAGTTGTAGGTTGTAAATTGATAATTTTAATGAAATTATCCCTGTGTATTACCTGCAAAGGAAATGGTATTGTACCTTCATCGACAAACATTTCCAGTTCCTGAATTAATTTCAGTGCCGCTCCTTTACTCAAACGAAATAACTTGATAAGTTTTTCATTCGGAACCTCAAATGGGTTGCTTGCATCTCTAATATTTTTTAATTCAAGCCTTAATTGTTTTCTAAAATTTTAAAAATTCAATTTTAATTTAGGTACACATCAAGATATACAAATAAAAATAATTGTACTTAAATATAAGTAGGTGCTTACTGATTTAGAACATTTTGAAACTCTTCATGAAAATTCAGTTGAAAATGTATAAATAATGGATTTATGGTCATTTTAAACACTAAATATAACCACTAACTATATTGCAATGTTCATAGCAAGCACTAAAATGATGTTGCTAAGATTACCAAAAATAATAGCAAGATATGTTTAAAATGACAAATCATCTTGTTAAAATTTATCAAACCGAATAGGTATCTTACAATATATCTGGTTAAGAAATAACCATATCTTTTTAAAATAGCCAAAAACAATATTGTTATGTTCAAACAGAATCGACCTGAATGAGCGGGCCAACTAGTCGACAGCAAACTTTAGCTCTATCTGTCTTAAACGGAACCGAAATAACGACCCATCAATGTCAAGTGCTTAGATAAAAGAACAATAGATAGTAAGCAATGTGTTCAAATAATTGAGTTTATTTCATGCGTGAAACTCACTTCAAAAATATCTTGAAAACGTTATTATTTAATAGTTTATCGGGTCCATAGCTCTAACAAGTCTGACAATGCTGGTCTATATTTCCAAAGGTATTAAGGTAGAGCTGGACATTTTTTTTATTAAATGGTTATTTTGTATATGAGGTTTGTTTGGAGAGCTAAGTTGGAAATCAACCTGCAGGCAAGCTAGGACAAGTTAGTACCTACTAACTACTAGATGTTAATGTGATTAGCATAGGTTTCTTCTAAATCATCTTCTAAGCTAATGAGTTATTCCTGTATGGTTTCCCTTATTCATGAAACAAAGAATTATTAAAGTTTACCATTTGAAGTTTCTGGGAACTAAAACGCAATGTACTGAAAACTAATATGCCGCCCCCACTTCCACAGATGTTTCCAGACCTTCGCAGTAATCCTTAGAATTAGAATAAGGGATATTATTATATATTTCTTTCTCAGGATATGTACAGAGTGTCTCAAATGCAAACGACCTTATTTGTTTAGATATTTATTAACGTATTGACTCTGTAACATTATTTAAATATTAAGATCTAATTAATATTGGTTTTCCTTTTGTTATTTTTTCATCTTTACTCAGATATTTACCCCTTTATTGAAACCTTTACTGGTATTATGTTTGTCGATATATCGGAAACGGTACTGATCCATAATCGGTAGGTACACCATTTTTACCCTGTACTTTAATTTTAAAAAAAATATTTTAATAACATTTTAGTACATTTTAGTCTATGGATTGCAGAAATATTTACACAAAAACTAATTTTTTTAGCAGCTATAAACAGTGTTACCCACTGGTGTGTAATTATTCATTTTCGATGAGATATTTTACATCTCAAGTTTGAATTCAGATTTGTAAAAACTTATAATCTATGTGGTCAAAAAGCCCCTAGTAACATGTGACAATATTGGATAAAAATTCTCATTCAATGTACATTCTCATTCAATAATTCAAAGGCTATAATATATCCATAGCTAATTTTCTAATCCAGAGATTATAGACTACTGTCAGTATTATCATGACAGTGATGTAAATCTATAATTGTAGTAGGTACATTGGTATTACTTTATTTTTTAAAACGTCACACAGAGGTATTAGATTAAACGGCAAAATAAACAGGCTTATTACACTTTATAAAATCATACAATTTGCATGTGGTATAATATATGCCTGTGGTCCCATAATGGCGGCGGTACCGTTAACTACGTATAAAACAAGCATTTACATAAAGACGAATCGTAAAAATGAACATTTGCTGTGATATGTTATAATGTAGTGCAGATATATAACATGTCTTAATAATATGATATATTGCTTTGACAGTGATATCATACAAAGACCTTTATAGGTAATTATGATACAAAAATATTTTATATTAATTGTAAACTGAATATTTCCGTACCATTTAAAACTTTTTATTTAAGAAAATACACCATCTTAACTTCAAATTATTTTTTTAAACTTAAGTATATGCAACAACTTTTCTATCTTTAGACAACTTTACATTTCTATCGATTTATTGGTAACATTTCGAAAATGTTAGCAAATTCGCCAAGAAATTTTAGTTTGGATAACATAAAATTCCATTCATCCAAAATACAGGGTTATTCTTAACCTATACGGATAAATTTGGGAAGTTATAGCTGAGGCCAAATAATGACTAATAATGAAAAAAAAATGTAAAACTTTTTTAGTTTCGGAAATACAAGTTTATTTTAAATAATAATTTTACTTCTTAGTAAAACTTCTTAGACTTGTTACTTCTTAAAATTTCACCTGATAAATTTTTGTAAACATTTCTTTAACTCATTTTCGAAACAAAAAATTTTTTATTATATTTTTAGTTTTTATTTGTCCTCAACTACAATCTTCCAAGTTTATGCCTATAGGTTTAGAATCACCCTTTATAATTCTCCGAGTAAAGAACTTTTTATTAATTTGCTATTTCTATTTCTCCAGAAAAAATCTAGATTGGAGGGAAAGAAACAAATTTTACAACCCCCAAATCCAAATTCATCCAAGATAAATATTATCTTATGAAGTCCCTTGTCCGATAAAAAAAATTTATTAAAGTGACCATTCTATGGTCACCTTATGTGACCTCACAAAGGCGTTTGATTGCATTTCGCATAAAATTCTATTATAAAAAATGTCACATTATGGTTTTAGAGGAACTTCCCTCCTGTTAATCAAATCCTATTTGGACAATCGAAAACAATATGTTAATATACATAATACAAGTTCCGAATTGACTGCTATAAAACATGGAGTACCACAAGGTTTAGACTTTGGACCTTTATTATTTATCTTGTACATAAATGACTTGTATAATTTCTTGCTTCCAAACAAATGTGTGCTCTTCGCTGGTGACACCACACTAATTTCCAGTGTAAATGATATTAAAAATTTGATTTATCTCTAAAACCATTGAACTCAAAGCGGAAAAATGGTTCACAGCTAACAAGCTCAAACTAAATTCTGACAAAACTCAAAATATATAATTATCATCTAATGTACAACTTACTAACGGCAGTAGTGTTGAATTATTGGGAGTTACCCTTGACTACAACTTAAATTGGTCTAGTCATGACTTAAACTTAAAGCCTATTCTAAGCATGGATACTCTGAAATCTACCTATTTTGCATTGTTCCATTCGCACATCTCTTACGCTGTAATTTTATCATATGCCCAAAGAGCGTCTATTCTCCAAAAAAAGTAATTCGTATAATTACCGGTGCTAATATTACCGAACACTGTTAGCCTTTATTTATTAATTTAGGTATAATGCCACTGCCAACATTATATATTTACCACACTATAATAGAAGTGTGAAGAAAAACCTTAATAATTATAGAACCCATCAGACATTCATAATTATTCTACAAGAGGTAGTAAACTTGTTAAGAACACGTTGTTTCAGACTGGCAAAATTACAAATGAATTCCTGAAATATTCATATTTATAATAAGGTCCCAGCCACTATAAAGTCCCTTGACCTCAGACTATTTAAAAACAAAACTAAGAGCTTTTTATTGAAATACTACTTCTATCCTTTCAACGAATTTTTGCGCATTGCAGACACAATGTCTTAGCGGATACTGTGTGTTGGTGTGGAAAATTTGCCTTTACATTGTGTTATTGTTTACATGGTTATTTAAGTAACTAGACTTAACTTACCTACGTAGTATGTACATATTATCATAGTTGTTATCATATAACAAGTGTTGCAGAGAATGAAACAAATTTTTGTGACCTGTATATTAAGTTAAATTAACGCATGACATAAATTAAACAACTCCCAAATCCAAAGCCAAAGACTGCTGGGAAGGAGGCTACAAATTTTTATATTTAGATAAACAGACTATATTTCTAATTAAAAAAGACGAATCTTTTGTTGTTCTTCTATATAATAGAAGTTCTTTTCAAATATGCAATACCAAATTACACTTAGTTGCAGATCTTTGAATTACATGCATTTTTTATTTATCTCACGCCACCTCTTGTATTTTCATATTCTCATTTGTTGTGTGTAAATAATGTTATTGTCTCTTACAAGATATTTTATGCCCTATTGTCACCGACATTTTCAGCAGAACTTACTGACATATTTTTTTCAAAGGCAAAGGTATTAACACCCTCAATTCAGAGGAATGGAGCACACTTTCAATCCTCACTGTAGATCCCCACAAAGTGAAGCTTTATATAATAAAATGAAGGCAAATAGAACATAACACAAACACAAAAGTAACAAGCGAACATAATAAGAGTGAATGAATTATTTTAAGGTAAAACATACACGTCTCAATTTAAATATAAATGCCACACAAGCGTTTGTTTATTTCCACTAAATAATATATAAATACAGTGCTCAAAAGCATCAAGTGTGTCGTGGTCGAGTGCCTATGTGGACCGAGAGTGCTACGAGCATACATATAAATAATGTCCACTCTTAGACATCCAGCAATTTACACGGTTCTCTCTTTAACCAGAGACAACGGGCTCTTTTCGTTTTGCCTTATTTGCCATCGGAGTAGGCGACCAGTATTAGCATATCGCTGGATAAACTTGTCCGTCTGAAATTTTGATCGACTTAATTTGATCCTGATTGACTTATTCAACTCCCGATATGGAGTGGCCGGTTTATTGTTATTTTTTTTTTTATTTTACGATAATTATACTGGCTGACGTGCTCGCGTGAAAAACCTCCATTTCGGTAGCCGTTTTAGATAAGTTTTTTGCTGGAAATCATCGGCCATTTGCTCGAATGCACGCCGAGTTAATTTAGTAACAGTTTGCGCTTCTTATTTAATAAAAAATGTCAATTTATCCTACGCTGGAAATAAGTGGATTAACGATGCATGTTATTGATTGTTTATTCGTGATTATTCGGTGACTATTTTTTGTTTCATCATACAATTTACTCACAAGGCTTTGAATGTCTGCACAAATAACATTAACCACTTTTATCTAAGGTAAGGTAAGGCGTTTCAAAATTACAGTTTTTTGTACTAACACGTAAATGATTAATATCTCTCTCTATATAGAAATTAAGCCAAAAAGTTAACTGAGAGATAAATTATTAATGAAATTATCAAATATTATAGTTCAATAAAGTTTAAATTTTTCTCGTTACCTATAACCTAGGTACCCAAAGGAATAACTTTATTATCTTTAAGATATATCGAAAACAACTACTTTGCGTGCAATATGCACCCCACCCCCCAACATTGAATTACAACGGCATATCTTCCATATAACCTCAACTTATTGTCTTTAATACATTCTTCTTTCTAATAGTGTTATCTCCATCTTTTAAATAATAAAATATTAAACAAGCATCTACAAATTATTTTGGTCACACAGCTTTTGCATTGGATTTTAATGAAAAAATGTATTTTTTACTGACAAAACTGATATTGTAGCAATCCTCCTTAGCCTGATGTACGATACGTATTTCAGCTTCCGGCTTCTTCAGGCACATGTGTGAGAAAAGGTTTAACATCTAAGAATTGTTGAAAGGGGTTGGAACCTTTGGTGTGAAGATAACACTGACGTAGTTTTCCACATAACACCAAAACACTATACTGCACTCAATAAGTGCATGGAGTATAGCAAAGTGTTTTGGTATTATGTGGAAAACTACGTCAGTGTTATCTAAGAATTATTAAAGATTGCAAGAAATATATAACAATTAAACTGTTTTTAAAAATTAAAATGATTTCAATGTCAAAATTGTCAGTTTGTAGATAACTTAGATGTTTTTTAATAAAATTTCCCTAGATTCCTATATACCTATCTAATCTATAATCTATCCTAATAATTTTTGAGTCCTATAACTCTGGTAGTTTTTTTATAGTATATTTTTAATATTATTTATTGGCTTATTTAAGTGTTTATATCTTTCTTTATATAGGAATTAAGCCAAAAAGTTAACTAAACTATTAATGAAATAAACTATTAATGAAATTATAAAAATATTATGGTTCAATAAAGTTTTTTATTTTTTTAGGTAGGTACGCAAAGGAATTAACTATTATTTTTAAGATATGTCAAAAACAACTACTTTGTGTGCTATATATATCCCCCAACATTGAATTACAAAGGCATATGCCCCCTATATTGCCTATAATTCTTGTGATTGGAATGAGGGTTAGAGATATTATATTATTACTATTATTAATTTTTCGAGATTACCAGTATACTAACACTCAAAACGCTATAGTACTGGCCGTTCCAGGATATAATCTCAGGTTAACCGAGTACCGAGGTTACAAGAAGGAATAGAATGCGTATAATAGGGAGATATGGTTCTGGTTATTTATTTATTTACACTGTGTAAATGTGGCACTGCTGTAGGGGTTAGTATAAAGGATATTAAAATTACAGTTAGGATCAGCCGTGGTAACCACTTGGTGTTCATATTATCGATATGAACGCCAAGCAACGCAGGCCGCGGTTAATACTTGGATGGGCGACCCAGCAGGGAAGTCCCGCGGCGCCTCCACGCATCTTCTAGTAGCCTCTACGTCGGTGAATTCACAGAAGCTATGCAAACTTAGGCGAGGTTTATGTAGAAAGCCTATTCCTTGCATAGGATGTAAAGCCGGAGATACCTTGTCTATGAAATGATAGGCAAGTAAAAGATCCCTACCCTGAATACCCTACAAAGTAGGGGTTCCACAAAATTTCAAGGTTGGCGGCTGCTCGTTTCCTGGGGTCGGTGATCGGCCTTAGTCGCCGAAATAGATAGATCGACGTTATATAACCGAAATAAAAAAAATTACAGTTGCATGCTACAACAGCAAAACTTATCTTATTTCCACAATGCTTTAATTTATCTTCAAAAAATAATACACTGCCTAGGTGCAAATAAGGTAGGCACCGTAGATTTCACCTATTTAGTAATATGACGAAAACATATGAGCATGTATATCCTGCAATTCAATAATAAAAAGAGTTCTTAGATGATTCTACGAGTATCACTATAATACCAATGAAGATAGACAAAACCGCTAAGGGAAAATACTAGGAAGACTACAATTTTATACATGCTTGTTGAATGATGAGATATCCCGCTCAACCAAATAAGGTCATAAAATTGTAATAAAAACATACTTATTACTATGATTATCTAATTATACTGAATAAAGTATTCAGCATATAATATCAACACTAAAATTATAGAACTGAGCATATATATGTACCTGCATATATTATAGGTACCTAATCAATCTAAACTGATTACCCGTAGTACCATTTGCATGCATTAATATAGACGTCTTAGTGATTAACATGGTTAGATTTACCTTCAGGCACTGACTGAAGAATTTAATAAGATGTGCAACTTGGTGGAATCAAGTTTTTTCCCAGAATTTATCTGAATTGCTCCGAAGACTTTAGTTATCTGAATTACTTCACGTTTTTGCAGAATCTTTAGGGTGACCATCTATTACGTGATCACTTGGTAGCAAGTTCCATATGGCACATAAATTTACAATATTTATTTATTTTATTAAACAATACGGAGAATTAATAAATCTCTATTGACAGAAAGGCCGGTATTATTCAATCCCTGTCAACCCTTTAACTGAAAGTAGAGATAATATAGACATGGATAATACTCGTATATGTGAGTTTCTCAGTATTTACATCCACAACACTTCTTAATCTTAAATAATTTTCTTACTACCTACCATTTATCAACGAAAAAAACTGAATAATACTACTGGCGAAGACATTTTAGTGACTACAAACTTCTATATTGTAGTAAATATCTATTACCTTGTAATTACTAAATTATCATTTAAGATTTAACATTGTTTCTAATATATACTATTGGAATTTATAATAATTGAAACAACACCGGTTTTATCAAATCATATAATTTAACAGCTATAAAGCAAAATACTCATTAGTAATAGGAATAAGAATCGGTTCAACAAACCGGTCTAATGAAACAGCTAAATAGCTAAACCAAGACAAAAGTCAGATATGCAGATATTACAGTCCGGTACGGGAATCAGAAATATATGTAAGAGAATATTTTTGTTGTAATATTTTTAATATTAATTTCTGTCTCCGAAAAGAAATCATTTATATATCCCGTGTGATTGTTTATATAGACCCCGGACCATAGCAAAACACCGTATGAGGGTGATGACTACAAACGTGGATAGAATGGTCTCTGACCATTTCACTGATATAGGAGTTGATCTTTTTTTAATGTGGTACAATGTTTTAGATTTTGTTTAAGACATTTACTTCCTTTCAAATCTATAAAAATCTGGGTACCCCATTTAAAATAAATCTTAGGTTGTGTTCCGATATTAAACTTGGTTAACCAAAATCCCGGTTAAGCGTTCCATTAAATAAAAATTCCTGAAAATTGTTTAATTTTGGAACTGTGGTCACCTGAAAAAAGTTAACCAAACGTCAAAATATTGACCGTGCTCTGAGAGCGGTGCATTGGTCAACCGAAGAGTTAGCAGGTTAGGTTTTAGCGTTGAGAGAAGAAAAATCAATTCTCTCAACGATTTTAATTATATTTTGTTTAGATGGTGAAGGCAGATGGGGTGGTGTTCTTGCGTTAAGAGTTATAATAAATATTTATAAGTTCTACTTTTCTGTATTGTATTCTGTAGTCCACTTGACCAAGTCGACTGAAAGCTACACCTATATCTACTTATAAGCCACTTATATCTTACTATAATATACCAAATTATCTGCCGTTTCATTTATTTTTTGACTGGAGACTAGAGTAATAGTTAAGCACGGAATATGAAGGTATTTAGGTTGAATGAATCCCAATAAAAACAATTCATCATCCATGTTGATTAACCAGCCAGTTCCTTTATTACACATTTTTCAGGTTTACCAATATTTCGGTTAACCGAAATCCTGGTTGGTCGCGGATAATATCGGAACACAACCTTACTAACGTCCGCTCACCACCCCTCAGTTTAAATAACAAAACATATTTGTACTTCATTACTTCCTTGGAAAGTAATGCCTCTTTTAAGAATATACCTATAGGTTTTCTAGTATTAGAAATATATCTATGGCTTTCGAGTAGAATACTAAGAACAACGTCAAATAATTTAAAAAATAGCCTAAATTAATATTCACAAATAAAATTTATTGTAATTTTTTACCAATCTACATATATACAAAACAAAATATCGAGTCCCATTAGCTTTTTTTAACAAGAGTTGCCACCACTAATAACGATGTCAGGTCAGTTCCTTGTGTGGTTTAAATGAGACCATACTGTCAATAATTGACCATTCCTTCCTGTCCCTCCGAAGTTTAACCAATAATATACTCGTATGTCGTCTATGTGAAGAGTTTTGGTGTCCATTGGAAACCTCACTGTGTTTTTTTTTTCTCATACAAGATTAAGTATATATTTCCACACATACTGTTTAGGAAGATTTTTGCAACTTTTGTTTTGTTTATTTGTTCTACAAATTATATACCTATTAGCTGTTATAATATAGTTATTTTGTTATTTTATTTTATGAAAATGGCTTTTAGTTAAAAATATTTTTTGTGTTTTGATCATGTAGATCTTTTGATAGAATACATTTTTTTTATTTGTGATTTGGTATTTTTTATTTTACTGGGCATTTATTTTGTTAGCCTCATTTTTACCTATATTTACTTAAATTTTAAATAATATGTTTTCAAATAACTTTTGTCTTTTCAGCGAAACTAAAGATGTTTTTTACTATTGACGAAGTGAATAGAAAAATTATATTTTATTGTTTGAAGGCAAATTATAAAAAAAATATATTTCGCCTCTCCCCTTATAGATTTTGAAGGCGACGCCCATGCTTTATAGTATGTTCGGTTCTGATGTAAAATCATCTTAATTTTTTAAATTTCTGCTAGCTGTTCAAACAAATTCGATATTTCGATTATATTTTCTGGTTATACGTTTTTGACATTGCTGAACATTTTCTATTTCTCAAGTATTTGATAGGATACAGAAAAAGTACAAAAACGGGCGGATTTTTTTTGAAAACCTGAATTTATCTGAGAACCTAACTAAATAAATATACTTGCTATTTGACTCCTACCCTATAGAGGAACTTTTAGTCCTCTAGGAAAGAATAACTCACCGCTTACCATATGCAGTTAGATATTTTGCAAAAAAGTCTACATAACTATAGTAATGTTTAATGAACGTAAAAGAAAAGCTAAGTGTTTAATATTCAACAGTTCTTTCCATTAAAAAATGCTCAAATGTGCTCAAACTTAATTAGCTCAAATTTTTCAAAATGACCCACCGTTTTAATTTGCATTTTTTAAATTCTTGTTACCAAATCTATAAATCGCTAGGGGAGTACCGCAAACAGTTATATCTACAAAACATATGTCCTCAACATGAACATTCATAGATACAAAATGTTCATAAGTGAATAATCAATGTGGTAAGGCATATGGATACTAGAAAATAATATATTTAAATTTAAAATTTAAGTAAATAACTTCCTACTAGTGCAAAATGTAAATTACAAATTACCATTCGCAAATGTCAGAAGGAAACAAATTAATAATTCCTTTATTTATATGTGTGTCCACTAATTGCTGGACAATTAATTTACTATAAGTACATCTACACACCACAGATCACGGTTTAGTTTTATCTGCGAATTTTTTCTGTTCATATATATAACCATATTTTAAGATTAGACTTAAAATTATCAGGTTTATCATAAAATAACTTAAAAACTTCAGATTCAGTGGAATCTCTTAATCAAGTTAATTTATACAGAAATTAAGGCGATATAAAGACTCCACAGACTAATTTATTATCAGTTGCCTATATAATTTATATTCCATTTGGATTTCAATCGCTGTCACATGTACACAGCATTTATTTTATTGCACAAATTTTATTAGGGATATATCCAAATTAAATATTTCAATTTTACTTAAAAAACAATAACTTCACTATAAAGCAAACAAGTAATTACCTTGGCTGAATTTCTAAGTTGTTAAAATATTTCTTCTTCTTCTTTGAAGTTTCTAAATTCTTTGATAAGATATGATAATTATTTTCTTGTCCTTTTATATGAATCTTTAAACACCAAAAAATCCTACGGTGCAACGAAAAAATTATGTTTATATATATAGGAAATACCCCTTGAAGGGTATTTTGCTGTTATTACAATCTGATCAAAGGTAGATCTATGAGTAATTTGGTTCTATCCTAATTTAACTAAAGCTGAAAATCTTAGAGCTAAGGTCTTACTCACTAGTACACCTTAGGGTCTGGTAGCTTAATTACACTAAAACCACATATCAAACCTATGTGCTAAAACTAACGTGTAACACTAACCGCACAATACTCTGCTTTTATGCTGATATAATCAATTCACTACTCAAAGGGCTTAACCCTCTTGAGTCTTCTTATTATGTTAGTGTTGTCGAGGAGCTGAATGGCCTCGATGTTCACATGTTGATGGAGCCGTTGTTCGTGAGTCCTTGCTAATTTGGTAATTGTCTGCTCTACAGTGTCCATCTGAAGATCTCGATGAAGGTCGCTGTTTCTGATGTACCAAGGCGCTTTGACGATGTTCCGCAGTACTTTATTCTGGAATCTTTGGATGATTAATATATTATTCTTACTGGCACAGCCCCAGAGCTGTATTCCATAGGTCCACACTGGTTTGAGGATTTATTTATACAACAGTTGTTGATAAGCAGGAATGTCTACCAAGTAGCCAGTACATTTTCTTATATGAGATGTCTAACTCTTCTCTTTTCTTTTTTAACATGGACTTTCCAGCGAAGTCTTGCGTCTAAAGTGATGCCTAGATATTTTGCTAAGTTTGCATATGGAATCTGAGCATTGTTCATGTTAATAGATATTTGTTGTTCTCTTTTATTTGTGAAATTAGTCTGCACTGATTTGGTTTCAATCAACTTGATACGCCATCTTTTGGTCCAGTTACTGATTTGGTTAACTCATGTTTGCAGTTTATTGGCAGCTTCTTCATATTTCTTCTGCAATAATCTGCATATCATCTGCAAACGTGACTATTGTGTTTTGCTCTAACGGTGGCATATCACTGGTGTAGATCAGGTACAAGATAGGGCCTAGGACGCTTCCTTGTGGTACTCCTGCTCTGATTGCTTTTAATTCAGAATATGCTTCATCTTGTTTAACTCTGAATAGTTTATCAAAGACATGATTCCAATAATTCTGAGTATTTATATGGGAGTAGCTTATTTAGTTTATATTTTAACCCATCATGACACTTTATCAAAAGCCTGCGCAACATCAAGGAATATCGCTGAACAGACTACTTTCTTTTCTAGTGACTTTTCTATTACGTCAGTTATTCTGTGTACTGGATCTGTTAATATAATTGAATGAAAATAGTATTTGATATTTGCAGGATAGGATATTTCTGAGGATATTTGAATAATATCCTAAGAAATATGCAAGTATAGTTTTATTTGAAATAACTATGTTTTAAAAATCTTTTAATTTTAATTTTAAAATACTTTCATAAGTAATCACGATATCTATAGTCTTTATAATTCAGTTTCTTTTATATATTCTTACAGTGTGGCCCATTAAGGACCAGGGCATCCTTCTAAAAAATTTTTGTTAAGTGCGATTCCAATGATTTTTTTTATATATATATATTAGCCTCCTATATGTACTTGTCGAACCTATTACTGTGGTCCAGCTGCTAATCCTCAGCCTACTACGATTTTTTTTTTCAATCAATTTTTTTCGAAAATTACCTTAGGGATTCTTTTATTAAAAATTTGGCATCGTGGCATTCTTCAGCATCACTTAAAACCTCTGTGGCTCAAATTTCATCAATTTGTATCGAAGAATAATTTTTTTATAGAGCCTTAAATGTTTCAAGTTTATTGAATTTGTTTCGCTTAAAAGATATAGCAGGCATTGGAATTCCGAATAATTATTGTTAATCTAGAATGCTGTTCCTTTACTTACTTCACAAATTAATAATAACGTTAAAACAATACTTTACAATAGTCTCCTATATCCCCAAACCCCTAAATAGTATTTTTTTAAAAAATAGATTGAAAAAAAATTGTAGTAGACTGAGGATTAGCAGCTGGACCATCGTAATAGGTTCGACAAGTACATCTAGGATGCTAATATATACAAAAAACTTCATTGAAATCGCGCTTACCAAAAATGTTTTAGAAGGGTGTCCTGATTCTTAATGGGCCACACTGTATATAGGAAGGAAGAAGTTAAGTTTACTGATAGTCGTGGTTATTAAGTATATGAATTGGCATGTAATTTGACCGAGCAGGTGGCTCAGGGCTTAGCGTCTCGATCGCTCAACCCAGAGGTCGTGGGTTCGAATCCCCATTCCGCCAAACAATTTTTCATTAAATTGTTTGCTCGTAGATCAAGGTTTATTCGCAGGGATGGCCTAGGATGGGAAGAATATCAATTTGGTGTTAATGTGAGAGATTAAAATCAGTTGATGTTTGACTTGTCCCCCTAACTAATGAGGTTTTCCAGGTTTCCCTCATTCCAGCACTGAATGGTGGTTAGGGCCTACCAACGTAAGTCGTTCCTGAGGCGCAAATGCGGCCCGCGAAATAATAATATGCCGCCCCCTCTCCCACACAAGTCTCAGACTTTCGGGCTAATCCTTGTGATTAGAATGAGGGGTAGAGATATTATTATTATTACTATTATAATTTATTTTCAGAAAGAATTTAAGAACAATTAATGAATTTCACAATCGAGTTTCCTTGATATTTGCTTTTGAAACACAATTATGCACTAAGAACGCATTATTTAGTGTTATCATTTCAATTTGGGACAGGTGTATTTCCGTAGATATCTGGTTGGTCATAAATCACAAGAAATAATTTAAAACGTCACGTTGTATGTTTATGGTTTTAGAAGAGCACACTAAAAACCAATTTACAACAATGGAAACCGACTAAACCCCACCGAAATTTAAATCCATACTTTATTTGCCTCCAGCCAGACCCAACCCAGTTCCTCTCGAACAAATTTATTGAAAGGTGCCTTACAAATATAAATAGATAATAACAGATTGAATGTAAATTTCTGGGATACAAAAAAACGCCACATTGTGTGACTGCAGCGGAGGAGTGGTTCTCTATAACCAGTTCCTAATCTCTTGAAGAGCAAACGCGCATAATGCGACAGGCGCTCGAGGTGTTCATCGTGCTATAACAATCCGTTGCACACTTGGCCAGACGTCCGCGGCGGGTTCTCGACGAGAGACCTCTTCCGCCAGCGGCCATCTTCTCCTGAACCATCACAGTATGCACCACAACTTGAAATTTCTTTTAATTTTGGCATTCATCTTCCCTAACTTAATCTTTTATGTCAACAGATTATTGTATGTACATCGTACTAGTAGATATCGCTATAAATATACCAGTAAGAGATAGACGAAACATTTAAAGACTATTTTACCGTTCAATAACAATTTTAATTCCTCTAACTCCTAAAAAAATATCATTACAGTACCCTTTGCATACAGCCTTATTCAGAACTTATCTCTAAAACTTTGAGGATATGTGCATCCTTAAATAAGAAATCGATATCACCAAAAAAATTTATAATAAAAGGCTTAGGATTTCCCGTAAACAATGTTTAAAGTTATACCATTATAAAGGACTACGTAGCTGGGCAACTGTACTTCAACATCTGATATATCAAATTCCTTCAAAAAACAGTAAACAACAGTTTTTGTACCTGGCGAACTCCTGGCGAATAGAGTTGGAGTGGGGATAATATCTCTATTGTCTATGAGTCGTCAGTCTTTGTGTGTCGCTCTCGCGTGTGTTTTATTTATCTTAAGAGTGTTAAACTGTAAAATTTTCAAAATGGCTCATGTGTACAGTAATTCTGAGTTAATGGACATGATTCTTATTTATGGCGAAGTTGGACAAAATTCATTGGCAGCTTCGCGCTTGTATGCGGAACGATTTCCAAATCGACACACGCCAAATTATGCAACTTTTACGGCAGCGTTACAATGTGGCCGTGATATTGGTAATTTACGTGCAAATCATGGACGAGATGGTGGCCCGGGACGACCACAACGTATTTTAGCAGCTGAAGAACAAGTGTTGAATCTGGTCCGTGACAATACGCGATCGCTAGGCAGGTGCCTGGGGTATCCCAATCAACGGTGTGGTGCTTACTACACGAAGCTCAGTTTTATCTGTATCATATCCAGCTTGTTCAAGCACAGTTACCAGTGGATTATCAATTACGAGACGAGTTAGGTTTTGTGAGTGGTTGTTGCAGCAAAATGCTGAAAATCCCCAATTTACTTAATAATTTGCGTTTACAAGATCAGCGACCAGGAGGAACATTAGCTTTAGTGCGGCAAAATTGGATAAGGCGTGCCCAAAAGTGTGTAGAAGTCGAGGGACAAAATTTCGAACAACTTTTGTAACAAGGTATGTGCAAATTTTTTATAAATTTCATGTTTCTAATACCTAGTAATCAAGTAGCGCAATTCTTCAAAATTAGTGTAACAAAATTTTATTCATTTTAAAGACACGTCACTTTGGTCACATCTATCTATCTTTCAGTTTATTTTAAAGTAAAAACGCTGCAAATCTTTTTTGCGCCGGGTGTTATACTCTCAGAACGTCCCAAGTTTTTTCCGCGACATCGCCAGTTTGCATTGTCAGTCCCAAGGTCACTCCATTACAGTGGACCAGTATCCAGCGGCGCGCAATGAAAAATTTTTAAATAGTTTTCAGACCCCGCAAAAAAGATTTTTTTTTTGCACTACCACATTTCTACATGTATGTTGAACATCCCCAAATTTTATTATGGATAAGTTCTGAATAACCCTGTATAATGTTTAACTGAAATATCGGCGTTAGATTTGCAATTTTATATTTTTATAAACCAATTGCAAGTTTGAATTAAATAACATTATAGACTCATCAACAGGATTCACACGATGTGCAAACTAACACAAAAAAATATAACCAAATGGAATGCTTAATATTTTAACGCAACTAATATTTAACAGTTCATCCTCGTATTCCCATTTGAACTTTACAACGACTGTTTATACTGTTTATAATAATATTCTTGAGAGGGGTTGGAACCTTTGGTGTGAAGATAATTCTAACGTAGTTTTCCACATAACACCAAAACACTATACTGCACTCGACGCGCGTTTTGCCAACCAAGTTGGCGTCCTCTGGAGATGGTTAACCCAGTTTTAATCATCTCCAGATGATGCCAACTTGGTTGGCGAAACGCGCGTCGAGTGCAGTATAGTGTTATGTGGAAAACTACGACAGTGTTAATAATAGTATTGTCAGTTATAGCTAGTGGAAAAGCATCCCATCATTCATTAACGTCATCACTCAATTCACCTAGCTTGGTGGAATATTTTAATATTACACTTCAATGTGACCAAAATCATCTCTATCTGGCTTATGGCAATCGAATGAATATAGGGGTCATTGCATTCGAACAATCTTGACATTATGTATATACATATAAATCACTAACTACAGCTCTATGTGACAGCTACAAATATCTAGTTAATAAGGTATACACATACGCGCCAATAGCAGCAAGATTCGACGTATTTATCAAAATCAGGAAATAGTATTTATTCACAAGTGTATTGCTTACTGATACTTATTAATGTTAGTATGAAAATATCTAGATATTTCTGTGCTGTTGTTCGTACAAGGTAGGCAAATCATCATAATTGCTCTAAACCTAAATGTTAAGGGAAGTACAGTATTTTGTGTTCTGTGAGAGCAGAGCAGAGATAGACTATCGCTTCTCTTAGAATAAATTAATATATCGATCTCCAGCTGAGAAAAAAAAGCTATACAGTGGAGACCAATCTAATAAAATTACTTTACCTAGGAAAATCTCCAGCTGGTGGAGCACTAAAAGATAATAATACCTAAGATGACATCGAAAATAGACCAGTGTCCACCATAGACCAGGAGAAAACTAGGTTATACCATTAAAAAATACCAAAATATCTGGAATGACACCCCGTGTTATTAATCTATGATAAAACCTATAAAGGTGAATAAGGTTTTTGTGAAGCAATTGAAAATATATTTATATTAACATCTTTATATAACACGTAAACTTAATGACACAGTTTTTATTCAAAGAACATGCTACTGTACAAATTTAATAATTAGTTGCAATATGGAAAGCAGCTATAACTGTTGAACTATTTTAAAGGAGTTTTAGAATAGCTTATTCAATTTATATCCGAATTAAAACGGTGATAATACCAGCACCTTCACCAAAGGTATCCCCGAATTATTGCAAATATATGACAAAATTTTAGAAAATGTCAGATATTAAATACCAGTCACTGGACATCTACAAATTCTTTAGCTGAAGTAATAAGTTAAATTTAAAAATTAAAACCACTTTCATATAAATATATTTTTCCACGGTCGGGAGTAGAAATCAGTTTCTACGACATCAAAATTGAAACAGAAGTAGTCGATTATTCCCAAGGGAGTATAATGCTCCCAAGGGAGTTTACATTATGGAGAATGTTTTTCATGCAAAAAAAGAGGTAACATTGAAATTATTTATTGACATTTAAATTAAATGTAACATTTGTACAATTTTCAAAATTAATATTAGAAGGAATATTACTTTCGCTTACATATAAAGTTTTTGTGATTGCGCTAGTGGTGGTACCTACTAAAACGTGATTAGCAATTTTGGTCTTATTTTCAATGGAGTTCTCGACATCACCCTCAGCGACTGTCGTTGATTTCCAACCAGCATGACGCTTTATTGTCGTGATATCCACACCAGCATCTGCCAGTAATGTCGCTGAAGATCTTCGTAAGCAGTGACCAGTATAACATGCACTCTTATAGTATAATATACTATTTTACCTTTGTTTTAAATAAATAAGGAGACATTATAAACTAGATATAGTTTATTTCTACATTCCCAAATTTTCAAGACTCATAATTATTCACTCTGAGAAGATCTGACCTACAAATAATGAAACTTATACTGTATATTTGCACCTTTACTATTATAAAATAATACCATATACACGTTTTTAGTATAATAACACATTTTTAACATGGGTACAAATACTAAAAGAGATAGATAGATAAAAACTTTATTGACATTTATATACATAAGTGGTACATTTACAGTCATAAAATCATAAAATATCATAAAATAAATGTTAGTAAAATGTACCTACACATTTGGGGGGGGACTGTAAAAGAATCTCATACAAAATGTATGAACTGATGTGATAGTAAATCTTGAAAAGAAGTAACCAGAGACACACCCTATACAGTGCATAATAATTTAAACTTGTGAAACGTATTAACTTATCTCATATACAGGGTTTAAAAAAATAGTATACCGGACTTCGAGAAGTGGTACTACATCTAAAAATAAAAATACAAGTTCCTAATAAACATATATGTCCTAAGATAGTTCCTAAGGAAGCTACAACCTTTTAAACGGTGGATAAAGAGAATGGTTTTTATTTATTTTAGAAAAAAATTTTTGAGCACTGAAAGAGAACGTGTACAAAACTGTCAGCTGAATTCGCATAAAAACAATTGACTGAAACTTTCAAACCTAGATACGCCACCTTTGAGACGAATAATTGTAAACTATAAACGCAAATATCTCGAAAACCGTTTAATGTAGCGAGTTAAACGAAGAAGGAAAGATAGCGAGTTCCTTACCATTTTTACGTAAAAAAGTCGTCATTATTATCAACTAATGTTAAAAAAATTTAAGCCAGATCACCAAATTAAAAAAAGGTCCACCAAAAAAGGTAGACCAAATTGGTCTACGGCTGTTCCTATAAAAACTATTCTTTTTATCCACCGTTTAAAGGGGTGTAACCATTAGGAACCATTTTAGGGCATATATGTTTATAGCAACTTTTCCGGTACACTATTTTTTTACACCCCGTATATTTAAATATAGCCTTAGTGAAGAATACTCTTTGTTTGGCCTTAAAATAAAGCGGTAATATAATTTCACGTATTCGAATAAGAACATATTTTTGTTATTATTTTTCATTTATGTAACTTCTTGGGTGTGTAAATTTCCTAGAATCACTCCATTTTACATCATCATATTCTCCAATTAGAAAGGATACTTTATATCCATTTTAAAATATCTAGCTAGTTGCATTATATCAAAGTCAATTTTTAAACCTTCACCTTTCTGTGACATTCATAAAAAATTCTTAAAATATTTGCTCTTTATAATATGTAATAGGTATTACATATGGTTGTTCCATTCACCTCTAAAAATCTATACATTTTTATATACATAAACATAATCGACGCAAAATGAGCTCTTTAAAAATTATGTTTATAAGGCATTTGGCTACATGTACATAAGGCATTTTGGCTACAGAAATATCGTGAATTATTAATGTAAAAGCAATGCTAATAATTTGAAAATAAAAAGTGTTTTAACTGTACCTAAATTAGATGTTTTAGGCATTTAAAACGCACAAAAAGTTACATAAAAGATATAAAAAATATAATAAAAAAATAAAATAATAATAAAAAATAGTAATAAAAAAAATAAAAAATAATAATACCTACCTAATAAAAAAAACAAAAAGAGTTGGTAATAACAGTTACTATTGATAAAATATCTTAAAAATATATACCTACGAAAACTTGTAATATTGCATAATGTAGCTATTATTTAGTCTACTTATATATAGATCCTCTAATGTACCCAGAACACAATTGCAATGCACAAAAAATATTCGAAAGTAAAAAAAATACTTCTAAAATAAAAGTTAATGAGAAAGGAACTTTAAATAAAGAGACTATAAAGAGATAAAGGGAATATGTAATTAGAAAAATAATAATTAGGTAGCTATCACATAAAACTAAAATATACTGAACAAATTACTTAGAATGTTCTCTTAAAATTAATTTAGTTTGTGCTTTCTGACAACAGTTATGTATATACCTTTTTTTTATTTCTTCCAATTAGAGTAACTGATTATTATAAAAAAAACCTCATATCCACTCTAATAAAATTGGCTCTCTATTGGCGCTCTAAATGGCGTTATCACATTTTATAGTAAAACTAGACCATATAGCATAAGTAATGGAGTCAAAAATTATCTAGTTTTTATTTTCTTAGAAAAGATACAGGGTGCTTAATTCATTGCGATTAAAATACAAAAATGCTGATATCTTCTGAACTACTCTGTATAATACTGTAAACCTTATACTGGCGAATTCGGAAAAATAATCCGAACTCAAATATGAAATAAAAACTATGTCATTCCATTTAAAAAAACATAAGTTTTAGGGTTTATATGAGATGCTAAATATTCTTTGTTATTTATTACGCCATAAGAGTTACGGAACTTTGTCACACTATTCTACCACCCTGTATGTATGGCTCGTTTATTTTAAGAGATAAGCAGTTTTGATTAGAAGTTTTCTTGTCGCCTATTAAATTTATGGGTAATAATAATACATGGAAGATTATAGCAGTGCATGTATTTTGTTTTATTTATTACCATTTTTCATATAGGTACTTCATTGCCTCAAGTAGCTTCATTGCACGGAAAGTTGCCTTTCCTGAAAAATGTTTGGTCAGTGTACGATAAGGCCAGTGCAAACTATTTTTACACCATGAATTTTGAATAAAATACCTTCTGATTCATTTATTCTAGAGGCTGCTTCAAACTACAGCCCTTTTAGCTAACTGAAATCAGTCAGCAGACTGAAAAGTTCCATACGAATTTTTTACCAAGGGAAAAATTGAAGCAACAATATCAGGGCCCGGAGGCCCCCAATCCCCTGTTATCGTGATAGTTCACAGTGGACTCGTAGAACC
The DNA here is from genome assembly GCA_963924545.1 of Pogonocherus hispidulus. Lineage (NCBI taxonomy): Eukaryota > Metazoa > Arthropoda > Insecta > Coleoptera > Cerambycidae > Pogonocherus > Pogonocherus hispidulus. The sequence continues at coordinate 15,091,712 of OZ004700.1, forward strand.
GCATTACAATGAACCTGTTACCGGTGGCGTAAAAAATCGAGATGCACCTTCCCAGCGTCTTCGACGACATCGAGAGGTGGAAGAGGCCTGGCCCCGGGCTTGTAAAGGGGTCTCCGAGCCACACACGATGGTTCTTGTGACCCAGTCAGTCCTAACAATCTCATTTGCACGCTAACTCTTCAAATCTTGTATTGTCTTCGGCACGGCGTATGTAGTTAAAAGCTATTAGAGGTGTAAGAGCTTTGGGAATACGCGTTAGGAATTCTACCACCCAAGTCAAGGTGCTGAATCACTGGAAGGGACCATTGGTAAGTCTATCTTGTTAGAGGAGTTGGTTGTGTACAGGGTGAAGTAATTTCAATGGTTATTGCATTAAAAATGCAAAACATTGATAGCGGGTTTCATGTATCTTCCTTAAACTTGGTCTCATGTCCAGTAGTTTAGTAATGTTTTCCACGGTATACAGGGTGCCCATTATCTATCTCCTGACATGGCTAACTTTGTTAATAGTGGAGATAGAGAAATTAGCAAAATTGGGCAGAATTACAAGAGGAATTCAGTGCCTCCTTCAGATTTAATTTTAATTTTCAACTTTTCGAGATATTTAGAAAAAACTGAAAATCGACAAAAATTTTAAACTCAAATATCTCGAAAACTATAAACGATACAAATAATATAAAAATACTGTGTGATAGCGTTTTTTACGTGGAATTAAGCGGTGATATTGAAAATTTCACGGGGATCTTAGTTTTTGAGAAAAAAAAATAAAGTTATGTTTTTTTAAATGGTTGCCTATGGTATCAATAAAAAGCTTATCTTTTTCTGATTTCAAAAATATAACATTTACCTAGTTAGAATTAACTGCCATGAAACTGTTTCATTACTAGTATGATATCTGTTCTGTTTTAAACTGTTTCATTACTATCTCATTTGGAAAAACTATAATTAAGAGAAATCTGAAAATTTGGTAGCATACCAATGTCGATGGATGGGACTAAAATATTTTCCAAAATGGTTTCACTTTTAGTTATACCGGAAGTAAATGTGAAACTTCCTCATTTTAAATAGGACACCCTAGATATATTATTAGGTTCTACCCGTAATTCTAAACACGTTTTATGTATCACGTCCTTTACCTAAGTCTAATCGTTTCTAATTGCCATTCTGCACAGAATGGACAATTTTCGCAGCTTTGCAGAAGAAAAGTTGCTAGAATCCATTGTCTAATTTTTTATTTGAGAAACTGACCCAGCAATGCATAGCATTGATATTTTAATTTATTCTCGACTTTTAAGCTTATAACATTATTTTGGTATTTTAATCCACAATTAGCTCATGCAAATCAGCAGACTATTTACAGTCTAGCACTCAGTATTCGGTGAAATAGGGTTAACGTTTTTCGTTACAAGTATATGAATTCCTCGAATTTCAAGTAAAGTATTTTAGTAACTACCTATAACCACCCAGGAAGATAGAATAACAAATTATGATGTTAATTTACATATATGTCAGTTTTAAATTTACGTGTAAGTACCTTATAACAAAGGGAACAATAAATAATAAGATGTATATAAGAAAATACACATATAGATGTTTGAAATATGAAACTATATAAGTTATTTTAATCCAAAAAAACTAATGACTTCCAAAACTTTCATCTCTATAACTTACCTTCTATAGCTAAATAGATATATATAATTTTTATTTAAGGAAAACGTTAACCTTAGCAGTCAAGTATTTTGTGAGTTTTGTGTTTATTTACAGGGATATTTCGATGTGCATATCAATATTTTATTTTTTCTAAATACAGTTTTTAATTAGATAACATCTGTAACTTATTTGTGGTGCGTTTTCATGATTCATGGTTTTCTTTTGGCTTAACACCAAATAACAAAAATCAGAAAACCAGAAGCATACAAATTAAAATACATTTATAATATAAATAAAATAAAATATTGACAACGAGTTGAGGAGCAACTTGAAACATTTAGGAAAAGGCTAGTGAAGTGTTTAATTTCTTTTAAACTTTATTATAATAATTATTTTATTTAGACAATTCAAAATATAATTTGTAGTATTACAGAATTTTGTAAGAAAACTAAAAAACGCTGATGAAATTTAATTAATTTATAAAAGATTTATTTTATTGCATATTATACAGTGGTTTTTTGGAGATAACTTTAGAAGTTTACATCAATACTACACTTTGAATATTTAATTTCTACGCTTCTAGTTTCCTGTTTTTTGTTATTTTACAGGTGATGTAATTCCAAAAGAAAACTTTGAAACATTTTTCAATTATTATTAAAAAATTAAAATTAAAATACAACATAAATTAGACAACCTCTTAAATCCAAATCCAAAGGCTGTCCAGAAGGGAATTACACATTGAAAAAATTCACATATTTCGCAATTCTTGCAATGAATTAAAGAAATTTGGAACTATAGAAAGCTTGCAAAAGTTACCTTCTAATTTGAGAACTTACCATTTGCGACTTACAGACTTTGCCACCTTGTATATCACATTCACATGAGAGCTCAGATTCTCAGACTTGCAATTTGCAATATACGAATACGAATGCCAAACGCCGCCCACGCCGCCCGCTCTAACCATGTCGGTGTGACATGCTCATTGCGTTACACTTTTCATCGAAACGTAACCATATACCTTTGCGATTCTATAAGCATTTTCAATGCTAAAACGCAGACACTCACCCTATATCCACCAACATTGTTACTGATGGAGATAGGTATCGAACCCAAGCCGTAATAGACAGCGTGATTGAGAAATGCTGTACAACACGCTCTAGCCCACTGCTCTACCGTGGCGATAAAAAGCTGTTATCCACTTATACAGTGAAATCCAGAATAATTGACTGGATTCCGGATGCTGAACGCACCTTGCCTCAATTGCTATCCAAACTGCTTTCCGTTTGTTAATATTATTTTATATCCGATTATTATAATTAACAATAGGAAAGAAAGTAATTTTAGCAAACGGGAACCAGTTTTGATAGTAATTGGGAGAGAGTGAGTTCAGAATTCGGTCAATCATTCTAGATCTCTCCGTATTATACAGGGTGCTTCAAATTCGATGCAATACATGGGGATCTCAGAAACGGTAAGAGATACGAAGTCGGTTAAATGAAGGCAAAGTTGCGTATTCAGGGGGGCAACATAATGGTGAAAAGAGATCAAAGCTAACTTGATTAGTTTTCGAAATATTTTGAAAAAACCGAAAATTTCGATTTTCGTTTTTGTTTTTTTGCGGGCCTATTTGATGGGGTATTCAAAAATAAAGAGCACTTTTCTATAGCAACTTTTTGTCCTTTATCGAATGGTGTTAGTGAATTTTCCGCAAAACGTTTCGTTTCCCGGAAACCAACATCAACTTAATTTTTTTAAATACGAACCTGGAATTTTCTTTCAATTTTTTGGAATCATTTTTGTGACTTGATAAAGGGTTTTTCAATAGGAACGCTCGATCTTTGTAATGTAATAAAACAAATTGTGTAAGTTGAACTGACATGTTTTTATTTTTATTTTAAAACATATGTGAGCACATTATGTTTTAAAAATTATATCAGCTAAATGTCCGCCGCGGCTTCGCCTGGTGACTCGAATCCTGGAGATCAATTTTCGATTACGTTATCGCATAGAAGTGGCTCAATTTCACCAATGACGCGTCTGATGTTGGCCTTTAAGGCGGCAACCGTCTGTGGTTTGTCGGCATAGACACGAGATTTCACAAAGCCCTAGAGAAAAAATCCAGTGGCGTTAAATCGCATGATTATTTTTCGTCCAAAATTAGGATCAACCTCCAACTGCTCTAGCGCCCACTCAGCGAATGCAAGCGGCTGTCTATGATCGTTGGGCTTTAGTCCTTGGGTTAATTGCACTTTATAAGGGTGAAACCCTAAGTCCTTATGCAAGATTCGCCAAACTGACGTAGAAGAAAGGCCAAGTTCTTGAGCACGACGTGGAATGGATTGTTATGGACTGTGAGGCACACTTTCCCGGACTGCAGCAATATTTTCAACGGATCTTGCGCTTCGTTGACGTATAGGCGTTGTCTGATCTAACAGCGACCCGGTTGCTTCAAATTTATTTATTAGACGGCGAATTGTGGACTCTGAAGGACGACCATCAAAACCATAAATTGGCCGAAGTGCACGAAACGTTTGCCGAAGTGCACGAAACGTTTGCCGAATAGAACATTGATTTTGATAATAAGTTTTAACCGTTTCGAGGCGTTGTTGAATCGTATAGCGTTCCATAATGAAATGTAAAGACTAACTGAATACGTCCGTCAAAGATACAACCTGTCTGACTACCGACTTCGTCATACGCTGTTGCCAAACATCGAGCGTTCCTATTGAAAAACCCTTTAGAATGCCACAGATAGATAGAATGTGACTTGATAGATGGATTTTTCTTAGACAAAACGTTTAAATAGTGGTATTCTATCAAGTTACAAAAATGCTTCCAAAAAATTGAAAAAAAATTCCAGGTCCGTATTTAAAAAAATTAAGTTGATATTGGTTTCCGGAAAACGAAACATTTTGCGGAAAATTCACTAACACCATTCGAAAAAGGGCAAAAAGTTGCTATAGAAAAGTGCTCTTTATTTTTGAATACCTCATCAAATAGGCCCGCAAAAAAACCAAAACAAAAATCGAAATTTTCGGTTTTTTCAAAATATTTCGAAAACTAATCAAGTTAGCCTTGATCTCTTTTCACCATTATGTTGCCCCCCTGAATACGCAACTTTGCCTCCATTTAACCGACTTCGTATCTCTTACCGTTTCCGAGATCCCCATGTATTGCATCGAATTTGAAGCACCCTGTACTACTGAAAAGAATTCATATACAATACGCAAAATCCTCTTCTACTAACTGAACTAATTTGTTGGCAAGGGGAATTACAGAGTATAATACTTATTGTTTTGGCTTTTGCAGGCATTATAAGTTTTGTTCTCTGGAAAATGTTTAGTTTTTAGACGAGAGGCACATTCACCTTGATGGTTATATCAATCAGCATACAACTTGGTTCCTTGAAGTTAAAGGCCTAAATGTAACTGTAGAGAAACCACTCCACAGCGCCCGAGTTACTAATTGTGTGTTGTATCTGGGTATGAGATCGTCGGTACCTTATTTTGTTGAAAACGAAGACGAACATTCAGTTAGTGTCAGTGGCGGCTAGTCATAATGGGCACAAGGGCACGTGCCCTATGGGTAAGCACATAAGACTTGTGAATGTTGTGATATTTTATAAACTTTTATAATTATTATAATTTGGTGGATTTTTTTATTAATTTTTCATCGTGAATATTGAATCATTTGGTGCATACATATCCGTCTAGCGTCTAGACCGCTTCACGCTTCACCGTGTGTCCACTGGGCTGGGCACGGCCGCTGTGTGCCTGTTCTTTTTTCTTTTCTATTTGCATGCGCAAGAAAAGGATACACAGCTTCTATTTTTCCAGCGCGTCTTTTCTAATGCGTTCTGTTACGTCATTGAATGGGCGCTGCCCCGCCGACCAGACGGTACAGAGTACAGATACTTTTCAATCAGTTACAGGGGAGGCAGTTAGACTCTAACAGTATTATCTAGATGATAATACTGTTAGAAATAATTTAGACTCGTTTACAGCTGCCATACAATGTCTAAGAAATAATACAGAAGAATTAATACATAATGCTGACATTTTAACAGAACATTCCGAGGAACATTCTGTGGATAATTTAAGAAAAAAGAGAAAAGTTACTCTAGGAGACTCAAAGGTAATGCAGTGCAAAGAAATATGTGACATTATATTAATGAACGTACGTGAGAGATTTCAATTTACTGATTTTTTAACTATAGCCAATTTGTTTGAAACAACTATAGAATAGTTTTTCCTCTGGAACATATTAAAACAGTGTGTGCCTTATTTCCAAAGATCGACATTACAAAATTAAAAAATGAGTTGTATATAATGTATTCTAGAAATGATTTCATACAACATAGTGGTGCGGTTGCTTTATTTTATTACAAATGTTAAATAAAAATAATTTACTTACGACACGACGTTTTCGGAATCGGTTGAATTATTAACTATATTGTGCATAATTCCTATGACTACAGTCGAAAGTGAACGTGTGAAGTGAAATATGGAAAATAATTTTTCCATATTTCTGTCAATCGCATCAAAAAAGGGGATATTTGCCTAACGAAACCTATTTCTTCAAGCAAATATTTTTGCTCTACGAATTTCTAATTTTTAATTTTAAGGTGTTTGACCTTGAAAAATGCTAAATTATCGCCTGCGGCGCATTTTTTTCCCCTGTGCCCCCCATTCCCAAACTTCACCAGCCGCCACTGGTTAGTGTCAACCGAGAGTGAAACAGACACATTATTACATTTTTCGTGAGAAATTTAAGAAACTTTTGCCATGCACGAAATCTGCAAGTGCACGTGTAATGGTTTCACCAATAGTAGCAACTAGCAATACAGCCAGATGCTCCTTAGCCTTACTTCATAAACATTCAGAAAACAGATAATTTTTCACGGAACAGACTTCTCATTTAGCTGATCTGACGCCACCTGATCAATACATTTGGGGTATGATGAAGGAATCGGTTTTTCGGTTAGAACATTCGACACGAATACTGGATGACTACAACAAAAGATAATAAATGACCTATTTTTAACAACTTCAGCAACCATTATTTATAAATACCTATGTTCAATGACCTGTAAAATGGTCGTGTCAAATTACATTTTTCGCTAACTCAGCAGGTAATGGTGTCAAATTGCAAAATAAGGTGTCATATTACATTTTTTGCTAACTCAGCAGAAAATGGTGGCAAATTTCAATTTCCGCACACTCAGAAATAAGTCATTTTATTCAACACCTATAGAGTTAAGTGACCTATACAGTTCAAGGAAATTCACCGGACGCTCATATTGCTCTGGAATCTGCAAGTTGCAAGATTTTTTATTATAAAAGTACACTACCTTCGTTGAATACATTTAATCTTATACGAATTACCGTCGAGACAACTTGTTTATTTCCAAGTGTTTTTGTAGTTCACATCTTATAACCAAACATGCCTTTGTCGTTAGATGCAATTATTTGTGAGTTAAGAGAGCAGGAATTAGGAATCGACGCCATTATGAACGAAACGTAAGTTTTTTATTTCCTATACTTATTTTGATGATGATTTTTAATATCTTAATAATTTTGTTGTTTTTAATAATATTTTATTTTTATGTAGAACAACGGATGAGTTAAACCTCGCCATTGAGGCAATTCGAGAAGTGGCATTTGAGAATGCACCACCGAGTACATCAAAGGGGAAATCTTCGTCCCCGGATAAAGCCTCAAAAAGGATGCGCTTGGTGGCAAATGACGGGGACGATTTCGTCAATTCTCCATTCTCCAGTCCACAACAAGAAAATGGTCGAATTCATTCTGGGTAATGGTGCACACTTTGAATATTTGTATTATATAATAGCGTATCATACGTAACGTATTTATATGTAACGTGTATAACGTGTTTAACGAAATATATAATCATATAGCGCCTTGTCTTTTTCACCTTCTGCTATTTTAACACAAATACACGCCAGACCCCAGATTTGCATAAGTTTTAATAGGCTGTCAAATAAATTATACCGGATTGCGATATATTACTATTACTGAATCTATTGTTAGAAATCAATTAAAGTGTCTATAAAACTTGTCACAGTATTATCAGTAGCCATTGAGAAAGTGTCGGACGGGAATAGATTTTATTTCGATAATAATGGAAGCAATGCTATTAAGAGTAAGAAGACGCTGGCTGATATTGAGGAACTGATAATCCTTAATTGTAGGCATTCCTGCTAGTTGTATTTCAGTAGTAACCACTTTCCATATATGTATCATTTGCATAACTAAACCAACAATATCCTGCAAGTCTTTCACTTAGTGCAAATTCATGATGTTTTGTTTATAAATTAGATAAGAAATTTATTAAAGCTAACAATTATTTTAAGTTTGTCGGTTACCAAAACAAGAGAACATTAAAACCAAAACAAAAAACTTCGATATCAATCATTCTTGTCAATGGCCTATAACAATAACAAAATCATGTCTAACCAATAATAAAATTACCTTGACTTGACAAAATTTGAACTGTTTGCTGGAAATATGAGCTCTGCATACTTTTCAATTGGTAGATAGAAACATGGCATCTTAATTTATTATGCGCTAGGGAAATAGTGTAAGGAAAAAACAAAGCAGTAATAAATAATAATAATAATAATAATAATAATAATAATAATAATAATAATAATAATAATAATAATAATAATAATAATAATAATATCTCTCATTCTAATTGGAAAAATTAGCCCAGAATTCTGATACTTGTGTGAGGGAGGAGGCGGCATATTACTGTTGGTCACATTTGCTCCTCAGGATTGACTTAGTTGGTAAACCTTTACCACCATTCAGTACTGAGATGAGGAAAACCTGAGAGACCTCATTAGTAAGGGCGACAGTCAAACATCAACTGCTGTAAATCTATCGCATTAAGACCAAACAGAGGTGTCTTCCCACCCACCCCTACGAACTGGCCTTACGAATATAAGGAACATATATGAGTAGACAATTTTATTAAGAACTTTAGAGCGGTAGAATGGGAATTCGAACCCACGACCTCTGGGATAAACGATTTACACACTTTGAGTCACGGGCCAGATAACAATGAATGAATGAATGAGTGAACAATGAATACAAAAAATATATACAGATATAAATCGTGAATTATAGCGAAGTCATGTATTCAAACATCCATGGAGGAATGGATGAGAAACAAATCTCTAGAATGGTGGAGGAATCTGCCAGAACTGAGACAGGCAAAGCTATTCATTAAAGAACGGACGCCTAAATTCACAGCAGATGTGTTAGGCCAGAATAAAAAGGACATCAGAATAATAGTAGGTTTCCTAACAGGACACTGTAGGCTAAATAGGCACATGAATCTTATGGGATTGTCAGAAGATGCAACTTGCAGATTATGTCAAGAAGAAGAGGAAACTTCAGTACATGTACTGTGCCAGTGCAAGAGCCTGACAAGACTGAGATTTCAAATACTTGGGGAAGGTAGACCAAGAGCCATCAGCTACATGGAAGAGCCTCTATCAAGGCTGTGGAGTCTAATACAAAGGACAAAGCTAAACAGAGTGCTCTAAATAGGTTGGGAGTGCCATAATAGATCTTCTAGGTTGCGGTGGACCAGGCCAGGGGGCCGGCTCCTATATAAATCTAATCTAATCTAATCTAATCGTGGATACCTACTTCAGTAAACCAACAAAGATGTCCATAAATATCCAAGAAATAAAATTTATAAATGTAATAGTAAAAGTAATCCACTTTGAAGAAGGCATAGTAAGGGCTAAGCTCTAAGATGATATCGAATCGTAACAGGAAACTATATAAAAATAGCTATTAGCTATAACTATTATATTGCATGTAACTTTTCGTAAAGAGGAGTTAGAAACCATAGAATAAATATGGTCTAGCAGCTTATATATCTATGGAAAAAATTCATAGATTTCGCAATCCTTGCAACCATCAGAGACATTGGAAATGATAACACCATATACGAAACATAATTGTAAGCGCGCCTATCGTCCTATTTAATGAGACGCTACTCCATTAAGCGAGTACGGTATTATAACTGAACAATCCCCACTACTCTTCACGCCGCTCGCCGGTCGAGCACTGCACTATCTATATTAGTGGAGAAAAATCGCTGGTTTAACGCTTATTTGTGGGGATAGACCTCTCTAGAGGCACCAGTATTCGCGCTATAAGCCTGAGCGCGCCGTAATACTTCACTCTGATAAACGCGTGCGCTTTTTAAAAATTCAATATTCAAAAACGGTTACAGATGGTGAATAGGACTTACCAATGTAAGTCGTTCCTGAGACCTTTTTTCTTTTCATTATAGAGGATTTTTTATTATTCTTGTTCAGGAAAAATTTGTTTCAAAAAACAACTTCTTTAGTCTCAGGGGTTGTTAATTTGTAAGTGACAAAATACCCAATTAAATAAAGAATTGCAATAAACTAGTAGGTAGTTCAAGTATATATACAACTATAACGATCTATATAATGATACTGATGAGTTGATATATAACTGAGTAGATAGTAAGCAGGCAATTGGAGATTCATCCAAAGAAGCAAAGAAATAAAGATGCTTCAGAAAGATCCATATCTTCCTTAAGAAACTCAGATGAAAATTTTCTAACCTTACTACATACAAAATAATCTTAGTAATAATAAATATCTTTATATATCATTACGTTTACATAACATCCTTGATATGCATTCCTTAGTAGTATAAACAAACCCAGAAACTTCCGGTATCAAATTATTCATTCATATAATACCATTTATTCAGGTGCAAAAAAATCAGGTAGCATGTTAGTATTTACATTATATTTACAAAATAAATTCGCATAAAACATGCGAATACCTCACTCATAAAATAATAATAATAATAATAATAATAATGCCTTTATTTATTTTCAATAAATACAATAATTGAATATGAGTGAGAGGAACATGGTAGAGAACCTACACTACAAATGAAAATAAAAAGCCGAAGATCAGATGGTCATACACAGTATGGCCCCTGCTTTTCATCTTAAGCTCATTGCCGAGATTACTTAAAAAAAAAAAAATAATAACACAAAATAATGAGTATACTGATAAGGCTATCAAGATAACATAATAAAAATTTACATAGAGTTTACAATCCATATTGTGCAGCAAAATAATATATGTACCTAGTACTCGTTAGCAGACCAATATATCACTCCAGAGAAACAGAAAAAGAAACAAATAAATAAATAAACAAAAGAGTAGTTACTACATACAGAAGTTATTTTGTTGTAACAGCATTTTCTTCTTTAAATGGTATTTAAAAGATGGAATGCAATAATTTTTAATATCAGATGAGAAAGAGTTGTAAACTTTAGAAATCTGGTAAGTAAATGATCGTTTGAAGAATTCAGTGCAGTGAGAGGGAGGCGTAAGCATACCTTTAAAGCGCAAGTTAAGATTGTGGACATCCGTTCTGAACGTAATTTTTTTTGCAAGATAAGTAGGTAAACCACTATCTATGATTCTTTTAAATAGACAGGCAGAGTGCAACAGGCGACGCCCCGACATGTTTAACCAACCCACCTCCCTTAACTTATGAGATATGTGTTGTCCACGTCTGATACCAAATATCAGGCGCAAACATGAATTTTGAACTGTTTGTATTCTTCGAATGTCTTCTGAGAGGATGCATGGACCATAGCAAAATTAAACTTGGATAATATTAAAGATTCGCATAAAAGCGTTTTTATCTTTTGACTGAGAAAAAACCTGCTTCCATAAATTAGTTTTAAAGTCATATAAGAGGCTCGAATACAATTATTGATATGGAGTTTAAATTTAAAAGAGGTGTCAAGTGTTAACCCAAGGTTTTTAGCGTATTCTACTGGATAAATTAGCTGTCCGCCTACATTAATCGAAATAAGCTGAGCTATTACCTCCTTGACATTTTTTGGACCAAATACAAGCACTGATGTCTTACTTGCATTAATACTTAAAGAGTGTCTTTTGGAAATATTAACAATAGCACTTATATCACTATTTAACTTTATTAATGCATTATGAGTATCATCGGGGTCGAATGATAAATACAGCTGCGTATCGTCAGCATAGAAATGTACTTGGCAATGTTGCAGAGAGCTCACCAATTCAGACGTATATAATGTATACAACAGAGGCCCTAGGATAGAGCCCTGAGGTACACCGGAGGATATCCCAAGAGGATTCGAAATATCCTTATCTATTTTTGTCCTTTGGACCCTATTAAGAAGATAATTTTGGAAAAAGGTTACTACTTCCTCAGCCATACCCTGATACCTCAAAATGGCAACCATAATCTCATGGTTGATGGTATCAAAAGCCTTTGAAAAGTCAAGGAGAACCAAGACTGTAATCATTTTCTTATCTATACCTCTCATAATATCATCAGTGATATGTAACATAGCCGTCTCACAGCTATGACCTGGACGAAAACCTGACTGCACGTCAGGCAAGATATTATATTTACTTATATGACCACGCAATTGCATATCAATTTGTTTTTCCAGGACCTTGGATATAACAGGCAAAATACTAATTGGCCGCAGATCCTTAAACTGCTTAGGGTTGCTGACTTTAGGAACTGGTTGAATTAAGGCCTCTTTCCAACTATCAGGAAATACATTTTCAGTAAGACAATAATTAATTATGTGAGTTACGTGCGGCAGTATTATTGGACAACACAGTAATATTAGCTTTATATAAAATGGCATTTCGTATTGCCATCATAATGAATACTTTAAATTACTACATGGATTAAAATCATTTTTGTGCCCACATATAATTGTAATATTAGAAATAGCGAACTTGAACGTTGCACATCTGGCGTGTAGAAGTCTAAGGTTTCTGACTTTTTCTCTCTGTAGCTGCCATCATATGTGCTGATTCACTTATGATTATGCCAGCTGTTGGACTTGTTATGCCATATACAAGCACTCGCGTGTAGTACAGAAATGCGCCTAATCAGATAAAATATTTTTGCCAGTTATCCTCTCTAATTAACTATAGACATATTAATATGCATGTATGTACAGACTTCAGGCTATAACATGCTACAACAAATCAACATGAAATATAAATTTACCATCTACACATTTATTAAAAGGGATTAAGCTAAAAAAATTAAGCAAGGAATGTAAGGTACTAGTATTAACTATTAATTTCATTTGGGAAAGGTAGAATGAAGGCACAATTTGTTCATGTTTACCTATAGTTAAAGCTCTAAAAAATATTTGGTAACAAGAATTCTTCGTATGGAGTAAAATATTATTATCTATTCGGAGATATTATAAAATACTCACAAACAATTAGGTACTAATTGTTACTATACTATATACTAGTTGGTACTAGTTGATACTATACTTTTACATGGTTGTGATGGATCTGGTTTTCTACCTACTTGCTCGGGAACCTCACCTAACCTAACCTACTTGCATTTTGGAAAATGTTGGGTACAACAGGCTGCTCGCTCTTCTCTCTTATATACAGGGTGTCTCATGGTGACCACCCATTAAAATATTTCGGAGACTACTTCGATTTGAATTTTGAAAATTTGGGAAATCAGGTTTTCGGGTATGTCCTCAAATACCCGAATACCCTCAAATGTCCTCAAAGGTAATGAGGAGGCAGACGCACTAGCCCGAGAAGGCGCATCAAAGGACCTCATAGGACCAGAACCCTTCTGCGGCATAGCGAAGCCATGCATTAAAACATCCATGGAGGAATGGATGAGAAACAAATCTCTAGAATGGTGGAGGAATCTGCCACAACTGAGACAGGCCAAGCTATTCATTAAAGGACGGATGCCTAAATTCACAGCAGATCTGTTAGGCCAGAATAAAAAGGCCATCAGAATAATAGTAGGTCTCCTAACAGGACACTGTAGGCTAAATAGGCACATGAATCTTATGGGACTGTCAGAAGATGTAACTTGCAGATTCTGTCAAGAAGAAGAGGAAACCTCAGTACACGTACTGTGCCAGTGCGAGGGCCTGACAAGACTGAGATTTCAAATACTTGGGGAAGGAAGACCAAGAGCCAATAGCTACATGGAAGAGCCTCTATCAAGGCTGTGGAGTCTAATGCAAAGGACAAAGCTGGACAGAGTGCTCTAAATAGGTTGGGAGTGCCACAATAGATCTTCTAGGTCGCGGTGGACCAGGCAGGGGGCCGACTCCTACATAAATCTAATCTAATCTAATGTCCTCAAATAAAATAAAGGCGCTCAAGTAGCATGTAGCATAATCCAAAATTTTAATAATATAGAGGGTTTCCCATTTAAAATAAGCCAGCTGATAGCGACTTCCGGTATAACCTGAAATGCTACGTAGGCATTATTTTTAGGGATTCACAGCTTAACTTGATATTCAATCTACTTAACTTGAACTGACTTGAAATCAAGTCAAGTCCAGTCAAGCAACTTACTTCAAATTTACTTCGTAAATCATAAAAAAATATGAGTTTCCACTCCATTACACCAAAGCATTTCATTTTTCTCGACGCGCGTTTCGCTAACAATAGCACCATCTCAAATAAGCTGAGTGATAATAAGCTGATAAGCTGATTAATAAGCTGAGTGGAGTATTTTGTTGTGCAGTGGAAAACTCGCAGGTTTTTTTTTCTAATACAAGACTAAGTATGAATTTCCACACATACTGTTTAGGAATATTTTTACAAATTTTGTTCTGTTTATTTGATTTACAAATTATATAGCTATTAGCTGTTATAATACAGTTATGTTGTTTCGTTGCCTTTTTGTTAAAAATATTTTGTGTTTTGATCAATTAGATCTTTTGTTATATTTTTTTATTCGTGATGTGGTATTTTTTATTTTACTGGACAATTATTTTTTTTTTGGCGTCATTTACTATATTTTTTTAAATTTTGAATAATATGTTTTCAAATAATGTATGTCTTTTCAACGAAACTAAAGATGTTTTTTACTATTCACTGCACAATGAATAGGGAAACTCCAAAATAGCCCTAATCCTTTTTTTATTTTAATCTATACTCTCGAAAGTCCTATCAACAATAATTATTGTATCAGTCTACTTAATCAAGTAATCCTTTCCTCTTGTATCTAAAATCACGTTCAAGATATGAGACTAAAACGGACCCTTTACGATGGGTTTTCCATAAGTTTTGAACTGTGCAGGCCATCGTTTTAGTCCAAATTTCCACGTAAAGGGCGACTTGAGGCCGAGCGCGGGTCCGATTTGGTCTGTCCGGCGCGAACTGCGAACTTTCAACATGTTGAATATTTTTAACTGCACAGGCCACAGGCCACGACAAGAACTGTATCGTGCAGTGCGGGAGTCGGCCGAGTTTATTGAAGACAAAGACAAACGTATTTAAAAAATGTGAAAAGAAACAAAGACGTCAATACTACTTGTGGGTTGAAGCGTGCGATGATCATTTCAGTGACGTTCAGTCCGGTGTAACTACGTGATTTTGAGCGATATCACTCTGCCTATCTAGTATATTGCAATGCCTTAAATATTCTGGTGGCATATTTTAAATCTTCAAAAGAGTTACCGGTTGCCAGATTCTTAAGGTGACAGCTAATCTAGCCTCGAGGGGAATGGCGTCTCGCATAAGTTCTCGCATTTTGTTTCTCTATTTTGTGCTTTATTAAGCCCTGAAGTGTATTAAATGTCATTTCATCCATCCTTAAATAATTTGTATAATCTTCTGGATGATCTTCATTAATTTCCCGCAGTAAGTGAAGATGATTAATTCCTTCTGAGGTACCATTCTTTACTCCAAAATCTTTCTCTTTGTTGTTTTAATATCTGCTTCCTCTTCCTCTTTCGTACTGAAAAGTAGAATAGCTGCCATTTTTCTCTTCTTCAACGACGCCATATTTTAACTACACCTGTGAATATTCCTCTTTCGATTTCGTCGAGGAACTGACAAGAAATACATTACCAGTACCAACTGAACGTGTAAGGCTAAAAGAGCGGCACAGTTCCCGTCTTGAGGCAGGAACTGTCAGTTTCGGCCCGCAGGCCAAATCGTTACGTGAACCAACCGCATAACTATTGATTATGTATCCTTACATTTTCATAATCAATTAAAAAATTTCAACGCTCGCTCATTGAGCTCCAACTCTGAGAAATTATTATTATTGGCCACCAATCAGAAAAATATTATTTTATAAGGTAGTAGTGCAGGAGGGTATGTGTTTCAGCTAAAATAACGCAATTTCCCTGAGGCGCGCTTATGGTCGCCAAAGCCTCCTCCGTCACCAGCCTAGTGACTGGCGCGGCTATTTATAGATCTCATCTCAGCGCGCACGGAGTGATCCGAGACGCAGCGGGCCACGTAGTTGGAACAGTTGAAGGTGTTTGGCCCGAAATCGACTCGTGCCGAGCATGCGACAGGCAATTGTTGCACGCCTATGCTCGGGCCTACACTGAATTCCCCAACAACCCCACACACACACACCGACGGACTTCCTTACACTTTTGTTTACTAGATACACGCTTATTTTATGTGTGCACGAACCTCGGTCAAGTCGAAATTTATCATCTAGCAGGCGTGGGTGGATACCTTATTACCCGCATCTGCGGATCGCGCCGTTATCATTTTCACTGCATTATATTTATTTACATAAAAAAGCGCGTGGTGATACACAGATACGAGCCGCAACAAATTGTTGTTGGATAGATAGCGATATATCGCGAAACTTTGTTCGCGGGATACAAATGGCATAAATAAATGAAATGTTGCAGCAACCTGTTTGCCAGATAAGATACGGCCTTTACTTTTGTCTTACTGCATTTTATAACACAACAAAGCTATCGGCTAATGGGGCAGTTAATTGATGAAGGTTGAATTTTCTCCTGAACATTATTGACAATAATAATAATTATTATTATTATTATTATTATTATTAATAATAATAATATGCTTGCCGTTCCGACCCTCCTCTACTCCTTCGGAGTAGTCAAATGGACACAAGAGGAGTTGCGACAACTCGACATAGGAACACGCAAAATGATGCATCTCAATAGGAGTTTGCATCCTAGGTTGTCCGTTCCACGGTTGTACTTCCCAAGACATCGGGGAGGCCGGGGACTCTTGAGTTTGGAGTGTCTGCACAACAGAATGGTATTGGATGGAGCCTGCAAGGTAATCAGGAGTTCGGATCCCCTGCATGGTCCAAGACCATGAAAATGCAGGGGTCGGAGCATTTCTATTTAAAGCAGCACGAAGAGCAGCTGATGAACTCGGTCTCATCTTCGACGCTGAACGGGGAAACTCAGACTCTGTCACCGAGCTGGGACCCGTTCAGTTGAAAGCCCAAGTTAAAGCTGCAGAAGGCTTATCTTCTGCAGCTGCCTAAGGATAAGCCATTGCACGGTGTCTTCTATAAAAGCCTTGAAGACCATGGCTTATACGAAAGGCTTTTTTAAGGTCAGCGGAGCTGACCCCGAGTCGGAGACCAAGTAATTCATAATAGCTTGCCAGGAGGGTGTATTTAACACCCTCGTCTATCGAAACCGTGTCATGGGTATGGAGGTCCCTGATGTCAACTGCAGGGCCTGCCATAGGGCGTCGTTGACAATTATGCATCTGCTTTCCGTTTGTCCGACATAAACAGTCTCGCCTATATCCATAGACACAACGCGGCTTTTACTACTTTCGAGTGTTTTACTACTTTCTACGGCACTCATACGAGATGGACGAAACACCAGTGCTGCCATACGCTCCGGGGGATATCGAGTCCGTTGTGGGGAATGAGAAGTGTCGAATTTATTGGAACTACTCACTTCCCACGCTCAGGCAGATTCGAGCCAATAAGCCTGATGTAGTCATCCTCGACCACCAGCTCAAAACAGTGTTTGTCATCGAGTTCTCGGCTCCTGCCGAGACCAACATTGTCTTGGAAGAGGAGGAAAAACGGACGAAATATCGAAACCTTCTCCTCGAACTCCGCAGACTCCATCCTGAATATGCTGTGAAGCTTGTGGTACTGATAATAGGAGCCCTCGGTGGAGCAAGAGATACCTACACTCCTTTCAGAACTGAAGATCATACCGGCATGCCGAAATTCTGCAGATCTTCTAGCCGGAAGAAGGCAGAAGGCGGTCATTCTGGGCTCATTGGGAGTAGCTACTGTTAACCACCAGCGGCCGACCCTGAGAATCGGAGCCAGAGAATCGGTCGACTGGATTTCGACAAAAAAAAATAATAATTATAATAATAATGATATTTCATAGTTGGTTTCTTTTGGGATTACACCACCTGTAAAATAACAAAAAGCAGAAAACCAGAAGTATACAAATTAATTATTCAAAGTGTAGTAACAAGGCAAACTTCTAAAGTTTGCCCCAAAAAACCACTGTATTAACGTGTGATAAAATAATATTTGATATATTGACTAAATTTTATCAGTGGTTTTTCAGTTTTATACAAAATTTTATAATATTACATGTCATATTCTAAAATATGTCCAAATAAAATAGTTATAATAAAAAATTAAAAGAAATTAAACACTTAACTAGCTTTCGTCTAGACGTTTCGAGTTGATCCTCAACTCTTCTTCTGTAGACTATTTTTATGTTGAGAACTCTTTATATGAACGAGAAGTAGTTCTTGTCAGATTGACATTTTTAATTTAAATTGTCATCACATGCACTGATCACTATAATATTATTAATTTTCCATTGGTAACATCTTTTTGGAGTAGAGGAAGCCATGTTTGATCTATGAATATTGTTTCCGACGAAATACAATTATCACCTCTAATAATATTATAATAATACAATTATTATAAAATTTTGTATAAAACTGAAAAACCACTGATAAAATTTAGTCAATATATCAAATATTATTTTATCACACGTTAATACAGTGGTTTTTTGGGGCAAACTTTAGAAGTTTGCCTTGTTACTACACTTTGAATAATTAATTTGTATACTTCTGGTTTTCTGCTTTTTGTTATTTTACAGGTGGTGTAATCTCAAAAGAAACCAACTATGAATCGTCAAAATACACCACAAATAAGTTACAGACATTAATAATGATATTTATTTCAAATTGCTAACAGTGGACTAGAAAAGTGAGTTGCAACAATGTCAGCATTGTCAGAAAGTCGGAATACATAAAATACTAGTATAAAATCAAAATATCCAAATAAAACGCATATAGGGAAAGCTGACCTAAAATGGCATACTTGGTTAAAACGGGATAGTAATTATTTTGAAATACGCGCCCAGATTACAGATAGCATGAACTTACCCCATAATTGGTAACAGTGCTGCCAATAACCTTTGGAATAGAGAAGATCGCGACTCGCACTAGAGTCCTTGTTGTGTTTTCGTGTCCTTGAAAACTTTATCTTTCAAGATTTAAACTTTCTGTAATTTTATATAGAGGATCATACCTCCCAGATTGTATTGGAGATCTGGAAGGTATGTATCTATTAACATATTATATTTGTCTATAAACTACCTCAACAATCTCAGTTTAAAACACAAGCATGCTAGTATAAGTTAGGCTAAATGTAGTTTGTCTCATACGGGTAGAACGGCATAAATATTATGACAGTAAAACGGCATATGAGCCAAGCGTTATGCCATTTGAGTCTCATATATGTATAATAGGCCATCATCAAACTAATGTTTTATGCTATTCTAACTCAATATCTCTAACGTAAGAGCCGCAATCAAATAAATTATATCTTTAGATCTAGTTGTTTGCATAATTTTCATTTAGTGAATGAAAGAGGCAAGATTAACTTTCGCGAAATAAGGACACGCAGATTTGCACAATAATTACTCATGTCTATCTACCGAATTTTTGGAAATCAATTAAGGTTTAGTGGTGGAAGTAAATCTTGGGTAATTTCATTGTTATTGCAATTTCAAATTGCAATATATTTCAAATTTAAATTTGAACGTTTTATTTATGTTTTTCCCTACATTTAATATTTTTGGAATGTTATCATTCCACTATTCTTTTTTAACGGGGAACCCCTGTTTCCTATTAGATGTTTTCAAACGTAAGATTTTTAAAGTTATAGTCGATATAGAACCCTATTCAAATGCCGATTTTTTAAATGCATTTTAGTATTAGTCATAGTTTTATATTGTTTTGATTGTTTATACTAATTTATGCTATGACATATAAGGGAAACTGGCCTAAAATGGCATACCACTTTTAAAATCTAATTTTTTTGAAATTTCTATTAACTGGTTTTTATAGGGTCATAGCAAATAATATATCAAATATAAAAATTTTCAAAAAAACTTTATTTGAACAGTGGTTGGAATTATTTATTTTACCCATTTGACTATGGGTAAAATGACTTTCAATGCGTAGTCACCACTCGCACAACCTCTGCTTCTGGAATACGAGGTTTGTCATTATCTGTAGTGTACAATTTTATGATACCAGGCTGTTGATGGCCATACTTTTCATATTCCTTTGAGCAAATCAATAAAATAGTACTTTTGATTGAAGCCTGACACATATAATAATTGTTCTAGGACAACAACAGTCAACACTTACTCCTAATTTGCAACCATTTTATGTGTCAGTTATAATGGAATAATTAATCTAACAGAATCCGTGGGCCGACAGGTAGTTATTGAAACACAAAAACCAAGTGGGCGCAAAGAATATGTCTCTAGATAAAAGTCTATTAATTAATTATTATTAGATTAATCGTAAGTCCATATTTTGAGGGAAATGTACCGGAACCAATATAATCGTTGGGCAAGACTCGAGTCCAATTGAGCTATCGCATTACAAGTTATAATCTCGACGTTTTTGTCGATATATAAATAATTATTAGCTGCGGACAGAAATTAGTCTTAACAAATACAACGTGGGCGCCAGGCATTTTCTAACCCATATTTTGAGTTAGTTTTATTAAAAGCTGTCACTAGCAAGGTCGTTGACAAATTATTAATTGTATGCAATGGGGAAACTATTACGTTGTGTGCATTAATGATTATGCAAATTTTGCCTGCAACTTTTCAAATTTAGTCAGCAACAAGATTGCTTTCCACACATTGATAGATAAAACGTATCTATTAAGTATTAACGAACTGGTGTCGCACAGGCCTTCTTGATAACCAAATAAGTGCCTGAAAGATGCGAGTCAATGATAACATAAACCTTTGGTGTTCAGTCGATACATCGGTATAGTATAATTATAGAATAACTAGCTGTTTTTTTTTGTACATCTATATCTAATATAGTTTTTTTTCTATATCTAATATAGAAGACGTGCATTAAAATACTTTTTTATTTCTTCTCTTATTTCTTCTCTTTTTTGTACACAAATATATAATCTGAGAAACCATCCCTACTACTCACATATAATGATCTTCAAACATTTTCGATCCTTCTGGTCCAGTTTCCAGTTCATTCCAGAACATTCTAGCTGACGGCAACCCTAAAGACATTCGAGAACATTCTAGCTGAGAAAATCCCTATAAACATTCGAGAACATTCAACCTCGCACAATTTTTATTTTTTTTTTTTCAAATGTAGGGTGTAGGGGTGAAGAGTGAGAGTGAGGATGAAGAATATGTTTGAGAATTTTACGATATTTCAGGACATTGTAGACTTTCTTTGTAATTCTGGAACATTCTAGAAGGAACTGGAACATTCTTATTGAAAATTCAATAACGATACACATATTCGAAGTTCACCACTTTTAACCCCTATATCTTCCACACCACCATAGCTGCCGACATGCAACTACCATAGTGCATATTGGGAGTCTTGGAGCTATTGCCACATATAAACAATTGCAGTCTGTGGTGGGTAGTGGTGGCTGCAAAGTGAAATATATGGACACACGCATCTATTTTGACTATACAAGGTGTCCATTATCTATCTCCTTACATGGCTAACTTTGTTAACAGTGGAGATAGAGAATTGGTTCTGGTAACTGGTAACTATAAAAGACACAAATAATATAAAAATACTGTGTCATAGTGTTTTTTATGTGGAATTCAGCGGTGATATTAAAAATTTCACGGGCATTGCTGTTTTTGAGAAAAAAAATAAAGTTATGTTTTTTTAAATGGCAACCATAGTTGGCTATGGTATCAACAAAAAGTTTATTTTTTTCTGATTTCAAAAATATAATATTTAATATATCTTTCTCTTTTCTTTTGTTTACTGTAATGAACAAATAATTTATTAACATAGTAAGCTATGAAAAACAAACAAAGATCAGTAAACAACAATAAAATATAAATGTCAGATCACACTAAAGTCACGTTATAAACGTCAAAATTAAACATTCATCTTAAAATAGTTATTGTGAAATGTACACAAACGAAGAAAAATACGAATTATTAAATATTATATTTTTGAAATCAGAAAAAATAAGCTTTTTATTGATACCATAGCCAACTATGGTTGCCATTTAAAAAAACATAACTTTATTTTTTTTCGGAAAAATTAAGATGCCCGTGAAATTTTCAATATCACCGCTTAATGCCACGTAAAAAACACTATCACACAGTATTTTTATTTTATTTGTATCTTTTATAGCTTTCGAGATATTCGCGTTTAAAAATTTTGCCGATTTTCAGTTTTTTCTAAATATGTCGAAAAGTTGAAAATTAAAATTAAATCTGTAGGAGGCACTGAATTCCTCTTGAAATTCTGCCCAATTTTGCTAATTTAACCAATTCTCTATCTCCACTATTAACAAAGTTAGCCATGTAAGGAGATAGATAATGGGCACCCTGTATAGATAGATTTTTCAAAGGTAGGGTGTAGGGGTGAAGAGTGAGGTGAGGACGTATTACTTCAACCATATAATTTTACATACAACATTCTAATAGATGTAATCTCAACCAACCACTTCTCTTAATACAATTAATTTCATGAATTGAACAAATATGACAACCGTTTTCATCAACTATCGATTTCGTATTGTATTAAGATAATATATCTTCGAAACAAACAAGCAAATAATTTTTAAGGCAAGAATTCACCTACAGACAATAGTCGACATTTTTAAATTGTTAAATTAACGCCTGGCTTTTAGTCGCCATATGTGACCATGGAAAACTGTTACGATAACGTTTTTTGAGTTATTTAAACAGTTTTTTCTCTCGGTGTGGTCATGGAGTAATTGGAATAACACCCGGTTACTCCCTATGGAATCGTAGAATCAAACATTCTTATATAACCCACCCCAATTGCTTTTAAAATAATTAAATTTATTTTCAGGAAATATTAACTGGAAATTGAATAATGTAATATATTCTTTCCAAGATTCCATTATAAAAATAGAATAAAGTAAAATAGAATCACTGATCATATTGCATTTATTTGCACTGCTGCAGCATACAAAATTGAGCATAAAACATTCAAAAGCTTTTAATGAACAGCAATTAATTATTCATTAGTAAACAGTCTCATACGGAAATACGTCACTTATTTTAATGAGTGAAACCGATAAATATATGATACATTGTCATTTTATTTTGTGTGGTGCTTGCTTGCAATCATATACCAACCTACAGACTATTCTAACATAGCATTAGCTTCCGTATTTTTCATAGAGATAAATATTCAAAATTAAATCATTAATACCATAAATATAGTCTATACTAATAGAATATAATATTGATTTGGCTTTGAATAATAGTATTTTTCACAACTTCTAATATATGAAATAGGTATGTACAGAGGAGTCCATTTTTTATGGAAATCCAGGATAACTCAGAAAGTGTAAAAGTTACGGACAAATTAATTACAGTCTAGACCTACTCTTTTAAGGTCAGATTAGTTATGTGGTCATGTGTTTTCGAATTACAGGGTGATTTTGAAATTTTGCCTATTTCAACAGGGCCCTGTACCTATCCTTCTTATTTTGAGAGATATAGAAAAGGTACTAGTGGAATGCAATAGAGCAGTCTAACTTTTTCGATCAATTTTTATTTTTGGACTAAGGCTAAACTTATGTTTTTTTTAATGAGACATCCTGTATATCTTTCCTTATTTGAAAGTAACTTTTCTTCTTGATTATAACAATATATTTATGGATAAATTTAAATAGTTAAGTAACAGCTTTAATCTAATATTTTTCGCCTTATATTAATGTTTGAAATAAATAAGTGTAGGTAATAAATAAGTTTGTGTTTGTAATAAATAAGTTTGAATAAATAAAAAAATGTTTGTTCGTTTCTTAATATTTTCTTAATTTTTATTTATAGGTATTTTTTTAATTCTGAGCAAAACAGGAGGCACTTTGAACATTTATTGTAGATTTTTAAATATCTCGTTTATTATTACTTATTAATTTCTTTTATGAATCTAATCTGGTTTTTCAGAAACTGTTGAAAATATCATGTAGTACTAAGGATTAAAAAATATGTTTTTAATTAAATTACTTTTTCATTAAGATGGTACGTTAAAATGAAAAAACCGAAATGTCTTTCAAATTTAGGAAGATATAGGGCCTTATTGAAATAGGAATAATTTCGAAATCACCCTGTAACTCGAAAACATGTGATAATAGATCTGATAGCACCATCAACATGGCCTTGAGAAAATATTTCGAGACTGTGCAATTAATTTTTCCGTAACTTTTACAGTTTTTGAGTTACCTACTCTGAATTCCCAAAGAAAATAGACTGCTCCATAGTTTTCACTGTGTGTGTGTTACGAAACAAAAATGTTACAATTTACAATTTAAAGTTTACTTTATTAAAAATAAACTTAGAAAATAAACATAAAGTATAAGTAAAAGGATTCTAAGGGTATTATTTTCACATTAAGGAAAAATTGTCTATAAAAATTTTATTTTTTCGAACGATGTAAAACGACTGCAACAATTCTGAAAAATCTTTTTAAATAGAACGCATTGTACCTACTTATTTTAACAAATTTAAATGATGCGTCCTCTTCCAAATACATTGACATAAGTATCTCTGAGTATTAGCTAGCTGTCATATTTTAAACAGCAGAGCCAGCAAATTTATATACAGGGTGACCCATTAAGAACGGAAACACTTGCGTACAAAATTTGTTTATATGGACCGATTTGAACCGGATTTTTTTCAAAAGATAGATCTCCAATAGCTCTATGTTGATGCAAAATTTGAAGACGAAATTTTGATTTTCAAGCCCTACTACGAATTTTTTTATGTGAAAAATAGTAAAATTTTGTTATCGATTTTTTTGTAAAAAATTTGACTACACCACTGAATTTAGGAGCCTGTCGAATGCATTCGTACCAATTTTTGCGAAAAAAAGTTTGTTCCTAAAAAAGTTATGACAGTATCGGCAACACCAGTGTTTGCCTTTGTCGGTGAACTTTATAAAAATCGAATAGAACCCAAAGAGAAACAAAATTGAACAACTTAAACACTGGTGTAATTATTAATAAGAACCATAAAAACCAGTGTACACAAAATAACCAACAATTACTCTAATATAAACAACAATTGATAATAAAAGTAATGATTAGAAAATTCCATTTTTAAAAATGAAAAAGGAGTCTGTCAAATTGATTCACACTTTTTGAATAAAAAATTATAATGTAGTTATTTTTTATCTAGAAGGTAATATAAGTTTTGGCATAATAACCACGAAATAATAATAATTTGACGAACTCACCTACCAATTGTTGTTTATAGTAGAGTAATTGGTGGTTATTTTGTGTATACTGGTTTTTATGGTTCTTATTAATAATTACACCAGTGTTTAAGTTATTTAATTTTGTTTCTCTTTGGGTTCTATTCGATTTTTATATAAGAATAGGTTCACCGACAAAGGCAAACACTGGTGATGCCGATATTGTCATAACTTTTTTAGGAACAAACTTTTTTTCGCAAAAATTGGTACAAATGCATTCGAGTGGCTCCTAAATCCAGTGGTGTAGTCAGATTTTTTATAAAAAAATCGCTAACAAAATGTTGCTATTTTTCACATAAAAAAAATCGTAGTAGGCCTTGAAAATCAAAATTTCGTCTTCAAATTTTGCATCAGCATAGAGATTTTGGAGATCTATCTTTTGAAAAAAATCCGGTTCAAATCGGTCCATAAACAAATTTTGTACGCGAGTGATTCCATTCTTAATGGGTCACCCTGTATATTTGATTACAATAAGAATTAACTGAAACTTTTAAACAGCAAACTGACGAACGAGACTCCAAAAATATTAGTAAGACATTTATGGCATGAAATTGGTGATTTAAGTTACAGAACATGCCACATAATATTGAGACAAGATTTACAACTTCATACTTATTCGATTTATTGCCGATTCATATCATCACTCGAATTAATTCCGTTCAGAACCTTTTAGGGCAGGTTTGCCCAAAAACAGTTGTTTTGTCGTTGATTCTTAGCTGATCTCAGTTATGGATACTTAAATTTAACCTTTTTTACGGATAAAGCCGATCTATTTACCTATATATCTTATTAAGAAAGATATATTAACTCGATATGCGGTTTTGTAATGTAGAGAATCTTACGGTATAACTGAGGTTCTCTCCCGTTTAACTGCATAACATAGGAGTCTCGTAGAAATGAATCGCCGTAAGTTAGGGCTGTACGAGATTTTACAGGGTGTCCCATCGAAAAGTATCACATTTCGTCGCCTTATATCTCGAAAACTAAAAGAGATATCGGGATACGGTTTGGACAGAACGACTTAGGATTTTTGTAATTTTTTTTTTGGCACTGATGCCAAATCTCCAAACATATTAATCAATTTTTTATGGAATACGCTCCTCTTTGAAGTAAAATTACTTGCTTATATTAAATGGAACACCTTGTGTATTTTGCCATAATCAGAAAGCCTAATCGCTTTACTTTTCAAAAAGGTATGCATTGTTTACATTATCTTGAGATTTGTAGCCACAAAATTAAATTTGTTAGAAGTACTCTTATTTTAGTTATTACGAATGAAAAAAATATCTCCTTCTTTGTAAAGTTATTTTTAAGCTTTTGTACACTTATTTTAAATAAAAAACCCTATATATTTTATCATTTTAAAATCTCTGATCAAACTTGATGTGGAACTTGACTGCATTTGCTTTTTAAATGAAAAAACATAGGGAGAAAAGAATAATTCTTTAATAATCGGTAGGAACGAGTTTTGTTAACAATAACAACAAAGCACAATGACAGTAATAAAAATAACAGATAAAATAATCAAAATAACTGTATGAATAGAAACTACTTGAATAAGTTAGAAAACAATTTGTTTTAACTGCCCACCTTTTACTTCAATATACATTTGTGCATCATCCTTAGTAGTAAATGATCAAAAGTGTGTGATACTTCTAATGTGAACATTTTTATATCTATACTTCAAATATTTGACATAACTGACAATACAGTTTATTATTGTACTTTTGTTTTTCATGGCTACTGTGAAAACGAAGACCAGCTTCACAAACTGTTCAAGTAAGAGGTGCTCCCATTAAACTGAATTTTGTGGCTCCAATTCTCAAGATAATGTAAACAATGTTACCTTTTTGAAAAGTAAAGTGATTAGGCTTTCTGATTATGGCAAAATATACAGGGTGTTCCACTTAATATAAGCAAGGAATTTTACTCCAAAGAGGAGCGTATTCAATAAAAAATTTACCAATATATTTGGAGGTTTGGCAACAATGCCAAAAAAAACTTACAAAAATCTTAAGTCGTTCTGTCCAAACCACATCGCGATATCTCTTTTAGTTTTCGAGATATAAGGCGACCAAATGTGATACTTTTCGATGGGACACCCCGTACTAAAATTGGAACTGATTTCAACAGTTAATTCATACGACGTAATGTCAAGGCTCTCTAATTGCAAGAAGACAACATCTTGTAAATGAATTTCACGATAATGAACCACGGGATGGGTTTCTGCAACAGGATGGCGCAACCGTACAGCAGCTGCAGATACGATTAGTTAGGCCATACCATAAAATCTTCGTCTCCCGCATATTTGATGGGAATTTTTTGATTAACCAAATTGAAAACCACCATTTTTAAGAGTTCACCAGTTAATAATTTAAACACACAAAAATTTATATACAGGGTGTCCATTTATAAACTGACACATTTTAACTGCTTATAAGTCGAGAACGATAAATGATATCGATGTGCGGTTTTCACAGAACTTCATCAATTTTTTTAAAGTTTTTTTTGACAGTGTTGCCAAGTTTCAAAATTTACCTTAAATAGGAGGAAAAAAATTTATTACTTTCAAAGGCCGATTTGACAAAGAAATGTAATGGGACACCCTGTACTTTTTAATTTTACATGAAAGCCTGTTAACTTTCCTTTCCGAAAATGTATAAATTGTTTTTCATTGCAATCATTTCTTTGT
The DNA here is from genome assembly GCA_963924545.1 of Pogonocherus hispidulus. Lineage (NCBI taxonomy): Eukaryota > Metazoa > Arthropoda > Insecta > Coleoptera > Cerambycidae > Pogonocherus > Pogonocherus hispidulus. The sequence continues at coordinate 15,119,701 of OZ004700.1, forward strand.
CCAGAGCCTATTTTGGTAGATGACTCCTTTTTGAAAAGGTCCCTGCTCTAATTGATGAAAATTTTATGGTAATTACCTATGTATCGCTTTATCATGATTAAATGATTTGCGCTATTGCCATTTCTATAAAAAGTATTTATTCTATTAAATAACAACTACTAAACAATACTGTTAAATAAGAACTAACAGTAACAATAACCTCGGTAACAATACTTATAACAATTTTAACAACTGAACAATTTAATTTTAATTTATACGTAACTAATAAATTAGCTGCTGTATATGACCCCCATTTTGCTCGGAACACATATGCAGACGCACAAATAAGTTGCTGAAGGCGTTTTGTAGCATTTCCGGTGTAATTTGGTTGAAAACGTTTACTATGTTGTTGCGCAGTTCATCCAGATTTCTTGGGGTTGGACTGTAGCAACGTTCCTTTATATATCCCCATATAAAAAAATCTGGAATGGTTAGATCGGGAGAATAGGGTGCCCACTCGATTGGACCTGCTCGCCCAAGCCATCTATTTCCAAAAGTAGTATCTAAGGAATGCCTTGCGACTCTGGAGAAGTGTGGTGGTGCACCGTCTTGCTGAAAATAGACCGTGTTTAAATTCCCTTCCTGCTGAAGTTGTGGATAAAAAAATGTTTCCAACATATCGGTGTAATTGTTTCCATTCACTGTTGCTTCTTGAAAAAAAAATGGCCCATAAATTTTAGACTTCGATACTGCACACCAAACGTTCAGCTTAGGAGAATCCCTTTCAAATTCGTTATAAGTTCGAGGATTTTCATCCCCCCAAATTCGGCAGTTATGCTTATTTACCCGCCCACTAAGGTGAAATGCTGCCTCGTCTGACATTATTAAGTTGGTATCCGGCTCATTTCTAAAAAGATCTAGTAATGTTTCGCACATAAAATATCTTTTTTCAAGGGCGTGATTTTCAATTTTTTGGAAAGTTTGAATTTTGTAGGCTTTAAGCTTAATTATTTTTAAAATTTTATGTACTTTACTTTTTGACATATTTATCGTTTGGGCTATTTTTCTAATAGATATTTGGTTATTGTTCACGGACAACACTTCTCTCACCCGCAAAATATCATCCAACAGATTACCTTGTGCATTTAGGACTGTTCGAACTTTCCTTTTAACTGTTCCCTCCTGAGAAAATTGGTGTACCCAATGAAGTATAGAATTGCGTGAAGGTGGAGCTTTTCCAAAAATCAGCCTAAATCTTCTTCTCGTCTCCGTAACTGATTTGCATTCACTAAATAGTAACACGCAACGTGCTTTTTCCTGGGTGGTAAACATATTTAAACCAATTTTAAAACTTTAACAAATTGCAAAAGTATAGAGAACTAATTATTGAGACTGCCCAACGAACGACGTTAACAAGATTTGACAGTAGTTAAGGGATACAAAACAAATCATGCGATTCATAGCCTCCTTGACAAGCCAAAGTTAGAGGTTGTTATTGTTGTTAGTTGATACCGAGAATGTTATTTAATAGAATAAATACTTTTTATAGACATGGCAATAGCGCAAATCATTTAATCATGATAAAGCGATACATAGGTAATTACCATAAAATTTTCATCAATTAGAGCAGGGACCTTTTCAAAAAGGAGTCATCTACCAAAATTGGCTCTGGACAAAGAAATGATTGCAATGAAAAACAATTTATACATTTTCGGAAAGAAAAGTTAACAGGCTTTCATGTAAAATTAAAAAGTACAGGGTGTCCCATTACATTTCTTTGTCAAATCGGCCTTTGAAAGTAATAAATTTTTTTCCTCCTATTTCAGGTAAATTTTGAAACTTGGCAACACTGTCAAAAAAAACTTTAAAAAAATTGATGAAGTTCTGTGAAAACCGCACATCGATATCATTTATCGTTCTCGACTTATAAGCAGTTAAAATGTGTCAGTTTATAAATGGACACCCTGTACTTAATTGAAAAAAAATCAAATCAAGAATAAAAATAAATTTAAAATAAAATCAAATCAAGAATAAGAATAAATTAAAAAATATATAGAATTTGCCACCAAGCAAACTTCTGATACATTGGAAATTAATGCAATTATCATGGATAAAATAAAACACCTCCTTGATGCTCAAAAACGACAAAAAAATACCACCCTATACACGGTGTCCCACCAGGAAGGGCCGCGCTAGATATATGGAGAAGTACGTACAGAGTGATTTTGAAAATTTGGTTATTTGCAAAGGTCAGTGGGGCCTACCTTTTTAAAATATTTTCACGTTTCTGGCACTTCCGGTATAACCGAAAGTCGACACCAACTTGCTTATTTGAAGTGTTTTAACTATTTTAGTTTTAACACCTTATATATTATATCATTTCCGGATTCTACGTAAAATTCTAAACACATTTCATGTAGGACGTCCTATACCTATCTTCAACTGTTTTTGAAATATTGACATGTGAATATTGACATATTGCAATGACACCCCGTAAAATCTAAACGGCTTGAGATCAAGCAAAACGGTTTGCACATTCCTATCTTAACCTTTCATAAGCTATCGATTGACGCTAATTTTCAATTTAACCAAGAGATTAAATTTAATCGAAAATTTTTAATTTCTGACTATATCTGAAATTAGTGTTCCAACGATAGCTTATGAAAAGTTAAGATAGGAATGTGCAAACTGTTTTGCTTGATCTCAAATCGTTTAGATATTACAGGGTGTCCAAGTTGCAAAATGTCAATATTTCAAAAACAGCTGAAGATAGGTATAGGACATCCTACATGAAATGTGTTTAGAATTTTACGTAGAATTCAAAACTGCAAAACCATACAGGGTGTTTCATTTAAAATACGCAAATTGGTGTCCACTTCCAGTTATACCGGAAGTGCCAGAAACGTGAAAATATTTTTAAAATGTAGTTCCCACTGACCTTGGTAAATAGCCAAATTTTCAAAATCACCCTGTACGTACTTTGCCATATATCGATCGCGGCCCTTCCCGGTGGGACACCGTGTATATATATTTCCATCACCTACCCCGAAAATCACAAAACAACTATGAAAACCACAGAAAACGCTACAGTCATCCGAACTGCACACCTTTATCAACATATCAACAACACTCTACCAACTCATTGTTACACATTTTCCCTTTTTGTCTTTAATAACCATTAACCAAATTCACTCCCTACCCTATGTTTCACAGAAAATTAATTACAGAACTAAGTTCACTAATAGCACCCTTAAACATCGAATTCTTATAAAACATCAAAAATGTAGAGGTTCACCATTTTCTTCCCCATTGCCACCCCGTAATAGTGGGATGCTCGAACCATCTATTCGATGGAGAAACGTCCAATCTACACAACATCAAAATCATTTCGATCTGTCCACCCCTGTGGCCAACAATCGCCATCGAACATTTGTTACATTTTGAAAGTTTATACCCCTTATAATAACACAGGACTCATATAGCATGTACCTACCATATTATATAATAAATTATTCTACAATTCTCTATTAGATTCTACATAATTTCCTAGCTTATCTAACGTTACACTAGTGATTCCTAAAACATTTCGAATGTTAACATTTTTAACATTTGTCGTGAATAGGCAGTTCAGGCTTATCAATTTTTCACTGCTGTAGCTGAATATAATATTCTATTCTATAAAAGGAAGCCTCATTATTATTTAATTCGAACTGACACGACCACCACTTGAAATTGACATTCGCAGCCTCCGAGGAACAGTTTATATAGCTTGATACATTACAAAGTAAATAAATAATATGTTTTTTTACTTCTTGAAAGTTTCGCGAATGTTACACGTAATTTCTTTCTCCTACACATATGCGACAAACAGTTCCCAAACTGTTTTAACTGAGCAAGGACTACTCGAAAGGTTCCATAACTGTCCGCAAAGCAGTCCGAAACAAAGTAACGCCACAAGTATAAAGATATATACAGTAATTTCACTCGGCAAAATTTCTTTGAAGTTGGTGTCCTTAAGTTTTGTTTTTTTAACCCCCCCAAAAAGACCACTGCGCATACTACCCAGGCACGGTCATGCGCATTAGTGACCGTTTTTGGTAGATACGCTCAGGTCCGGACTATTATTTTTTGAAGTCAAAAAGGTGGCCTATCAGAATTTTGTTTGCAAATGAAACAATATTTTGTAGCCATGTTACACACAATACAAAACACTTATCAAAATCACAAACACAAACGCCTAGACACACAAACGTATGCTGATTACCTGTAAAAAAATTTTGTGGGCCATGCGCCCATAAAATAGCATACGCCGGCCCGTTCTTCCCCTTCTACATATCTACCAAAGCGCATACTACCCAGGAGCAGACATGAGCATTAAAAACTTTTGTACAAAAAATTTAAAGAGTGAAACTACTGTATATATCTTTATACTTGTGGTAACGCTAAGCTAGCTGTAAAAAGTTGTTCTAAAAATATTCATAAATAACTCAAATGCTTTGTCAAAGGTGCGCAAGCGCTTGGTACTTCTAGAACAGGAAGAAGCGGAATCCAAAAATACATCTAATTATTTATTTTCCCTGGTGATAGTGCTGATAACATATAAATAGAAACCATCTCGACTAACTTCATTACCCTATAGATCTAAACTGCAAGGTAGATAATAACGGTTAAACGATCTCTCCGCAATAAACTTTATTTCCCTGGTATATAATATAAATAAATTACTCGACTACGAGATCACAAACAATAATGGAATAACATTATGTTGAACAATAAACACGCAAAATGGAAAATAAACACTACGGAGCGACCTGACAGGACTCGAAAAAACCTGATGAGTTAGTAAAATTAACATGTACGAGTAATGGGAAAGGCCTGCGGTGGAATTTTCTCATTTTATTAAGTCCAAGACCGCCGTTAAAAGTTAAATCTTGTAATCGCCTTATAAGGTCTCAATTTACAGAGCAATAATAGTAAAACCTGTAAATACGATTATTGTTTACATACGCGCGTTTCCTTATTTCGAGTTTGAGTGATATCCATTCGCTATTGATGTCTTAACTAACATGCCACTTTGCATGAATACGCTATGAGAACGATCTCTCTTTCGTCTTACAAGTACCCTTTGGGTTCTATTAAAAAGTATTATGTTAGCCCGTATATACATTTAACATGTGAAACGGGCAAGCCGTCGTAGCGACTTAGCGTTCATATAATCGATGTGAAGGCTAAGCAAGGCTAAAGGCTAAAGACCTGCGGCCTTCCAGTGATCTGTGAAAACTATACAAACTTAGGCGAGGTTTGTGTAAAAGACTACTGTACCATTCTTCGGGTAGGACGCAAAGCCGGAGGTCTCTTGTCTATGAGATGATAAGCAAGTAAAAGAATACTACCCCGCTACAAACAGTGGTAGTTGCTCGTCTCCTGGTAAAGATCTCCTATATGAAAAAGTTATAAATGTTTTTACAAACCCTTGCATCTGTCAAAATTTTTATAAAATGTCAAATATTTTCGAAAGGATGGGGTTTAGGTATAGGGTATGCTACATGTTTTCGACTTAAAATGTTGTGAGCTTTCAAAAAATGCATGAATATATAGGGTGCTTTCCATTTAAAACAAGAAAGTTAATTGCGGTACAGAATTAACTTAGCATCCTGTATACTTGTCAATATTTTCGCAAAATGCAAAAAAGGCTACATCTACATTTTTTCTACATTTAGTAATAACGGAGTTATAGAAGAAATACACACTAAAAACTCAGTCTGTATATATTTTGTTTTATTTTTTCTATAGTATTTAAAATAAATATATTTTTTAAATCATGGCGATTTTGCATTAGGCCTTTTAACCTTTGGGGACGTAGCTCTAGGCCCTCTTAAATCCACCATTGCATCTTATAGAATGGACAAATCCTACCTGTAAATTTTAAGTCGAAAATTAAGAGAGGTATTTCATATTAAAATTTGTTGATAAAAGCCGATATACAAGCTCATTCCTGACAACAAAATATAGAAAGTAAATTATTCCGTTCAGGGGAATTACTTCCAGGTAAAACCCTAATATAAATAAAATATAAATGAACTATTTTGAGTGACATATTTGTCAGTGACTTGTTCTAGATAGAACTCTTTGACACTACCTGGTTTACCTCAGATTGTTAAATATTGACTTTTACTATTTTTTACATGGATGCATGGATAGCATGGATTTGCGAATTCACCAAAAGTGAGAAATGCAGGTAAAACCTTAGTGTGGTCAATCATCAATGAATTATTTTGAGAGGCACTCTTGAATTATTTTGAAGAGAGGCGTCTCTTCAAATATGAGATTTGTCAATCACTTATCTATAATAAGTGACTTGGTCAGCCAATTCATAAACAGTTTGGCATTATCTGGTTCTTCTCAGATGAGGTGAAATATACCTCTGTGTGAAATAAACCAGTCACATTACCTGTAACTTAAAAATATTAGGTATAAATTGATACTGATAATATTCAGAAATTGGAACAAGAAACAATATTTTAATTTTAATTTGGAGATTTCGATGTTGTGCATCAGTGAAAGGATTAAGTTAAGGATTAAGGAATTTTGTAATTTTTTACATACATATGTTTAATTCAGGCAATCTGTGATAATCCATTTCACAACACACTACACTCGTCGGATAAAATAATAGGCAGTGACGTATTACCGCGTGACGTAATAAATTGTGGTGGGGACTGTAATTCCATAGGCGTACGCAAAAATCATTGGAAAGGTGCTAATAATGTCAAATAAATATAAAAAATATCAGAACATGAACGATGTTATAGAAATTGTGAATTGTTTTTTAAACTCACCTTACAGATTAATTGTACACGAACGAAATTGATCAATATTGCCACAGATATTAAAAGAACGCTTTAACCACCAACCCACAGCCGCCGCCGAAAACGCGATTAATCACATTCCGGAGCAAGTATACTATTTAACACTTCACTTCACTTCACTTCATTTCACTACACTACACTACACTACACTACACAACACAACACAACACAACACATGTCTACACATCCTTCATTTAACCATGTCTCATCCATATAATATATTTTTCTATTTAAAGCGCGAAATTCTCTTATTTTCTCCAAATATTCTCGTCTCCATGTCACAATCTCATTTTTCTCTATAAGCATATTCTTCCGATTCCGTTTGCAATATTTGAAATTCATTTCATGCATTGTCCTTATAAGCAATTTATACGAGAGTTTGGGCAAATCGTTGTCTTCTGCTAGGGCAGCCTGAATTTTACTTACTGTTAGGATTTCATTTTTGAAAAAGAAACCATGAATTTTTCGCCGAATAGCATATTTCACATTTTCATTCACAGTAATTTTTTTTCTTCCTTGTGTTTCCATTTTCTTCTTCTTTGCGTCTGTGTCTCCATATTTCATTGCACGAAATACACTACGAACGGACACTTTTGTTAATTCACTACAGAGTTCCGCCGCATCCACTACACTTAAATTTTTATCACGCGCTTTTAATCCCTCATAGAAATTTTTTATCATACGAATTTCCTCGCTTGTCAGATGAGATCGTTTACGCGTTTCTAATCCACTACTCCCCGCGATCGCTTCCATAATAAAATCCTTTTCTTCGAACACTAAATAAACTAAGTAACACATCACCAAGTTCACCAATTAATATATGCAGTCCAGACACAAATTACAGCATTTCCCGCGTACTACGCTTATGTCAGGCTGCGATGAACTACTTGGATGTGTGTGAAATGCGCATGTCCGATCTTCTAGACACTCTTGACTTTTGTTGCATAGGTTGCATATCTCGCTCTTTGTTTTTTAACCCGTTAAACAAAGACGGAACTATATCCGACGTAAAGAATTGTGGTGGCATCGAATAGAGAAGCATGGAACCACCATGGAACAGACAATTTATAGTTCTGTTCAATAGTAATGCGTAAGCGGCATCACTTTTCTATGTGCAAACGTTTGTGCCGCTATGTATTAAGTATTTACACTTTGTCCCTATTCTGTATCGAATTAGATCATAAGTCACTATTATTTTAGCCTATTATTTTAGCCGACAAGTATAGACCGAAAAATAATCGTATAATCGAAAAATAAAACAAAAAATAATCGTTTCAATTCAAACTAATCAAACATAAAAATAAAAGTCAGTGGATTTTGCGAGAAGTGGTCTGCCTCCGGCAAAACCACGAACACACATTTTCCTAGACCACCCAAAATGCTTCTCTTGTTTTTGTACGTTACTATTTCTACATGAAGACATATTCGACAAAATTCACTTTAGTGGCAACCACACCTCAGTTGTTTACAAGAGTATTAAACCGCCAAGAGAATTTGTATGGTAATATATGTAAAACTATAAGAAACCTAACCGGGCATTCGAGGTTAATCTCTTTTTATTGTTAAAATAAATATAGTTTAGACAAATTCGCTTGTATGATTAAAGTACAGTTACCTCGACAATAATAACAGTAAACGGGTATGTCCCTTTGTACTCTTTACATCGAAATGAAAGAAACGCCGCAGAAGTGAAAATTTACTATTATTACGTAATTACTGTCAATTATACATTAGCTTTAGCAAAACGTTGTGTGCCCGAGGTAGCACCTATGCACAAACAAATAAAAGGTTGGTAATAAAGAGAACAAGATAAACTGCACTGTGTCTTCGTGACAACCGCTGCTCTAAGCTAATCAACTTTCATAGAAAAACTAATGCTTTAGACGTTAAAGCCAGTAACTTTATTTGTGATGCAGCTGTATGATTCATTGTAATTTCTTTTGGGATGACACCGCCTGTAAAATTATAAAAAACAAAAAACCGGAAGTATTCAGAATAAAGATCAAAGCAAACTTCTAAAGTTTGTCCCAAAAAGCCAATATGGAAAATTAACAAAATTCCATCAGTGATTTTTTAGTTTTATATAAAATTTTGTAACATAGATTTCAAATTATGTCTAAATAAAAAAATAAAATCAAATTTCAAAGAAAGTAAACACTTGACTAGCTTTCTCTACGTTTCCAGTTGATCTTCTACTCGCTGTCAGTAGTTTACATGATCAAAAAATTGTCAGATTGACATTTTTAATTCAAAAGTCATCACATGCACTGATCACTATATTATTATCAATTTTGCAGTGATAATCACCCATATTAATAATAATCACAATAACATGAAGTTAACTAATGACAACTAACCGTATTCTTAAATCAATCTAAGTAGTTCATATTAATAATTAAATATTTATAGACAAATAACTAACAGCATGCTAAATAAGAAGTTAATGTGACAACATCTCATCCTATACATAGAGCTAATTTCACTGCAATAAATCTAACCTGCATTCTGCCTGCATTTACAAACATTTACGCAAAGTGACAAGACTGACAAGCCCCTAACCTAATCTATGCTGACAAGTGTCTTGTGTCAAGACTGTTTTGTGTTAAAAAGCAATCAAGGGCGGATTTAGCTTTTCAACATGGGGGAGTATCTCAAAGAATCATATTTTTAAAAAATGTTGTGAAATTAGAAATTATCTGTGCATTTAGATAGGTACGTTTTTCTTTGGACAAACATGAAATAGCAAATAGAAGTGTTTAATAAAATATCCTTAAGTGAAGTACGTTTATATTTTTTTTAACTAATTACGTTTTTGCTTTTTGCTAATGTAAAATTTGAATTCATGGTAAATCCGCCCTTGATAATCATTAACTTTGCCTATTATAATAGGGAGATTCGTAGCCCACGTTAACTGGTTACAGGAGATTTAGAACACCTTAAATTTTTACCTTATCGTTATCGCAATCGTTATACTGAGCACGCGCAGTGCCAAAAATGATACTCTTTTTGGAACTGCACATGCTCAGAATAACGATAACGACGTGCTAAAATTTAAGGGGTTCAAAAACTCCCTAATGAATTCGATAAGTAACCATGCTATAATAAAATTTTATAATAATTATAGAGGTTACTGACATATAAATACGGAAAATTTCGCATTAAATTATTTAATATTTCAGAAAAACGTTCTTGGTCTGTTAATTGGGAGGGAAAAGGAAAACTGCTGGCATTTTTGTCAAACTTTTAGGTTAACTTTAACTTATTGTAAAACATATCCAAACTGATAACTAGTGATTTAACATCATTCTAGCGTTAACATGCATTTAAATGAAATTATTAATACAGTTTTCACTAATGTCATTCTAGTCAGGTCTTAGAACATTCTAAGTTTTATTATTAATAAGGCTGAATATCTTTCTGGAGAAAAAGGGATCCACGTTTGATCCAAGAATATTGTTTCCGATCAGATAAAACTATCACCATTATGTTTAATAAAAGCACTTTTTTTTAATTTTCTTGTCCAATCAGCCCGGTGACCGTTGTCTCCTACATGTTTTACTAATATAGACTTAACAATTTTGTAATTTCCAACATCATTTTTGTGTTTACGGACCCTTATTTGTAATGGCATAGATATCTTCAATGGCCAATATAATATCACCAAAATCCTTGTGAATGTGGTTAATTCACAAGGATTTTGCTAAATACAATTTTTTTGAATTTTGATCATTATTAACTGGTTTTGTTTTTGTAAGTATTGTCTTCAAATGTTTTTAGTTTTAAATGTCGTTCTTATGTTAAAATTATTAATAATTTTAAGTCTTTCAGATATCTCTGGAATATTAATATTTTGCACAATTTCAATTTTTACAAATATTTCTTCAACAAAATCATAAGGATAATTGTTTTCATTTAATATATTTTTAAGAACGTCCTTTCGTTTATTGAAAGCGTCACAAGTTGATGATATTAAGTTTACTTTTTTTTTAATTTTTTTATCATAAACTTCTACTGACGACGAGTCGAGGATCGACTAGAAACGTTTAGAACAAATCTAGTTAAGTGTTTAATTTCTTTTAAATTTTATTACGATTTTTGTGTTTATTACAATTATTTATACATAATTCAAAATATCATTTGCAATATTACAGAATTTTATATCAAACTAAAAAACCACTGATAAAATTTAGTTAATTGGTCATATATTTATTTTTATTGCATATCATACAGTGTTTTTTGGGTAAAACTTTAGAAGTTTGCCTTGATACTACACTTTCAATCTTTCATTTGAATACTTCTGGTTTCCTGTATTTTAATATTTTGCAGGTGGTGTAATCCCAAAAGAAGCTTTCATAGTAATTTTTACAATTTTATAACGAATAAAATTTTAACAGTAAACCAAGTGGATAACCTACATTGTGTGCAATCCATAACAACCACTATCCCGTGGAAATTTGGACTGTTGTGACATATTAGGTGTTGAAAATCTAGTGAAACTAAATCTTTAAGATTTACATTATAACTTTTTCTATTTCTTCCGTAACGGCATCATCAGATTTATCCATCACAGCATTTTTTAATTCTCTAGGTATCGTTCAACAACGAATCAGGTTGGTTTAAAAATGTCATTATCTTCATCTCCGGAACAAATTGTTTTGGGGACTTGAAATGGATATGCCATGGACATGGAAAACTTTTATAGAAATCGATAAATTAAATTACAAAAGCATGCGAAGTAATCGACATATTTTTTAACAAAAATTGAATTTATTCGCCGGACTAGAAAAGTCGGAAGGTACTTATACTATTTTTGAGGCAACTAAGAACTGTACAAACTTCGAGAGAGCGTCCACACGCTACCACTTTGATCAGATCTGCTGTCCACATGAAACGATTTATCTGCAACGATTTACTTGCACGTGCAAATCGAACGATAAATCGTTGCGTGTAAACCGGCCTTAATGCTTTAACGTTTACATTTCTTGTGAGTAAACTAAAGTATCTCCATATTTGAAAACAAAAACATTACCTACTTAATAAAATATATTTATGCTTGACTAGTACTATTTAATCAACCACTACATTTTACAATGCCAAACAATAGTTTTTAGCAAACAAAGAAGAGCCACTCCTATAATGTAATATTCACACCATTTTTAATGTATCTACTTATCTTAATATTGTTAAAATTTTAACACTGACAAAGGTATAAATTATATTTACTTTCCGGATCCACACTTTACTTTGTATCCAAATTTTGGAAATGCCACATTTATTGTTTCTCAAAAAATTTACCTTACTTTTTGCTATTGATAGAATTTAATTAATTCAACATAATTATTATACCAAAATCACAAATCATTTAAATTTTTTAAGAATTTTCTGAAACACCTGCGTGTTTGGACACGACGTCACATGTTGTAACCATGCAAACCCCTGAAAAATATTTTTGGAAAATAGTTACTCGTTTGCTTTGATTTATAATCACTTTAAAATATTTAATTACTTGCTGTATTTTATTAAAAAGCGAGATAAATAGACTTTTGCATAGAATGAAATTGAAAAGTGGAATACATTTTCAGAATTACAGAGCAATACAAGTAATAATATAAAATAATAATAATAATAATAATGTATTAACCCGTCTGCAAATAATAATAGACAATTATGCATCTGCTCTTTACTTGTCCAGCATATGCGGTCTCGGCCTATATCCATAGACATAATGCGGCTTTACGAGTGCTTTACTACTTTCTACGGCACTCGTACGAGATAGACGAAACACCAGTGTGCCATACGCTTCGGAGAATATACACTTTCAGAACTGAAGATCATACCGGCATGCCGAAACTCGGCAGATCTTCTAGCTGGAAGAATGCAGAAGGCGGTCATTCAAGGCTCATTACGTCTACTCAGAGCACACGATTCCCGGGCCCAGTAGTTACTCACCCTACGGACGTGGGGAGTAGCTACTGTTAACCACCAGCAGCCAACCCTGAGAATCGGAGCCAGGGAACCGGTCGACAGGATATCAACAAAAAAAATTATAAAAAATAATAAGAAGAATAATAATACCATTAATTGAATTCATTAAAAAAACAGGTTGTTGTATTTTTATCAAAATGAAATTATCTATTTCTAGAATTCTATATAATTTTTTGGATGTTTGTTAAAAAAAGTTGTTAAATAGAGGCCTATAGGTGTTCCTATAAATTCGGATATCTGTAGCTAACGTAGCTAGGACTGCTAAATAATAAAATATGTGGCAATAACAAAACACATGTTGTATAATATCCCACACGTCTATGTATGTAGATAGACCAAACAAATGGAGTGTTTTGCGGTAACCGCCTATTAAACACGTTACCCCGAGCGTTGTTAAACTTATAGTACAGATCTTGTGTTTTTCAATTCACCGGAAAATTAAATTTTAACTGTACCCAAATCTTAACGATTCAGGCCACACTTGGTGCGATATAGACTCTTAAAAATAATTCATGATTTTTTCGTTCATTGAATATTTTGATATTGATATTTTTATAATATGAAGTTTTAATTTTATTATGCTGCTGTTATGAAAGTAATCTGTAAATCTCTGTGGATACATGTAAATCAGAACCATTTTGATTGTATTTTGGATACTTTTTGCAGATGCGTGTATTATGTTTATAACTATTTTGATAACATTAACTGAAACCATACTCGAAATAAAATAGGACAGGTATACAGGGTGTTAGTTAAACATGCGGCAAAATTTCAAGAGGTTATTACTTGGACTATTCTAAGGATATTTTATCCTTTGATGATTTTTGAAAAAGCGCTTTGTTGCGAAGATATAGGGCGAAAAAAATTTTCAACAAATCCAATTTTGGTACATATTGTGAAGATTTGTGAAGATCGGTTTCAACATCAGTTCTCGTTGAACGTTTGGGTTGGAATTGTGGGTGACTGGCTAATTGGACCGGTATTTCTGCCAGGAAGACTTACCGGCGAAGTATATAGCAACTTTTTGGAACAAACGCTACCTCAGTTTTTGGAGGATGCACCATTGGCTACAAGACAGGCAATGTGGTTTATGCATGATGGTGCACCACCTCATTTTAGTGTAATTGCTCGAGAGTTTTTAACAGCAACATACGGAGATCGCTAGATTGGTCGAGGTGGACCTCACGTATGGCCTGCTCGATCCCCGGACTTAAACCCCCTGGATTATTTCCTATGGGACCATCTAAAGTCATTAGTTTATACTAGGCCAGTGGAAGATGTGGACGATTTAAGAGATCGGATAATTGCTGGGTGTAACTCAATAAGAAACGACCCTGGTGTTTTTGAAAGAGTTCGGGAGTCTATTAGGAGAAGATTGGATGATTGCATCCGAGCTGGAGGTAGCCATTTTGAACAATTCTTGTAGGTTCAGAAATGTTACATGTAATTTTTAGTAATAAATTGTTATTTGTTGACAATTTTTTTCGCCATATATCTTCGCAACAAAACGCTTTTTCAAAAATCATCAAAAGATAAAATATCCTTAGAATAGTCCAAGGAATAACCTCTTGAATTTTTACCGCATGTTTAACTAACACCCTGTATAAATAAAACACTTAGCGAAATAAGTTCAAGATTCAGTTCAACATCAAGCAACAGCATCAGATTATTAGAAGTTCTGGGTCCATTCTAAATCCTTTACATTTGCTGAAAACTGTACTTACATACAAACACTAAATAAATTCATAGCTCGTACGGGTTTCATCGAATGTCATCTGTAATTTAAAAATATTGTACTATTGTAAATAGTACATGTACTGGACCCTCCTAAACTAATATTTCCACTGTTACTAGCTAGCAAAAGACTTACTGAGTGTACTGGCAAAACAATTACACGGGTGGTTCTGGAGACGTAAGAAAAATTTGATCTGTCAACAAGTCAATATTTAGCTTAATGTTTGGTGCCGCGACAATGCGTTTGGTAAACCGTTCTCTTCAAGAAGACAGTTGTAGGTTGGTGCATGTTGCGTGTAACGTACGTGCTTTACATCTTGCACAAAAAAAGTGTTTCTTAAATCTCCTAAACGTCTTCCCTCATTTCACGGCTAGTGTCCTGGTATTCCCGAACCACCACAGCCGATTCTTACAGTTGCTTTTGTTACTACTTCATATTTCTTTTGCTCTTATTATGATGCGCACGCCTATGTCCAGGGCGCATTTCTGCCAACCCTACATATTAGTGTTCCACCTGATATAATATGTTATCTCTGACATTATTTAACCATACTTTAAAAATTATTATAGTCAAACATTAAAAACGAATTAGATAACAGACCAATCAAAAATTATTAAAAAAAAAATAAACAGTAAAAGTTTGTTGGGCAGTTTTTTAAAAACTTTCATTTATCTGAGATAAATCGAATGCACAACTGTAATCGACAGCTCTCAGCTGTCAGCTTCCATTATAAACAAGATTCAAATGATGAAATACCTAATTTCAATTACAAAAAACATATACAGTGAGGACATAAAGTCCGTCTCCCCCCCCCTCTAATTTTTGAACCACTGGATAGATTGTGATGAAATTTGGAACGATAATAGTCTATATTCTGCAGTTTTTGACACATCAATGACAGCTCTGAATGTCAAAGTGACAGCTGAGCGCGCAATAGGAACATTTTTTTAAATGGAAATGGGGGTCGAGTGGGGACTCATTTTGAAGCTATTTTTATGCTCAAAACATCCCCCAATTTTGAGTACATTTGGTTCAGTAATTTCCAAATAAAAACCAGTAATATTGATTTCTGTTACATCATTTTTATTCATACATATTACAAATTATTGTAAATTATTCAAAGCAAAACAAAAATTAAAAGTAAACAAATAACAATAAACCATCCCTAACCTAAAATAACCTAAATTAAAAAATTATGAAATAATTTAAATTAAACGTAAAGGCAGAAACAAATTTAGAAAACACGTGTTACTTTAATAGATGTTGAAAATGACCACCATGAACCTCCTGACAAATAATTGTTCTATGGGTAAGTTCTATTATAAAGATTATGTGGTAAAATGATTATGTTATAAACTGATATTAATGGTTTTTATTTGGAAATTACTGAACCAAATGTTCTGAAAATTGGGGGATGTTTTGAGCATAAAAATAGCTTCAAAATGAGTTATTACTCGACCCCCATTTCCATTTAAAAAAATGTTCCTATTGCGCGCCCAGCTGTCACTTTGACATTCAGAGCTGTCATTGATGTGTCAAAAAATGTAGAATTTAGTCATATATTATCGTTCTAAAATTCATCACATTCTACCCAGTGATTCAAAAATTAGATGGGGAGGGACGGACTTTATGTCCTCACTGTATATATTATTATAATTGGACCACACTGTACAAAAACATGTTTTCTTGACATTTCTTCCATGTTACCTAAATATTAATATACTAATTCATGGGCATTCATGTACATAGACAGTTATTTTCTTTTAGGGTCGTGACACTGGAAATTTCCTTTGTTTTTTACATAACCTTCATTTTCATTTAAAACTGCCCGTCTGGAAGGCACACTACAACAAAATTAGAGCGCGCAATTACCCGAGGCTACGGCAACAGCCCATCCCAGGCTCGTAATAAATTACTTAACCTTTAACATACTTAACATGTCACAAAGAAATATTAGGAGCATAACTTCTTCCTCTACCTTTAATCTTATCTTATCACGGCTGATCACAATCTTTTATAAAGTTTATACTGCCTTTTTCTTCACCGTGGCTTTTTTATTATTGCATAAAAATATGTCCGTCGTCTTTCCTTATCGCAGTATATCAGTGGCTAAAAGTCCGGCACGGAATGACCATTCATCTAGTTGGCTTTGCGCCAGTGGCGTACGCATGCATCTAAATCTGCTGGATCCTTCGTTACGGTGAGTATTTCCTCTGCATCCCACGTTACTTCACTATAAATCAAAACACTGGATAGATATTTGGCTCTCCCACGTAATATCATTTTTCAATATAGAGTAACGTGCCGGGATATTTTATACGCCCGTTAAAATATATTTAGTGGATCTAAAATAATATATGTCCAGATTAGAGATGGTACTATACTTTTTAAAATAATTACTTTCAGTGCAATTTCTAGATACAATACTGTTTGTTATTGCATGCTATTTCTTTCGGAATTAAGACAATATCACTTCGGAAAAAGAATACAAGTTATACGTATGGGGTCATCATAAAGTAGGATGACCCCATACGTGTCAGGAAGACCAAGGATTAGTGATGTCCAAATTGCAGAAGTTCTTCTGGAAAATCAAAACATAGCCAACACTAATCCGTTAGCAATCAGTAGTGTGAATTCGATATCAAAACGATTGCAAATGCCATACAAATTTGTAAAATTTGGTTGTGGTTGGAAACAAATGTGGTATGGAAAATTTTACGCAAAATCCTAAAAATGTATGTATCCCTATAAACTTAAACTGCTGTTTGAATTAAATGATGCAGATTTTCCTACCGGGTATGATTTTTCTTTACAAATATTGGCTCAGATGGAAATTGAACCCGAATGGTTATCCCCTATTTAATGGACAGATAAGGCCCATTTCTCTCTAAATGGTGGAGTCAATACTCAAAACTGTCAAAATGGTCAACAGATAATCCACATGAAATTGTTCAGGAAGGTCTTCATGAAAAGAAAGTCATCGTTTGGTTGCGGTTTCACATCTAATTTTATCATTGAACCATAATTTTTTGAGGAGAGACAGAATGGAACGGCCGTATCTGTAACTGTTACTGATGAACCTGCATATGTCACGAGATTTTTATGCAGAATGGAGCATCCCCGCATATTTAGCGACCAGTTAAAGATTTTTTAACTGATGTTTTTCAAAATCGTGTTATACGAACGATTTGGTTGGGGTTGGAAACAAATGTGGTTTGAAAAATTTTACGCAAAATCCTAAAAATGTATGTATCCCTATAAACCTAAACTGCTGTTTGAATTAAATGATGCAGGTTTTCCTATCGGGTATGATTTTTTTTTACAAATATTGGCTCAGATGAAAATTGAACCCGAATGGTTATCCACACAGATGAGGCCCATTTGTCTCCAAATGGTGGAGTCAATACTCAAAACTGTCAAATATGGTCAACAGATAATCCACATGAAACTGTTCAGGAAGGTCTTCATGACAAGAAAGTCATCGTTTGGTGCGGTTTCACATCTAATTTTATCATTGAACATGTTTTTTTGAGGTGATACAGAATGGAGAGACCATATCTGATGATTTTTATGCAGGATGGAGCACCCCAGCATATATACCGACCAGTTAAACAATACACTTTATGTACTTGTTACGCAACTCGCTGATCAAGTTCGCATCCTCAGGTGCCGCTTAAAGTCATACTATCATCATCAGGTACTGATGATGATACAACTGATAACTCGAGCACCGCCACTGACCATTCATCTAAGTCGCTTATGTAGCCTGTCTGCACGTGCACTATCAGGCCTTATCTCCCCGGCTACCTCTCGAACGAACACGGACAGTGTCCTTACGCTGCCGGCCGGCGCTGATAGATCGATTCGCTCGCATCATTTTTCATCGTACTCTAATAATCAATTAGGTAGCCAATTCTTTATTGATAACTCTCGAAGGATAAGTTTTACCAATTCATTTCTTTTTTTGGCAGCTCTTAATTGACACGAATCGATTTATGCTCTGCTGGTAAGTAACGATTGCGCACAGGTTGGACGGAAATGTATTCAGCACTGAATATCGCTTTCTGTCGCGTTAAACTGAAGGTCCTTCAAACTGTACTCAATATAAAAGTCAAAATATTCATGAAATCTGTATTCGAGCATAAGTACTCTAGATAAAATTAAAGAATACATCCCTAACTAAACAGGCAGTGGTTGCTTTATTTTAAAAACTGTATATCTATATTAATATATACAGGGTGGCCTATCAATATGCAAAAGCTCACTAATTCTATTGTTATGCACAATAAACTAGTACTAAATATAGGGCGTTATGAAAATGAACGCAAAAACTAACTAGTGACACTAACGTTACAATAAGATTATCATAAAATTCCACTCGTTACTGGATTATGCAAGTATAAATTTTGTATCTCCAAGGATATGTACAGGGTGGCCCATTTGTATCGGACTCCTTTATTTCTCCACTATTATTCTTCTCGAAAATTTTTGTATTAGATATTTTTTTCTAAAGTTGGTAATAGTGGAGAAATAAAGGAATCCCAGACGAATGGGTCACCCTGTACATACACACAGTAGAAAAATCCGACTGATTTTAACACTGAATCCACACTCATCAGTGTGTATATAATCCACACTTGGCAATATTATACATATCGGTGTATTATTACATTACATAAAAGTAATTCAACACAGTAGATTTTACTAGGTAATGTGTAATAGTTAATTATTCACCGTGTAATTATTCCGTTTTTAAGGCGGATTGATTCATTTTTAACACAGGGTTTTGTAAATTTTACTACAATTTATGAGTACTTCTACAAACTTGGCGGGTATATCGTTCGTGTAATATGAGTTCTAAAGGTTTAGTTATTATACTACCCAGTTCGTGTTAAAAATAACACTGCAACAAATTACGATTACCATTTAGTAATTTTACCATTTGTCTTTTTTTACTGTACATGATAGGTATATCGTATAATAATGTTTTGTTTCCACGTCCAACTATTACAATAAAATGTACATTATTTGTTGATTTCTCCTCATATGGCATATAATACATCCTTGTAAAGAGGATAAAATGCTTCATCTGATGACATAAAAATCCAATATGGAGTCAATAGGAAATAAAAAAAGTTGTCTATTGCACCGCAAAATCTAGAGTGCTTAGAGAAAATCTAACAGAATTTTGAATTAGCCATTATCAATAATGTACAAGTTTCAAATTTGAAGTTTCTGTCTTTCTTTGTAGTGGACATATTTAGCATTTTGTAGATATCGTCAGTTTTTGTTTTTTCCCCGATAACTCACGAACGGGTGCAATATCGCAGATAACGTACCGATATTTAATTCAGCATAAAATTGTGCAACTTTTTTCTAATATAAGTCACCCCGTATCTCTTTTCATTTCCGAGATCCCAATGGTGGCCAAAATTAAATGTGTAAATGTAAACACCGTGTATATGAAGGATTACGTATTTTTGTCACATTTGTAAACTAATTACCATTCTGAACAAATTTAACGTAAACTACGGCTTATTAACCAATCAGCTACCAAAATCATCGACTTCAAAACATTTTTCAAAAATACCGGATAATGAGTTGAAACCTTGTCATCACATATTATGACCCATTACATACAACAAGCAATTTCCCAGGTTTCCTAATAATACTTCTAATCATTATGTCCTAGAAAATATTACTAGATAATTACTATTATAAGAAAGGATATTAATACATTTTTATAGCACTTTTCTTTTTTCCTGCCTGCATCATTTATATTTTATTGTTTTGGCAATTAAAAACTGAAACTCTGACTCACAATTTAATCACATATTTAAATAAGCTTTACTACAATATTCCTGCTTCGAATGATCCCTTACTAAGAATTTTACTATCCTATTCAACATTGTCGCAAAATATTAAGTTCTAAATAAAACTATCCCTGACATCATTTACAAGTGGACGAAGCCTACTAGAAGTAATGGCATCCCATTTCAAAGCAAAATTCAACGCAACAGCTGATCGGTATTTAAAAAGGTTAGTAAATTTAAGCATATATTTAAGTACTGTTAGCGAGAAGTTCTCAGCTGGTATATTACATAAAGCCCAGTTACTCTTATTAAAAGTAATTAATTTTATTATTCAAGTTTTGCATGTGACATTTTATGCTAGATTTAGTTACGTATCAGACATAAAAGAGGCAATATGGCAGATACATAATAATTTACAATAATCATTATTGAGATGAAGTTAAAATCGAAGTTAGTCTTGCTCAATATATACAGCGA
Source organism: Pogonocherus hispidulus (assembly GCA_963924545.1). NCBI lineage: Eukaryota > Metazoa > Arthropoda > Insecta > Coleoptera > Cerambycidae > Pogonocherus > Pogonocherus hispidulus. Next base: position 15,140,559 of record OZ004700.1, read on the forward strand.
CATTTTTTTAACCGGTTCACTATTGCACAACTTTTCTATTTGCTATTTTGAAAAATCTAAAACTGTTTCGGAATTGAAATTTTCCGATGATTCCAAATATGGCTTCAAAAGTTTCCTCAGATGTAATTTTTGACAGATATGACGCCATATTGGATTTTTGTAAATGGCAACGTAGGAATACTTTAACACCATTCGAAAGACCCCTTTTGAACTGACTTCAAAAATATATCATTATGGGCAGTTTCCATCAACGGTTCATGATTTACAGGGCGACAAACTTACTGAATGTCGATTATTTTTTTAACATTCGGTAAATTTGTCATCACAAGTATCTAATCATTGTAAATGATTCACCAACGGTGGGACTCGTCGCACCCTCTTGCAGAAATCATTGTCTACGCATCAACAGATTTCTTGCTCTACAGAAGTGTTTTAAGTCCTGTACAAAAGGACACTTGACATTTCGGCTTAAATTGAGATCCAACCCATTTAATGCTGGATCTATTATAAGGATCTTGTTCATCGACAATGTTTAATAATAAAAATAAAATAGTGAATGAATAAGTATGAACTTCCCATCGAAGGGGAGATTCCAAGATAAGGAATTAATTGATGTCTCTTTGATAATGAGCCCATTAATATCCTGTCACGATGACCGAAAACCAACTTTCATAAACTGATCGTGAATATGAATACAGTGAATAAGAATACGTTGCATAAGAATCCAGTGAATGGGAATCGACATTTAACCCTCTGAAAAGATGAAGTCTTGAGTAGTAATAAGCAGCTCTAAAGTAAAACAGAAGAATAGGTGCTAGTGTTTAAATAGGCACCTAGATAGCAACAAGCTAGAACCTGAGGATTTATTCCACCATATTCCAAGACAAAAGATGGTACGGTATACATGTAAACCAGACATATAAACAAACAAACAAACATAACAAATATTGCATCTTGAAACCAAACCCAGATCATGTGAAGGCAGTTATGGAAGATCAGTTGTAGGGAAGATCCATAAAGAAACTGAGTATGAGTAGATTTAGAGATTTAGAGAGTTCGTTATGCCATCAGGCCTGTGACGAGGTAAACCATGTAAACTTCCTCTAAACTCTTGTGAGTAACTGTAATTTCAGCAAGTAACTAAAAAGACAAATTTATAGTTATAATGTGGTACCAAGATATAAATCACTAGGCAATGCAGTCAGACTAAGGAAAATAGATAAAAGGAAGGCCCTAGGAATGGCCTAACATTTTTAAGGTGTATCTTTGTCACGTTTAAGGAGAATAATTAACCAATGCATACCAAACATCCCTGGAAATGTGGAATAACTTGATGCGGGCAGGCTGGACGAATTTCCTACTGACAAACTGAATAAGCCAAAAATCATGGCTCGCGTAACTTTAAAGCGGAACATAGATCAAGTTTAGGTTCAAACCACACTCTCCACCGCAACCATTTGGTCTAGCAGGTCAAGATCCAGTTCACCCAGTAGGCCCAGGCTCTTAATGAACCTGATCACCTTATTGGATGATGGAGAACTTATTCAAATCCTCTGGTAGAAGCTGCCTTTTCTCAAATTTTGAGTACCTGATCCTTGCACCAGCGAGGCAGATACATAAAATGTGTTCTACCGTTTCACCAAGTTCTATACCTACTGCACAAAGTTCACCAATTTGTGTAGATGATATTTTAAACGACAGTGGCCAGTATACAGGCCAATACAAATAACATTAGAAAATAATAAGATGAGGTTATATCAAACAGTTCTAGTTTCATAGTGCAATATGGAGTATTCCTTTGCATACATCGGGGTTGAGGTGCCATGCCATCGAAAATAAATCCTGCATGATAAATCTACCTAAGCAATTTCATTAATAATAAATCTATTTCTTGTATAGGTATTCCTTTAGCGGAATACCTATAAATAAATATGTAAGTATGATTATGTTGCAATTGTCGCCTGCTTGCAGATATTCTGTTATTTCTATTTTAATTAGATATTTCAATTAAAGTTAATTGATTATAAGAACTTGTCTATATCTTTACTAGTTGAAAAAGATCTTAGCCCATTATGGCAGATATGCTGTAAAATACCCACATAACAGTTGTATTTTCTGTTATTAATTTAAAATAATTACTAAATTGCTTTGTCAATTTGATTAACACAGCGTACAGCTTTGCAAAAACAATTAGTTACAAATTAATTATCACATGTTCAGTAACTAAGTGTGTTAAACAGACAAAGGTTATAGTTCCTATAGTTTGTTGTTCTTCAAAAATCAAACCAGCTTACGACTGATGTATAGAATTAATCGGCAATGAAAATAATTTACACTTCCCTTACACTTTACACTTACACCTTAGTAGTAATGTACACTTCTCTTATCAGTGTTGTTTAATTTCATATACTTAAGTAGATAGTTTCTATAAAACTTGCTAGACATCACTCGCATCTAAGCAGTTAAATAGTCCATTTTCCAAGCAAGAAAAATTCACTTTTCATATGTGAAATACAACCTATTTAAGAATCTCTCTCAATAGGCAACCAATTATAAAATGGTAACGATAAATATGGGTGTTAGTTAAACATGCGGCAAAAATTCAAGAGGTTTATTCCTTGGACTATTCTAAGGATATTTTATCCTTTGATGATTTTTTACAAAGCGCTTTGTTGCGAAGATATAGGGCGAAAAAAATGTTCAACAAATCCAATTTTGGTATCTTGCACATTATTAATGTAGGTGAAATAAAAGTATGGCGTACTACACTGGACGTATCAAGTAAAAGACATGTAAGAAAAAGGAGTTGTTTTTTTTACCAACATCCCGTGATACTTCGGAGTGATTATTTTGTATGTTTTTGTATGTTGTGTATTTGTAGTTTGTATGTGTCGCATTTGTTAAGACTGATTGACGTTTGGCTAGTTGACGTGTAAACGGTTGTTAGTGAAGTCCTCTATCATGGCTCGCTATACGAATGCCGAGATGGCTGACATGCATTTTATTTATGGACTTGCTCATCGCAATGCATTAGAAGCTAGGCGACTGTACATTGAACGATTTCCTAACCACATTGCTCCCGATAATAAAATCTTTCAAAGTATTCATCAACGTCTTCGAGAAACGGGAACATTGAAGCGAAGTAGAGGACCAGGAAGGCCAAGGACTGTAAGAACGGTAGACGTAGAAGAGAATGTGCTGGACATGATAGAAGAAGATCCAGGTACTTCTACGCGAAAAATTGCACATACTTTGAATGTAAGTAATTGGACTGTTTGGAAAATTCTGAGAGATAATTTGTTTTACCCATACCACATTCAACGCGCTCAGGCACTTCTTTCTGCGGATTTTGCTCCACGTATTGCATTTTGTCAATGGCTTTTGCACACATTGGTTAAAATCCCTCAACTACTTACGCTGATTCTTTTTACCGATGAAGCCAGTTTCTCCCGAAATGCAATAAGGAATTTCCACAATAACCATGTGTGGGCTCACGAAAATCCACATGAGATTTGTGAAGATCGGTTTCAACATCAGTTCTCGTTGAACGTTTGGGTTGGAATTGTGGGTGACTGGCTAATTGGACCGGTATTTCTACCAGGAAGACTTACCGGCGAAGTATACCGCAAATTTTTGGAACAAACGCTACCTCAGTTTTTGGAGGATGTACCATTGACTACAAGACAGGCAATGTGGCTTATGCATGACGGTGCACCACCTCATTTTAGTGTTGTTGCTCGAGAGTTTTTAACAGCAACATACGGAGATCGTTGGATTGGTCGAGGTGGACCTCACGTACGGCCTGCTCGATCCCCGGACTTAAACCCCCTGGATTATTTCCTATGGGACCATCTAAAGTCATTAGTTTATACTAGGCCAGTGGAAGATGTGGACGATCTAAGAGATCGGATAATTGCTGGGTGTAACTCAATAAGAAACGACCCTGGTGTTTTTGAAAGTGTTTGGGAGTCTATGAGGAGAAGATTGGATGGTTGCATCCAAGCTGGAGGTAGCCATTTTGAACAATTCTTGTAGGTTCAGAAATGTTACATGTAATTTTTAGTAATAAATTGTTATTTGTTGAAAAATTTTTTCGCCCTACATCTTCGCAACAAAGCGCTTTCTCAAAAATCATCAAAGGATAAAATATCCTTAGAATAGTCCAAGGAATAACCTCTTGAATTTTTGCCGCATGTTTAACTGACACCCTATACACATATAATAAATAATACCTACATAAAAACAAAACTAAATAAGAAATTATTGCAAAAACTTCTATATATGATCGAGTTCGAATTATTGCAATGTTATGCTAAAATCAAACATAGCGAAAAGAAGAGCCGTGACATATGACACAATTTAGAATTAATTATATACAATTTAACTAATTTTATAGTTCTTTATTATATTAATATATGGATAAGCTTGGTCAATAAAACTATAATTTCATACCAGGAATGATCATCAAATATTACCAGCAAAGTATTACGAATCCAATTGGTGTTCTGATATATAAGTGATAAAACAAGCTGCGGCCATTAACTAAGTCAAATAATTAAGTAGTCGCTAGAATTTACATCTTTATAATTCAGTTCCCATCGAATAGATGTACCAGGACTTAATTAGACCACTTTTTTCATCGAAGCAATATTTATTTAATTCAATTTATAACTAGTAAACATTCAGAGAAATGCCTATTACCTAGTCGTTCGAAGCAGTCGATGCCAACATAATTCTATTGAAACTGGTTGTGGTTATTTACACTATTAACTAGCATTTTTGAGGTGACTCACTATGTCGAATATACCTTTACTATAGTTACATCACTTATTCATAAATCATAGGTGTAAAAATGACTGATACTTTCATAAATCGCACCAAAACGCTACTTACTGTCCACCGTACGTAAATTATTATTGAACAGAATCTCAAGGATTTTTATATTTAGCGAACCTTTACCAATAAAGTGTATTTAAATGTATGCATTGTTTTATGTAAACATTAAAGTATTGACTCATCGTATACGTCTATATCTTATACCATCTAAGTGTTTACTTGTATTTTAGTATTACATTTTATATGATGTCAATAAAAAACTTGTTCTTTATTGGCTTTGTTTTACGTTTGGTTGTATGGATATATTTTTTTCGAATACACTGATTAACTTAAAGTCGCCCCATGCAACAAATTCTATATCTCTTACGGCCGGTTAAACATTTACTGACCATAAGTTTAGAATGTGAATGCTTTAACACTTTATTTACAACTATGTACGTTCTAAACTTATAGTTAGTTAACTATCGGTTAAGTAACGGTAACCAGCTATTGTGAAACAGAGCCTTAGTGTTTACGAGAATGCCATATGTATTAATTCGACAAGCCAAAACTTATTTTATATTTGCATTATTTTGTGGACCGTTCTTCAGATTTCTTGGGCCCTGTATGATTTAAAACATGTAAATTTTTAAGACAACCTAGTATTGAAGTCAAGTCATGTCATGATGTCTTCAGCTTGTGTCCACCTTTCAACCCTGCAGGACTGTGTTGGTGTCCGATTACCCGCACAATCCTTCTGTCGTTGTATACGATTGAATCACAATTATTGCGTTATTGCTGAAGCCTAATAAGTAAACTACCTATTAGCAGGAATCCACCTCTTGCTAAGCAGCTCTGTACCAAAAACTTTGTGCTTTACTGTCCCCAATGCAACACATTGCCCCAAAACATAACAAGGCGTGTCTCATATTCTGAACGAGTATTATTGTCAAGTTATGTCATGTCTTCAGCTTGTGTCCATCCTTCAACCCTGCAGGACTGTCTGCTGTGTTGGTGTCCGAATACCCGCACAATCCTTCTGTCGTTGTATTCGACTAATCACAATTAGGTATTGCGTTATTGCTGAAGCCTGATAAGTAAGCCACTAGCAGGAATCCACCTCTTGCTAAGCAGCTCTGTACAAAAAACTTTGTGCTTTACTGTCCCCGGTGCAACACATTGCCCCAAAACAGAACAAGGCGTGTCTTCAACCTCCACATATTCTGAGCGAGTACTATTGTCCTCTACCCCAATCAGGGATACTTAGGTGTTCTAAACCTGCAGTTTCCAGTTAAGATTCTCACCAGTTTGTTTAGTGTCCGCCGACAGAGTTGAGTATCCAAATTGTGAGACAGCTTTAAGGACTCCTGATCCTGTATACAACTCCTATTTCTCCTGCAGTATTTCGTGAATTAATATCTAGTAAGTCTATTTGTTTAAGGCTTCGTTTACCTTTTGTCTAGTCATTTCAACGAACGGTTGATGATGAGTGTGTTGTCTGTACATATTAGAACCATACCGCAAATGAATAGATTTGAAGATACATAATAAACGTGAACTCATTGTAAATTTCGTTATATTTCTAATGAAACATAATTGCCTATCAACTGAATCGTCCAGAAATGGTCCAAAACTGTTGTCGTCGCCTCCAATTGAGGCTAACTAACATAGCTACTCCCATGCGGATCGAAAAATGTTCAATGTGTTGCAGTTTGCTGGTATGAAAATCATCTTATATTAAAACTAGGTGATCCTTCACGCACTGTGAATTTACGAAGGTAACCAAATAAATTTATGTTTCTATGTAAATTTTAATTAACGTGTTATTTTCGGTTGTTTGTTGAAATTTGTAGTTAACCACTGAATCGCTTGTAATGAATCACTCGCGACACTTAACCGAGGACAACGTATAGCAAGTATTTTAATAGCGAACGTTTGAAATTATGTTGTTAAAATATATTTAATTGGTTAAGGAGTAACCTCGTAAACATTTTCACAAAGTTTGTTAATATATAATTAATATTAAATTAATATATTATTACCAATTTGATGGATGGGTTCGTGAAGACAATAACATTAAAAAGAAATGAAAGTCGACACACCTTTCTTCACATTTATTTTTACCGACGCTAAATGTACATAGCTTAATACTACAAGTTTGTGAATAAAATAAACCGACTGAATAAATTGAAATTGACATTGAAAAAAAAATAGAAAAAAATTCAAAAAATATTATGCAAATCATGTGTCAAAGGTCTATTGCAAAATTCGCATTATTAGAGCACTTTTCTATAGCTAGTTATCTAAGACTAGTTTCAGACTGATTATGGTTTATCATTAAACAAATCAATTCATCATAATCATATTCAAAAACTAACAAAAAAAATTACAGAAAGACTACAGTACCGTCTGTAGCCTAACAACGAATCGATATTCTCTTTCTAATGCATTATGCTTAAGAAACATTCTACGGTATATCTCCCTCACTATTAGAGCTAGATCCATCATACCCTTATCAATGTGAGGGGACGTTATATATAAAAATCTGTAAAAATACAAAGGGTGTTCCATTTAAAAAATACAAGTTTTAAGTAAGGAGTAAACCTCTCTTTTTGGGACACCCTGTATAAATGATAATAATATGAAAATGTCTCTTTTGAAATAAAAATCCATCAAAAAAATCGAACATTTTCATTAATTCCACTAAAAATGCCACAAGCCGTATTGGACTCATTACCAATATCATAATCGTGTATTTTTGCAGATCGCTTCAAAAATCTGGAATTTTTTTCTTCCGAAACTGACTATTTTGAAATAAAATTAAACAAAATACCAACAATAATACTACATCTCGCATGCAACAATTTTGAATTGTGTGCTGTAATAAATTTTATAGCTGCCTTTCAAAGAAATCATATATAAATATTCAAAATCTTCACAAAAAACAGAGATTACCAGCAAATTGGGCACTATGTTGCTATATGTAAGACAAAGTTTAATAATAAGTGGATGGCGTTTGACCACCTAAAGTAAAAATCATTTACTGTGCCCGACGATTTTGAAGTCCATCATCATTTGGTGATATATTTTAAAAAAGTTGCTAATATTATAATAAAATAGTGTGCCAAATACTCAGGTCTTCACATTCGCAGGTATGCTCACTTAGATTGCACTGATGAGATCATAAAAAGGTCGAAACCGGTCTGCAATTAGTGGCATCCTACGATGTGTGGTCTTAGTATTTCCTCGTGGTTTTTGTTGTAATCCAAATCCTTGTATTTTGATTCTAACTGTGTTTAGACAAAATACGGCAAATTTTGCTTTGAAATTCAGCGCTCGGCGCGGCACATAGCCAGGAGAATAGCTGTTTTAACTTGATTTGTTTTAGTCCTTATTTAAAATAAGGCTTTTGCAGATGGACGACCCCTAATGATGCCCTTAGTATTCGTAGTTATTTGCTTAATAAAATAGTTTTTATCATTCTTTTGACTTCAACATCAAGTTATTGTTCATTATAATCGAATAATTATTATTTCTCTCGTAGCCATAGCTACCCTCATTTATTTAATTTAAGAGTTTCAATAACAGATACGTTTCATTTCTTTAGAACATTTAAATGATGTATAAAACAGCCTAAGAATAGCCTAGGAATTCTCCATGAAATCTCATCCTAAAATTCGATTTTTTTGTGAAGACCTATAAATTATAACATATGAGGGTATATATATTTCTGAATGGGGGTGATCCGATTCAGTTGTATTAAGGCTTATCCTACGGCCTTTAAATAGCAGTTAAATCTGATGCATAAAAATATGGAAATAGTTTAGGCGGACCAAGTTTTACAAATGTGTCGGCGCTAACTTCAGGCGGAAGCTAGCATCTCCATAAACTAACCCATTTGGAGGCGAGCGGAAAAATGTATAATAGGGTACCAAAATAGCCTAAAAATAGCCATTAATTCACTATAAAATCCCATTCCAAAATTCGCTTGTGGTGGAGCTAGCTTCCGCCAAGTCCAAGTATATTCTAAACTGTTTCACAGTTGCGTATGTATATTAGCATCTCATCGTCGTTGTTGTTGTTGGAAAGCGGCGCGGTTACCCGCAGCACTCAGGCCTTTCGACCCATTGTACCTGCCGTTAGTCGAGAGCTATTGGAAGAGACCCGTGCTATGCGCATAGGCCAACACCCGTCCTAGTGGAAACTCTCTAATGTGCTGGGCAGGAGAAATATTGCACACAGATGTTTGTATCTCATCGTTACATACTCTGTATATTTTATACAAATTGAATACTTGATGTTATTTAATTATATGCTTAAACTGTACTACATATCGAGTTGTCTTAAGTGCTATAAAAATAACACAGTACGTAAAGATACTAACAATAAATAAACAGTAAATTATAATACAACAATAAGAAATTACTTTGCAGTAGTAATATTAAAATTTTATAACATAAAATAAATATAAAACTTTTAAAAATATTTTTATTACTCATTGGAAAAAGCAGTAAATTATTTTTTATACATTTGCATATTACTAAAACTTATTGTTTTTTTCTCTTCTATTAAGATAACAACTTTATAGATTTAATATATTTTCCAGTTAGATGCATGGACAGCCATCAACTTTCACATACCCATGACTACGAGATTGTCAACACCACCATGCTAACTAAACCCATTCATATAATATATACAACAGCAACAGAAATCCATTCAAGGTTTGTCATTGAAAACCATTCGGAAAGTTGATAATTGAATTATGATATCTGATAAAAATAGTCAATTTGCATAATAACAATTTAAATTAAGTAATAAAAAGATAACACTTCAATACCGTCAATTTAAAAACCTGACCCCAATTCACTTCAAATTTAATGCCCAGAGGAAAATATAGTTTTCATTGTCGTCCGTGATTCTCCCATGAGAAACTTTCCCACTAGACGGAAACGCATACTTTTTAATTATCATGAATGAATTTGTAATGCAAATAAAAAACTGTGTATTTCACTACTACATCCTCTCAGGTCATCAATGAATATTGCAAACAACGACGTCCAAAACTATTTGTCTTGCGACCAACCTATGTTTATTTTGAAATATACTATTTGCATGTGAACGTAGCAGGCTACTTGTCTATTCGCTGAAATCACGACAGTACTGTTGGAAATTGCAGTTAAAAATGTGATCGATAAATAGATTTTATTTAAAAGTTGTCACTAAGTAAATACAATTATAATCCTTCATATCTAAATAATAAGATTTTCATAAAAGTGTAATATGAGAACGTTTTTAAAATAATTGCTGAAAGATACAAACTAATATTAGTCTTAAGAGTCCATTCACTGGTCCGAAATAAGCCTAAAATGGGCGTTCGTCTCGTGTCTAATTATAAAAAACTATAAAAGATAGCGACTTTTAGTAAAAAAATATTGAAAGCTAAGACTTTAATCTAAATCCCTATAGTAGTAATTTTTTGTAATTCTTTTTATTTTTAAAATTCCAGGCAAACAATCTTGTACTAAAATAGCGTATATTCAAAAATTATTTTCTCTAAAATACATGTATTAAACAAAAATTTGCTAATAGGGATCTAGTTTATCTTTTGATCTTTCCGGTGATATATAATTTATAACATTAAAAAGAAATTTTGTTGCAATTATAAGACAAATCCGGTACCCTTTCAATGAGGGCTAACTTTGTTTCCATGTGCCTTTTTACTTCGTCTTTACGTGCACCTCCGAAATCTAAATAATTCGGTAGTGGAAATATGTAAGTCTTCACCCATCGGCTACCCAACCTCTCAACCCGACCCCGAATTCATGTATGTCAAGTCTACAGTGAATGGACCCTTAAGGGTCCATTCTCTGTAGATTTGACAGGCATGAATGTTGGGTCGGATTTAGAGGATGGGTGGCCGATGGGTAGAGACTTATATATTCCAACTATCGAATTATTAAGATTTCGGAGGTGCACGTAAAGCCGAAGTAAAAAGGCACATGGACATAAAGTTAACCCTTATTGCAACGGTACCGGATTTGTCTTATAATTGCAACAAAATTTCTTTTTAATGTTATAAATTATATATCACTGGAAAGATCAAAAGATAAACTAGAGCCCTATTGTAACAAATTTTTGTTTAATTCATGTATTTTAGAGAAAATAATTTTTGAAAATACGCTATTTTAGTACAAAATTGTTTGCCTGGAATTTTAAAAATAAAAAGAATTACCAAAAATTACTACTATAGGGATTAAGATTAAAGTCTTATCTTTCAATACTTTTTTACTGAAAGGCGCTATCTTTCATAGTTTTTTTATAATTAGACACGAGACGAACGCCGATTTTGGGCTTATTTGGGAATAGTGAATGGACCCTCAATGTCTATAACCTATTTGTGGTGCGTTTTCGTGATTCATTGTACTCCTTTGGGATTACACTACCTGTAAAATAACAAAAAAAAAACAGGAAACGAGAATCATACAAATTAAATATTCAAAGTGCAGTATCAAGGAAAACTTCTAAAGTTTGCCCCAAAAAACCGCTGTATAATATGCAATAAAATAAATATTTAATAAATTAACTAAATTTCATCACTGGTTTTTCAGTTTTATCCAAATTTTGCAACATTACAAATCATATTTTGAATTATATCTAAATGAAATAATTATAATAAAATTTAAAAGAAATTAAACCTTTAATTAGCTTCTTTCTAAACGTTTCAAGTTAATCCTCAACTCGTCGTCAGTATATAGAAGATTTGAATAAGAATAATAATATCTCTACCCCTGATTCTAGTCACAAGGATTAGTCTAAAAGTCTTAGACGTGTGGGGGAGGGACGGTATATTATTTCACGACCCGCATTTGCGCCTCAGCAACGAGCAACGACTTACGGTGGTAGGCCCTAACCACTATTCAGTGGTGGAATGAGGGAAACCTCAAAAATCTCATTAGTAAGGGGGACAGTCTCACATCAACCGATTTTAATCTCTCACATTAATACCAAATTGAAATTCTTCCCATCCTAGGCAATAGACACGATGGTTGCCAACCCATCCCTGGGAACAAGCCTTGCTCTACGAGTAGAGAATTTAATTAAAACTTGTCTGATTGAAATGGAGATTCGAAACCACGACCTCTGGGTTGAGCGATCGAGACACTAAACCCTGAGCCACCAGCTCACATTAATTTAATAATTATGTAAAGTTACGGGGATTTTATTAGTATATATATTGAACCTTTTTCCTGACATTATTTGAGTATTGGCGGGCGCTTCTCCTTAATCTTGTATTTGTTTCTTTCTTGTCATATTGTCTATTATGTCTATTATTATATATCTGTTTTCTATTGTTTCATATTGATTGTATTCTTCTTGGATATGACAAATTTGTCAGCTGCTTCAAGTAAAAACACATCCCCGTACCCTTCACATTTCTGTTTATTAAGAAAGTTTATTATTTCCTCTCTTCAGTGATGGATCATTTGTGCTGGTGATTTCATCATTGTCAAAACAAGGACAGGTATATCAGTTATTAGGAAAACTCTCCCTGTTATACTGTAATTCTAAACTCTTACATTAGAGGTAGAACATATTTGTTGCTTTAAATAAAAAGAGCTGCGTATTTTAGAAAGTCATAATCAGGTCGATTCTGTTTGCATCTTGCTGAGAGTCTTGTTATGTAAACCATGTTGTTGTAAGTTTAAGTGGTAACAAGATCTTATTCAAGATTGGTATTCCGTTTGGAGAGTTATAGTAAGTATTGTTAAAGTTTACAAAAACAACAATATTGTTATAAGTTTGTACGTGTCGGGGATCAAATTCATTGGATATTTCTAGAAGACGAAGAAGACAGTGGAATATAACCTCAAATTTTGTGTTTTGAGTTTGAAATCTAACCGTTTCATCACGAATCACGATATAATCTTTGGTTTCACAAGCGTTTCACCTTTACGTTTACCAAAGAGTTACCTATGTAATTTGTGAAGAGGAATTAGTTTATTTCATAGAGAAAACGTGTATAATCCTCTTTGCCATTACCATGTCACGAAGAACATTTCTGTTTATTAAGAAAGTTTATTATTTCCTCTCTTCAGTGATGGATCATTTGTGCTGGTGATTTCATCATTGTCAAAACAAGGACAGGTATATCAGTTATTAGGAAAACTCTCCCTGTTATACTGTAATTCTAAACTCTTACATTAGAGGTAGAACATATTTGTTGCTTTAAATAAAAAGAGCTGTGTATTTTAGAAAGTCATAATCAGGTCGATTCTGTTTGCATCTTGCTGAGAGTCTTGTTATGTAAACCATGTTGTTGTAAGTTTAAGTGGTAACAAGATCTTATTCAAGATTGGTATTCCGTTTGGAGAGTTATAGTAAGTATTGTTAAAGTTTACAAAAACAACAATATTGTTATAAGTTTGTACGTGTCGGGGATCAAATTCATTGGATATTTCTAGAAGACGAAGAAGACAGTGGAATATAACCTCAAATTTTGTGTTTTGAGTTTGAAATCTAACCGTTTCATCACGAATCACGATATAATCTTTGGTTTCACAAGCGTTTCACCTTTACGTTTACCAAAGAGTTACCTATGTAATTTGTGAAGAGGAATTAGTTTATTTCATAGAGAAAACGTGTATAATCCTCTTTGCCATTACCATGTCACGAAGCAAGAAAAGAAACAAAACCTCAAATCTCGCCTCAAATGGAACTAATAGTAAATTACCTCGAATAAGCTTGAAAAACCTACAAAAGTAATTTCTATATGAATTGATAATTTTAGTTAAATTATCCCTGTGTATCATCTGTAAATGAAATGGTATTGTAGCTTCATCGACAAATATTTCCAGTTCCTGAATTAATTTCACTGCCGCTCCTTTACTTAAACGAAATAACTTGATAAATTTTTCATTCGGAACCTCTGCTTGCATCTCTCATACTTTTGAATTCAAGTCTTAATTGTTTTCTAAAATTTTAAAAATTCAATTTTAATTTTGGTACACATCAAAATATACAAATAAAAATAATTTAACTTAAATATAAGTAGGTACATACTTACTGATTTAGAACATTTTGAAACTCTTTATGAAAATTCAGTTGGAAATATATAAATAATCGATTTATGGCCATTTTAAACACTAAATATAACCACTAACTATATTGCAATGTTCATAGTAAGCACTAAAATGATGTTGCTAAGATTACCAGAAATAATAGCAAGATATGTTTAAAATGACAAATCATCTTGTTAAAATGTATCAAACAGAATAGGTATCTTACATATCTGGTTAAGAAATAACCATATCTTTTTAAAATAGCCAAAACAATGTTGTTACGTTCAAACAGAATCGACTGAAATTCGGATTTAGTTATTTCATTATTCTAAATTCCCGACCGGAGAATATATCATTGCATAATAAAAATTAATTTAATAAACGCATTTGTAACTAATACATGTACGCCAATGTCTGGAAGATATTATAAAGCCATATGGTGCGTAACTCGGAACTAGCCACAAATTGGGTCAAAGATGAAGACGTGTGTTTTTTGCATCAAGGATTCCAGTGAATGAATCTCTGTGATCATTCAGTATGCAGCGACACATCCACTTAGTGAGATCGACTACCGAACAATGAGTTGTAATACATGGACAAGAAGTCTCTTAGATATACATATTCCACACACGGGCTCTGACGTCATGATAGATGATCGGTTCTGTTGCATAACTTCGCTGCGACTTTCTACGTATAACTTTACTACCTCCTCGTCAAATGCGGTTTTGAGAATAGTGTTTCCTATTTGAAGGAAATGTATGCGTGTATATACAGCGTAATGATAAAGTTTAGAACAAAATTCATAACTTTTATACTGAGTGATTAAAAAAAAAACGCCGGGACAGGTCGATTTGGTTGTCGGGAGAGGCATGTTTTAAGATGATTCACTTGGATACAGGGTGACATAGAAAAGCTGGACGGCCAGTAAATTTGTTTTTTCTTAGGAACACCCTGTATATTTTTCTATATTCGGATACAGCTTTCTCTTACGAATACAGTGATGTAAGGTTTGATGGGTCTATCTCAAATAACAAGCGGGATGTTACCAAAAGAGTCAACAAATTCCTCAAATGGTAGTATTAAAAATATTGGGTTTTCTTTCTATGGGGTTATTTAAAATCTAGGGTGTACTTGAATCGACCAAACAATTTAGCAGACTTACATCTGAGAATTCATGCTGAAATGGAAATAATCAGCCCAGAAATTGTTGAGCGTAGTGTGCAAAGTGTTTACACTCGCGCTGCCCAGTGTCAAATTGTTGGTGGAAGACAATTTGAAAATTTACGTTAAATTTTGTTAATTATTTGCATTTGTTTCGATTCCAAATACAATTTCTTTTAAGAAAAATTACATTAAATAATTTTATGAAATAAATGTCATTTTCTCAAAAACATCCTTATGTTACAACCCAATTTTATTAATACTACCATTTGAGGAATTGGTTGACTCTTTTGGCAATATCTCGCTTTTTATTTGAGATAGACCCATCAAACCTTACATTACTGTATTTGTAAGAGAAAGCTGTATCTGAATATGGAACAATATATAGAGTGTTCCATGAGAAAAAACAAATTTATTGGGCGTACTGCTTTTCTGGGTCACCCTGTATCCAAGTGAATCATCTTAAAAGATGCCCCTCCCGACAGCAAAATCGACTTGTCGCGGCGTTTTTTTTATCACTCAGTATAAAAGTTATGAATTTTGTTCCAAACTTTATCATCACGCTGTATTAAACGAGAATGACTTTATGCGTAAACTAAAGGTTTTTCGTGTATATATCGCTTGATATTCATTAGTAAGTATAAAATATTTGAAATTATTGTGAAATATACACAACGTCTGATCACATATGAATTGTTTCTTTTACAAATCGTGTATAAAATATTGATTCGAATTATTTTTGTCGTTTATTGTACTTTTACCAAGAAATTCATTAAACCACACCGCCGGAAAAGTACAGTATTAAGTGAAAGTGGTGGTCAAAAGTAAAATCGAAAGAAAATTGACATATTTAAGGACCGTATGTCAAGATTTACTCAATTTTTCATACTAATTATAAAAAAATTATTTAAACAAATAGCGTCTTATTATTGGTAAAATGAAGACCTTCTGATAAATAAACTTTTTAAAAAACTTACAGTAACGGAGCAAAATAAATAAAAAAACTTCGGTTTAGTCATTTTTTGATTTTTTTTTTTTAATAGAGTGAAAACATAGAAAATTATAATGTTATTACAAATCTATGTCTGCTACGTCATCACTTTAAATTAAATAGACATGAATTAGTTGCTTCTCTAAAAACAATACAAAAGTAGATACAAGGATACAAATATCTTCGCTCTACTTCAGAGAAGGAACCAAAAAGCGATGATTCAGTTTTTAACGTTTTACTAAAGGACAAGCAGTCCCACTAAATATTTCAAATCAGAGTTTTCCTTTCATATTGAAAGTGATATAGAATCCTTCCAAGTGATATAGAAGCTTCTGCATCAAGCTATGGATTTGATGCTGAATTTTTGTGAGCATTTCATGATAATACTGACTGAATCTGAAAATACAGATATAGCTGCATTCTGATGCTGCATAAACATCATTTTCACCTTGATGGCTACGTCACCAAGCAAACCTTAAGATACTGCGCGGAAGTCCTCGGCTGTTACACAAAATACCACCCCCTAGCAAAAAAATTATCGTTTGGTGTGGTATATCTGCCTTCGAAATGTTCGGGTTTTTTATCATCATGCCATCAGAAGTTACGATTACCTCACAAGGTAGCGAAACAGATTTGTCACCTTGTAATTTTTCTCTATAGAGATACTCCAAATCCAAAGATATTACGTACTAATCGCCCACGACCTCTATCAGGAATAAAGTATTGACAAAGACATTTAAGCGATCTTAATTGAATAGTTCTGGTAATTGTAATCGCCCGTTCTCGACTCCAAGAGTGCCAGAAGCGACGAAGTCATTTGGGGGGGGGATGTGATTTTCCAATAATACAACTACAGTTCTTCCTCCAAAACCTGCCGAATGATTTTTAGTCTCAGTACAATCATCGATTATTATCAATATTTTAAAATAGATACTTCGACCGTGTACAGTAAAATATTTGGAAATACCACTAGCAAACAACTCCAAAAGGAAACATAGTTTGTTTCTTTTGGGATTACACCACCCAGCTTTCTTCTGTACGTTTCGAGTTGATCCTCAACTCTTCGTCGGTAGAATGTTTGTACGATAGAACGGTAGAACTCTTTGTATGAAAAGAAGTACTTTTCGTCAGATTCACATTTTTAATTTTAAAAAGTACTTCTTTTCATACAAAGAGTTCTACCGTTCTGTCGTACAAACATTCTACAGACGAAGAGTTGAGGATCAACTCGAAACGTATAGAAGAAAGCTAGGTGGTGTAATCCAAAAGAAACAAACTATGAATCATGAAAACGCACCACAAATAAGTTACAGACATTATCCAAAAGGAAACGTTATACCCTTTTACTCACTATCATCGAATCGAAGACGTTCGCACTGGCTGCCATAAATTAAGGACGACCACCGCGACCATTTTTCCGTTTATGCCAGTCGTTAAACTCATATCCGCACATTCAGGTGGTTTCACCGATCAATGAGTCTTAAATTTATTTTAATTGAGCTTCGAAACCCTCAAATATCAAACTAACATCTGATTTACGGGCTGTAAAATTTTAGTAACCATGTTTCATACGCGACACTTATGTACTCGAGTGCACACGCGATTCGAGACTCCACCTCATATATTACGTTTTATTTACGAAGTACGTTATGTTTCTGAATTCGAAGAATTTGCAATAAAAGGAACGGGAATAAGTTATCTATTTCCCTGATGAAATGCGTTGGTTCTTGTTGGATTCTCTATCTCTGCATTCAGTTTACATCAGTGATGATATATCTTTTAGGAGATACCAAATCGTTGTGTATACAGGGCGCCCTATTTCTTGACCCGTTGCATGGGTAACTTTTTTATTAGTAGAGATACAAAAACGCTTAAATGAGCAAATTAGTGCAGTTTTGTATTAGTAATTCTACGGTAAGGCGAAAAATTATATACGGGGGAAGGTTGAAAAGTTATTGACAAAAAACGAAAAATCCAACTTTTCTATTATCCCTCGTAGCTCGTTCATTTGAAGAGTTAGAGAAAAATGCTTCACATGTTTTTTGCAGTATTTTTCATGTAAAATGACATGCACTTGCTACTTTTTATATATCTCTTAAAATGGTTGAGAATCACAGTAAAATATATTTTTTTTAAATGTAATGGATAGGTGGCTGTGACATTAACCGAAATTCCCCTTTTTTCTCTTTCAGATGATATAACATAGTCCATATTTTATCCTTACAAAAGTAATAATAATCGTTGTTTTTAAAGAAAGTTTATTGTCACATCAAGAATGCTATGGATTATGGAACAAAAGAATGTTTTGAGAACAGAAATTATTAATTAATTAATTATATTGAAGTAAATGTTCGAAATGACCACCATCCTGTTGGATACATAGTAAGCAACGTTTCTGGATACTTCTTAAAACATTATTTATTGTATGTCCATGTATGCTTCTAATTGCATCTTGAATCCTGACTTTTAGATCCTCTATATCTAGAGGAGCTGACACATAAACTTTATCTTTCAATAACCCCCAAAGAAAGAAATCTAAGGGGGTCAAATCAGGTGTTCGCGCTGGCCAGTCGATATCCATTCTATTTCCTATAACATTATCAAACTGTTCATGTAAATATTGTTTTACCTCGCGGGAATTATGCGCAGGTGCTCCATCGTGTTGGAAGTATTTAAGATTTCTAAAAATATGAAGTGGTAATTCATTTAAATATTCCTCTGTTAGAGTATTCCTTAGAAAATGAAGGTAATTATTCGCATTCAAATTATCTTCGTAAAAATATGGGCCAATAATTTTGCCACAAAAAATTCCACACCACACATTTATCCCAAATTGACGTTGATTTCTTCTTTCAGAAACAAGATGTGGATTTTCTCGGCACCACATTATGTTATTATGGCGGTTAAAAATACCATTGTTGGTAAATCTACTTTCATCACTGAATAAAATCTTTTTCCAGAAGTCTAGATCCTCTTCGCATTTTGAAATGTACCATCGACAAAATGTCATCCTTCTTTGATTATCAGCTGGATATAAAGTATTGCATATGAAATAATGATAAGGCTTTAAATTGTTACCTTTTAAAATAGCTCTTACAGTTTCCTTGGAAGTGTTGCAGTGATGTGCAATTTCTGCAGTTGAAGAATCAGGTTTAAAATTTACATAAGCCAAAACATTTATTTCAGTGTCTTCATTGAAGTTTCTTTCATCCTTAGGCTTTGAAAAAGAACCGTATAATCGTATATTATTTTCCAGCTGTCTAAATATTCTATGAAGGGGTTGTCTTCGTTCCATGTAAGTTTCAAAATAAAGATTCGCTGCAGCTTGTGCATCTCGATTTTGGTTATAATAACAAAATAGCATATCATTTTTCTCTTCGTTGGTGTACATATTTGCAACACTATTATTTTGTATGCAGTATTAATAATAAACAATAAACTACTTAACAAAAACTAAAAATGTCACTTATGATCTGTCAATAATTAAATGCCAACTAGACGTTTTTAAAAATATCAGGAATCTTATTTTTGTTTTATTTCCATAGCATTCTTGATGTGACAATAAACTTTCTTTAAAAACAACGATTATTATTACTTTTGTAAGGATAAAATATGGACTATGTTATATCATCTGAAAGAGAAAAAAGGGGACTTTCGGTTAATGTCACAGCCACCTATCCATTACATTTAAAAAAAATATATTTTACTGTGATTCTCAACCATTTTAAGAGATATATAAAAAGTAGCAAGTGCATGTCATTTTACATGAAAAATACTGCAAAAAACATGTGAAGCATTTTTCTCTAACTCTTCAAATGAACGAGCTACGAGGGATAATAGAAAAGTTGGATTTTTCGTTTTTTGTCAATAACTTTTCAACCTTCCCCCGTATATAATTTTTCGCCTTACCGTAGAATTACTAATACGAAACTGCACTAATTTGCTCATTTAAGCGTTTTTGTATCTCTACTAATAAAAAAGTTACCCATGCAACGGGTCAAGAAATAGGGCACCCTGTATAAAACAGGAACCATAAAATATGTAATAAGCCTAAATGAACGTGACCAATTTTCGGAAAGACCTACTTACGTCAACTAGACTATATAACACAATATCATGTTTGTGTTTGCATATATTCCATACCTATTTAGCCCTTGTGAAAACTTCCTAATTAACTTAGATTATGAATTACATAAAATTGCGCTGGAATTACAGATGCGATGTTTTCCTTGTTTACTTATTTATGTATAGGTAGGTATTCAGCAAAAAATATAAAGGGATATATTGTTAATGAAATTATCCAGATATTAGGATTCAATGAAGTTTCCTTTATATCTATAACCTAAGTAATACGCAAAAGAATAACCTCATTGTTTAAAAGATTATGTTGTAAACAACTGCGTGCTATACCGATTCCCAGATAAAAATATATTCAAATTGGAAATAATGACACAATATATTAAAACATGATAGTTAAAATATTTCTAATTCGTTATTTATTGGGGGAACGCAGCTGAGAGGTACACCCACAAACCTTCTGTGGTCACACCTCTGACCGCTGTCACCCCACCTCCGCTCACTATTATCCGTATTGTATTTAGACAGAGAAATGGAGTAGAGGGACACACAAATATTTTGTTTGATAAGACACGGACTCCCACCCGTAGAAATTGATACCTTGGCTCACCCATGGACCGTTCATTTCCTATGTTTAATACAACTTTAGCACTCCAACCGCTGGACCCAGGATGAGAGTAAGATCTTATGTTTCAGATTCCGCCCAGAACAAGCGTAGAGGGCTAGGAAACGACCCTCAGACCAGGTAGAGCCAGGACAGGAGGAGACCCCACAAATCGCCCACACCTATCACTTTTCGTGAGCGGGGTTGATGAAGGATGAGGTCCACCTCTACAAGGCAGTCCAGGATTACAGCGATGGGAAGGGTAAAGAGCGATAATCCCACTCGGCCCCAAACCATCCCAGGTCATGACCACGGTCAATGGCCTTGTCTCCAAAGTAAATATATATTTATTTGGGGATCCGTACTATACAGGCAAAAAGTGCAGGCCTGAAGTCACACTCTCTATAACAGGACTATTGACAGGTCATGCACATCATAGCAAGCAGCTTAATACTATTGGCCTTAGCGACACTATAAGGTGCAGGTTCTGTGAATACGATGACGAGAACTCTATACACATCTTCTGTCGCTGTGCCTCCCTTATGGTCAAGAGACACAAGTACCTGTGTGCAGTGCAGCCTTTCTCCAGCCCCAGGACATTAGAGAGCTTCCACTAGAACTGGTATTGGCCTATACGCATAACACGGGTAGGTATATTGTAATCACTCTAAACTTGCGGCAGACAACAATAACAACAAAAACCGTGACACTTTTCTGTGTTTTTTAAAACAACCGAGATACGGAAGACTGAAAAATTTAATATTAGCATAGCTTATAACTCGAAAACCAATCGAGATTTCAGTTTTATTAACAGAAATGATAAAAGACTTGGATCAGGAGCTCCTAAAACCCATTTCACCTAAAATCGACAGGAGCTGAAAGACCCTACAATTCCAACAAAACTGATTTCGGCGATTATTATAAATTGTGTTATATAATTATTTTGTATCGCACAAATTTACTAGTCAAATAGAATTTGCATCAGTAATACAAGAAAAAATGCAATAATGCCGACTTAATTTGAAATAGGGTGCATGTATGTTTTTTTATGGTAGTTATTTGCTCTTATTTGCATCAAGTTTCTTGCTATTATTTCTTTTCCACAATAGTCAATCCCTTTTCACGGCACATAGTGAATAGAACGGTGGCAACGACAAAACAAATAATAGTGCGGTAATCCAATATGTAAATACAACCAAATTGAATTCCGAGCAACCCCAGCTATACTCTCTATGAGGGCCGCTCCTTCAGTATAAATCCCGTCCTTTTGTAAAACCGCCACCCTCTATCCTTCTAAAAGAAAGAATAACCTGTGTTGCATACATTTCTTTTGATGTTTCTACAATTCGAATATGATTAACGCCCCAACAGAGGTTCGATTGTGGAGCGCAAATGAAATTAAACAGAACTCAAATTATGAGGCGTATACCCTTCACACCCTTACCAAATAATTTTTATCATACAGAGTGACTGATTGAATTGCCTGGTTCGTAATTTTATTTTGAAAATTTCAAATTAAACAATTCAGTGCGAGCTATGCCTCATTTCTTGAAAATATTTTTAAAATGTAATTTTAATTATAATTTTATATAATTTTAATAATTTCGTTATTTTTAATGAAATAATGTACTTTTTGGATATTTGAATTCTACTAATTATTTTAGGACTTTAACCGAAGTTCTTTTTACTTAAAAGCAATATTTTTTAGTTTATTCAATTTCTTGAATTATCACTTATTATTAGTAATACATACATACATTACAGTATGTATTACTAATATTACAATAAACAAATTTCCGGTATTACAGTAAACAAATTAAAGTAATCTCTATGAAATCTGTGATAAAACTAATATAAGTGCCTAGGATTAGATCAAGATTGATAAATTTTACAAATTGTAGTGTTAAATAATTTAAGATGCCAGGGAGTCAACCATAATACAATTTGATTAATAGTATATTGTAAATTTAAGGACATTTAAATTACATTACTAATATTCTAGTATTAAAAGTAGATTTAGTAGGTACTTAGATTATTATATAAAATAAAACATAAGTGCTCGTACATTTTTATCACAAGAACATGTTTAGATATTAATAATAACACTGACGTAGTTTTCTACATAACACCAAAACACTATAATGCACTCAAGGTACGTTTCGCCAACCAAGTTGGCATAATCTAAAGATTATTAAAACTGTTTTAATCATCTGTCAGTTTTAATCATCTCCAGATGATGCCGGCTTTGTTGGCGAAACGCGCATCGAAGCTGTATAGTGTTTTAGTGTTACGTGGAAAACTACATCCCTGCTGTGAGGAAAACCCTGTGTTATCCTCACAGCAAAGGTTCCAACCCCTTTCAAGGTTTATTAATAATATCTTTCAAAAGCAGTAAAGCCTCACATAGCTTGTATTTGCAATAAGTTTCTAAAATGTTCTGCTTATATAAAGAAATTACCAAGTTCATCTTCAAATTCTAATGGAAAGTTTGCTTCGAAGTATTTTTTTATAAAGTAAATAAATGGAAATCTTTATAATTTGGAAAAATGTGAGGGCAAAAATATGTTAGGATTGTGGAATTTTCTGTTAGAAAGTTGAAAACAAAGATCCTGAGATCTAATAATAAGATCTTGATAATTTATAAATTGTATATAACTTTTGCGGATCATGTGGTAAAATTGCGTTATGAGTAAAAATTGTTTTTTCAAATAAAACTAATCAATTATTTCATATATTAATCATCAAGGATTACTAATACAACGTAGAAAATTAAATAACAACATATAAAACAGGTAGGTACTGTCATCATTTGTAAATAAATATCATGAATACTACTAATAGTAATAACACCATTAAACTTATAAAATTAATTTTGCGTATAACATAGGTCTGTTTGATCATACTTAATAATAAAGTTTTTCAAACCATCTTTGTAAATTAGATGTAATTACTTGGACATCAAATATTCCTCCTTATTGTTTATACAGGATTAGGCAGAATGACGTATCTATTTTTGAAATGGATTTATTCAATAATGTAAAAAGATCTAAATTCAAATCAAATCGCCATGTGTTCCCGTAGAGGGCAATTTATGACAGTTGCCAAAGTGTTTGCGAGAAACGTCAGTTTAATAGTAAAAATGGAGCGTTATCATCGCAACGATATCAACTTGTATTGCAAAATTTTGAACAACTTAATAACGAAGGTGTAGACTTCCGAAGATTATGGTTTCAGCAGGACGGAGACACTTCCCACACTGCTAGGCACCAATTCTATGGCAATTCTGCGAAGAATTGGTCCTGGTCGTGTCATTTCAAAATTTGGTTGTCGCATGGCCTGCACGGTCATCGGATCTGTCAGCTTGTGATTTTTTCTTATGGGGCTATCTAAAGTCAAAAGTATTCGCTAATCGGCCTCGAACTTTGGAACAACTGAAGCATAATATTCGAACCGAGATTAAGGCAATCCCAATTAAAATGTTGCAGCGAGTGAAAATTTTTCTGCTAGACTTCAGGAGTGCCAGCAGCGAGGCGGAGGTCATTTGACTGATGTGATAATCAGAAAATAAATTGCCATGTTTACTTAAGAACATTTTGTTTCAGTTTTTGATTAAAGTTTAATCATTAATGGGTTAATGGTTAAACATAGAAAATATATACTATATTAAATATGATGTACATAGAAAATATATACTTCATTCTGCCTAACCCGTTATTACATATACATTTATCGAGTTAATGGTTCAGGGTTTTGTGTTTCGAACGCTCAACCCAGAGGTCGTGGGTTTGAAGTCTTGTTCGCAGGGTTGGGTTGCCAAGTATCCTGGCGTGCTTTCCTATAGAAAGAGTGTCGGCTTCGTGTTAATTTAAGAGGTTTTTTACACCAGTTAATGTTTGACTGTCTGCCTGACTGATGAGACTTTCCAGGTGTTCCTCATTCCAGCACTGAATGGCGGTTAGGACTTACCAACGTAAGTCGTTCAGTTGCATTGGTCTCCTGACCGTATAATATGCCTGCTTGACTAATCCTTGTGATTAGAATGAGGGGTAGAGATATTATTATTATTATTATTATTGTGTTTTTTGAGCATTATGCAATTCTCAGTTCTCCGCTGATTTATATTTCTTGTAGACTGGTTAGTAGGTACCAGTCTATCAAGTAATTATTTTTGGTGCTTACTATATTGGGTGTATGAAGTATGGCTGCTTTTTGTGACTGGGTATAGGTATACATACACTTTCTTCGGGATAAGTTAAGTGAGGTGATTTATAAATGTGTATGGTGTGATACCCGTAACCGATGAATGGAATTATATGAACTTGTTTCTGTTCCTATATTCTTAACAAGTTCTATTGCTAGTTGATGGTATTTTCTTTTCTGTATATTTTTTAGCTATGTTTTAGTCAGATGGTATTGCCATATCGATGAGGTAGATGACCCTTTTTATTTTATCTTGAAGTATTATATCTGGACTATTATGGGCTAACGTTTTTGAACAGATCTGTTTTATCAATTTGTATGATGAGATCCCAGTATAATTTATAATACTTGTTTCTTATTATTGTTCATTATACATATACATTGTTCAACTACGTAAAAATATAGAAAATCAGACAGCTAGGATTTAATAATTATAGTACCATTGCATTATTTATTGAAATGAAATGTGAATTAGTTCAGTTATTTTCAAAAAACAATGGAAACAAATTATTACTACAACTTAAGTCGTGTTAGAATAAACAACGGTTCTTGGGTATGTAGTCTACACCATTTGAAAACAGTGTGAAACGTTTCATATCATGTTTCAAGTAATTCCAATTAGTGCAATATTCAACTGCTTGACATATTGCGGAAAGTAACAAGCGGGAACTCAACAACTTTTTCTACCACATTTGTAGATAGAAAGTTAAGGTGGTAGCTCATGGAGTTCAGGATTTCATTTTAAAAGAAGTTTCAATAATGTGAGAATTAATTTTATACGTTAAATCCACACCCCATTAATCAGACGGGGAATAATTGTGAAATTTTCGAAGAATATGAAGAATAATCCACAATGACAAAACCTGACACCAATCCGTAATATTCTCTTGATACAATTTTTAACTTCATAGTGTTTTCTGATAAAGTATTTTCTTTTCATAGTTATTTTAGAGTCCTTGGAAGGGTCGTTGATAATAGGGATGACATTTAAAACGTATTAAAATTATACTGGCCGTGGATCGCTTACTGGATTTTCAATTTTACGTAAAGATCCACGAAGATTCTCAGCTACGATTAACTTAGCACAATATTCTCTTTATTTTCGGCCTTGTGCCGATTACCCTTGAACTTAACAAAACTACCGTGATTAATTGAATTTTCAAGTAGGCGTACATTCACTAACCGTAATAAATTAATGCAATATCCAATTTTTTTTATTTTCCAATGTTTTCCGTACTTACTTGAACACACATTATACATAATTGAATAAAGTTTTGATTGATTTTCTAATTGAACTTTATAAAGTTTTGAATAATGTAAAACCCCAATAAAGCGCCCCTAAAAAAACAACAGTTGCATACGCTAGTGGAAAATCTAGTAGGCTTGAATGTTTTGAATGTCATGTTTGAAGTCCTCCTCAACTGCTGTCTACCCTAAAAATTTGGTTAATGTAACTTTTACAATAAACAAGATGTGGAGATCTCTAAAAAACGTACATTTTCGTTGTCACGCTGTTATGTTTGGATATGTAACCTTGGATTTTTCTTTTACATAAAATTGCGCAACTTTTTCTACGTTTAATCAACATTTTATCTAAGACTCCCAAATAATTCATCTTAAATTGAGCACGCTGTATATGTTTCAATTTTATTTTTTGTACCATTTATGGTTATAAGGACGCCATAAATAAACGTATTCTACCACCCTGTACAACACTGAATTATTTTATAATCTGCAAGTACAATGTTGGAATATAAACTGGGCCAAAAATACATGCTGTTGGCAAAATTTTATCGACTCCTTGCACAACCGCCACACCCTGATATTCATTAACCATTTGAAACCAAGCGAAGCATCCGTATAAATATTTAAATCGAAAAATTACTGTTAGACACCATTAATCAATCTACCAGTTCCCTTGTACGTCGCATATAAAAGAATTTCACATGTAAATGTCCGTACAGCACATGAACACCTTCAATTATTTATGTTTGTTTAACCAAAATTGGGTTTAGGAATCTATCTACCGTGTGAATGGTAAATAAATCTATGACGAAAAATAGTGAAGCCGGACGACAAATACACACCGATGCTACTACTACTATTCTGTTTGAGGACTTAACTTCGGTTGACCCTGAACTTGCTGGCTCGGAAAATAATCTTTTACGATTTAATAAGACATGGAGGCTCAAGTCGCTCATTTACCGACGTCCTGTATAAATATTTGATGTTGGCATATCTTTGGAATAAGCGCCGGTGTAAGAGATAGCTTTTTTTCTGTTGGCATTGTCTCATCAGCGTCTATACTAACTCAACGGGGACTTTTTGTGTTCTCGGTAAACTAATAAGTCTAATGACTGTAATGACAAGAACTAGTCGGAGAACAAGTACTTTTCGGCTCGTTAACTAGGCACTTTTACAAAAACGGAAAACTTAAGAGAGTAAATTAATAAAGGCGATGATACAACGTTTAAACCTAAATTTATAAGGGTGTGCTTTAGACTATTATGGAAATGCTATACCAATTTCGTTATTTATAAGCTTTAGGTAAAGGTACAAAATATACTAATAATAATTGACGGCTCGTTGGTCGCCAATTGTGTAACGATACTTCTCTTCAATTATTTTATTAACTAAAAAGATACTTACTACTGTGTTGAAACTCTCTATCAGGGGTGGGCAGAGTGAAGTACTGTAGGGTTATTTATTATCTGCCAAACTTGGGCACCATCAATTGATCTTTTTTGATGGTATTGGGTAAAGGTATAGTTCCTATCTAAGTAAAGACAATTTCAAAAAAACACTTGACAAGAACAAAGTTAGTTTTAATGTAATGATATTCAACTATACATTTACGAACATTAAACACATACAGAAACATATAAAGTTACATATTTTAACAAGTACTCTCAAATTTAGATACAAGAGAGAGAATTCTGCTATACTAGACTCGACATAAAAAGGTAAAGTTTTAGATATGTTCAGTTCGCAAATACAAGAACAAAGTTAGTTTTAATGTAATGATATTCAACTATACATTTACGAACATTAAACACATACAGAAACATATAAAGTTACATATTTTAACAAGTACTCTCAAATATAGATACAAGAGAGAGAATTCTGCTATACTAGACTCGACATAAAAAGGTAAAGTTTTAGATATGTTCAGTCCGCGAGGTAACGGTAAGGGCCCTTAAATTCTTTCGGACACACGGCCTTAGGCTTAGGTAAGTTAGTAGAATAAGGCACGGTATACGCAAGGTGTTCAAGAACCACTTCCAAAATAGATAGATAATAAGGTACTCACATCAACTACAGGGGTTGCAGAACTTAACGTTTTACATACGTTTGCTGTCCAAGCACAACGAAATCGTAATAAACGATTCATAAAACGAATAAATAATCATTTTTTCTTCTAATCACTATAGAAAATTAAATTCAGGGTTGCTGCTATATTATACTCGTAATATTTTTGTTGCATCACCTTTTTTCTATATAAAAAATTCAGACTCGCTTCTGCACCAACTGCTCGGTAATAATACGCCTCCTCGCCATCTTTCTGCTCTCCATTCCCGTTCTCTTATGTCGTCCATCCGCTCACGTTCTTAACACGAGATGGCGTCACTATATTTTTCTGAACTTTAGTTTATGTAATCTAGGACTATGTATGAATAGACCTAATGCACAACCACAGAGAGTGAAGTCGGGATTATAAGCACTTAATATACACTGAATACATATAATACTTTAAATACAGGATGGGTGTTTAACAAGAAGGTAAAAACACAGAATGAGATAATAATTATTAGTTTAAACCAACTAAGAAAGGTATTTTATTAGTTACTAAAAACGAGGCCGTTACAATACAACGAAGGGGACAACTATTAAAATATTTGTTTCTGTAAATGTACTGATATAGAGTAATATGCCAACAGATGATGGAATGCACTAACAGATATGTTTAGGAGTACGTACTATACTCGTATGTATACTATTAATGTGTTACAAAATGATTATTATATTAATCACATTCATATTTCTAGGCTAGAAACTCCTCGACTGCTAATTTGCCCTTGTTGAAACATTCTTGTTCTCATATATTATTATTTTTATTTTTAAAAATATTCTCCTGGATATATGCAAACGACAAAATAAACACAATAAAACATAATGCATTCTAAAGATCACAGCTGCAAGGAGAACAGCCTATGATTTTCTTCAAGTTTTCTTAAAAAAGAAAACGGTGTGAAAAATAATACAAAATAATAATAACTCAAGTTATTTGTACACATGATCTTTAAGACCGACTTTCCGTTTTTATTTTGTAAGTGTTATATTCCCAGAAAAACTGTTGATGTACGACGATATGTTAGACAATCAATCTCATTTACTATATAAATTGACCCATCGACTCCTAAACCAATATATTCCGAAGAGTTTGACTTAATGGTGAAATCAGATCGGGTCTACTGTATTTAGGTTTTGAGATACAAGGCATTTTTGAAATTTTCACATTTTCGTCAGAGTCTTGTAACTTTATTACTTTCAGATCTATCAAAAAAGCTTAAAGGGAAAGGTTTTGGATAGAATCCATTAGCTTAGCCAATTTTTTTATTGGGTCCCATTTTTTAGATACACACCAAACTTGGTGTTTTAATACAAAAAAATGTAATTTACTAATTTGATGAATTAAATTAATTAAATTAATTTAATCAATTTAAGTGTAATTAATATTGTATTTTATAAAATATTAAAAAACTAGAGTAAATTTTCAAATTGATCCCCATTTCGCTCGCTTAAGTATAACTTTAATCAGGGGGAGGTGGTGTATAAATAAATAATTCAAAGGAAATATGTGTTTCCCCCCATTTATGTATAAAAATGTTGAATAAAAGTACTTAAATGCAAATAAACCCCTATATAGTATATTACTGCAACCAGAATCGAAAGGCATTTCAAGTTAATCAAAAATATACGGGTGTTATATTAAAAAAACACAAGTTTGGTCCGTATCTAAAAAATGGACCCCAATAAAAAAAATTGGCTACGCCAATGGATTCTACTTATTTTATTATCTATTATCTCTTAAAGAAAACGCCAAAAAATGCTCTATTTGCCCAATTCAATATGGCGCCCATAAGAATAAAGAAAGTTCTTTACGGTTTCTCGCTACCGAAACGTCGCATTGAAAATCTAAATATGCAGTGAAGTTCCTCGAAAAAACTTGCTGTGAAAAAGTGTGTTCAGATTTTAAAAATTACTCTAAATAAAAAAGTTACAGACGATTTTTGAAAACGCCACATTTACTTTTTTCAAACTAACTCAAAAACCTGAAGAGCTAGGACCGGTCTGCAACCGCCATTAAGTTACTAACAGAACTGTCTAAAACTTTCCCCATTTAACCATTTTCCTATCTCTTATAGTTTCCAAGATATCAATGCATGCATCCCCGAAATGGTCCACTCTGTAATAAAAACACACTATGTGTGTTGTAACTTTACGTAAATGTAATATTTTAATTAAGCTCGTTATATTTGTTCTTCATTCCTCAGATTTCACATCATTAAACCATCAAATTTATCAACACAGTTCTCGCTGATTTACTGGCAATTAGCACACGGCCAACTGATTTACTTGATTTACTACTATGGAAGTCAATGTAACTGACAAATTTATAGTGTCATTTAGCATCTATATTAATTTGTTGGTCAGAGAGTACACCAACTTTCTAGATGTAAAACGTGAAACTAGTTCACTGTTTGCCTATGCTAATAATATGGGCGGCTTAAAAAATGAAACGTTGGGGTCAACCATGGAAAGTAACAGAAATATGAAGGAAATTGTGTTTATTTTATACATTTGCATGTAACGTGTACTGGTAGAATATCTATTAATACAATTTTTATGAGTTTATTTTAACATAATACCTGATGTTCAGCAGCAGGATTGAAAATATTTATTTTCCATAGTATATACTGATGGAATAAACACATTAGGTACCGTGCAACAAATTTTGAAATTTATTTAATTACGCAGACTTTTTTTAATAAGATTTTTAACTGTACTCTAAATAAAAAATCGAGCACTGATACATCTGGGGAACACGGTGGCCAAAAGAAGGACCATTGGTTATCCATTGGTCAAAAAAAGGTAGCCACTATGTGGAGGTGTGATATTGTTGGTAAAATAGGTTTCTGTGATCAGCCAGCGGCAAATTCTGTAAATCGCTCTCGCGATTTTCGTTCCCATTTCTAGCCCTTCCGGGGGACAGACCTGAGGCCTGGGGACACCTTTCGAGTGACAAAAGCATCTAGAATAATATTATTGTTAAGAAAATACATATGAAAGAAATTTGAGATAATCCCTTGTATATGAATTAATAAATTTAGAGACAGAAAGCTAAACTTTTGTATCTGGAATGATGATGTAATTATACTAAACGATTTTTCTTAATAATATTTTGATGAATTGTAAAGATACTTTACTCTTGATGGTAAAACATCATCAGTTTTTAAGTGCTGAAAGTAAAATCATTTTTTAGTAAATATTTTTATCCATTTTATCAATGTGGCCCTCTGCTACGGTTCGGAGGCCCGCCCGCCCTTCGAAAAGGTGTAACGGCGGCGTTAAAAAATATATTGCTGTCATAATTGTTGCAACAAATTAATATTGTAGAAGAAATTTACCACCTTTGTAAGCTAAAATGATGAATTTTACAGACTACCAAAATGAACGAATTAATTCCAAACTTTACCTGCAGAAAGAATAAAAACTATGGACAATGAAACAGAATAACTAAATACTAATAATATTAATAAATAATTAGAATTAAAAAGTAAAATAAAAAAGTTGCTTCCAGCGCGATTCGAACTTGCCAAATTCAGCATTACGATGTTTGAAATCCTCCGACTTTACCGTAGCCCACTGCGTCGTTCGTTATTGTTTGACGCTGAGACAGTTTTCCATTTCTCACAGGAAAATAACCTATCTGAAGTTTAATTAATTTGACAGTTTTCGTGGGAGGTGCTTGTTGTTAGTTCAATCTCACATCGGCAGATAAAATGAGAAAGAAGTTGAGACGGACGCGACTCTAAATTTCAAAGATGAAATAGACGTAGAAGGACTCGACGTACGGTCTCGAAAAAAAATCTTAAAGGATTAGAGATTAGAGAAAGGACGGAAGTTTCGTGTGAAGCGGTTCTCGAAGCCGTAAAAATTCGAGAACGGGTCGTGGGGGTCTAGCGAAAAGTCGGGATTTCGGCAGGCGTGATGGGGCCATTAGGCAAGGCATGGGTCCGTTTAAATTCGGAAAACGCGTAGGAAACGGAAGGAAAATACGCCTAGGCATAGGAGAAAGGCTTGGGGCGGCCTTCGGTCGCCCGCGGGGTTCGCGATCCCCGCTCGTAGGAGATAGCTTAGAAACTTTGTCGATTTGGCGACGGAATTTAGAGCGAGACCGAATCGACTTGTTTTAATATACAGTGTGTCCCACTTAAGGTCTATCCACCCCCGTAACATTTTTATTTATGAATCGATTTTCATGAACTTTTTTTGTTGGGTAGATCCCAAAAAATAGCGGGCATGCTTCATTTGTTACAATGAGATGTACTATTAGCGAATTTTTCACAAAAATTTTAATGCCAGATTCTTAATCAGGAGCACCTAAAACCCAACTGTACCAAATTTCATGGCGCTACTGTACAGGGTGTTCGTGTGTCCCACTTAAGGTCTAGCCACCCCCGTAAAATCGTTATTTATGAACCGATTTCAATAAACTTTTTTTGTTGGGTAAGTCGTAAAAAAGTACACAGTGGGCATGCTCCATTTGAATGGTAAGTCGGCGTCATGGCCAACTACGTCCTATTTTTTTTTATGAAGCCTAATACCTTTTTACTGTTCTTATATTCTGAGACGATCTAACTCCGAAGCATACACACATTTACGGATTTTAATAAAAATATAAACAATACTGCCCTTCCTTGGTACATAACATTAATACTTACTAATTTAACGCATTCTGGATAGCAGTCGTCAGGGAAATAAAATAACCGTTTTGCTAATAAATAGCTTATTGTATAGCTAATACGTGACTTCACCGTTGTTTTCAAATACGGAGAAAATAGTGAATGAAAGTAAAAATATCATCGAAGATTGTCAACTCGTAAAAATAAACATTTTACGATGCTATTAAGCCACAGTGATTGTCTTGACTCTAATTGTTGTTTATTAGTATTTTTTTAGGAATCAAGCACGCATATTTTCAACAACACCTCTTAAGAACTAACAAGGTAACAACATCTATTTCTGATACCTAATTTTCAAGGCTTCTATAAATTTTCTTCGTACATAGTGGTTTATTTGAATATTTGAAAATGTTACTCCGCCATTTAAGTGCACGATAAATACATAATACAAGTAGAATATTCACAAACATGTCTGCAAAGTTCCAACACGACCCTAGAGTTGTCCTAGTTATCCATAGTATAGTTATAATATGATATAAAAAGTGTAGCACTTTCAAAGTTTCTATATACTCTTACGTAAGTTCTGCGATCTTACAACAGTAGGGTATACCACGACAGTGACGTTGGGGTAATTCATATATTTTTTCTCCAACTGCCTGTTTTGAAACCCATAGCTGGCATTAAAGTTATTGTTTCATTACTAGGATGAAAATGAATAGGTTGCTAGGCAACACATTTAAATCAGCCGCAGAAATATTATATTATGTTACTAGGAGTAGAAGGCGAACATTATTTTTTGAGCCCAGAAGCTTACACAGCCGAGGCGTTAGCCAAGGCTGTGTAAACTGGGCAAAACACATAGAGAGCTTTCTGCTCCCAGTGACATATACTATTTTGTCTTCAAGCGTCAAAATTAAAACTGTATTTCTTTAGACATTTATGCTTCTATAAAAAGAAATATGATGCGACGTTTAATTTCAAACTGACAGTTCTGAGAAATCATGGCTACATGACTCTCTTTTTTAATCCGTTGAGATGATTACACTTTTACTTTTTTGTACTAGTAAAAAAAAATGAGAATATTATATGAGAAAATGAGAATACGTCCTACATAATGTAATGTAAGTATTATATATATTTTTTTTATTAAGATTCTTTGTTGGAGAATCTTATTTCTATTAAAACTGGTCTGATGACCAACCATTAATTTTCCTCTAATAATCTTAAAAACTAAACATTAATTAACTAAAGTTCATCCAACGACGTCCTCTAGATTGTTTTCTTTTAACAATTTCACTGGCGCACTATGTCCTGCTTTTACACAGCACACTACACCAGCTCAAATGGTTTGGGTCTGTTCAATCTTCGAACAAGATGTTGGTTGTCCAGCAGCTGAAGAGCTTCTGCATTTATGTGGAGGTGAAGTCTGGCCTCATGTCTGCCAGCAAACCTTTTGATCTCATCTTTAACCATTGGGATATTAAGGTCTCGATGCAAGTCGGAGTTGCGTATGTACTATGGAGCGTCTACTATGTTACGCAGCACTTTGTTCTGGAAAGTCTGAATGGTTTTAATATTACTATTTCTGGCACAACCCCAAAGTTGAATACCGTATAACCAAACTGGTTTAAGATCTGATTGTAAATTAGTATCTTATTATGTATTGTCAACTTAGAATTTCTTCCAAGCATCCAATAATTCTGTCTATATTTCAAACCAAGTTCGACTCTTTTCTTCTTCACATGTTCTTTCCACCGGAGCTTGGCATCCGGGGTCATGTCTAGGTATTTGGCGTTATTCTCATTGGGCACAATAGTACCATTAATATCCAAGGACGGAGGGTTAACTAGTCTTTTGTTGGTAAAGTTAACATGAATTGATTTGAGCTCGTTTAGCTTGATCTTCCATTGTTTGGTCCAATCAAGTATTGTGTTGCTAGCTACTTGCAGTCTTCTAGTGGATATTCCTTGATCTTTACCGACCGCAAGAACTCCAGTGTCGTCAGCAAATGTAGCTACAGTGGTCTCTTCTAGTACTGGCATATCACTAGTATATAGCAGGTAAAGGATAGAGCCAAGAACGCTACCCTGGGCACTCCAAGTATTATATGATTGAAGAAAACAGTAGGTACTTTGTCGTCCGCCAGCTGTAAAAGTGAAATGACATCTGTCAATTGTTTAGAAGTTTCATTCAAATTCCCATGCACTGCACCCAATACAATTATCGTACAATAATTATAAATTATTAGAAATCATTTATAATTATATTACTAATTAATCACTAAATATATGCTGATTGATTGGTTGACGAGAAACAAAAAAACTTTTTTATTTGCTAGGTATAGTTTTTTTTTTGTCACTAAAGTGTAAAAATCACTAAAGGACTCGACCAGTACGAAAATTAATTTTACATAATTGAATATCGAATACAGGATACTATTTACCTAGATATATTCACGATGATACAAGATAACGTCAATATCAATACCTTTTCTTAGTTTTAATGTATCCCTTTTTAAGAGTCCATTCACTAGGTCGAAATAAGCCCTAAATCGGCGTTCGTCTCGTGTCTAATTATAAAAAAACTATAAAAGATAGCGACTTTTAGTAAAAAAGTATTGAAAGATAAGACTTTAATCTAAGTCCCTATAGTAGTAATTTTTGGTATTTCTTTTTATTTTTAAAATTCCAGGCAAACAATCTTGTACTAAAATAGCGTATTTTCAAAAATTATTTTCTCTAAAATACATGTATTAAACAAAAATTTGCTACTATAAGGGATCTAGTTTATCTTTTGATCTTTCCGGTGATATATAATTTATAACACTAAATAGAAATTTTGTTGCAATTATAAGACAAATCCGGTACCCTTGCAATGAGGGCTAACTTTATTTCCTTTTGCCTTTTTACATCGGCTTTACGTGCACCTCCGAAATCTTAATAATTCGATAGTGGAAATATGTAAGTCTTCACCCATCGGCTACCCATCCTCTCAATTCGACCCCGCATTTATGCCTGTCAAATCTACAGAGAATGGACCCTTAAGAATGTAAATTATAAAGTAAGAATATCTAAGTCCTTTATTGAATAAATAACTACATAGCCTGAAATAACTTGGAATTTTGGAATGATTGAAATCGACTTCTAGTTGTTTATCGTTTATATTTCCTTTTTTTTTAAACAGGACCCACGCTAGCTAGCATCAATTCAAATTTTCAGGGAAGGGACCAGTTTTAAAATTGAATTAAAGATGATATTGAGGGGTGTAGCAAATACTGAACAGCAACATCTTGATCAAAAATGCCGGTATCATATCTGAACCCCTTATCATATTGGCCTTCATTTTCTTAATGGCAGCAGGCACCTGTTGTTCAGAAGTTGATTTGACTTGAAGATATTACAATATGTTGAAGAAAGAACTAGGTTATTTACAACAGCAGTGGAATTAGGTACCATCAGGAAAGATTCAGAAAAATAATATTCAAAACTATCTACTAAAGGTTTGGTATCCTCGATCACGTTATCATTATAAGTTATTATTATTATGGAATAGAGCAAGTGATATATTTTAACTGAATGGAAGATCAAAATCAATTCGAGTTCGTTTATATTTCACTTTCGATTGCTTGAAGATATAGGTAGTGTGGAAAATCGCTGCAGTAAATTTTGTTGTGGAATCCTCGAGGTGGATAAACGTCATCAGAACTATAACTATTTAACATACTTCCTCTGTATCATTTCTAGTTTGATTATGTGAATTTGGAGGCCTGAATTCCATATAGGGTAGGCAGAATCCAACTTTGAGGGGGCAAATGTACTGAAAAATAAACATACCGTTTTAATACCTGTAAATTGTATGAAGTTCCTTACTACCGAACCTAGTCCAAGATCTTTAAAACTGGTACATTTCTTGATAATAGTATCTTATCTGGAATTAAACCAGCCATAAATTACGATGGGTTGTCTCTTTTGGTAAATGATAATGATTTCCATTAAACTTAAAATGTAAACGGAATTTATAATTTTTTGTACAGGATGCCGTGATATTTTTCAGTTACTTTCTACCAACACTTCCCATATATAAATCCTGAAATTACATGTGAATTGTCCGGAAAACTTTACAGTCACCATTATGCGAATCTTGTATGCAACTTTCCTGAATAGTGCTGAGTGGTTTAGGACGTCGCAACATTTTTCGACGCGATTTATAATTTAGCTGGCGAGGAAATTGTAACTAGCAAAAATCTTAGACGTCTATGAGGTTCGTATGTAGCTTGAAAGGCGTATAACCAACTAACCAAAAGTTATAACCAATTTTAAACCAAAACTGAACATAAGATTTAATTTGTGTTTAATTTAATTTAATGCGAATCTCTCGTATTCGCATATTAAATATCACTGACGTAGTTTTCCACATAACAGCAAAATACTATACTGCACTCGACGCGCGTTTCGCTAACCAAGTTGGCATCATCTGGAGATGATTAAAACTAAACCTATTGACCCGCCGCGATGGATCAGTGAACCGTGACGTACTAACCAATAAAGGGAGCTGTATGGGATTGGCCCTCTGTCACCATTCATACTATTTTTACATTTAGTAATTTCCAAACTTTCAAAAGCATTCAGCTGTCTGAAATTTGTCACATTCGTAAGTAGTCTCAAATTGCTACTATCTATTTTATGGTGGTTCTCAAACGCATGGCGACACTAGACTTATCTGTTCTAGCATATTTGAGATGAGCCATATGTTCCTTGAATCTAGTTTGAATTGACCTTCTCGTTTGTCCAACATACTTTTGAATACAGTCTTTACAGCTAATTTCGTAAGTACCCGATTTTCCTTAGTTTCTATTTTGTCTTTTGGGTTGCCTAAAAGTTATTGTAGTTTATTTCCCGATGAATAAACCACTGACATACCTATATCTTTTGGGTTTTCTCTTTCATTTAGAATAGTTCAGGAAGACTCTATAAATTTACGTTTCCTGATTATTTTATCAATAAATATAATCAATATCGTATATTAAAATAGAAGAAACAATGAAGCTGCTGAAAATATAGATATTTCGGAGTTTGTACTTCAATTTAGTAATTCAGTGTAGGGTACAGTAATTAAAAGAAACGATTTAGTATGGTACAGACATGAAACATAAACATGGAGAGCACTAGACCTATAAGCAGCTTCGAAGAACCATTCCTTTAGCTACACTAGACTATAGAAAATAAATCTATAACTACTGTATAGCTACTTCACTGTTTCCCTTACCTAGGCACAAGGTTAAGAATAGAGAATGTGGATGTAGGATTTAATTTCGACCACCCTGTACACCATGACAGTAAGCGCCGTGACGTCTGCACCTGCAACAGGTATAAAGGTTGCTATAGTGACCCTGGCGGTCGATTCAACCCTGATTATGAATGAAGGTCGTCATATCCCGTGCCCGGGGGGTTGGCTGCGGAGCGACACGCTCTGCGCAAGTTCACTGACCTTTCTCTCACCCTTGGTATACTGGCGTTGAGCTATTTTTTGGTAAGTAGTATCAGTACAGGGACCACAAGCTGCAAAGTTGAATTAAAATCACAAATAACAATTTCAAACAAAAATTAAGTTCCCATATTTTTACAAGCTATTTAACTTCACTAATATCACCCACTTCTCGTTGAGCAATAGACCTGAAATTGGACACATTTATAATTATTGGAAGATAGTACAGTTGAATGGTCTTATATAAGAAATTATAAAGAAGAATTAGGAATTTTTTACGAACAGAGGAAAAAAATGCCTACTTCAACGCCCTCTATCTCTGAAACGATGCCATTGAGAAAATCCCTATTTTATATCAAGTTAGGATTTCCTAATTTAATACAAAAAATATAGAAAAACTAATAATAACATATAAAATATAAAAATACAAATTACAATAAGTGTGCAAAATGTGAGCCATTTAGTTGAATACACAATTCACACCTACGTTCAACAGAATGCTTCTTCTGAACTAAATGAGATGATTCCCTAGTTCATGACCGCATTTCTAATGCGATTAATCAGTTCCTCCCTTCTTTCAAGAGGAGTTGCGTCCAGTTTTTCTTTTAAAACTTCCTAAACAAAAAATCAATGGGAGTGAGATCAACCGATTATGGAGGCCACGCAACTGGGCCCTCGCAACCTATTTATCCCACTGGGGGATAAATAGGATAAATAGGAGTTCAGCCAGTTCCTTAACATAATTCCTCTCAAAATGAAACTTGAAACCAAGTAATTATTCTTAAGTTTAATGAAATTTCTTCCTCCCTTGTTTCAACAGGAACAACAGTACACTTTTTCTTTTAAAAAACCCTAAACAAAAAATCAATGGGAGAGAGGTCAAGTAATCGTGGAGGCCACGCAACTGGGCCCTCACAACCAATCTATTCATCTGGAAAGTGGTAGTTCAGCCAGTAGTTCCTTGACATAATTCCTTCCAAAATGAAACTTGAAACCAAGCCATTATTCTTAGGTTAAATGGACTTGCAAAAACTGCAAAAAGTTTTCTGCATTTACACGAGGTGGTAAGAAGTGGTTCAAATAAATAAGTATTATAAATTCCAACCCAAACGTTACACTAAACACATTCTGAAAATGAGAGTCAGTAAGAGGCACTTTAATGAAAAACCTAAACATTGAGAACTTGGAAAAATAACTCGCACAAATTACACAATATTTGCGTTAAGTCAACGTATCGCATTTAAGGTTTTTTGTTGTTTTTCACGGCACATTATACAGGGTTATTCAGAACTCATCCATAATAAAATTTGGGGATGTTCAACATACATGTACAAATGTAGTAGTGCAAAAAAAAATTTTTTGGCAGGGTCTTAAAACTATTTAAAAATTGTTCATTGCACGCCGCTGGATACTGGTCCACTGTAATGGAGTGACCTTGGGACTGACAATGCAAACAGGCTAGCACAAAAAAAACTTCGGAAGATCTGAGAGTATACCGACACCCGGCGCAAAAAATATTTGCAGCATTTTTATTCGGTCGGTTTTAACCAGGCGTTCCAGACAAAAACGTGTCTACTTTTTTATCACATTCTTAGGAATGTGGTAGAAAAGTATCAGATGTGTTGAAGTACAGTTGCCCAGCTACGTATTCCTTTATAATGGTATAACTTTAAACATTGTTTACGGGAAATCCTAATTACTTTTATTAAAATTTTTTTGGTGATATCGATTTCTTATTTAAGGATGCACATATCCTCAAAGTTTTATAGATGAGTTCTGAATAACACTGTATATTTTTGTTGTTAATTTAAAAGGCATAATAACCAATATCGTAGGAACTGTTCTATATTATATAAATTTACTTGAAAACCGTTCATTTTATCGAAAAATTTTATGGCAGATTTTTTGTTCAATATTGATTAGCAAATTCACGTTCGTTCAACTTATGTTTAAAAATGGATCAGTGACCCCTCCACATAGACGTCACTGGTGGATGAAATGATTAACAGATATATCAGTTTTATTCACCATAACTGATGTATTATTCATACCAAGTTGCAGGTTAATATCCATTGACGTTTTAGAAATATTAAGGAAAATTCTTAAAAACTTGTATATTCAACACCCTATTCCTCGCAAGCGAAGCATTCTAGGACCTCTGTGTAATGAACTTTTCTTCTTAAGATAAGGTTTTCTATCAATTGTTAATTTCTTACCACTAAAGATTGACTCACCCTATACTGCGTTGTTCAGAACTTATCTCTAAAGCTTTGAGGATATGTGCATCCTTAAATAAGAAATCGATATCACCAAAAAAATTTATAATAAGTCTTTGGATTTCCCGTAAACAATGTTAAAAGTTATACCATTCTAAAGGACTACGTAGATGGGCAACTGTACTTCAACGACATCTAATATATCACATACCTACAAAAAAAGTAGACAAGTTTTTGTACTTGGAACGCCTGGTCAAGACCGAGCGAATAGAGTTGGAGTGGGGATAATATCTCTATTGTCTATCTGTGTCGCTCTCTCAGTGCCGGTGTTTTATTTATCGAATAGGAGTGTTACACTTTAAAATTTTCAAAATGGCTAAAGTACAAGTCAGATCGCTAGACAGGTGCCTGGGGTATCCCAATCAACGGTGTGGCGCTTACTACAAGAAGCTCAGTTTTATCCGTATCATATCCAGCGTGTTCAAGCACTGTTGCCAGCGGATTATCAATTACGAGTTAGGTTTTGTGAGTGGTTGTTGCAGCAAAATGCTGAAAATCCCCAATTTGCTGCTAATGTACTAGTTACAGATGAAGCTTTGTTTACTCGAAATGGAATACAGAACATTCACAATACACACGTTTGAGCACTCGAAAATCCGTACGCAATTCAACGAAATCACTTCCAACACCGTTTTTCGAACAGCTTTTGTAGCAAGGTATGTGCAAATTTTTTATAAATTTAATGTTTCTAATACCTAGTAATCAAGTAGCGCAATTCTTCAAAATTAATGTAACAAAATTTTATTCATTTTAAAGACACGTCACTTTGGTCACATCTATCTATCTATCTTTAAGTTTATTTTAAAGTAAAAACTCTGCAAATCTTTTTTGCGCCGGGTGTCGGTATACTCAGAACTTCAGAAGTTTTTTTCGTGCTATATGTGACATCGCCAGTTTGAATTGTCAGTCCCAAGGTCATTCCATTACAGTGGACCAGTATCCAGCGGCGTGCAATGAAAAATTTTTAAATAGTTTTCAGGACCCGCCAAAAGATTTGCTTTTGCACTACCACATTTGTACATG
The DNA here is from genome assembly GCA_963924545.1 of Pogonocherus hispidulus. NCBI lineage: Eukaryota > Metazoa > Arthropoda > Insecta > Coleoptera > Cerambycidae > Pogonocherus > Pogonocherus hispidulus. The sequence continues at coordinate 15,182,219 of OZ004700.1, forward strand.
TATGTTGAACATCCCCAAATTTTATTATGGATAAGTTCTGAATAACCCTGTATAAGAAATATCTAGTTTTCTAGATACCCTGTGTGACAATTCTAAAATAAAATTATTTTTATTTGTAACTTCTTAATTGGGCACTCTTATCAGAGCTTGTGACTGTGAATAATTCAGCATTAATCAGTATTTAACCTGGGATAATTTCCAGAGCCCGCGTCATCAGCGATTCTAACTTTGAATAATTAACCCGTCGTTCCCTTTCAGTAACTTTCTGGCCGTAAATATCGATCGGGAGATTAACTGCTGCTACAATTTCCTTTATCTGAATTATTTAATGACGCCCGTGACGTCAGAGGGAAATATTGATACGGCGGTGATATACTGATAAGTTATCATACTGAGGATATCTTGTCCATTAATTTTAGGAAAAAGTTTGAATTCCAAATTTGTTCATCAATGTAAGTTTAAATCCGCAGAAGTATTACATACTGAGTATGCAAAAATATTAGACGGAAAATATATTATAGATAGAGGAATTAGAAAAAGTATCCTATATTTTTATTCATGTATTTATTTTCAGTAATCGAATTGATGTTTTTTTTTAATACTTTATATTCAGGGCTCTAAAAGATAATGTCTTTGCTCTTTTTGTGTGTAAATGGTCATATCAGTTCGTATAAGAAATATTAATTAGTGTTGTTAAATTTCATGAAATTTATAAAATAATTGAAATATTTCAATGAAATATTTCATATCTTGTAAACATTTTTTGATATTTTGGAAATATAAGAAATTTATGAATGTTTTGAATTCCTTATAAGTTTCTGAAATTTTTGAAAATTTCCTAAAATTTCGGGAAACTTGAAAGTTTCGTATAGTTAATGAAATATTTCAAATATTTGAATATACAGTAAAGCTTGGTTATAACGTACCAGAGGTGAACTTAAAAATCTGTATGTTATATCAAAAGTTTGTTAAAAAAAAATTAAATACATATGCACTTATACTTTTTACTTTGCATTATTATTAAATGTACAGTTGCAGCAGAGAACTCCCACCACAGGGAGTTCTCTGGTTGTAGTCTGTGCTGTTGTATTGAGAAATTTTTTAGTAATATTTTGGAATAATTTGGTTGTGAAAATGTTTCCAAATCACTAGTTGTGTCTTCTTTTAACTTTAAATCAAGTAGTAATATATGAATCAAATATCAGATGATACAAAACATTTTGAGGAACTTAGGTTAGAAGATGGACTGTCAAAATTTCACCGGGAAAAATAAAAATTCGAAGTGTGGAATATTTCCTGAAATATTTCATATATTTCCCTGAAATGTTTCAATAATTTAAAAAATGTGATAAATTTCATATACCTATTTCATAAATTTCGAAATCCAAAATTTCGAAACTTTAGCGAGATGCTGTGAAACTTTCAAAAATTTCAAATTTCAATTACAAATTTCATTTGAAATTTCAACTTGCTCACAACTCACAACACTATATATAATAATGATAATAGTATTATATATATATAATAGTAATAAATTTTGCCTGGGACTGCCATGATTTTTTTTATGGGCAACAGATGTAATAATTAGAAATAACAATACCTTCATTTCTCGTTTTTAATATAACAAAGTTGTTTTAGTTCATTTCATTAATTAGAAGCTACAAAAGAGTAAATATAAACTACCCCAGAGACATCATTTGATGGAAAGTGCGTCGTGAGTCATTTTGCTCAGATGAACGTGGGTGTTCCGTAGAGTTTTATAGTATGGAAAATGAAAACAATAATTCCACGAACTTTACGAAGTCATTTACGAGTTTTTTGCTAAAGCAGTATCTTTGTTTGGTTCCAGGGAATACTATTACTCTATTACTTGTTAGTTCAATCAAATATTTTATGGACCTTTTAGAGAAAACTAAGAAGCATTAACCGATGGAGATTCCAGAATCAACTGCTTCACAACTGCATATTAGTTCGTATAAGAAATATATATAATTAGTGTTGTTAAATTTCATGAAATTTATAAAATTGAAATATTTCAATGAAAAATTTCCTAAAATTTCGGGAAACTTGAAAGTTTCGTATAGTTAATGAAATCTTGAATAAATGAATTAAAAGTTTGTTAAAAAAAATTAAATGCACATGCTTACATTTTCTTTGTTTTTATTAATTCCTTAAAAAAACACATAAATGTAACGAAATCAACGACAAAATAACAAAATACTTTGTTTTTAAAATAAAGACACATGTATTATTTTGTGTGTACATGTAATAACTTGGGTTGATTGAGCATAGCTCAAAAATTCGGCAATGTTTTTTTATTTGCAAAATTTATTAGAAAGGGCCAAAAATTGACCTATGTTTCCACAGATACCTTATCAAAAAATGAATTTATGGTCTGACTTTGATTTTCTGACACAAAAGAGGAATTTATTGAATTAACTTCACTGCACTGCAATTCACTGCTTTTTGTTAAGTTCTGTGTTGTTGTATTGAGAAATTTTTTAGTAATATTTTGGAATAATTTGGTTGTGAAAATGTTTCCAAATAGCTGTGTCTTCTTTTAACTTTAAATCAAATAGTAATCTATGAATCAAATATCAGATGATACAAAACATTCTGAGGAACTTAGGTTAGAAGATGGACTGTTAAAATTTCACCGGGAAAATAAAAATTGTAAGTGTGGAAATTTCCTGAAATATTTCGTGTATTTCCTGAAATATTTCATATATTTCCTGAAATATCTCATATATTTCCCTGAAAAGTTTCAGTAATTTTAAAAATGTGATAAATTTCATATATTTCAAAAATTTCGAAATCCAAAAAATCGAAACTTTAGCTAGATGCTGTGAAACTTTCAAAAATTTCAAATTTCAATTACAAATTTTATTTGAAATTTCACTTTCTCACAACACTATATATAATAATGATAAAATTTATTACTATTATATATATAATAGTAATAAATTTTGCCTGGGACTGCCATGATTTTTTTTATGGGCAACAGATGTAATAATTAGAAATAACAATACCTTCATTTCTCGTTTTTAATATAACAAAGTTGTTTTAGTTCATTTCATTAATTAGAAGCTACAAAAGAGTAAATATAAACTACCCCAGAGACATCATTTCATGGAAAGTGCGTCGTGAGTCATTTTGCTCAGATTAACGTGGGTGTTCCGTGGAATTTTATCGTATGGAAAATGAAAAAAATAATTGCACGAACATTACAAAGTAATTTACGAGTTTTTTGCTAAAGCATTATCTTTGTTTGTTCCATGGAATACTATTACTCTATTACCTGTTAGTTTAATCAAATATTTTATGTACCCCTTAGAGAAAACTAAGAAACATGAACCGATGGAGATTCAAGAATCAACTGCTTCACAACTGTGTCACACTGTAATTTGGTAATTACATTTTCATTACAAGTCCAGAGTTTCGCTGTGCTATAAAAATTGCAAAAGTGAAGCACTAAAACACTACTTTTGAATTTTTTTTCATTAAAAAATTTGACTTGAAAAATTAAGAAAATTTTATATTAATATTATCAATTTGTGAGTGAACCCCTAAATTTTCTATTTAAATCTTCATTGAATAAATATCATCATCATTTAATACATCAGCCCTAGAAAAATAACGCCATCATTCAACTCCACTGTGATATTTCATGCACATAAAACGTGTCCATCCAATAAATATAAGCAGGTATAAACAATAGGTGGGTAGATATGTGCCACGAAAATGGAACAAAAACGTATATAGGTAGTTGATTAATTGAATGCGGGTATTTTTTTACGAAAATCCTCTTTTGTTATTAAGCTTTATTATAAAAACGGGTGTTTTTCGGGGACATGGTTCGTCTATATAGCTGAAACAAAGCCATACCAGTATCGTGTAGGCGAGGATAGATATTCTCCTACTCTGGTGTGGAAAAAATTAATCAAAAATATAGAGCAGGGTGCTTGCTTAATGCAAGCAACTCCTCAACGTAGTCGCCTTAGTGCATTAAAATGTAATTAAATAAAATGTAAGGTTGGTAAAAATGTATGTAAAAAATATAAAAAAATAAATATATACATATAGTAATGCTTTTGAAGGTTCTATTTGTAACGCTTAATTCTAATAATTTCACTCCTACTTGGAGAATCACCCTGTACAATTCAATCACATGTACAATTCAAAATTGCCGCCTTACAACCCGATATTACCGGCATACCTAAATTTTGGTCGCGACTCAACGGCTAGAATATTCAAACCAGCCCCCGGATTCACAATGCTCGATACGATACGTGTCGACGTCGACCACTATTCGACAATCGAGACCAAATTCGATATCGTGAACAAAGTGATTCCCAATTTATATCGATTAGAATCGTAGCATCGACGTAGCATTTGTTCGTAGAGTCGATTGTCGAACTTTTATATCATTTTGTGGGTTATGTATTATTATAAATTATTAATCTATATAGTCATAGTTGAACTTGTTTCCTTGTTTGTAAATATAATTTGGACTTTTGGAGGTTGCTTTTATGTTTTATGTTTTTTAAATATATTCGGAATCGCCATGGTTTTTAAAATGAGGGAAGAACATTTTTAGTATGTTTGGTAGATTTTATGGAAGAACACAGAGAATTTGCGACCGGTAGACTATCTTGTGCAAATTCTAAACAAAATACGTCTTTCTCTCCTTAAATCGCGTATTTGATTTGTTCTGTGAATTATACCAAAGATAGGCAACATTTTTTAAGAAAAAAGTGATGACAGCAAAATTCACAACAAAGCTACCGTAAGAAAATGGGGTTATGGTTCTCTAACATAAGCGTTCGACACCTATTTTCTTGTCGAGCAGAATTGACAGATATTCTCGATATGTCGAGAGGTCGATAACCATTGTGAATCGCTACCTCCTCGATTTCTACATAGATAAAATATATATCGATTTCTATTCGACACGTATCGAATCGAGGAATGTGAATCCGGCTGCAGTTCTAATGCGTTAATTCGGGTCCGGCTTTTCATTCAACGAAGATAATCAAAAGGGTCACCTGTTGCAACGAATTTGCAAAGTTTTAGAGCCTGTAAAAATAGAATTTTATTGTCAAAAGACTGTTATCGTTACCGTTAAGTGTTAACGAAAATATGCAGATAATTATCTAGTATTGTTATCTAGTTTAACGCCAATTTTCGATGATTTAAACATCAAGTTTCTAAAGCGACAACCAAATCAGGTAGCCATTTTGCATCCACCATCCAAGAGACAAAATAGAAACTACGGAAAAGTCGGAGATTTACGAAATTAGCTGTAAAGGCTGCAATGAAAAGTATGTTGGATAAACTAGAAGGTCAATTCAAACTAGAGTCAAGGGACATATGGCTCATCTCAAATATGGTAAAACAGATAAGTCTAGTATCGCCCAGCATTGGGCATATCTCATTTATTTCAAAAGCTGTAACTACTAGTCAGAGGGTATGTTTATAGTAATCTTTTTCTTAAAATTATACGCCCTGCCTTGTGAAATTTCGCCAAATATTTTCTGGACACGAAGTGTATATCTAAAACAAAGTACTGCAGGCACTGGACAATTTCACATTCGATCTACTTCCAGTAATAACTAACAGGACGGAACATGCGAAGAAATAAAATAGAACAATAAAAAGATACATGCTATTCTCCCAAAAGTAAAGAAGAACACTGCCACGAACATCGACGTTTCGAAGTTTTTGTTCCTCTTTAGTGTAGCTCAAATCCTTATTTTGTTTCCCTTTTTTAACAAAACCCTCTTTGGGTTATCATTTATAAATATATATTCAAAGTAATTTGTTTTAAAACAAATAAGACTTATTCCTAAAATATAAAATTAGAATTAACCATATTTGATCCAACAGGCCTACGTATATCACTCCTGGAATACACTGTATGTATGTATGTGCGTCTTTGTTAATATTTTTCTACCTAAAACTGACTCTGAAGCTATCCCCTTCTGCACACCTAAGAGTATTTTCAATCTTAGATACATCAACGGTTTATTATAAATCACAGTTATTCTCATTATTCCTTAATTGTAAATTAATATTTAAACAATATTATGTGCAAGCAATTCCAACAGCAAATAAAAATTATTCATATAATAATTATAAATCCATAAATTATAAGTCCATAAATTCACAGGAAAATTGAATGTACTGCCATTTTTATTTAAATGATTCTACATAACGTATAGATTTGGCTTAGTTCACGCCACAGCGCATTGGTAAACTTCATGTTCGGAAATCTGAAACTGTGATAACCACGTGAATAACATCTATTTTTTCAGTTATCAAACCAACACCAGGTGAAAATTATTTTCACGCAAAATTTACCAGTAGTTTGATAACCATATACTGCCTCTAATTAAAACACAACTTCCGTTTACTGTTTACACCAAAATGTTCACGGTAAATATACGTGAAATATACAGGGTGGCCCACGAATAACGAAACAAGCGAATTTTCGGATACTTACCAACTTTTTCTTGCAAATCGCTCGGACACGTCAATTAAGTTTTCGAGGGGGAAATATTTTGTGCATATTTTCAATGTCGTAGCTTTACCCCCTAGCGAGGGTGAGCTTCACCCTTAACATTTTAAATCGGAAGGGGGGTCGAGACAAACCTCATTTTAAAGCCTGAAAAGAGCTTTTACAATGCTGTATAGTTCTTTGAATTTGAGTCACTAGTTCTTGAGAAATTTGATTTTTAATTTTTAATTTTTTTGTTTTCATTTTTGCAAAGTAATTGGAAGTATTTCGAATTTATTTTTCTTTAGATTGTAATATTGTTTATTAAGTATTCTCTTTTAAAAATAATAATAGTCCTGGTCAGTAAAAAAATAAATTAATTGCAATTCTTATACTACATTGGCCCTACGAACAACTAGAAACGAAAATTTACGTATTAATATTTTTAGTACGAGTATTAATTTAACAAATGCTGAAAATGACCACCTCCTGCTTCCATACAGTGATAAACGTTTTGCTCCCGCGTTCCCGAACATTACTTAGCATTTCTGGTGTGATTTTATGTCAGCCTTTTTTGTCAGTACAGACAATTGTTATTTTACGACATTAAACGGAAATTTATACATCGGATTTCTCGACGATCAAGATTATTACTACAATAATGTTTAAAAAGGAATACTTATTAAATAATATTACAATCTAAAGAAAAAGACATTCGAAATGTTTCCAATTATTTTGCAGAAATGAAAAAATTAAATTTCTCAAGAACTAGTGACTCAAATTCAAAAAAGTATGCAGCACTGTAAAGGTCTTTTTTCAAACTTTAAAATGAGGTTTGACTCGAACACCCTTCCCATTTAAAATTTTAAGGGTGAACCTCACCCTCACTTAGGGGGTAAAACTACGACATTATAAATATGCGTAAAATATTTCCCCCTCGAAAACTTAATTGACGTGTCCGAGCGATTTGCAAGTAAAAGTTGCTAAGTATCCGAAAATTTGTGGATGGTATGGCGTACGGTGTGATACAACTTGTTTGTGGCACAGCTTAATGGTTCATATCGTCTAGGATTATACCACCTGTAAAATAAAAATAAGGAAGCAAAAAGTATTCAAAGATTACATGTGCGATATCCAGGAAATTTTTTAAATTTTACCCCAAAGAATACAATAAAATATAATGATTGTCAGTACAGTGTCCGCCAAAAAGCTACTAGAGACTTAAAGCAAAGACACAAAAGTATACGTTACGCTTTGACGTAAACGTAAAAATCATGCAACGTTACAGAATTAAAAAGCCGTCTTCCGTCTTAAAGCATCATTCAAGACGTAGACCGTAGACGTACGTAGAGATATTTTTTCCTGTTACTTGCATCATATTAATTTGTATTAAATTCCATCTTCCTGGATCTTCATCACAAATTTCAGTAATTTGTGATCTTCATAGGAGTTGTGACTCACGACATCTCTTGCAAGATGTAAATCGTCCTTTGTAGTCTAACGAATTCTTTTTGCAATGTGGAAAGGGTAAACACTTAAAATCTATTAAAAAATATTGTAGGTAAACTACATATAACACCCCGAGAAAAATCAGAAAAATATAATATGTTGTATGAACAACTAATCAAAACGCAACAGAAAATCAAAAATTATATTTGACAACAGCATTCGTGACTAATCGTATATTTTCGACGTCGACCTCGGCTTAATACGACTGCGTTCACTAGGAACGTACGGGCCCGTAAGTATACGTCAGACGTAAGCGTAAACGTACACAAAATTACCACTGCGCATGAGTACATGTCAATTTCTGCGTTTACGTATACGTACATGGCACTGCTTTAAGTCTCTATTATTTTTATTTTTTTTATTTGATTTTTAGCGTCAGTGTTTGCTTAAATTAAGTTAAATTTATAAATTGAGACACCGCAGTAGCGGTACGTTCGTCGCCAATGTTAAACACCGTGAACTGCATGGAAGTATTTATACAGGGTGTACCAATAGTAAGTCCAAGTCCAATGTCGGTCCTATTGCAGGGTTTTGGAAAAAAACGTTTTCAAAGAAGTAATGCAATGTGAAGAGGAACACATTATAAAAATATTTTGCAGCACACGGGGCAGCCCCCTACAAAGGGACCATCAAGGTAATTTTTTTAACGGATCGTCATGTAAATTTTTGGATATTTGAATTTAGCTTAAAATTCTGCATTAGACAATACCTGATTTTTTTTCGATGCGGCGTTGTCGATTAATTAAAAAAAAATTGTTGAAACACAGTAATATAAATTAAATCATAGTGTAAATATTTTAAATAATTTAGAAAACATATTTTGTAGCTATGCAGGGTGCTTCAAATTCGATGCAATACATGGGGATCTCGGAAACGGTAAGAGATGCGAAATCGGTTAAATGGAGGCAAAGTTACAAAATAAGTTACAAAAATGCTTGCAAAAAATAGAAAAAAAATTCCAGGTACGTATTTAAAAAAAGTACGCTGATGTTCGTTTCCGGGAAACGAAACGTTATATGGAAAATTCACTAACACCATTCGATAAAGGGCAAAAAGTTGCTATAGAAAAGTGCTCTTTATTTTTGAATACCTCATCAAATAGGCCCGCAAAAAAATAAAAACAAAAATCGAAATTCTCGGTTTTTTAAAATATTTCTAAAACTAATCAAGTTAGCCTTGATTTCTTTTCACCATTATGTTGCCTCCCTGAATACGCAACTTTGCCTCCATTTAACCGACTTCCCATCTCTTACCGTTTCCGAGATCCCCATGTATTGCATCGAATTTGAAGCACCCTGTATACATAATTGATGTAGCTAAACGATACTACATCAAATATCGATTATTTTATACAGAATGTTTTTCACACAACCTTGGTGTGTGAAAACCCAAAAACCAATATTTTTTTAGCAATTAAAGCTAAAAAAATGTGTTTTAATAAACAGTTTACAATAAGTTTCAGGAAATCCTTTAAATAATATACTGTCTATAACTGAAAGTGGTACAGCACGAGTATTCATGCGTATATTCAAAAAATCAGCTGACATTTCGTCTATAAAACTTATCTATCCGACGTTTCGTATCTTCTGTATTTGCAGGGGCTTTGTATTATGCATACTTTTTAACATAGCCCCAAAAAAAATGTGTCCAGTTCTGTCCAATCAGATCTTAGGGCAAGTCATTTTTTGTAAATGAATATTAATAATTATTATTTGTCACTGAAATAAACAAAACTTACCAAACGGCTCATTTGCTGACATAAGCTTATTAAACAAAAAAAAGGTTTGTTTTAACGTCCCCTACCACCTCTTAAAGTTTGTCGGTATGTTTTTGGGACACCCTGTATATCCATTTGAATTTCTTTTCAGAAAAATAATAGCATTGGTAAAATTATTCACATTTTAAGTAGATAAATTGTCGTGATTATCATGGAATAATTACCCTATAATATAGAAGGCGCACATATGAAACACCTTAAAGCACCTCAAAAAATACACTTTTTTCTCTTCACCCCTTCTCTTCTACTTTTAGTAAGTTCTTTCATATGGTTTCTTGGACTTTTGAAGGAACAGAATACACAACGCAGGGTCTACAGAATCAGAAGGTTCAAAAACATTCATTTTTCAAGAAAGTCTTGTAGTTCTTTAGATGCTTTAGATGCACATTCAAACGTATTCTATACAAATGGCGCCAAATGCCTCATTATAAAAATAATAATAATATAATAATAATAATACATTTATTTACCAATTTACAGGAATTTTCGAATACAATGAATCTATACTGAAAATACACAGCTTGAAGGTGGTAAATAAATAGTAACCCTGGTTAAGGTAATACCTTGATTTAGGGTACAGTGTACTCTATGCGAGTATTAAAAGTATAAAACTATCATTAAATAATTTTTACACACAAGTAGTTACACTGTATTCACAAAACACATAAAAATACGTAATTCTATACCAATCTATACCTAAGCTACACTACAAAAAATTATAAATTAATATATACATACACATACAGTACAAGATACGATCGACAAAACAATCCTTTTTCCCATACATATAGTGGAAATAATACTATTTTAAGATGCACATGGTAAGTACAGGGTAGCTACATAAGAGATACAAACAAAACACTTGAATATTAGTTTATTATTAAATTATCATTATTATATTATAAATTGTTTTTCCTAGTAATTTTTTATGTCAATCAGCTTGTGAACATCTAACCTGGAAGTCTCTCTCAACCATTTTCTAACACGACTCTTATACAAATTGGCACTATTGATTAACTTAAGGGCACGTGGTATAATATTATATATTTTAGGGCCTAGATACACAAATGAGCGTTGCAATATCGTTTTTTCAGCTTTAGGTATTTTTGATGTTAGATTGCATTTATAACGAGTATCATAACAATGGTCCATAGCTACAAGGTCGCGTTTATTTTGGTGCTGTCTTATAAATATAGCATAGCAGAAAAGTTGTCGTATATCAAATAAGTTGCTTTCATTAAATAGAAGGTCAGTAGGGTAAGTATAGTTTTTCTGATACATTACTTTTATTACATATTTCTGTATTATTTCCAGACTTCTAATGTGATTGTTTGTTGCTCCTCCCCATACTATAATTCCATTTGACAGATGAGGTTCAACTAAAGCATGGTATAATATTTTCAGATGCTCTAATGTAAGTATTTTAGACAAATGTTTAAATTTATGTAATAGACTTCTAATTTTTCTAACTACATTGTTAATTTGAACATCCCATTTTAAATGAGAATCGAACAGGATGCCTAGATATTTTATATTATTCACATCTGTTATATTAATTTGTTCATTATTCAAGGTCAAAGAAATGCTGTCAAAATCGGGTAGATTGTTTTTATAGGATGTGAAGGGAACAAAATAGGTTTTGTCAAAATTTTTAGTAAGTAGCCTGGTGTTTAGCCATATAGCAATGTTTTTAAAATCGTTTTCCGCTTTTTCTTTTACCTTTTGCCAACTGTCACCTTGATATACTACTGTTGTGTCATCGGCAAAGCTCACTATATGTCCCTCAGTTTTTACTTTAAATAAGTCATTTAAAAATATGTTGAAAAGTATAGGACCTAGAACGGTACCTTGAGGCACTCCATATTCCACTGTTTTAAATTCACTTTGAGTATCGCTTATTTTAACGCATTGTTTTCTGTTAGCTAAATAACTGCATAGTAATAAATAAGGAGTACCTCTTATGCCTATATTTTCCAAAATTTGCAAAAGCTGGCTATGACTAACCGTGTCAAATGCTTTTTTCAAATCTACAAAGATACAGATTGTAGGTGTTTTATTATCTAATGACTTGTAAAGAGACATGGTTAATTGTAATATTGCATCCTGTGTAGATCTGTGTTCCGTAAATTCATATTGTTGGTCTGAAATTATATTATATCGATTTAGATAATGTACTATCCTTTTTTTGAGGATTTTCTCAAAAATTTTTGATATGCTTGATAGTATTGAAATTGGTCTGTAATTTGACACGTCCAACCTATCACCAGCCTTATACAGGGGTTTGATTAGAGCTCTTTTCAGAACACTTGGAAATATGCCTTTTTCGAATGACCGATTTATTAAATGGGTAAGTGGTTTCGAGATTTCTAATGCTACTAATTTTAGAGTTTCTGCTTTTATTCTATCTATTCCGGGTGATGTTTTGTTTTTTAGTGTATTAATTACTCCGATAACCTCCTCCTTGCTTGTAAACAACTCCCTAGAAACCGATAGTTGAACCGGTTGGAAGCCAACTATTCAAGTAATATTTGATATTGTCACGTAAGCAAATGAACAAAATGAGGTATTTTCCTTTCCTAAAATAATGATTAAACGACATTTGTAGACAACATCTTGTGACAAGTTACGAAGTAAGTGTTTCAGACACTTCACGTGTTATCAGTTTTCGAAACAGTTGTCTCGTGCCTGAAACACTTCCATTTCGCAACTGGTGATTTAAATAGGAATTTCTGCAGTTTTTAAAAAGGTAATAAGAATAATATAAATAGCTATGCCTATTGCTACTATTAGTAACTCCTCAAAAGTATTTGAAACTATTCTACATAAAAATATTAACTTTCACTGTAATAACAAAATCAACACCATATCAACATGGATTTATGGCTGGTTATTCTAGTTTCGAATGTTGTGGAGAAAATTCAGTTTGTTTCCGAGGTGTTAGATGGGGAAAATCAGGTAGAAGTGATCTACACTGATTTCTCTAAAGTGTTTGATTGCTTTGATCATGAAACTGTTTGAACATGATCGTGTTATTAAGAAATTTAACTTATTCGGCATGTTTGCTTCTCTGTTGAAGCTTTTCCAATCTTATCGTAGGAACAGATTACAATCTGTGTAATACCGAGGTCATCAATCAGTGATGTTGTCTCAATTATCGGTCCGAGATGAGCCATTTGAGCCATCTCAAATATGGTAGAATAGATAAATCTAGTGTCACCCAACATGCGTTTGAGAACAATCATAAAATAGATAGTAGCAATTTAAGACTAATTAGGAATGTAACAAAGTCCAGACAGCTGGATGCTTCTGAGAGTCTTGAAATTGCTAAATGTAAAAATAGTATGAATGGTGACAGAGGGCCCATATAGCTCATTTTATTGGTTAGTAAATCACAGTTCACTGATACGTCCCAGCGGTTCAGTGATCAGTCGCGATGGTTCACTGAGCAGTCGCGTCGGTGGAAATAGTTTAGGTATAAATAGGACACAATGTTAGCACAGGTTTAGTTTAGGCCCTCCCCGACATCCACTAATGGGCCATTTGGTTCCTTAGAGGTGCATCCTTAGGCTACAATGCCAATCCTGACCCCACCTAACCACAATCCCAGGGCGGGAGCGGCAATTGCCGCCCCCGTCCATGACAGACCACCCCCGGGGGTTAACATGCCGGCGAAGAAAGAACATCAAGACAGAAGAGCGCCAGAAGATCCTACCCGGCCGGCAGGGTAGAGCCAGGACAGGAGGAGATTCCACAAATCGCCCACACCTATCACTCTTGTGATCGGGGTTGGTGAGGGATGGGGTCCACCTCTACGAGGCCGTCCAGGCCTACAGAGATAAGGAGGGCAAAGAGTGATAGTCCCACTCGACCCCGAATCATACAAGGTCACGTTCACAGCCAAGAATATTGGCGCGCGGCGCGCACAGGTTTAGTATTAATCATCTCTAGATGATGCCAACTTGGTTGGCGAAACGCGCGTCGAGTGCAGTATAGTGTTTTGGTGTTATGTAGAAAACTACGTCAGTGTTATCTTCACACCAAAGGTTCCAACCCCTTTCAAGATTATAAATAGTCATTTTTCTGTCTCTTCTGTTTGTTTTTGTATTATTTTAATAATTGTTGTATGAAATGATTATACGATTTTTGTCATTATTAATTCTAATTATATTATTTGAGATGTTGTGTTGCGTAGCTATATTTTAATAATACTTTAAGTATACGATGTTTACTGCACCTATTTTCTCTTTCTTTTATTATTGTCACATACAGGCACCTGTGCACCTGTGCTTGTGTAAAGAATGGAAAAGGAGTATATTTTTTATTTTAATTTATAACTGTCTATCAATCAGCGTTATAATATGTAAATATACTTACTTTACGAGTATCTACGTATTTATATAATTTATACACGATTTTCTGTAATTTATACTTGCCATTTAGAATAAATAATTCCATTGATTTATTTGATTTTATTAATCTGTAAAAATAGGCTCAGTTGAATTGTATTTATTCTAATATTTTCCATATGATCAGTTTCAGTAGAATATAACGCGTAGAGAGAAAATAGCATTTTGATACTCTTAAGATAGGGTAAAGCTCAGGACTATGCCCAATTATTATTGAAATGGAATGACAACAAACAATTTCTTGCCGGATTTCAATCATTACAACCCCACATATTTTTCAATTCTCGCTTAGGCCTCAAAAAAGCAATCGTAATCAAATTATCGACGCTTTGCACTACCACCTATAAGACTTGTAGGTGGACTTTACCAATTTTAGTTTTTTGACAATAGCATAAAAAAGAAGGCAATGCTGATACTTCGAACAATATTGTATACATATAGATGACATGATAAATGTGTACTTTTCACGATGAATAAGATTTTCACACTATATTTCGCGAACTGCTTCTCAAACATGTGTTCAGAGTGTGTTTCATAAACAATGATAGCCTTCCATAGTAGAAAAAACAGTAAAACTCAAGATAGTCCAATTCATATAGAAATATAAAAGGCTTCCTTTTGCGGAGCCAAGTCGTGGAAGTTTTAACTTTTCCAATTTTTTTCTCCCACGTGTTTTGAAATGAAGAAGATATGAATCAGTTTGCTCGCTATAAGTGACATTGGTATTTAGTATAGTGTGCCAAATCACTATGACTCACGCTTGAACAAGGGTTAACAACGTAGTAGTTGCTAAATTATTCAAATTTACTTTGAAAGTCACTCGTCGTTTCGCAAAACGTATAGATGACATGAAAGGACACCAATACGTTCAAAGAATGTGCGTTGTTGTTGTTGTAAGGCAGCTCGGTTACCAGCAGTACTCAGGCCTTTCGACCCACTGCACCTGCCGCTAGTCGAGAGCTACTGGAAGAGACCCGTGCTATGCGCATAGGCCAACACCAGTTCTAGTGATAGCTCTCCAATGTCCTGGGGCAGGAGAACCGCTGCACCCAGATGTTTGTGTATTTTGACCATGAGGCAGGCACAGCGACAGAGGATGTGAATGGAGTCCTCGTCATCGTGTCCACAAAACCTGCACCTTCTAGTGCCACTAAGGCCAATAATATTAAGGTGCTTGCTGAGATGTCCGTGACCAAATAATGTGCGTACTAAAGAGAATGTCATCGCTGTAAACTAAGTCTGCACGAAAATCCAAAGTTTGTCGATTACTGATTACTGCATTAAGAACCAGCATATGCAGAAATGAAAGCCACAAAACCACCACTGCGTGATTCTTTCTCTGATTGGGCTTTAGAGCAATTGTAAGATGACCCGTTACTTTATCGCAATATTGCGTACTGCTATGAGGCTAATTTTTTTATTAACGGGCTTAATAAACAAACTTTGCAGATATGGAGTGATACCAATCCAAAAAAGATTCCACAGACCCCCATTCCCAATGTTATGGGACAAGAACACGGCATCCCTCTAGGGCATAACCACATTGAAAGATCATGACCTGAGACACATGCAAGATAGACCATATAAGAAAGAATTATGTAATCTATTAGAAGAATTAAGCCTCAATTGTTTTCGTTGATTTCTAAAATACATCCACAAATTGAATTGTTAGAGTGAAAGTTGATGTCGTTACAAATTCTTGCTCTAACACATTAACCTTATCGCAGCTTTCTTGGACCATATCTCTTTTAAGGAAGAGCTCTAACCGAATATGTGATATTCCCTTAGCATTTAAATTTTGTAAGTTAAGCGAACTTCCAATTAAACCGGAAGTGACTGAAAACATTTCCACACACTCTCAGATAGTTTTAAAAAATGTAATAGAAAAAGTTTCAAAGAACATAGAGTGTATGTTTGTAGTGTAGTGGCGAGATACAGTGACCCCCTTTCGGTCTTTTCTACTACCTGTCTGACAATTATTGTCTAATTGACAAACAGATGACGATCTGCTTTTCTGCAGATGCCATTACAGCGACCTCTATTATCTTTGAGGGAGACAATCCTATTTATTTATTTGGAGATGCCGAAAACAACTACTCCACGGTCAATATGCCCCGACTGGCGTTGCATTACATCAACCTCTCCATGGATGTCGCCACATCCTTCATCAAGACCAAATACCAGACAATGACCGGTTTCAATCTTGTTATGATCTCATCAGATTGCCATAGGTATCGGAATCGATGAATAATCTGGCGACATGATTGCCTAAGGGGCATAGTGAATGTTTGTAGTTCTTTTACAATTAAACAATAATTGTCAGATAGGTAGTAGCAAAAGCCGAAAGAGGGCACTACGGTGTATTTCACTGTATCTCGCCACTACAAACATTCACTATGCCCCTTAGGCAATCATGTCGCCAGATCATTCATTGATTCCGATACCTATGGCAATCTGATGAGATCATAACAAGTTCCAAACCGATCATTGTCTGGTATTTGGTCTTGATTAAGGATGTGGCGATATCCATGGAGATGTTGATGTAATGCAACGCCAGTCGGGGCATATTGGCCGTGAAATAGTTGTTTTCGGCATCTCCAAATAAACATATAGTGTAATTTCAATATTAAAAATAAGACGGGGGTGGTTCCCTTTAAAAAATCAACCTGTATGCTAGCTATATTATGGGGTATCACTGTAATCATTATGTATGTAAATTCTTATCAAAACAATGGTGTCCTTTAATTGTAGAACTATTAGATGTCATGCGTCTGGTAAAATTGCACGTCAATAATCTGGGGCTGGGACACTATGTTCTTCGCTCGTTTAACTGCCTCCTCAGACGCGAAAACTACGAGCCGCCACTGATTCGGGTTCTTAATTATTATCAGAGACTTATGTAGATGTATAAGTCTCTGTTATTATGTATTTTCACACCGAGGATGTCAAAATTGAAATAAGAAATGCATGTTTGCCGTGTACGACAGAGATGTATTAGCATTATATCCGGATATACACTTGCAAAGAAAATCACTGCTTTAACAGCGTGAAAATAGCGTTAATGAAGAATGCGAAGGTTTAACGCATTTCGAGTTTACGGCGGTCAACGACAGAACGTCATAATTTGGTTTTGCCGAAGAGCAAGGTAAATAATTATAAAATGTGTTCTCAGGAAATGAAGTTTGGCTTCAGGAGAGGGCTGGATCTGGGCTTACACTTTAAGATGGTTAGTGTATACCTGTCGAGCAGAAACCATTTGTTAATGTGTATTATGTGTATTATATGAACAAATAATGCAGTGCCCAATACATTTCATGAGTGTATAGGTTCCTTTGAAGGTCAAGAGGCGTCGGAGATTTCCCTCTTGGTTTAGAAGATTAATTATCCATAGTACGTATGCCAAGAAACAGGCCTATCGTCAATATGAAACATAAAAGCTAAACTACTATCGGGAAAATTTTAAACATCTACGAATAGGATATATCAAATTCAGCCGACAAATAATAATATTAAGTCAATCAAATGATATTGATCTCTCACATTAACATAATGCTGACGTTCTTCCCATTTTAGCCACACATGCCTGGTTCCAACCTATCCCTGTGTACAGGCCTTAATATACGAGTAGACAATGTAAGTAAAAATTGTCCGGCGAATTGGGGGCTTGAACCTCTAAGTTAAACGATCGACATACTAAATTCTATGCAACCCACCCTATATAATTAGTATACATATATTACAAACTGAGAATAATATCTATCCTAGTTCTGATCATTTATGCTATTTAAAAAAGGTTATTCACATACTCCGCGTGAAATGGTGTGTCACGCTACTTCACGTGGAAACACACACACACACGAAAACTTCAAGATGTAGTAAATTCCTTCGGAAGGTATTTTTGCACTGTTTATAATAATGTAAATTCGTCCACTTCTACGTTAAGGACTATATCAGTATCTTGAATTAACCACTAACGCACGTCTATAACTGATCATTAAAAGTTATGACTCTCATTCAATAATTATAGGCTTGTGTCTATTCTTTGCAACTTTGCTGAAATACTTAAGTAATCACTCAAGATGAAGCCTTCAGCAACATTAAGGATGTGTTAGTTACTGACCAGCATGGTTTCGTGTCTAGGCGGCCTGATGTCATTGATCTGGCATCGCCATTTCAGAATATGTGTAAATTTGTGTCAGCAAGGTGAAACTCATGTCGTGCATGCTAATTTCCTAAAGGAATTTGACCAAATTGACCTATTTATTTGGTTATTTAAATAATAATTGTGATCAATCGTCAAAGTTTTTCGAGGCTGAGGGAATTAAAACACCATCACCATTTTATCAGGTGCGCCTCCAGGCTCCAATCCTAGGCCATTGTTCTTTTCAAATTACATCAACGATTTAATTCAAAATATAAAATGCAATGTAAAATGAAGCTGGTTTCCGTTGATGATTTCTTTTAAATAATATTAGCTCTACAGATAATTGTATCTTTCTAGAGAAAAATGTTATAGTGAATTGGTGTGGCTGAATCTAATGTTAATGAATATTAACAACTATTACGTCGTTAACTCTTACAAAAAAGAAGGCCCTATTATATTCCATTATGCTATTTATTATATACCGTTGAGCAGACTGAATGAAGGTAAAAGGCTGGGTTTATATTTTCAATTTTTAAAGTTAATTTTGACTGTAACCAGTTGAAATGCAAATACTGAAATAAAGGAAGTAAAGAAACTTTTCTGTTTGTCTCTCATATAATCTACGAGTGGATCTAGCTATCTGAAGAAGGAACTTTCCGGACGCTGCAACTTTAAGTATTTTCAATAAGCTGCAGTTACTGTTGAGGCTTTATCAAGCCTAGTCAACTATATATAATCATTCAATCTAATACAACATTGAATTGTGGATATATCACATATATACACAAAAATCCAAAAAGCTGATGAGATTAGCAGTCTTGCGTTACACTATATCGCAAAAGTGTATCACGAAGTTGAGTTGAGTTCATATTGTGTTTAATATCTGATGATCTGATGTAATGATTTGATTAGCTGTTGGTCTACTGCTGTAGATAATATATTCATCATTTATGCACAAATATTATAAACAAATATAAGCACGCACAAAAAAGATAGCGTCATTTGCATTTCAACTCACGTTTTGTGCACGTGCTTACTAGGAAAAATGAATTTGTACGATAAGTAATTACTGACTGGAAATGAGTATTATAATTATTTCTGTGAAATAAATTCCTACATTCTATCAATTTTTATATGATAGTATACCAAATGTTACCGACGATCTGGATAAAATATATTATGGCATATATAAATAGATTTTTGCTATTTAAATTCTGGAGTACAGGGCAAGCCATGGTAGCGATTTAGTCTTCATATTAGTCATATTAGTATTAGTATTCATAGGTAGTCTAGGCAAAGTGGTCCGCGGTTGGTAATTGGACGGGTGACCATGCAGGGAAGACCCGGGATGGGTGTATCTTCTAGTGGTCTACATAGGTATTCACAGAAACTATACACAGAAACTCACAGACACTCACAGAAACTATACAAACTTGGGCGAGGTTTGTATATAAAATGTACCATCCCTCGGAGAGGATATAATGTCCGTGGTCCTTTGTCTATGAAATGATAGGTAAGTAAAAGTTTCTACCCTTCTACAAAACTGAGAGTTTGGCAAAATTTTCAGGTTGGGGATTGCTCATCTCCTGGTGTCAGTGATTAGCCTTAGTCCCGGAAATAAGCCGACGTTAAATAACATTAACAAAAAAAAAAACATTCAGAGGTAGAAGGTTTCGGTAAATTATAACGATAAACCGATATTGTATAATATAAAGAATTTCTGTGAAAGACAAAAAATAGCATGTGCCCTTCTAAAATCTAAAAGGTCTCAATAGAAAGGTTCTGATAACTCTCTGAAATTAACAAAAACATTTGACGATGCAATTAACCTCTGCAAATGTAATATTTGCAAAAATTGTGATATAACTCGCAAAGGATTGAAAATAAGTATGTGTAGAGGAGCATCATGAGACCATTGAAAAACAATGTGAAGTTAGGAAACACGAGGTTATGCGGCTCAACAAGTCGTGCAACTTTCATTTTAAAATATTTTCCTTGGTCTAACCGGTTATCCGGGATCCTGTATATTTTTTCCTTTTCGCTGAAAAATTCTGTCTTATTTTACGAACAGCATGTTCAAAAGCATTGAAATCGATAGAAAAACTACACTGAGAGAAAAAACGCTTTAAATAACTAAAAAACCGTTATCGTAACAGTTTTCCATGGTCACATATGGCGAATGAAAGTCACGCGTTAATTTAACAATTTAAAAATCTTAACTATTGTCTGTTAATGTAATGTAGGTGAACTGTTGCTTCAAAAATTATTTGCTTGCTTGTTTCAAGGGTATATTATCTTCATACAACACGAAATATATAGTTGATGAAAACGATTTTCATATTGGTTCAATTCATGAAATTAATTGTATTAAGAGAAATGGTTGTTTGAGGTTACATCTACTACATTGTTGTATGTGGTTGAAATAAAATTTTATACAGTTTAGATATAATTTTACTTTAACAAATTTAAATATTAGTACAATCATTTTTCAATTTTACATGAAAACAAAGATGATCATACTACTCTCTTACAGTTGATTGAATATTTCACAAGGCTTCTAGGAAAAATAAAGACATTGTAATTATTAAAGGTAGAAGGTAGGTATTCTAAATTCTAAATTAATCAAATAGTATCAGTACAACCCTATGTATTTGAAATAAAATCTGATTTGGTATTAGCATAACATAATAAATAAGATTGTAACTATATAAGTACTTATAATTTACGTAACATAGTAAAAAAATATAATCATAAAAATATAATGAGTAGGGCAAAAACATTGCGATCTGTTTCTAGTGATCCAGTAATGAAGCAGGACATGTAGGTACTAACTTTTAAAAGTTTAGATTAGGTTGGAATCTCTAGAATCTCGCCAATCTTCTAGCAAATGGATGATTTCCTGGGCTATAATAAGAAGAATAACAACTATCTTCATTCGCCGTCGCAGTTAACACCACAAAACAGATAAGTTAAAACTGGCTGGGCTCTATGAAAACAACCCTCTGAAATCTGTGATATAAAATGGTCGATCCCGATACTCATAATAGGTCAAGAACTTACTCATTAATTTGCATGTGTCATTGCGGATTGTTCAATCAATCCTAATTTTTTAAACTAAAAGGCCTCGTACTTGAGTCCACATTTCGTGCAATTAAATTCAAATAATTTAGGTTTAAAGCATACTGAAAATCGGTTTAATTTAATAATTTCATGGTGTTAAGTTAACTCCACTGTAATATTGGGACAATATCCATATTATCCAATATTTTAACAGAAAAAGAATTGATACAATTAAGAAGTAAAATGTTTGTTCAATAGATTATGCAGTTGATTAATCTATCAAGCAAAAACATGGATTGAATTAACAAAATAAACGTCAACAAAATATTTTTCTCAATTCAAAAAATCCGAATAAGTTAATTTGAAATCATTATTTGTATTTTAGGAAAAAGTAGTCCATCAACAGCCAAAAAGTTAACACATAAGAAACTGAAAAAACTGTTCACCTAAAATTCTAATAAAGCCTTAAAACAGCAAATACGAATCATTCGCTAGTATTCAGAAGCATCTGACTCATTCAATTACTGTCTCATACACTACAACACACACGCCATCGCTGAATATTAGCAAAACGAAAACTTCCACACAAAAATAAAGTGTACCCTGCTCTAAACTAATTTAAATACAGCTACTGTAGACCTAAACTTTAAAAACATGCCCCGCTTCTGATCGACATTTTGAAACTCATTAAAAACAGCGCAGTAATGCAATAAATAAAGTACAACTAAAATAAACAAATAGATATAAAGCCTACATCCAAACAAGGAACAATATAAAAATGAATAATTCAATGAAAAGCCAGCATCGGAAAAATATTTATTAGGTACAAGAAATAAAAAGATCCCAGTCTTAAGATTGAAGTTACAGTGATTGCAGTAACTAAAATAAACATTAATAAGTATAGAAGAACCTGAAATCCTGAACCAGCATCAGAAGCGGGATAAACACTAGTCAAGAAAAAAAAAATCTCTGTTGTGATAAACAAGCATAATTTGCTTAGCAGAGTACACCCAACCAAATTAATAAAAAAAACATGTGAAAAACTATATTTCACAAATGTGCAACTCGATACACCCAAATTACAAGGTAATATAATCCTTCATTTGCGATATTGTATCTGCGTCCACAGCCTGCAGCAACTGCTGGTACTGTTGCAAACCCACTTGATTCAGTTCTTTTTTCAGTTTACATGTGTAAAAAATTTACTCCATTAATTTGACTCACAATATTCCCCTGAAAATAATTCGCTGGGATAATGTGGGAAGGAGTTTTGTTTCCGACTACCTGTTCACCTAAAAGTTTGGTTTTTTTTTTCAGTGTACATGTGTAAAAAATTTACTCCATTAATTTCACCCACAATATTCCCTTAAGAATACTTCGCTGGAATAATGTGGGAAGGAGTTTTGTTTCCGATGATGAACAGCTGTGAACGTCCACAGAGAGTAGATATTATAACGTGAATCAATTCACACAACCATGAATGAAACCCACTAAGGTCGTTCAGCGCGTAAAGCATGTTTATATAACCACACTACTCTTTTGAAATCGCGATAAAAAGATACTAAATCGTATACCGGGACACGTTGGGGAACTATATGGGTGAATGGGGTTTAATGTCATTCCGAGAACGGGGTAGTGGCGTACGGCACATTTTCCAGGAATAGATCTGGAACGACCCACGCGTTCCAGGAATATGCGGCGGCATATTGTGATGGAATACGGCGAGGATCGTTTATTAATATCCCGCGTAACTGTGTAATGATTACAGGGGTAGATGTCGAGTCGTCCTCTTCGCTAGATTGATCGATAAAGAGCAGAGAAGCCCACATACAAAGTGGATCATTTTCGCTGAGATTTCAGTTATCATAGTTCATCTCCACTTTAAGAAAAAAACTTGTCATCACAACACAATGCGACAATGTAACAATGTGACAATGTAACAATGTGACAATGTAACTATGTGACAATATGTTGTTTATCAATTATTGTATAAACAAATTGAACTGGCAAAACAATGATTTCGTATCTATGGGTTTTTTGAGGTATAAGCCTATATTCACGTTTTTGGATACTCCTCAGTTATTCAGAAAAAAGATGTATTTAGAACAAATTTATTTGAAGGAGATGCCGAAAACAATTATTCCATGGACCAAGTACACCGACTGGTATTGCATTACTCCGCTATCTCCATAGGAGTCCATCACACACTGACCGGTTTCGCGCTTATTATGCGCTTGTCAGAGTACCAGAGGCAGACGAATCGATGAACGATGTTGCGACATGATTGTCTAATGGGCATCGTGAATGTTTGAATGAAAGAGGCCACTACGGTGTGTTTCTCACCACTAGAATAAATTTGTTTAGAGAAACGACTGAAAAATTGAGTATTGCAAAAAATAATTTTTGGGTGTGACACTGTATTAGGTTTGTCATTTTATACAGGGTTATTCAGAACTTATCTCTAAAACTTTGAGGATATGTGCATCCTTAAATAAGAAATCGATATCACCAAAAAAATTTATAATAAAAGGGTTAGGATTTCCCGTGAACAATGTTTAAAGTTATACGATTATAAAGGACTACGTAGCTGGGCAACTGTACTTCAACACATCTGATACTTTTCTACCACATTCCTAAGAATGTGATAAAAAAAAGTAAACACGTTTTTGTCTAGAACGCCTGGTTAAAACCGACCGAATAAAGTTGGAGTGGGGATAATATCTCTATTGTCTATGAGTCGTCAGTCTATGTGTGTCGCTCTCGCAGTGCGGGTGTTTTAGTTATCTTAGGAGTGTTAAACTGTAAAATTTTCAAAATGGCTCATGTGTACAGTAATGCTGAGTTAATGGACTGTTATCAGTGGATTATCACTGACGAGTTAGGTTTTGTGAATGGTTGTTGCAGCAAAATGCTGAAAATCCCCAATTTACTTAATAATTTCCGTTTACAAGATCAGCAACCAGGAGGAACATTCGCTTTAGTGCGGCAAAATTGGATAGCTTTAGGGACAAAATTTCGAACAGCTTTTGTAACAAGGTATGTGCAATTTTTTTATAAATTTCATGTTTCTAATACCTAGTAATCAAGTAGCGCAATTCTTCAAAATTAGTGTAACAAAATTTTATTCATTTTAAAGACACGTCACTTTGGTCACATCTATCTATCTTTAAGTTTATTTTAAAGTAAAAACGCTGCAAATCTTTTTTGCGCCGGGTGTCGGTATACTCACAGAACTTACGAAGTTTTTTTCGTGCTAGCCAGTTTACATTGTCAGTCCCAAGGTCACTCCATTACAGTGGACCAGTATCCAGCGGCGTGCAATGAAAAATTTTTAAATAGTTTTCAGACCCCGCCAAAAAAAATTTTTTTTTGCACTACCACATTTCTACATGTATGTTGAACATCCCCAAATTTTATTATAGATAAGTTCTGAATAACACTGTATATATATTTTTAAATTATATTTATCCCTTTATACGAGTGTTTCAGTACAGTACATCAAATTAACAATCTTACCATACTAATGTATGAAACCTAGCTTACTGTTTCTAGGAAGTTCCTTAGTGGTCTCTCCTAAATTGGTCTGAAGGTTAGGTTCAAAAGTAAGTGGGCTGAAAACCAAATTC
Organism: Pogonocherus hispidulus; assembly: GCA_963924545.1. Lineage (NCBI taxonomy): Eukaryota > Metazoa > Arthropoda > Insecta > Coleoptera > Cerambycidae > Pogonocherus > Pogonocherus hispidulus. The sequence goes on from OZ004700.1 coordinate 15,207,237, forward strand.
TCCACCGCGACCATCAGGCCTGTTCTGGATCACAACTAATTATATTTCATCCAACAGATCTTTGAATCGATCAACTTATTTGGTGAAAACTTGTCCCCATCCTCTAGCAGAAGTTGCCCTTTGCCAAATATTGAATATTTTTTCTTTCTCCAGTGGGGTAAATACAAAGTGATTCACCCCGTAACTTGAATATTTCTGGACCCATTCCTAATTTTTTAAAACCGTATGAAATCATTATTCTCGAAGATTTTAGACACTATATTGAAAAAGCCATCACCTCCAAATTCAATCATATACAGGCTGATGCTTGATTTTTTACACATGGTGAATGGAACACCATGTGTAATTTTACATTTTTTGTTAGATCGTTTTCTCACGAATACTATTTCTAATAATAAGGAAGATATGGGCTAATTATTTACCTTCGCCATCTCCAAGTTCAATAATATGCTCGTACAGGATAATGTTTGATTTTTAAATTTATTACCGTGTCTGAAGCGAAAATGGCATTTCCTCACTTGCTTCTAATTTCAATAGTACATATATAATTTCATCTGTATCTTTTTCAAATACAATTCAATGATTTTACGAGGTTTTTTAAATTTTGGAATCAATATAATTACAGAGGGGGAACATTTTTGGTGAATCCCTCGGTACATAGAATCTGTTCTGGCGTCTCATCATCCTTTAAGCAGTAGCGGCGCTCAGCGTCTTCCACTAGGTCGAATTTGTAAAGATAGGCACATGTAACGTGCTGTTTAACTTCTTAAAGTTATTTTGCTCTTGCTTCTGACGGCTTGATTATAAACGCCTTGGGGTTAATTTCTCTTGATGGGTTTCTGGCTTGGTAGCCTGAGAAAGTATTTCTCTCTTAGCCCAAGTCAGGAGTATGGCCTTGGCAGTACTCGAGGATATGCGAAGCGCCGGCTCCATACCATTTTTAAGTTACAACGGTTGGAGCCAAGAGTTTTACAGCTGTTTGAAAAGATTTTTATCGACCTGCGTGTAAGTTGCTTTTGTTCCAGCCTCTGTACACGCATTTAGATGGCATAAAATTGTACTTGGAAAATAATTTCCTTGAAGATAATTTTACTGTTGAGTTGCAACTATATACTCCAGCCCCTAACAGCACAGGCGGGGTGTTTGGAGCCGTTTGTAAACCAAGTATCTGCAGACTCCCTGTTTTAGTCAGTATGGCATCCTACATAGACAACAGTACATATGGCATCTCTCTCAAAATATATTAATGAAGAAAAGATGGATCCACTAGAATTTCTACACCAGCTGACGATGTGGAGTGAATTGCTCCAGTTATCGCCAGGCATGCTTGTCTCTGTAAATCAGAGTTTGGTTATGGTCATAAATAAAATTGAAATAGTACAACAAAGTAGTTTTTCCTCAACACCATTGAAAATAGTTCACTCATTTTTGCAAACGATACGAAAATAATCCATAATTGTCTGGAAAAGTTTTAAAATATTGACAAGTTGGCCGGTCTTCTTTAATCTTGTCTTTATTCCATTTTCTATATTAGTTACATTCTTGTTACTAAAATAAAATTGTAGGTATTGCTCAAATCATCAGAAGTATTGGTTTTATGTTCATGTGTATGAAGATCAAGTTTCAGTATTGCATAGTAGACAACTGTGGGCCTGAATTAGTTCCGTGGGTTGCATAATTGATGTGACGTCATACTAATGTAATCCATTATTAATTTTACAGTTACACTTTCAAATTTATCACGTTTTAAAGTTATCCATTAGCGAAAAGTTATCAATGGAATATCATATTCTATAAGATGGTCAAGGATTTGCGAAGAGAATATATAGAAGTGGAGTAGTTTATTTACCATCAAAAATTTACACGGTTTGTCAATAATACAATTTGAAATATATCGACAAAATGTAGGTCTTTTCCAAAAAAAATGAAACTTAGGTACTAATAAAGTATTTGCATGTTAAAGGTGTTTGAAAATGTATATAACCTTTAAAACAGCTGTTTCAGAATTCCTCAGAGTAATTCTGATTAAAGATATTGCTGCATGTACTGTAGCTATCAATCAGCTAAAGAACATTTTATCATGCCCATTATCCTTCATTTTAATAGTTTCAGTACTAAGTAAAGTACATAATGTGTGTAACTTCTTTGTGGTGCGTTTTCATGATTCATAGTTTCTTTTGGGATTACACCACCTGTAAAATAACAAAAAGCAAAAAACCAAAAGCATACAAATTAAATATTCAAAGTGCAGTATTAAGTAAAGTACAGTTTACTGAATGTAAAACTTACAAACTAAGAGACAATTAAAGGCGAAGTACAGTATGTAAAAATTAAAAAAATGTGATTCTTAGAATGGGAATATTTCTCCACCAAAAAAAAATATATATAAAATATGTTTAAATAAGTATTCACTTTCAACTGATTTTATTGCCAGATAATTTATTATTTTTTACCCTAACTAATTTGGAAATTCGGTTATTGTGGTTATTCTAGCAAATGGGACATGGAAATATTTACCTTGTCTTATTCTGTATATTATTTAAAACATATTTGCAGAAGCAGATATCAGATCCATCCATAAAACATCTTAACACTCTTAACCAATAAAAATGTAAGCGGAAAGTGTATTTTCTTAGAATCAAATAACATACCTAAGACGAAAATTATCAACAGTAAAAGCAGAAGAGCTGTTCTACACTGAACCTCAAATTACTAAATAAATAAGAAAGTGGTGTTTAGTTATTAATATTTCCTATATGCATAAAGGACATAATTTGTTAACTGAAAAGGAATTTGGTTCATTTGCATAGACCGAAAACAACGCAGGTCCCAATGCTGGACCCTGTGGAATATCTAGCGGCATTCCTAGTACCATCAGTTGCCATTCTGAGTTTGTACATTTCCTTTCAAGAAAAATCCCCAATTAGAACTGAATTTCTGATACCACAGGTCCGTACTTAAACAGTCACTTTTTTATGATTGGCACAATCGAATATTGAGATACCAAAATATCTAGATATGGTATTCTTCAATCTCAAATTGTTAAATATTTTCCAAAATGAAGGTATGTATTATTAGAAAATTTGTATCTGAGTGTACGACCAAATATTCACATTTTAATTTCTCATTCTTTTAGTGTTATTTTTTTATAGTGATATTTTAATGTTCCAAAAATTGGTATTTCGTATTGGTATTGGTATTTCGTAAATGGTATTTTTACTTTATTTTGTGTTTATAGTGAATGACAATCTTAACAATAAAGTTGTCAGTTAGTAGTGGTGAGAAACACACCGTAGTGCCTCTTTGGGTCTGTGCTACTATCTGTCTGACAATTATTGTCAAATTTACAGACAGGGCCCAGTGCTGGACCCTGTGGACTATCTAGCGGCATTCCTAGTACCATCAGTTGCCATTCTGAGTTTGTACATTTACTTTCAAGAAAAATCCCCAATTAGAGCTGAATTTCTGATACCATAGGTCCGTACTTAAACAGTCACTTTTTTATGATTGGCACAATCGAATATTGAGATACCAAAATATCTAGATATGGTATTCTTCAATCCCAAATTGTTAAATATTTTCCAAAATGAAGGTATGTATTATTAGAAAATTTGTATCTGAGTGTACGACCAAAAATTCACATTTTAATTTCTCATTCTTTTAATGTTATTTTTTTATAGTGATATTTTAATGTTCCAAAAATTGGTATTTCGTATTAGTATTGGTATTTCGTAAATGGTATTTTTACTTTATTTTGGGTTTATAGTGAATGACAATCTTAATAATAAAGTTATCAGTTAGCAGTGGCAAGAAACACACCGTAGTGCCTCTTTGGTCTGTGCTACTATCTGTCTGACAATTATTGTCAAATTTACAGATAGATAACGACCTGCTTTTCCGCAGGCGCCATTATAGCAGTGACCTCTATTGTCTTTGAGGAACGCAATCGTATTTATTTATTTGAAGGAGATGCCGAAAACAATTACTCCACGGGCAATGTGTCCCTACTACCCACCGGTTAGTGTCTGATGGTTGGTCTCGATGAAAGATGTGGCGACTCTTATGGATATGCCGAAGTAATGCAATACCAGTCGGGGCACATTGCCCATGGGGTAGTTGTTTTCAACATCTCCTTCAAATAAAGTTGTCAATGTCGTAGGCTGTGTTCTTCCTTTTAATATACTAAAATTTCCACAACTGTAAAATTTTAATAAAACCATTTTTCTTGTGCAACCTTCAAATTTTAAAATGAATAATACATATATGTATTATGTTTGCAAAATACTTAATAGAAGGACTAATCCTGCAACTAGATTAGTTCGTAGTGTACTAATAGAAACCCTTATGATTTAATATAAGCTGAAAGCAATATCACTTTCACTAAGTTCCTCACAGAGTTATTTTCGTATAGGTTCGTATTCAAAATTCCTGTAATTCTTCTCTTTTATTGTAAAAAGTCTACTTCCGTATTAAAGAAATATATTACTAATCTTCAAATATATCACTTAATGCGTTATTAAAACAATAATGCTCTAAGAACTTTATTCTGAATCTGCAAATGCATAAGTTAAATTTATTTTCTGCAACAAAATCTTAATGTTGCAATCATCTTTTAACCTTTTACTCGTACTTCGCAATGGGCACTGACATAAGTTACACTCTACTTAATAACTGATACATATGATATTTTCCGTGATAATTAAACAGTTACGAAATGACCACGGAAAACCTTGACTCGGAATTATTTCCATTATTCAAGTACTCACTCGTACTGGACACCAAGTACGTATAAGAGTAAAAAAGTGGTTACTACTAGTAGGTATACCTTTACATATACAGGGTGTCTTACGATGATAACCTATTCGAGGTTTTGGGTATTCTCTAAGAAAAATAGTGAGGTGGCTGTTACACCGGATGTTTCGTTGAGTTACGCTGTATTGTTTATTCCATTTGTTATTTACTTTATACTACCGTTATTTTGGGTTCTTTTATCAAGTTTCTCTATACCTAAACACAATCGTGTTCAAGATATTTCGGTTTTTTTAAATATACGTTATTTAGTGTCTAGCTTAAAATTGTCTGTTTCGTATAGTATGAAAGCTAAAGCAACAATATTCCCAAGGAGACAGAGCTTTCCAAGCTTTTCAACTTTAGAAGTTGATGGAACTGTGTTTGATGTTTGCTCATTTTCGAAGGGTCTTGTTCGAGTTATTTATAATTCATCTGCAATTTCTTTTTTAACTTGTTCAATTTCTAGAAATGTGAACCTGTTGTTTTTTAGTAACTCTTTTTTGATCAATTAGCCTTTGTTGTGTTACTATTTCATTGAGTTCAGGATATAGGGTAAAGGCACCAGTAAATGAACAACCACCAGTGAATGAACAGTTTTTTATATAAATCCCATTTTTAAGGTCTATGTGATATTCCCCTGAAAGTGTCTGTGCGCAAGATCTAATGCTTTCTTTCTTACGCTTTGTGTTCTTTCACTTGGACGGTTCATCCCAGTGTCAGTTTAAAAAAATGGCCGAAAATTATGTGCTGCTAAGTGACGTGTGCCGAGAGGTAATTCCTTATAAGCTAAGTTGATGCATACACTTACGATATATACACTTTTCTAAGGCTTAATTACATACAGAATTATGTTTTTTTTGTTTTTTCGTCTCAGATAATGTTGTATTAATGTTTGCATTGAATAAACTGACATTCTAATCTATAATTATAATAAAAATTAAATGTTCATTCACTGGATGCGGAAAACCATGCTAACCTAATAAATGAACATCTGTTCATTTACTGGGGTTTTATGCTTATACACAAATTTGGAACAAAATGACGCATACACTTAATATGAAACCAGTAGTTTACCTAAACTGTATGGTCAGGCGGCTAAAATTTTATTTACCAGTAAATGAACGGGGTCATAAGGTGTTCATTCATTGGACAACTGTTCATTCGAGTCCCTATCTAACGCAAGATCTAGTGCATGAACTTTAAAATATGTTTGAAACTTGTTTTTACTTTTGATAATTTTAAAATTTTGCTGAAAGTGCAAGTTTTACAAGAAAAAATATGAACAAGTTGTACGCAAGATTCAGATATTCAGATATTCATAGGAAACCTTGGCTAATGCTTTGAATAAAATCGCAACCCGTGAAAGCAGAAAGTTTTTAATTCCCAAGTCAACACTTGCTGAAATGAAAATACACAAAAAAGTACCTCTACAGAGAAAAATGGGACCATCATCGTTTCTGCTCCCTGAGGAGGAAAATCGTATAGAACATTGGATTTTATCCAAGGCCAAATTGAGCTTTCCTATGCACGAATTCAAGGTTCAGGATGCAGTACAGAAGATAATGAAGAGCGTATAGATCGTAAAAATTCGTTTAATGACGATCAACCCCGAAAAAAGTGGCTCAAACAATATCCATTTAAAAATGAACACTCCTTGTTTGGAAGAAGATGGTTTCTACAAAATAAACGAATTTTTCAAATTTAAGCAGTAAATAAGGGTTTGTTGTTCATTCACTGGATAAGTAGTGTTCATTTACTGAATTATACCCGTTCGTTTACTAGTGTTCTGATCCCTGAATAAATTTTTATTTTTTTCTCAATAACTGTGTCTTATTCAATATTGCTACTTAGTGGTTTAAAATAAGAAAACATGAATAATGCAATAACAAAAAATGCTTCGCACATAATGCTTATAACAATTAAAGCACGAAATTTCAAAATTCTGATATCAATTTTAAGTGCTTAATTGTTCAATCACTGGTGCCTTTACCCTATAGCCAAAAATTGTTTATGAAAATCATATCTATATCCTGTTGATACTGTTTCTAATGTGTGGCTCTATTGTAATAGATGCAGGACTGTGTAGTTCATCTATTTTGACCCGGTCCGGCGTTGTCTGATGTGTCTCACCTTGGCGGTTATGGTTGATCCTACCAAACACGTCTGGAAGGTTTTGGGGTTCATTTTTCATTAGCTCCGACACAGCGGGCGTTCTCATTACTTTTGTTGTTAATACGTTCTTTTGGTCTAAGAAACTCAAAATGACCTGTTGCTCGGTTACCTGTAAGTAGCAAGTATATGGTTTTCTCATGTGTCCTTTTACTGATTATAGGGGACTTATCTTTTAATATTATTTATTTTTCTCTTATCCTATATCGTCTCGGTAAAAACATGAAAATCAATTTTATGGATTTCAGAGAGAGCAAATATCTCAAGGGTTATAATAGTTTTGATCATATAGCTGTAGTAGTTTTCAGCGTTTCTGAAATGATCAACTATTTTCGATGCTTTCAACCAGCACGTACATTTGGAGACCTTATCAATTTTGGTTTTATGTATTCAAGTGAGTGTTCACGTAATTTCTGATGATGATCTTGATTTCCATGTACCTATGTGTAAACTAACGCTTCAGAAAAGGCAACTTCCGTCTCCAACTATATCAGTCAGACCTAGTGAAAGTATTAAGAGTAGCCTTAGGACCGGCTGTAACAATTTTATCGGTAGAGGTCAGCCTGTTCATCAGTCTGCCGCCATTGTTCCGCTTGCTGTCATCCTTAGCAGTAGCTCCAAGAATGCCCTGGCGATCTCTAGGCAGCGGCATTTTCCGAGCCTTAATGTTCCACCGTTTTCATGGGTAGTACTAATTATTGTCACCTCTTAGGACTGGCATGAGTATACCCTGAGTGTATTCTTACCTGGATTTTATTATTATTATTATATTGCTATATTGTTATTTGCTATAACTTGATAAAGCTCTTTCGCTATTATTTATCAAATCTTTTCCAATTAGTCACTTATAATGGATGTAGGTAGCTCTAGTCACTACCTTATTACTTCTGGAGTACCCCAGAGTTCTAATCTGGGTCCTCTACTATTTTATGTTTTTATTAACGACATTACCACTATGCTCAGTTGCCATCAGTTAATCTATACGGATGAATTAAAATTGTCTTTTTCTATTTCAGGTAGGTATAGACGATTGTGCTTATCTTCGAAATAATTTGAATATGGTTGCGAGATGGTGTAATCTAAATTACTTGAATTTAAATAGGTCAAAGTGTAAAGTCATTTCTTTTACACGTAAATTGAATCCTATAGTTTTCAACTATGAAATTAATTCAAACTTTTTGATAGGCGCAAACACCATTAAGGATTTGGGTGTTTATTTGACATTTTTTGAGCATATTCAACACATAGTTTCTTCTACTCTTAGAATGTTAGGTTTTGTGAAAAGGCAAGGCCGTGATTTCCTTGGTAATGATGTACTGTTCAAATTATTTTAAGCATATGTCCGCTCTAAGATAAAGTACTGTTCAATCTTATTGAGCCTGTTCAAAAAAGTTTTTAAAATTGTAACTATAAACTTTTGTTAACTCGTTTTAATTTCGACTCTTTACAATTCTGAAGACACTTCAATAGTCTTGAAATTTTTACTTGCACTCTTACATAACAATATTGACTGTCCTGATATATTAAGCCAGTTAAATTTTCCAACCAACATATCACTGACGTAGTCTTCCACATAACACCAAAACACTATACTGCACTGAGTGGAGTTTAGTGTTTTGGTGTTATGTGGAAAACTACGTCTATACCAAGATATTAATCAACTGAACCAGCACAAAAGTTTCAGTATCTTTGCTGTTACTGATGCTGCATCACTTTTTCAGACCCAGAAGTGCTAAGAACTATATCTTCGACACAAGATACTCTATGCAAATGGTTGCGATAGTACCATCAATGATATTCACTATAGGACAGAATTTTCGAAACCATACTGATGGTACTGACAGTACTGATCGGGAATTATGGAACCGAGGAAGATTCTGTATTCTCTAGAGTCAAGAGACCAATTGAACCAACACTTAACTATTAATAGCGGTTACATAACACTGATGCATAAGACGAATATTGCAAGTCAAATGTTAACTTATAATAAGGACAAGTAAAATCATTATAATTTAAAATTATATTATATGTTCAGTTTATATAAAGCTGTTACATAATTCAGTGTAAACAGTTAAATCCCTATAATAAACTGATACAGGGCAATTTTGTTTTTCCTAAGAGGAAGTACTTTAATATAGATGACGCAGATCCATTGAGGAAAAATCCTAAATACATAACAATTACTGTAGTGCTTTTATCTACGAAAATATTCAGATAGTACGTCACGTCGGCGTATGTTCGTCACTACATATATAAAACAACATTAATAAATACTTGATAAATGACGACGCTCCAGCGACGCCTGACGTCACCCTTGTTTTTAACTTACACCGTAATAAAAATATGTATCTGCGATGATTATATATTTATGTTGCGTCAGTAATATGTCTTCCTCAAAGTTATTAAACGTTATTTCTTACTCTGGCAGGACAGAATATTGAAGAAAACGACTATTAGCTTCACGCTATCTAAAAACATCACTCAATTTATGGGATAGAACAGTTAAAACCACCCAGGCCGGGTTCTCTAATATACTCTAGAACTGAGTTTTAAAATATTTTAAAATACGTCAGTCTCTACATTCTAAACATACGTAAATCGGTATAAGTGAATACATAGGGAAAGAGATATGTATATCTAAGATGACTTTAAAATTATTTTAAAGTGCTGTAATCTAAAATATTGTTACTCCTTCCGGGGTTCTAAAGATAAGTGAGACTTTCATACAACAGTACAAATCTTTATTCAACACTTCAGACACAATACAACAATTCCTATACAATATCTAAATAAATACACAGCGAAAACACTTTGAAAATCGCACTTATTTCACTTAAGTATTGCTTCTTCTCTTGATCGCCGCCTGATTAAGACTCACTTTCTCGCCGGCACGCCGCGGTCTCTATATAGGTAAACTAGGCTTCTAGATCTTCGTAGAAATTTCCATCGAATACTCACGAGTAATCCGCATACCAGGGCAATTCAATAACTAATCGACAACCAAGTCATACGAGGGATATTCGATGAATACCGCTGGTGACATCCAGAAAATGTGGGCAAAAGGGCCTATCTCCCTTATTTGCAGGTCTAGAGGGTTGAGACTTCGCCCTTGGGGGATAAAAATAGGAGTATTTACAAAGAGCATTTATGACTGGGGGTCACTTCCTTTAATATAACAAAAATTGATAGAATAAAGGCGTATTCAGCGCAAGATTGCTGTGAATAAATACTAACTTGATATACTGCTTTAAAGGTACCATGATATAACATTTTGACCGTTTTATGCTATACTTATTTATATATTTGGGGATGGTTACTTAATAATAATAATCCTCCTTATATTCTTTATTCCAATCAGAAAGATTCGCCCGAAATTCTGAGAAATCTGTGTGTGAGAGGGGCGCCGTGTTATTATTCTGTAGATCACATTAGACCTCAGGTGCTACCGAGGATGCGACTAATGTTGAAAAATCCTAACCGCCATTTAGTAAGAAGAATTAAGGGAACCTGAAAAACATCTTGAGATGAGTTAGTAAGACAGTCAAACACACACCCATGTGCCCCACGTTGAGCGCCAATTTTATATATAACCAATTTACTTGATACTTGGCTATAGCCAAACAAAATTTGATTGCGAATTAGCTTCGATAGCTCAATGGTGATGGTAGGTTCGGAGAGGGCACTGTGTGCGTATTATCACCCTATAGATGGCGCCAGAAATTTTTTTATAGAAAAAAATCTAAATTATTTTATCTACTTTCCTAAATACAAGTAAGGTCGTAAATAAATGAATACATAAAAAAAACTTGATACATATATTAATTAACAGATTGAACTTGAATTTATATTATAAAAACATTATTCAAAGTTAACAGTACATTCTGAATTTAATTCTCTTTTTGACCGTAGAATAAGAGACTGGGTGTTCCATTTAAAAAAATCAAGTTTTGTAACTTCTTAAATTGGTAAATTGTATGTTCCTCAGACATCCTGTAAACATTTTCAGATGTAGCGATGCCTAAACCATTGCTGTTGCAAATATTGTAATTGAAGGTCTTCCACTGTTCAAGATTCAACATTTTTAATATGGTGCTGTAACTCACTTTTTTCTTAAAACTGAAAATATCTCGAAAATAACCGAAATAACTGTTTATATAGGTCAGTTGAAACTGTCAATTATACATGATTGCCAGTATAAATTGACAATTGACAGTTTGAACTGGCAATTATAAAATTATTATATGTCCTTTCTATGCTTTCATAGATTTGAGCTTTACTACGAAAAAAGTAACAAATAAAGTGCCGTCTTGTAAAACGTAAAGCACTCGATTCCCAATACAGATTGATACGCCCTTGAATGTTTATCGCGAATTTATATCCACGTATTGATTTGTAGAGTTTCGCGCAAGGGCAACAGACAAGGACAAGTCACATGTCATGCCTAACCTAACAAGAGGGAACAGTACTTGTTATTTAATGGAGAAAGTGAGAAATTGAAAATCCATTCAGCTTTCTAGGGTAACGAGTAGGTAACGAATATATTTTTTTATTTGTTTAACCCGGCCTTAGACAGGTTTTATTTTTTTTATAACTTCAAAATACCAACCATTAGGGATGTATCCTATAAAAGTTGTTTACTAGATAGAAAAGAAGCTGTAGAAGTTGAATGTTATGAGGAGCTTACGAAATAAGTGTATATAAAAAGAAAAGCATAAGACGACTCGTGAAAAAGGGTAGAATTGAATATTATAACCATAAGAAATAAGCAATAAACATTCTGAGACGAACTGAATATTATAAGACAGTAGGAAATAAAATTTAAGGAAGAGGGGACTCCACATATAATTCAAACCCTTACTTATATTGCTTTATTTTTTATAAATACAATAAGTAAATAGGGACAATAAGGACGGTTTGTATATTTTAATAAATTTTAGTAATGACTCTTTCCTTGACGAATTATTAATCCAAATCTATTAACCCCAAATCTGTAAAATATAGAGGATGTTCCATGGTGGGTGATTAGGTTTTCGCTGCAAAAGCAGTATAGAAAAAATAAACTATTGCTTCCGAAATCACTAAATAAATTAAGTGTACAGGTGTTTTGTTTTTATTTCCTTAATTGTGAAGAAGATATGTTGAAATGCGGTCCATTTTCTCAACTTCCAAAGTTGCCAATCTCAGTGACTTTTGTATCAAACACTGCAAAGATATCATTCACATATCTGAACCAAACCCTGGGTAAATACTCGAATTCTTCTTTTGCCTCCGTTTCGAATCTGTTCATGAAGAGATTGGCAATGAATGATAACAAAGAGTTACCCATTGATGTACCCTCATGTTGTTCAAAGAAATTACCATTGAATCGAAAGCAATTTTGTTTCATAGAAAGTTTAGTGAGTTGAAGATATTATTTTACTATACCTTGACTGAGATTGTTTGATTCGAGTAGTTCATCCGACCAAATATTATATAGACAAATAATAGCAACACAGTTTTGTGACCAACAATATTTAAAACAATGGCTTTTTGTTTACATTAGTGCCCAAGCATTTGGTCCAATCAAAAAATGCCATTTGAATTTACCGCCTAAATTGTTAGGGATTTTGTGACTGTCACCAATGGGCGTGGTTTACACAGGTAAGTAGCCATGCATAAACGTAGAATCGGCGATCGCGAGAGGGATCAACAATGATTTTACAATTGTTTTTTAATAGTAAACATTAAATACTATTATAAATAGTGTACCTAGTAAATATTGTACACATATGTGTATAAATTGTTGTTATTGAATATGTAAATCTTAAACTTTGTATTTACTAAAATAAAATATTCTAATTTGTACTTTTAGTTTTATAATTATTATTTTCACCCCTTAAAGCATAGCCGCCCATGTCGTTGGGCACTGTGACAGGTAATTTCATGAAATTGAGGTTATGTTTTTTGTTATTCTTGGTCACATTATTTTATATACTGACAAATAGGCAATTACTTATCTATACATATTTGATCGGAGAGCATGATACAACTACACTGATATGCCTATGCGCATGGGGGCGTGGTCTATCGATGAGCGTGACGTCAGTTTCGATACAAAATTAAATAAAATACTTGTAAACAAAGATAACAATATAAGAGAAACGTCGATTATGGAATTATATTACACGATTCATACAGGGAAACTAAAATAATAGTTGATTAATATCAATCTTTCTTATTTTAATTCAAACCGCATTCTGTGACCGAATATATTTCTAACCTAAATTTTATAATTTGAAGAGATAATAAGAAGCACTACTGTAAATAAACACCACCCTATAATATAAAAATGACAACTTGATAACCCTCGGACCTCACAATTATAATAATACGCATTTGAATTTTCGCCATTTTAGCATCAAGAATGACGTCGTGCGCAGAACAAACGAAATTTGGTCAAGTTATGAGCATATCAGTGTAGTTGTATCATGATCGGAGAGTAGTTCCTTAAGGTAGTCCAAGGTCTGTGGTATAGGAACAATTGGAAACAATGAACAAACGTCAAAAGAGATCAAAACTTCACCTTCTTGCAACTGGATATTCTTCACCTTATTAATGAAATTAATCACAGAAAAACTAGGTGGTGCAATGGGTAAACCTTCCAACTTCGATCGAACAAAATCAAGATTTTGCACAACCCACTACGTGAAGAACTTCTTTAAATATGCTCCGGTTACCTCGGTAGACGTTGAAATATCGTTTTCTTCCTATAAATGGCTTTTGAGCGACAGACGTCATGAGTCAGCTAGTACAAGAATCTATAATATTCCCCGCTAATTTACTTTTTCTCTCCAAAGGACTAATGTGCAGTGCGTGTTCAGTGAAACATTTAGTGCTCCTATTATATCAGATATGTCGCCAGTAAAACATGTCTTGGATCCGCCCCTGGAATATTGGGTGTGAACGATCAACTCGCGATGTTTGGTTATCGTAGAATTATATTTATTTCTCTAATAAAACCACTAACTCACTTACTAACCAACTAAGTGCACGCAAATTCTTTTTAATGTTACCTTAATTTATTAACCTACATCGTCACAATCATTGTAGATGCATCTATGGTTTGTAAAGATTACTTGTAAAATAATATTTATTATTATATTTATTTATTTTAACATTACTGTTAATGAAGCACCTGCTGCATGAAGTCTTGTTCAACAAATTCCTCGAAATGTATTATGTATAAGCAATAAAAACTTGTCTTAAAAAGTATCGTGCCAGAAAGAATACTTAATAATACGGGTAAAAGCATTTCCTGAGGTGGCAACCCGCGACAAATTAATTTTAGTCACGTTTCCCTATTTTTAGCAAAGTGCCGTTCTTCATAATACAAAAATGCTTTGATATTCATTCGGTGCAGGTATTTAGAACATGAGTTATTATTTTATTTATAGACTATAATCTTAATAACACAATATTATATTTATTTTTACTAGATTATTTTATAAAAATATTACTTTTTATTAATCCTTTTAAAGCTTACTCGTAATAACAAGTAGGTAATTAAATTATAACAAACAAGATCTGTTTTCACTGCAATCTGAGGAAGTTACTTTTATTTTTCTTTATACTTAACTAATGTCTTAGCTATTCAAAAATAATATGTTAGAACGACTCTACATACCAGAAGGAAAAACCTATAATAGTATAGGGAATAACATTTTCTTCCTATGCTAAAAAGTCCATTTTTATCGAAATTCCTTGTTTAGTAAATCCAACAAAACTGCTGACAAAAATTCATCAGAAAAATTCGAAACTGAATTAATATCTTTGATAGCCCTTTTACAAAGTGTCCCAAGATATATGATGATGATAACAGTTTACTATTTCAACCATAGACTTAATAAGAGGAGACCTCACGGTTCATTCATAAATAACCTTTTGTTTTGTATCAATCATTGGCAATGTGTATGACAAAGAATACCGAGAGAAAGAACGGCAAAATTCCGAATCCGTGCAACGTTGCAAAAGTTTTGGGAGAACTTGCTTCCGACGCCAAAGGCGTGCTGTTTTTGGAAGGGTTGGGTATGATAATAAAACATCAAAAAAGGAATTTTAAGAAAATCAGTACTATACATTGCAACAACAAAAGCTTGTGAGATTAGAAATTAAATTAGTATCGGAGTTTTAATGTAGGGAATATGAATTGAAACTTGAAAACTTAAAATTCTGAATTAAGTAAAGGTGGTACACCTACTACATTACAAAAACTTATATATACAGTAGTGTAAAAAAGTATTTTTCAGTTTTTCAAAGATACCCAATCTGTATACAGGGTTCAATTACATTTAAAAGTGAAATATAATTTAAAATAAGAAAGATGTACATGGTGTTAGTTTTTAATTCAACTTTTTGTTTCAAGTTATTTGACTTACTGTTTTCAAAATAACTCTTTAAAAGCCTGATAATGGTGATTTTCTCTTAGATTAGTATAAAGGATACCTTTAAAAATTACCTTGGTTACGCAACTGATTTTAATTTTTGTGTGCAAACGTTGCATGTTGGCTTCACACTTACCAAACATTATAGGTTTTTTAATTTGTTATGCAGCAAAGTGCTGAATGATGATGAAGCCTTAGCTTGCTTGGATTCTTGTTTTGACCATATTTAAGTATGTGTGTAGGTAACTCCAAAAACTAACACATCAGCCATATTTTAAAAAATAACAAAAGCAATTCCATAATATAATATAGTATATATATACTATATTCCGTAAAATGATAAGGAAGCCAGCCAGCACGCCCCTGAAAATCCGTAAATATGGCGTGACAAATATAGCGACCGAATAACCAAACAAAACTTGGCAAAATTTACCTGTGGAAAGACAGTTTTGAATATAAAGAATTCATTTTTCCATACACTTGACACTGATGCACCATTTTCTGAAGAATAGTAATAAAATCCTTACGAAAAACACTGAAAAATTCACAAAAGCAAAATTCCGACTGCCAGCAACACCGCACAAAAGAAATACTATAAAATACTACGATTCACGTGGTTGTTACCGGCATCAATGAACATGCGGATTGGAGTAGGGAGCAATGATGCCTGTTCATTCCATTTTTGCGTTTGAAGTTAGTTTTTATCGCAACGTTTTTAACAAAGTATGATTTATCTACTTAACTAGGAAACGGAAAAATATTTTTATGTAATATTTTAACCTTAACCCATAATCATGGTAGTTTAAATGTGAAAATATAAATTACACAATTGACAGTTTGGCAACAGTTTTTCGTACAATCATAAAGTAGACCTTGCAGTTGACCAGATAAAGAGTAAACAAGGGGTTCTCTGATTGCTTTAAAATGTAAACAATTACATCTCCCTTGTCTTATCTATGATTTCAACGATGCTCTGAAGCGTTTTTTATGTACGGTGTTGCCAGCTCTAGCGATTTTTCACCAGTTTTAGTGATTTCTTTCTGCAAATGGTGATTTGGTGATTTTTAAAACACGATTTCATCCGAAAGAAAAAGAAAAAAGTCGTTTTTTTTTTCATTTCATAGCATCCAACAGAAAACAGAGTACCACTGGTCGTATTTCCCAGTATTCCAGGATGCTTGTATTATTCTTGTCATACAATACAGGCGCAAACGTAGGATTCAGCCATTGTTGCATCAAATTGTATCACATATCGAGTTATTACCTATTACTGCTATTATGTTATTGGATAGTGCAAATAAATATAAAACTCTAGGTTAATGAGATGCGTGAATTTTGGTTCAAACTTTTTTATTTATATTTTCTTAAAATAACTACTAATTTTTTAAATAATTTTTATTTTTAATTTATTGTTGACTAGAATTAATAAGTTTCATACTATCATATTTTTTATAAGAATAATTTTTATTTTAGTTAGGTTATTTTTGTATTTTATCTTTGTTTAATAAAGTTGTAACCTAAATATTTTTTAGGAGGTAGTGAGTATAATCAGATATTGTTGAAAAGGTGTTGAATTGTGTCTCAAAAGCTGAATAAAGATTTTATGGTTCTGTAAAAGTTTTACTTATCTTTTGAACCCCTGGAGGAGCAATAGTATCATAGATGTGATAACCTCATCAATCAACTAGAAAATAACTGTTTACTTACCGTAAAATTGGTAAATAATTAATTATTATTATTATTGTTGTCAAGGAAATGTTTTACCAATATGTAACTATTCTCCATGACTTCTTACACCCTTCCTCTTTAAAATCTCCATTCCCAGACCGTTCCCGTAGGTCGGGAGGACCTTCTATTTCGAAAACCCTAGGACCCCATGTGGCTCTATCACCCGAAGGGTCACCTCGCCCACGCCCCATGCAGTTACCCGAGCACCCCGGGAGGCGCTGCGACGCCGCCGCCGCCACGTGACGTCAGCAGGACCATC
Source organism: Pogonocherus hispidulus (assembly GCA_963924545.1). Lineage (NCBI taxonomy): Eukaryota > Metazoa > Arthropoda > Insecta > Coleoptera > Cerambycidae > Pogonocherus > Pogonocherus hispidulus. The sequence continues at coordinate 15,224,604 of OZ004700.1, forward strand.
GGCTGACGTAAAACGTTGACGTCAAGGCTTCGGTTTCCCCGGCGACGAGCCGTTCGCTGTATTTCTTGAATGGGAAAGCGGCCTAGCCCTAGACTTTGATGTTATTAGAGGCCAGGGAAACGCTGCTGAGGGCCCGCTGGGAAAGTGGAAATCTATATCGGGCATCGGGCGGTCGATGTAAGCGCGTGCGAAAGGAAATATTACGTTCGAAGGGAGAGATGTTTTAGGATGGATTAAGTATTTTCTCTTGGGGGAGGAATTTGCTTACTTTTTTGTTCGCATACCGACCACTGACGTAACTCGGACTGGGAGGCGTTTTATTTTTAATATGAATCTACATACAGGAAAACATTAAAGAAGCCTCGCTTATGAACAAAAGATGATTTTCACAGAAATCGGCAATTCTTTACGAAGACGTGAAACGGACATAACAACTTTGTTGTTATAATTCTTCATTGTTTCAACTATAAATTTACAATTGGAACTGGGAATACCAAAGTGCCCATCTAGTTTTGTTAAGAAGACGATTAGAAGAGCTACAGTCATAACATTTCTTAGATGGCAGCAGTGTCCTTTTCTTTATTTCGTCTTCGAATTTGAGAGTGGGTTTTTGGCAAACAAATCTACATAATATTTAACAACAGAACTGTCTATTAATATCAGTGAGGACATAAAGTCCGTCCGTCCCCCTCTAATTTTTGTACCACTGGGTAGATTGTGATGAAATTTGGAACGATAATATATGACTAAATTCTGCATTCTTTGACACATCAATGACAGCTCTGAATGTCAAAGTGACAGCTGGGCGCGCAATAGGAACATTTTTTAATGGAAATGGGGGTCGAGTAATAACTCATTTTGAAGCTATTTTTATGCTCAAAACAAAGCCCAATTTTGAGAACATTTACTTCAGTAATTTCCAAATAAACACCAGTAATATCAGTTTATAACATAATCTTTTTACCACATAATCTTTATAACAGAACTTACCCATGGAACATTTATTTGTCACGAGGTTCATGGTGGTCATTTTTAACATCTTTTGAAGTAACACGTGTTTTCTAAATTTGTTTCTGCCTCTATGTTTAATTTAAATTATTTCATAATTTTTTAATTTAGGTTATTTTAAGTTAGGAATGGTTTATTGTTATTTGTTTACTTTTAATTTTTGTTTTGCTTTGAATAATTTACAATAATTTGTAATATGTATGTAAAATGATATAACAGATATCGATATTATTGGTTTTTATTTGGAAATTACTGAACCAAATGTTCCATCCAAAATTGGTGGATGTTTTGAGCATAAAAATATTATTAGTCATATATTATCGTTCCAAATTTCATCACAATCTACCCAGTGGTTCAAAAATTAGAGGGGGGGGGGACGGACTTTATGTCCTCACTGTATAGCTTTCCATCAGTTGATGAAAATTATAACACCGCCCAAAAAAATTATATGACCCAAAAAATCATATTCAATAAAATTTACAGAATATGTAAATAACAGCAGTACCAAATAGTTGCTTCAGTTATATAACTTACTATAAATACTTACTTAATAGGTATCTACCAGAATAATAATAAGTAATTTTTCCGAGTTCGGTTTATTGCATATTGTATTCACAGTTTGTATTACTTTAAGTTCGTTTTTAGAATAATTTACTATTTTATATTCTGATATGATGATAATTATTTGAATTGTTTATTATGCTCGAATATAGGGGTTGATTATGGAGGTCACCAAGGGGGGCGGGGGGGGAGGCGACCGCCCCCGCCTGCCTTTCTAGTGGAATACTAAGTACGTCACATTATTTAAAAAATATACATCTTCTATATACAGTGTACAAATATGATGATCAACTGACTTCGTTCAAATCCACTTCGCGCATCACAAAAAAAACTATCACTCCGCTGCCCCAAAACACTGCATTTTTCTCGACAAACGTTTCGCTAACAATATTAGCACCATCTTCAAGGTAATTAAAGCTGAGAGGAGTATTTTGGTTGCTCAGTGGAAACTCAGCGGTTTTTTTTTCTAATAGAAGAGTAAGTATATATTTTCACATATGCTGTTTAGGAATGTTTTTTCAACTTTTGTTGTGTTTATTTATTTTACAAATTATATACTTATTAGCTGTTATAATATAGTTTCGTTATTTTGCTATTTTATTGTAAGAAAATGCCTTTTTGTTAAAAATATTTTTTATGGTTTGTTTATGTAGGTACATGTTTTGATAGAATACATTTTTTTTATATCTGATGCGGTATTTTTTATTTTGCTGGACATTAATATTTGCTTAAATTTCAAATACTTAATATGTTTTCAGATAATTTTTGTCTTTTCAACGAAACTAAAGATTTTTTATTATTCTCTGCAAAGTAAACAAGAAAATCATATTTTGTTGTTTGAAAGCAAATTCAAAAAAAAATTATTTCGCCCCACCCCCTGGAGATTGAGGAGGCGAGGAACTAGAAATTTGAGCCTTGTAAATGAAATTTAAGTAAACCCTATATTAGTTACAATCCTATTAAACGGCGCTCGAACGTGGAGCTTATTATAGGAGCAGGTTTAAGTATACAATTACTGCATTCTTTTCAATGGCTTGGGCAGCTTGGAGAAACTCGGAGCTGTTCCGCAGCATGTTCTTTTAACCGAGTGCGCGACGCCCTCCACTGTTTTCCCCTTTCCCCTCGAGCACTACCATTTTTGCTGGGGTTTGGCGCTCCAAAATATTAGTGAGGTTAGATTAGATCGGTAGAAACGTAGAAACATCAACAAACTACTGAATTATACTGAAAATGGAAAATAATCACAGTAGGTATCAGAATTTGAGACATATAAAGTAAAAACGTATTTACTATTTTACTATTTTCATTTTGTATTTAGGTTAAGTAAACAAACTGGCAAATGTCCCCTAAATTCATGTTCTTTTCAAGGGCTCTCTATGGTCCGCCACGAGTTTGACGCCCTGGGGCGCGGCGATCTTGAAAAGAAAACGTACCAGTCGGCTAAAATAATAGGCAGTGACTCATGGTCTAATTCGATACAGAATAGGGACGAAGTGTAAATACTTAATACATAGCGGCACAAACGTTTGCACATAGAAAAGTGATGCCGCTTACGCATTACTATTGAACAGAACTATAAATTGTCTGTTCCATGGTGGTTCCATGCTTCTCTATTCGATGCCACCACAATTCTTTACGTCGGATATAGTTCCGTCTTTGTTTAACGGGTTAAAAAACGAAGAGCGAGATATGCAACCTATGCAACAAAAGTCAAGAGTGTCTAGAAGATCGGACATGCGCATTTCACACACATCCAAGTAGTTCTTCGCAGCCTGACATTAGCGTAGTACGCGGGAAATGCTGTAATTTATGTCTGGACTGCATATATTAATTGGTGAACTTGGTAATGTGTTACTTAGTTTATTTAGTGTTCGAAGAAAAGGATTTTATTATGGAAGCGATCGCGGAGAGCAGTGGATTAGAAACGCGTAAACGATCTCATCTGACAAGCGAGGAAATTCGTATGATAAAAAATTTCTATGAGCGATTGAAAGCGCGTGATAAAAATTTAAGTGTAGTGGATGCGGCGGAACTGTGTAGTGAATTAACAAAAGTCTCCGTTCGTAGGGTATTTCGTGCAATAAAATATGGAGACACAGACTCCATTGCTCTGGCAGAAGACAGCGATTTGCCCAAACTCTCGTATAAATTGCTTACAAGGACAATGCATGAAATGAATTTCAAATATTGCAAACGGAATCGGAAGAGTATGTATACTTATAGAGAAAAATGAGATTGTGACATGGAGACGAGAATATTTGGAGAAAATAAGAGAATTTCGCGCTTTAAATAGAAAAATATATTATATGGATGAGACATGGTTAAATGAAGGATGGGTAGACATGTGTTGTGTTGTGTAGTGTAGTGTAGTGTAGTGTAGTGAAATGAAGTGAAGTGAAGTGAAGTGAAGTGAAGTGAAGTGAAGTGAATTGAAGTGAAGTGTTAAATAGTAAACTTGCTCCGGAATGTGATTAATCGCGTTTTCGGTGGCGGCTGTGGGTTGGTGGTGGGCCATCAACACTTAAAAGCGTTCTTTTAATATCTGTGGCAATATTCATCAATTTCGTTCGATGTACAACTAATCTGTAAGGTGAGTTTGAAAAACAATTCACAATTTCTATAACACCGTTCATGTTCTGATATTTTTTATATTTATTTGACATTATTAGCACCTTTCCAATGATTTTTGCGTACGCCTATGGAATTACAGTCCCCACCACAATTTATTACGTCACGCGGTAATACGTCACTGCCTATTATTTTGTCCCACGGGTGTAGGTACATTTTTATAAATATAAATTGTATATTTGTTCAACATCGATGTATCGGCAGACTTTCGAAAATAGAAACGACAATACGAGGAGCCGCTAGGTGAGTTCTCTAACCTTGCGCGAGGCCAAAATCATCTTTAACTGCCTCTGAATTATATAATACCTTGGACGATAATTAATATTTATTACTACTCTTTCTTTGTGTTCATTAATGAGGCAACAAAAAATTCTGCAATCACGATTTAAATTGTTAATGTTGTTTATCAGCCGAAGCGTGGTTGTGCCGTCCACCTTGAAACACAATTATATGAATGAAAATGTCAAAATAAAAATAGCATATTAGTATGGGGGGGCAGCAAATGAATGAATTCTGTAGGTAATCGTATGCGACTTAATTCAACAAAGGAAATGGGCTTGGTACAGCAATCTGGTGCAAAAAAGTGCATTTTCGACTACCCCTGACAAACCAAATTTTGCGTGATGTTTTGCATATCCTTAAAAAGGACGAAAACAAACGTACAGATAGGTTGGTTACATTTTGCCAACTATTTCATCAAGCTTATGTGAAAGAGAGATACAAAAACTAAATGAAATAAGAGTTGTAGATTCGGATGTAAATAACAATTGCCATCGGAAAAACAATAATTGTCAATACACACAATAAATATATCTAGTTACTTGACACAGTCATACCCGCAGATGTAAATATAACAATACAAATGCTTAGAAACAGTTTCCTACATGCTTGCAGTGTTACCTAACACTTCAAATTCTTGAGACTCATATACCGGGTGTCCTACGGTGACGGTCCATTAGAAGTATCTGGAGAATTAAGCTATTAATTTGAAATTTGAGGTGAAGTCAAAGGAGGCCATGATCTCTAGGTACTTGATGAAAATATTTTGCAGTTTCTACCATTCCCCGTTATACTGGAAGTCGACATTAACTTCGTTATTTTAAATGAGACACCCTATATATTATTGCACTTTTGGATTAGGGGAAAGTGGGGTAATACGGCGCACCTAAGCGGAATCATTTATCAAATCTACATTTTTTATTGGAAAATGCTCTAAATCTGGGAAACGTTAATATAATAAGTTTACTTTATGATAGCATACGAGTTATTTAAAAAAAAATCGAATAAACGAAAAAAATATTAAATTACTCAAGAGCTGTACTTCGCAATATTGCCCCACATGTCGGGTAATATCGCGCATCATGTGGGGTAATATCGCGCAGTTTAATATTGAAAATACGGAACGAAACTTTGAAATAAACGCAAAAAATAGGAAAATATGTCTTGTTACGAAAGTTATACATCAGAGATTCTGTTATCTAAGCTCTAAACTAAAATAAACGACGTTTTGATTCTTCTTTTTTTTGATCGGCGCCTAGGCTAAGTTGAGAATCATCGTATGTGTATCCTGCAGCTAATTCCCAACCAGAACATTCTGAATGAACCCATATTGCACATTTTATGCAACGAAACCAAAGCTCCATATCCTTTCCAAATTCATCACATATGACACATATTTCATTGACTACAGTAGGCTCTTCATGAAGTGCAAATTGATTGTAGTCCGAGTTGCTGTCATCAGAGAGATCTACTTTGGAGGATGAATTAGAATTATCATCCGACGTGTCTTCTTTAATGTATTTTATTTTCTTTTTGCTTCCTTCCTGTACCTTTATACCTACACGCACTTTTCGCTTGATGTTTTTGTTTTGTTTTTCATTTTTCTGGTTTAGCTTAGCTTCTTTTTCCAGGAGAGTAGCCTTCATTGTTGTGGAAGCCCAAATTTCGGATTCTTGCTTCGTTGATATTTTTCTTTTGGTCGCTAACTCTTTGATTTGCTAACTCTTCTTGTGGTTTCGTAAAAAGAGGTTTCCTCCCCAAGCGGTCAACTTCTGACCCAGGTTCTGCCAACCCTGTAGGTTTTAGATGGTGGCGCAGTGTTGATTCGGGAATGCCTAAATTTCTTGCTGCCTCGCTTATTTTAACACCTGAACGTATAGCAGCCAAAGCATTATTACGCTGTTCAATGGTCCAGCTCTGTCGTTGGGTCTTTCTTTGATAGTTTCTGACCATCTGAAATAAAAAAAATGTTGAAATCAATGTTGTGGGGCAATATCGCCCACTGCGCAATATTACCCCATATCGACCTTGGTTTCGTTTTCAAACCACAATTCCGTTATTTACGTATGAAAATAAGAAGCAGATATAGGGATAGATCCCCCGAAATATGCTAGAAAATATTTGTATATAGGAAAGATCGATGGTTTTAAAATCTACACTTACCTCACTTATTTCTTGAGCACTTAAAATTATAATGAAAACTCGTGTACGCACACTTCGATTTACTGCGGCCAACTAAATACTCCCAGCGAGCTGACACCTGTTGAACATAGTTGCTACCGATACGGAATAACGTACGCATTGCCAGATGTCACTTCTCGCTCTTCGTTCCTTTTGTTTTGTGGTGCGCAATATTACCTCGCTGCGCGATATTACCCCACTTTCCCCTATACGTGAATATAGTATGTCCTATACCTATCTTCAACTGTTTTTCAAATATTGTCAGGTGAATATTGACATTTTGCAACTTTGACACCCTGTAAAATCTAAACGGTTTGAGATCAAGCAAAATGGTTTGCAACATTCCTATCTCAACTTTTCATAAGTTATCGTTTGACACTATAATTTCAGATTTAACCAAGAGATTAAATTTAATGGAAAATTTTTAATTTCTGGCTAAATCTGAAATTAGTGTCAAACCAAGGACATTTAAATGTCCCTTGTGTCAAACGATAGCTTATGAAAAGTTAAGATAGGAATGTGCAAACCGTTTTATTTGATCTCAAACCGTTGAGATTTTACAGGGAGTCAACATTGAAAAATGTCAATATTCACCTGTCAATATTTCAAAAACAGTTGAAGATAGGTAGGTATAGAACATCCTACATGAAATGTGTTTAGAATTTCACAAATAACGAAGTTAATTTTGACTTCCGGTATAACCGAAAGTGGTAGAAACTGCAAAATATTTTCATCAAGTAGATCATGGCCCACTTTGACTTCACCTCAAACTTCAAATTAATAGCTTAATTGGTTCTCCAGATACTTCTAATGGACCGTCACCGTGGGACACACTATAGGTGTTCCATATAAAGTAATAAAGAACCATCCGACCAAATATTATATAAACAAATTATAGCAACACAGTTTTGTTACCAACAATATTTAAAACAATAGCTTTTTGTTTACATTGGTGCCCAAGCATTTGGTCCAATCAAAAAATGCCATTTTAATTTACCGCCTAAATTGTTGGGGATTTTGCCATTATCACCAATGAGAGTGGTTTATACAGGTAAGTAATCATACATAAACGCAGAATCGGCGATCGCGAGAAGGATCGTCAATGGTTTTACAATTGTTTTTTTAATAGTAAATATTAAATACTATTATAAATAGTGTAGTAAATATTATACACATATGTGTATAAATTTTTGTTCTTGAATATGCAAAGCTTAAACTTTTTATTTACTAAAATAAAATATTATAATTTGTACTTTTAGTTTTATAATTATTATTTTCACCCCTTAAAACATAGCCGCCCATGCCGTTGGGCACTGTGACAGGAAATTTGATAAAATTGAGGTAGTGTTTTTTGTTATTCTTGGAAACGACTATTTTATATACTGACGAATAGGCAATTACTTATCTATACATATTTGATCGGAGAAAGAACCTATTTCATATTTGAAGACACTAATTTTTTGCATTTTCGTGATAATTTAAGATAGATATAGCCCACTCTAATTAAAATTTACGTTGTGCGTTGCATTCCCCCCAAATATATTCATGTGAGTTGGGACTTTACGCAAATATTAACATTTTTGCCGCATAACAACACACAGAAAAGTTTACGCCACATTCAACACACACTATCCGTTCGTTGTGGGTTTTTCTCAAGACATCAAAAAAATATGCGCCTCGACATCATTCTTAGTGTGGAGGACATATTTTTTTCGTAATTTTGACAATGTGGTCTATTGTTTCTATACAGTAATTAGATTTTCATTTAAATCTACTAGTGGAACAAACATCTCTATGAAAATGGAAATCAATATAATGCAGATTATTGAATATACAGGGTGATACAACATCCTATGTCAATCAATGTCATCAATGTGATCAATGACAATTTGCTCCCTAATAGAGTCTTTTAATTCTTCCAGCGTTGTTGGTCTTGTTCTAAACACCAATTTTTTTAAATGACCCCACAGCCATTAATCTGGGTTAAGATCAGACGATCTTGGAGGCCATGAATTTACAAAATGTGAACAATTTTCTAAATCGCAATGATTACGTTTGACACTTGTATCAGCAGTTGACACGACAACTCTTTTGTTTTCCATAGATACAGTAAAATCCTCCGATCAAATATGTATAGATAAGTAATTGCCTTATTTGTCAGTATATAAAATGCTCGTTTCCAAGAATTACAAAAGACAACCTCAACTTTATGAAATATCCTGTCACAGTGCCCAAGGGCATGGGCCGGCTATGTTTTAAGTGGTTAAAATAATAATTATAAAACTAAAAGTACACATTAGATTATTTTATTTTAGTAAATACAAAGTTTAAGATTTACATATTCAAGAACAACGATTTATACACATATGTGTATAATATTTACTACACTATTTATAATAGTAAGTATTTAATATTTACTATTAAAAAAAAATCATTGGCGATTCCTCTGGCTATCACCGATTCTACGCTTATGGATGGTTACTTACCTGTGTAAACCGCGCCCATCCTTTGAAATTCCAATATTTTTGCACACTACACAGCTTCTAACCATATTTAAAGTTTATAACACGTCAAACACTATACAAAATCACTTCTAAAAGTTATATTTTTACGTAGACGATATAAATGTAACTAGAACAATTAAATGATTTCAAATTTAAAAAAGTAGAGTAGGGAACATGATACAATAAAACATCTATCATTCACAGTACATACATAAACATTTTGCGAAACAGCGGATTCGCTGACAGTCTACCTATTATTATTATTAGACAGTCGTTAGTTATAAAATAAAATCTTTTTTTTCGAAAAATTTTAAACCCCTACAACTTGAAAACAAATCAGGCTAGGCCAAGAGTGTAAAGTACCTACTTTTTTTCTTGTTTTTGTTCGTAGAACACGCCCACGTGTTTGTGACATACGATGTTGTAACACCCTGTATATCCTTTTGGATGAAAATAGTACAGTTCATTTTAATTTTTCTGCATAATGTCTGCGGAGGATTGCTTATAATAGAGGTACATCGTGCAATGGGTGCTTGTTAAACTAATAAACACTCACCAAGAATCTCATTTAGCACCGGACACCGAATTCAGTTATTTGTTATATGTACCTACATAATTTTAAAATTAACACATAGGTAAACATGCATTTTGCTAAAAAGTGTATCTGATAGGTATAATTATCTTGAATAAAAACGTAATGTTGAAAGCTCTTCAATTCAATCGCCCCTTTCTTTAATCCATTCCTATTTCTATTCTGGGTAATATATAGAATAAGTTTACTTACCATTTCTCAGTTAAACATCCAAAAACTGTACATAGTACACATTTCAGTCACTAGAAACACTTATTTTAAACTCTATCCTAACAGAATTTAAGAAGTTAGTGTTATTTCCACAACATAATATAATTTTTCAATTCACATGCAACAAGCAACCTTTTTTTTACCTTCAACGTTCAACCGATAGAAAAACTTATCAAATCACAAATCATATATATGATCAAATCAATCTAGAGATGCGTATGGTTCATTTGTTATAGTTACATTCCATTGTTAAATCTTCAAAAAAGGAGCATTCTTTTCGTATAAAGTTGCATGTTTTTTAATTATTTTATTCTTTCAAATCGAATTTCACCAGTGTCTAGAAAAAAATTTAAAAAAGCGGAAATTACGGGTTTGTATTTTTATGTCTTTCATAGAGTCATATTGTTTTTCAATATAGACCGGCAGTTAGTAACAGATTTTTGGTTGTGATTTTAGTCAGTATTCCTTTCAGAGGATATTATGAGTAGTATATTCTCCTAACTTAAAGGAATGAATCCACCGCCGCCTAAATTGACTCCGTTTTAACTCCGTTAAAAGATAATCGAGACGGCGATGAATGAATCAAAGACCAAAGAGTAATCTCGGGTAGGTACTTCATATAGAAAAGTAAGTTTTCATTTTTTGTTTCAGTGAGCAACTAAAAAGATGTTTACTTTTCTAAATATCTATAATTTATCTATACTTATGTATTCTATCTCCATAATCTATAATTATTTTCCATTCCGTATCTTCGTATTTCTCATTAACGTTATGCAGCCCTCAATACACCTATTTATATTTAATGTTGACTAGTCTGACATATTGCCAAATTGCACTTTATAAGAAAATATGTGTACCTAAAAGAGGTAGGTAGATTTACTTTGGTAGTAACTTTAGTAATACCTAGTACTTTTAGTTTTTATCCTGCTGTCCACATACCCTTCCTCACATACTTTTCCTATATTATCAATATTCTTATTCAATCACCAATCTTAAATAATTGAATTACTTCACTGCACAAGTGAAAATCAATGGAGTTCAAATCGTGCAGATTTGCCAGATAGCTTGATGGGTAGGAATTAGGCTACCAAACTACCTTTATAATGCTCAGGCCCAGAATATGCCACTCAGTACGCTCAGTATGCTCAATTTGAGTAACTAGTAACAAGTATAATAATAATAGCGACAATAAACTTTAGTTATTTAAATTGTATAAGTAGGTCTTAAATTCTAAATATTAATTCTCTCATTAATTCAAATCTTTTTTTAACGTTTATCTTAATGGAATATTAACCATTTAAGATCTAAGTAATAAAAATCAGAACAGAGTATACCTACACCCCATTGGAAAGCAAGACAATGAAAATTAGTAATTTACATAATCGACTATGATAGAGCACATGAGCCCACCTACATTCGTAGAGAAGTAAAGAAAACCATATTCAATATAAAAAATTTATTTTTTGTACCTACATCATTTAATAAAAATATAAAAATATACACAATTTCAACAACTTATTTTACAATTTATTAGTTGTATTGAAACAAATAATAAAAAATAAATAAATCAGATGAATCAACAGTTTATTTCAGGACTAGTTTGTTTTAATGAAGTAAGCCTCGGCCTACAAGAATAAAAAACTTTTATCCTACATTAGGTACTTATTTGGGTCAACAATCGAAAAACTTAACAAAATAACAGTCAAAAATATATAAAGTAATCTAGAAAATAGTTGTGATGAAGAGAAGTTGATCACAAATTTTTGTTAGCTAACTTTATGCATATTGCAAAAACAATTTTTCCTGATTTCGGTAAACCTATCCATTGTCAAATTCAAATTATAACCCTGAAAATGTGAAATATATTTTATTGACATATTTATGTTCAGCGGATAAAATGATGTCTTTGAGAAAGTTGTAAGGTTAAACTCTAACAGAAAATGATTTTATCGCAATTGAACAGCAGCATCATAAGATAGTTATACAATATGTATATATTCATATAGGTATATAAAAATAATTATTTCATTTGATAATCGTTGATATTTTAAGTTAAAATTGAAAAATCTTTTTAAGTGTATGCAAAAATTATTATTGTATGTTGCTGACTGTATGTTGTTAATCTTGATGTACTAATAGTTATTGGTGACTCTAGTCTGCAATATATGTTCTGAAATATATATACAGGCTGATTCACATAAAAAAGCTCAGCATTGGGACATCGGAAATAGTGAGAGATACAGTGTGGCTCAAATTAGAAAAAAGTTGTGCAATTTTAAGGCAAATATTTTGGTAAAGGCAAATCTGAAATATCTTTTTTAATTTCTGAAATATTCTGAAAAAACTGGAAGTAAAGATTTTAAAATTTTTGTCGTAGTTCATTGGTTTTTTAAGATAACTTCAGGAAATTGTGTTGTCAGGAATAAAATGCTCTATTGATTGCATTGGCGAAGTCAGATCACTTCTATCTCTTATTGTTTTTGTATGACGACAGTCAACTTTTTTCTTATGAGCGCCATATTGAACTTTTCCACTTTCAGATAACTCTTCTCATTCTCATAGACCTGTGGGAGCGATATCGTGAATTTTTGGAAAACACCCTTCCAGAATATTTAATGATTTTCCTCTTGCAATACTGAGAAATTTTTATTTTCAGCAAGATCGTGCACCACCGCATAATGTTAGGAGTGTAAAAAATTATCTTGACATGCAATTTGCAGGGAGATGGATAGGAAAGGAGGACTTTTGAATGGCCGGCCAGGTCCCCTGATCTATCCCCTTTAAACTTCTTCTTGTGGGGCTAAGTTAAGAACATTGTTTATACTAGAATGTATAATACCGAACAAGAGATCACTCAAAGTGTTACAAATACAATAAGAAATATAGACGATGATATTTTAAGAAGCAGTGTTCTGCAAACCATTAGCCGAGCCTGCGCTTGTCTGGATAACAATGGACTGCAATTTGAACATTTACCTACTTTAATTAATTAACTAATTAATTTAATTTATTATTAATTTTAGTAATGAATAATAATTATTTATTGGTTAATTTATTTGTATAATTAAATATAAGTTGTTCGTTATTTATTTATGAGTTTCTAATTTTTGTTCAATTGTTTATTTGAAATACATATAAATTTTTTTAAGTAATGGAGGCAATTCTTAATAAATTTTATAACATTTTAATTTAGATTTTTTTCGTTTGTATAAGCTATAATCACATTAACTTAGTTATTTTACTTTGTGTTTAACAAAAAATGTCTAATACTGGTCGGCAATTCGAGAAAGGTCACTCCTCAAAAGACGGATGTCATAGCAGTCTAAACAAAAATATTTTTTTTTATGAAAATTACCTACCCAATAATTTAAATTTACTCATAATATGATACATAGCCGTAAAGAAGATGAGAAGAGCTATCTGAAAATGGAAAAATCAAATATGCCATCCATAAGAAAAAAAAGTTAACTATCGTCTCTCAAAAACAATACGAAATAGAGGTGACCTGAGAACCAAATTTCATGAATTTATCTTGAGTTAGTTTTCAGGTTTTTCAGAAATTAAAAAAATCAGAGATTAAAAAAGCTTTTACCAAAATATTCGCCTTAATATAACTTTTTTGTAATTTGAGCTACCAATTTTTTTATCAAATTTTAATTATTTTAAAAAATACAGGGAAAATACTAGCAACCATAGCACATTATTTTTGAAAATATGCAATGATCATTATCTTATAAAGAAATATGGCCATAGTATGTATTCAGTTTTATTTTCACTGCGGAAAACTGAGAAATAAAATATTTGTAAGCTTTTATCAACAAAACTATTGAGAAAGTTTTTTCTTTATACTGATGCCAATATTCATTACTAAATTGTATTTTTATAAGAGACTTAAATCACTCTAATCAATATTATATCATACAATTTTTAAACAGATCATTTAGGAAAGTAGTTGGAAAATTATTGATTCATACATCTTTTTACTCAGAACTCAGATGAAATGAAACTTCATAAATCAATTGTCTACATTGAAGACCCCACATTCTTTTTGATTTTTGAGTTTTAATATGCCATTATGTTCATTATCAAAGGCACTACTAAATTGTACAAATTGCACTTTCAGTACAAAAATTACTTCTTAGCACGATGCGACGATTTCCCTTTCCGATTTACTGCTACTGTTAAAATCGACAATTCACTGTTCTTAACATGCAAAAACTGTCATCTTGAATGTCAAATCTTTGATGTTAATTTAAATCAAACCAGACTACGACAGACAAAAAAGTTATATTTAAGTTTTTTGTGATTTGTCTAAAATTAATTTCAATTGGTGACTGAAATGTGATCTGGATAATTTTCAATCTTTTTCCCTTCAAAAGCTTACTTTCACCTAAAATATGTTAGATTTGTATGTGCAAAAATCAAACAAATGTCATAAATTAGCTAAAATAATTAATATGGAAAAATGATGTAATATATACAAATGGGCATCACAATGTTATACAACTGTAAAAATACTCTGTAAAGACAAATTTACTAATTACTTTGGCGTATTTTCACATTCTGTTTTATTCAAGTTAGGCTCGGATTCCGACCTCTTCAAACTTTCTTCCACGCTGTCACCATTCTTGCTTTCATCAGAAAATTCGCTTTTTATATCAGGGAAACTTCTAGTGACTGCTTCTTCACTTACCGACTCTATCCTGATATCATCCCCATCTACTTTCAGCAACTCCTCGTTTAAGCTGGCATTCTTCAGGTCCACGTTGCTGTTAGCAAATATAGCAGCTACTCCTAAGTCACCTAGAGGTGCTGTACTCGTAACAGCAACCTCTCCAGATTTCACCTCCAACGAAGAGAAAGTGTTTATCGACAATCCGGCCTTGACCGATGGTTGATCAACCACGGGATGCAACGGACTTGTAGCAATGTCCGTCTTACTTTTTAATGTAGAAGGAAGGGGACTATTCGAACGATTATTACTGGGAGAACTCAAAGACGCCTTCTCCTGTTTATGTTGGGTTATCAAATCACAAGCCTTTCCCAGAATCAGGAGACTGTTTAATATTTTAAACGATCCCAAGCAAAGGTATGCTACACAGAAAACCATAAAAGATGAAAAATCTTCAATTGAAATAGAATGAATAAGCACCCTAATCATAACTACGCCAAGAGGAAGAGGTATAAATCCCATCCGCCTTGCTACCAAATCCGAATGGTCAGAAAAAGCATGTTTCTGTCGAGTTTGAGCCATATCGTAAGCCAAGCTAATTGTATAGTCCCTATAAACATCCAGATTAAGTTCATTAAATCTGGTTATAAAGGCATGTTTGATCCAGTCGACAAACATTTCTGCTAAGAGTACTGTTACGCAGTCTGGAAGCAAAACCCAGAACCGTTCACTTTTCCAGCTGTACTCACGCATCGTTTGTAGTATAACGATGAACAGCAGTATGAATAAGTGGAATCTTTCACGTACGTCACTGCAGGATACTTGAAAGAGATTGTTCTTGTCGAATTTCTTGAAGACGCTGCCTTTCAACTCGACAAACTATAAAAAATAAATTATATTAGACAAATATGAAATTTTAGAGTAAATATATTTCATCTATTTGAATGTATATTTATTTTATTTTTATAGAACACATTCAGTGTATAGAGACTAGCTTAATTACATAATTTGTCTCAATAAGCATATTTGTTTGAGATTAGCGTTACTTTAAAAAAAAAACAAGTATGAAATCGCCATGCATGTGCAAGATTTAATTAATTCTGATTCTGGTGGTGTTATTATTATGTTGGAAATGTTACTTAATTTGTCAGTTTTAAACGAACAGAAGAACTGCGAACATCTCATTTGACGCCATTCGCACGGAATTTCCTTCGCATGAATGGTGCATCAAAGTTAACATCAAAATTCCATTCGAATCTGTATTTGGTCAATAGATCATATAGTCGCAATAGAAGTTCTGATTTTCGGCCCACTCACTTTTGAACCTAACCAAACATGTATTTGATCTATGTAGGTATATACAGCCTTATTCAGAACTTATCTCTAAAACTTTGAGGATATGTGCATCCTTAAATAAGAAATCGATATCACCAAAAAAGCCTTTTATAATAAAAGGCTTAGGATTTCCCGTAAACAATGTTTAAAGTTATACCATTATAAAGGACTACGTAGCTGGGCAACTGTACTTCAACACATCTGATACTTTTCTACCACATTCCTAAGAATGTGATAAAAAAAGTAAACACGTTTTTGTCTGGAACGCCTGGTTAAAACCAACCGAATAAAAACGCTGCAAATCTTTTTTGCGCCGGTGTCGGTATACTCTCAGAACTTCCAAAGTTTTTTTTGTGCTAGCCAGTTTGCATTGTCAGTCCCAAGGTCACTCCATTACAGTGGACCAGTATCCAGCGGCGTGCAATGAAAAATTTTTAAATAGTTTGAAGATATAGTTTGAAGATATAGTTGTAGATATAGAAGAATAGTTTTTTTTGCACTACCACATTTGTACTGTATGTTGGACATCCCCAAATTTTATTATGGGTGAGTTCTGAATAACCCTGTATAGCCAAAAATTACCCAAATAGCTTTGACAACTTAAAAGTTGCACATTATAAATAATTTTAGAATTATGAAGAAAATATTCAAAGGATTCTACGTTTTTTTAATGTAATTAGACAATTACTTTTTACATTATAATTTTTCAGAGTGCCCTGTTAGTTTGGAATTCAAAAAATAAATATCTATAAGCGTTGTTTTACATGGTAATTCAAAAGGTGTTATTGAGAGCTATTTAAAATGCTATCGGTTGCCAAAAAACTTCTTGCAAAATGGCTACAGTGCATCAAATTGAGGAGAACTAATGTGTAAAAATTAAATAAATTTT
The DNA here is from genome assembly GCA_963924545.1 of Pogonocherus hispidulus. Lineage (NCBI taxonomy): Eukaryota > Metazoa > Arthropoda > Insecta > Coleoptera > Cerambycidae > Pogonocherus > Pogonocherus hispidulus. The sequence continues at coordinate 15,241,463 of OZ004700.1, forward strand.
AAAGATAAAATATTTATTTTCCACCTTGTTTTTTTTAATTATCCTCATATAATTTAGGTGAGATTACATCTAATACAATTATTTTGTATATCTGTTTCCAATTTTATAAGATGTGTTTGGTCTCCTATCTACAAATTTATAGTCGTTAGATTTACAAATATTGCCATGTCATATTTATAGAGAAAAACTTATCAAGGTCACTTTTAATAAGGTCAATGTTCATATACCTAACAACAAATACTTAATCACTGTAATGAAGTGAGTAATAGGCAAAAGCAGTAGATATGACTGACAACTTGGAATAAAACCAAAAGATAAAAGCACATTTTATATTAGGATTTAAAATTAGATGAAAAATATGCTCATGAACTTAAATTCTAGAATATACATAGATACAAATAGTTCTAGAAGATACATAGAACTAAAATAGGTACTTACATTATTTGACATCATAATGGTCATCAAAGACTTGTTGCTGGAATTGATAGCCACATTCAAAGTCGTAGCTTGAAATAGTACTAGAACACTATGAAGTACTAGAAACGCATTAAGGAAATTATGCAAAATTTTCTCAAAATTAAAAATATTGAATTGGCAAAATTAAAAGTTAGAGAAAATTGAATTACTTTTAATCTTTGTCATATTACGCATATTATTTAAAAAAAATCATACTAAAACATTACATACGTCTACACTGACGTAGTTTTCCACAAAACACCAAAACACTATACTGTACTCGAGGCGCGTTTCGCCAACCAAGTTGGCATCATCTGGAGATGATTAAAACTCAGTTTTAATCATATCCAGATGATGCCAACTACTGAAAATGATGTGGAAAACTATGTCAGTGTTATCTTCACCCCAAAGGTTCCAACCCCTTTCAAGATTAGATAAGTCGTTGGACATTTACATATACATATATAAAAGATTATTTATCCAAATACTTATGTGAAAATATCTGTATATAGTTAGCTTTTTATGATTTTTAAAACATTCTTAAAGAGATCCTAAATGATTATTTTTTTTTTCATTTTTAGGTACAGTTGGCATTACTCTGTGCCTACATATCCCAGATGCTTTCCAAATATATACATATTTAATGTTAATATATTACATACCTACCCATCAAAATAATTTTTCAAGGATACTGACATACACAATAGCAAATAACAAATGAGGCAATGTTCCCAAGTGCTCCCTTTTCCTTCCTCTTGGCTCTGTTGCTGTCCAAAATAAGGCATCTATAGTGTCTTGCCCAAAAGCAGAAAATAACCTATCACCAATTTCTAACATATTGTAAAATATATACAATTTTATAACTGACTGGCTTTTAATGAGATGATACAACATATTTGTATCGACATACACCATTATTGTACTACAAATTAAAAGAATTACAGCCTTCAATAAATCACATATTTCTGCAGGAGTTAAAATACGTTTGTTTTTCTTATCACCTAATCTGAAAAAAGAGAAAAATGTAAAATATTATTATCGAAGCATCAACACTTACCCAAAACATTTTGAAAATGGTCTGGTGAATAAAGCCCACAATGCCAGCATTACCCGAATGGGTAAAAATGTATACACAAATAAAAACGAATCTGTACACTGCATAAACCCATATCTCATAAAACGTTCAACTTCCTTAGGTATTTTCATAAACGAGTAGATTTTCTCCCGTCTAGCTGAATATCGCTCCTCATCATGTTCCAAGACATAATCCCTTGTCAGTTCTACATTTAAAAAAGATGCCAAACTTGGAAACTTCTCTAAAAAATATATTCATAGTAAAACAAACATTAAGGCATGATGCTGTAGTAAACAATTTTCTAACCTCTTTTCACAGAATCTGTCTCATCAGTTGACATTTCTGTTTTCTCATTCCTTAACAGGTCTTCTATTTTGCTGTCTGAGCTGAAGAGAACTCTAGCCGGTGGTCGAAATCTGATTTTTTTCTCGTCTTGTGTATTTAATTCTTCATTTAATGACATAATTGCTTTAAATATGTTTAGTTTGCTTACTAACCATTAATACGTCATACGTCATTCATTGCACTTAAAATCTTATTATTCCCAGGTTTTTCACTTTGTCCCCATCATATTTTATGATTTGCTTTGTAAGCACCACCACTTTGTTTTGCTGATAAACAACTTGAAATTTTGTTACTTTTAACTTTTAGTGTAATTAATGATATGACTTCAAGATAAAAATGTTTTTATTGGTTTGCTTCGCTGTTTTGTACTTTTCTGGTGAATAGGCAACCCGAAATACTTAACTGTTAGAGAAAAAGAGGACCGTTAATCGCTCAATTTGTATTATAGAATATTTCACTCAACGCCTATTATTAATAAGTACATAATATAAAGTAACATCATTACTACCAATACCTATTTGTTTGTTTAGTAAGAACCAGTAGTAGTGTGTTTTATTTTTTCTTTCTTTTTTTTTTTTATAAAATGTGGCCTATACCCCAGAATATGGACCAATGTGTAGGTACTTACTTTCACACAATGTTTCATATTTAGCATTACGTCATGATTTAAATCTCATTTCAACGGAAACATAGGTATATGGACAAGGTTTAAGAGAAAATTATTTTTAAACATAACATAGTATGCCCTAATTTGCTTTGTTTCTTTTGGATCTTAAAATCTTCCGTTATATATTTCAAAAAGCTTTTAAGGTAAGTTTTGTTACAGAGTAGAGACCATAAGGAAACCGATGTAGACATAGGTAACAATAATAACATTACAACGGTTATCCTGAAGAGTAAAAGAGACTAAGACGATTAAGCTGATTGTAATAAATAGAAGAAAAAATAATATCAAGCGCTAAAAGGAGCCGAACCCACAACCAATCATCTACATCTGAGGATGAGCCGATGTAAATGAATGGAAAGAAAACCAGACAGCTCCACACCCATGAAGAGAGTGACCAGTTCAGTTAGTCTTGGTGCCATCTACTCTCATAAGAGAAAAAGTGTGTTGGCAGTCTTTTTTTAATAGGTTATTTTTCTCTATAAATGTTCTGTAATAGAGTTGTAAGTTTAAGAGAAAAAAACAAATGTTTTAAAAAGTAGTACATAGGTTTGTCTATACTTACTATTATTTCTATGACATTTTTCTTTTGATATACCTATTTCAGAATAAAAATCTCACCGATATCAGTGACATATATATATACACATCTACAGATATATTAAAAAAGTAATAAAGAGCAATTATTTTGTTAGTTATTAATAAATTTATTGTAGGTATGAAGTTACCATCAGTTCTTATCAGCTAAAAATAAATAGCTACTCGTGAAAATACTGGAAAGAATTTATTTGGCGTGATTTACAAACTAGAATTATTCTTAGATGTTTTCAAATTATAAACTTGTTAGAGGTCAAACTTCCATACCAAAACTGACTTATAACAGTCTGATTTTGTTTAATGAAACCAGTTATAATATAAACCAATAATTTGTTAGTTCCTATGTATGTGATTCATGGACTGATACAGAATCAATACAAGACAGACACTACAGAATCAATAAACAAGCTTAGTGGAACAAATCTAGTACCACAACTTCCCAAACAAAGTATCTCAAAAGAGATTGTTTTGCCAAATAATAACATTCAGAATGCTTGTAATTTTGAAATTAATGATTATCTGAATTTTCCACGTTCTCATATTGAAAAATAGGTAGGTATATGAATAAAAAACCAAGTAATGTCAAGCGAAAGCTATTTATTTTAAACAGTTACAAAAATCTAATACTAATGCAGGTTACACAGTTTAAAAAATCAAGAAGGGGCAGTGAATAATCAAAAATAACCGCAATATATATTTGGTTTTTTTTTATTTATCAGGTATTGGAATAAATACGGAATAAAAACGAATACCTCTTGCCGATATGATGCAAGCAAAAGAAGTAAAAATAAAATTAGCAGCAGTGTCGGTCAACATTAATACTTAATTTAATAAATATAAATATATATTTAAGATAAATATGAATTTTTATATATAATATTGCATGCCATTTAATAACATTTTTATTCAATTCTTAAAGCCCTTAACCTAAATAAATCAATTCTGGAAAAGTGTGCGTGTAAATTCTATATAGTCGAGAGCACCCGCGATGGGTCGTTCGGTTTTTGGTTCAACGTAGGGCTTCATCCTTACCACACAGTAATCTGCCATTTCTTTTGTCAAGTTCTGCAAAAAAGATTTTATAAGTACTAGTTTTATTAGCTTCTTAAAAACGTTTTACTTAGTCAAACCCTTCCAAAAAACTACGAACGAATGGAGTGTTTTCCTATTTTTTTTTTACATCGGCAATGGAAAGTAGTTGGAAAAAGAAGAGATACGTATTTCTGGAATTTTAATATTGGGTTCATTTAAGTCCATAAATTATTTTTTTATTATGCGCGATATCTATATGACGTCACTAAGCGAAAATTCAAAATTTGCGCCAATTTTTAGTGATTTCTAGGATATTTTCATTTGTGTGGTTGGTGTCACTGCGTGACAACTTTACTTTTGTTTATGTTTGAATTGTTTGGTTAAGGTAAACATCATGGTAAACATGAGACATTGTTTTTAGTTTATATTTTTAAATACCTGTGAATTGTTGTCTCTGCCTGTGACTGATTACAAGTGTATTTATTGGTAACAGAAGTTCTGTTAATTGAAAATACTAACCTTACATTTTTCATCCCTCTTATTTCGGAACTTACATAACTCATATTGTCCACAAAAAATAAAGATATCATAAAAGGATCTATAACCGGTAAATTGTCGAACTTAGCCTCTACAAAACCTTGCTCCATGTTTATTAATAAAAGTTTACTTCACAAGAAAACAACAATACAACAGGTTAAGTTGTCAAGCCAAACACAAACAGGAAATTTCAAATGTCAATTGTCGAGTCAAAATGTCGGCTGTCGTTTCAAACTGAATCTAGCCACATATTATCAGTGTTGCCTCTTTATAGATAGATATTCCCCGAGATATTCCGTAGTTTTCGCTTAGTGATGTCACGAATACAGAATAAAATTTCAAAATTGAATTAAAAATTTTCTACCGATTCAATCTTAATAATTTTTATCCTAATAAATATAAAAAAAAATATATATTATAAAAATACAGATTTCCACTTTCATTTCGATTGAAGGAAAATACCCCATTGTGCATTTATTTCAAAGGATAGTTAAATAAAAGCAAATACTAAACATATTATTGGATGTTTAAAGAAACAGGTACCATACACATAACCACATAATATGATCTTATCTTATTAATTTTTTAAACACTTACCGCATATAATTCTTCCTTAGTTACATAAGGACGATCGCCCGCAGTAATAGCCCTGAATGCCTTCTCGATTTCTTCCGAACTTTGCACATTTTCAGTTTCTTTACTGATCATGAAGGCCATGTATTCCTGCAAGGAAACGTATCCATCTCTGTTTGGATCCACAACATCTAAAAAATGAAATAAAACCATATTAATACACAATCTTATAAACATCGTATAAACGGAATTTGTATGAAAAAATATACATTTATGATCACAATTAAACCATAAATATGAACAAATATTCATTTCTGCTAACCTAATATCGCATCAAACTCAGGATCTGGTTGTCCTTCCTCTACCATTGGTAAATCGTAACCCAGGGCCCGCAAACAGCTCTTGAATTCTTGGTGGTTCAATTTTCCAGACTTTTCCTTGTCGAAATGCTTGAACATCATCGAGAACTCTTTGAGAGCATCCTCGCTGACACCTGCAACAATGAATGACAATGAGATAATGTTGATTTTATGATGAGATAAAAAAATTTGTGCAAGATCATTCTATGTCCATTTTTCACTTAAAAAGAAATTGAGAACAAAAATTTATTTTTGCTAATGATTCCAAAAACAATTCTCTTCTCCTTTAGAAAATAGAATCCTTAAATTAAATTGACATTATTGTCTATTTGTATAAACATTTTCTTTCACTCTACAACTAACTTTCAAAAATAATGATATAATTTCTCACCCGACTGATTTCTGGCCTGTATCTGCTGCTCAAGGTTATGCTGCATCCTCATTCCTAGCTGATCCAGTTGATCCCATTGTTGGGCCAAACCGACTGTGGAATGTTCCGTATAACGATTATCCAGGATGAGGTGTTCCTCGAGGATAGCTCCCAGGTCCTCTATCTTCTTCAAATCAGACCTGCGTGCACGTACCTCTCCTGCCTTGCGTTTAGTCGCTTCCAATTGTTGCTCAAGTGAACCAGAACCCTCCATCATTGAAGTTCTGGAAAAATTTAGATAATGTTTATATCCAGGCAAAGTATTCATTCATGTTTAAAGCGATGCTTATTATAGCTGAAAGGAAGGTCTGTTATATTAGTTTGCTTGCGGAATAATGATAACACTGTCTCTTCTCCCATACAGTCCAGTACTTTAGAGGAGCCCTTGTAAGAGATAATAGAGAGTTTTTGAACCCCTTAAATTTCAGCACGTCGTTATCGTTATCGTTATTCTGCGCATGCGCAGTGCCAAAAATAGTATCATTTTCGGCACTGCGCATGCTCAGAATAACCATAACCATAACGATAACGTAAATTTTAAGGGGTTCAAAAACTCTCTAATGATAATAATTAGTTATGGTTATTTGTTTAATGAGCAATACAATTTTGCCAAATATCAATAGAACATGGAGATTAATAATTATTGCTTAAGGTGATAAAATTAAACAGTTTTGTTAGTATAAAAAGAAAACCATTAAGCACACTGTTTATTTACCCATCCCAGCCTAAGATGCGATAACTGAAAATATAAAATAATTTTAATGAAGACAACTATACAAATTCAATTAGGTAATTACACAAATGATTCAAGAATTTAGTTTATCATCATTGCAGAAAAAACTTGTGCACTAAGTAACACTACAGGGCAACAAACTGTATGTGTTAAAAAGAGAAAATCCGTTTCTTGCTGTGCTATTAGGTGCGGAGCTTTATCCAACAAATTGCTCTTTTGACATTTTCTTGGGCATTATTACTAGAGATAGACCGAGAGATGGACCCATCAACACCGTGTCCACGAGAGAAAGCTATATTGTAAGTAATAAAATATGGCTATTGTTTTCAATCGACATAATATAGTCATATAACCGAATCCAAAGAATTTTAATGACATTATCTGAATTAGTTTCACAGTTACGTCTACTCTCAACTCGTTACACATCGTCCATTTATACATTTAAACGATATATTTTTAAACTTTAGTACTACCAGTTTGAGCTAATTTGTTTGAAAAAACTAATAAAACAATTAATATGAAAAAAGAAAATATGCTTCGAAATGTGAATCTGTAACTTAATACAACATATCTAATCTAATAATCTTGCAACTACGGCAAGATTAGTTGTCGTCAACATTAATCAACTTGTGTTGCATCAGTCCTGCTGTACAGGTGGCATATTATATGGAGGCGGTGGCTTCTCTAAGACCATATTTAACATAAAATAAAAATGGCAGATATAATTTTCATCGAGATATTCAGAACAAATATTTTATTATCTTTGGAGAACCGGAGAAAAAATTTATCTTTCACTTACTTTTTTCAAAAAGATAAACAATTGTCTATCGTTTGGTGTCATATAGGAGTAAAACTCATGTGGTGATGACGATACATACACTTATTTCAATTTTTTTTTTTTTTCTAATTTTACCAAATATTGAAAGAGGAAACATTTTATAAACAGTACAGCGTGTACATAAAAATTTCAAAAAAATATACTGGTTCTGTTTTGATTTTGATCCAGTAAGACAGTGATTAATAAACTTCATAAAAACAAAAGCAGTTATTGATTTTATAACAGTTTTATCTTAATGTCATATAAATAATATTGTATAGCACTGCATTTATTTTTTTTGTGAACATGTACCGGGATATCAAAAATTATCTTGGTCAAGGGTGGTTGTGGAATGTAAAACGTGTGTCTTATTTTATTTCAGCACAATGACTTGATAGATTCTGACACAACAAAACATATTCAAAAATTTAAAGTAAGACACACGTTTTACATTCCACAACCACCCTTGACCAAGATAATTTTTAATATCCCGGTATTAGAAGCTCGAAAAGTTGAAATATTTATAATATTCTATTTTATCACTCTAATTTATTTCAGGAAATAGTTTCTTCGAAAATCTAAAAATACCACATTATAGACTAAGAAGTTTCAATGTGAAACTTTTTTTCTTTGATATCTTTACAAGTGGCACCTGAAAAATAAGAAATTAATTTTCCATAACAATTTTTTTTAATCTCGGAAAAAGATATTTTTTAATAAAGCGGATACTCGAAGCAGATGGTTCTTTATGAAACATCGTGAAAATAATTGTTTTGAAAAAAACATTGATATCATTTAGATGTTCTAAGAAATATATAACACTTTATATACTAGTATTTTGGTTTATTAGGCCTTTTTCAATAGAGTAAATGTCTATTACTAAATGTTTCCAAGCGTGTTTTCATTATTTATTTGTTTACGAGTACCTACCCCCGATTGATCCTACCATCTGGTAAAGCCCGAGTTTTTAGTACCTTTTCTAAGGGCAAAAATGTAAAATCTATCTGATCATTCATAGTACAAGGATTAATAATTAAAGATTTTTTAATTTCCAATTGCTCCAACAAATCTAAGCGCTTTCCTTTCTTTTCACGATCCAGTACCTTTACATTTTTCTGATCTATAAAATGATTGTTTTCTATACAATACGTCGAAAATCCTGAATTTTTTGAATTATTTAGTATGGATTTTTTATATTCTTTGACTCTAGTTTCAATACTTCTACCGGTTTGACCTACACACACGGCAGTACAATCCACGTAGTTAATTTAGTATACTCCCGATTGTTTTAATTTATTAACCCTTTCTTTGTTTATCAAAATCCTCCCAATAGTACGCTTGTTGACACTAATCGTTTTACACCCGTTTCGTTCTAATCTGCGAGCTATTTTTTCACTATAACCTGGGACGTGATTAATATAACTATAGGTGCCTTCTTTTTCCCGAATATTGTAAAACTCCCGATGAATTAATTTGTTCCTTTTATTGAAGTTAAGTTTATATTAGTTTTTCTTTATATCCGTTGTTTCTTGCAATTTGTTTGATTGTACTTAATTGTTTTTCAAAATCTGCTTTTTCTAGCGGGAACATTAAAAGCCTATGTATTAAACTATGGAAAACCGACTTTTTTATTTGCCAGGACTGCTGCGAACTTGCTGGTATAATTGGGTCGGAAGTTGTTGGTTTTCTATAAACCGAGAATTTTAATTTATTTTCTACCTTTCTTATTGATATTTTTTTATTTTTTAGCACCTGAAAATGCAACTTTGCTCTTATTTTATCAATTCCGTATCTTTTATGTATTAAATTAGATCAGAATTCTAGAATTCTAACACAAACTGAAGCATCCTATACTTTGTAATGTGTTTAAGGGACTACAAAAAATTAAACAGAATTTCTAAACATTCACGTTTATACATTTAAAGATCATACTGCGACAATCACTTACCGAGTTTCTGTCAACCATTGATGGAACGCATTGGCATACTTGGCAAACTCCTTTCTCAGCTTATCGTTCTCCTCTTGCCTTTGAGCTTCCTTATTCAACTCTACATCCCTCTCAGCTATAATCTTCTGCAAGTTACGCCAAGTCTCCTCTAGAGCCTCCATATTAAACCAAGTATACGGATTAGGACCAACGTTGAAGCTCTTGATCTGCTGATCCAGAGCGGCTAGCGCATCAAAATCAGCCTGTGCACTGGAGAGCGAAGCTTGGAATTGTGCGTGGGCATCTTTAAGCGCACGGATTTCTTCGATTGAGTTGCAACGTACCGGATCGGTCAAATCTTCCTCGGCGTTTTCAAACCAAGAATTGAAAGCGGAAGCGCGTTTAGCGAACATGAGGAACAGCTCCTCGATCTGCTTGAATTGCTCTTGCATGCGAAGTAAGCGTTGTTTTCGTGCATCGGAATCGTTTAAAAGTTTCTGCCACCTAATGCATTAAACAAATGTTTAAATTGTATCGACCTAGAACTTTTGTAACATCAGTGACTTACCTAGCAATAACGTCAGCGTGCCTTTGGAGAATTGCAGGTGTTTGATCGTGATTGGAAGCAATTAGTTGATCTTTGAGTGCAGTAATATTTTGGATACCTTCATGCTCGAAAGCAGTGAGACCTAGAATAATAAATTACGAGTGGTTATTGTAATGATACCAAATACATATATTTTTTTAAATATGACAACTATTTATTATAATAATTATATTTTATCTTTGCTCGTTAAATTATAAACATTTCCGAGGATAAGGCAATTTTTATTTGAACAGAGACCCATCTTAGAACTATGACAAAAAAAAAGAGCTTGGCACAACTTATAGTTTGTTAAATGGAGTACCCTGTATGATTTTACGGATTTCAATAGAGCCGTTTTCTAATACATTGATCTAGGGTTTGCCGAGGATATAAAATCAAAGAATTAAAGAAATTATTGGTTTGTAGCTAAGGAAGAAAAGCTTTATTTGATGCATCCATTATTCTTACGATACACTTTTTCAAACATCGCCCCTATTAATGGAGACAAGCCAACCAAATTCAAATAAATGTATTATTCTAATAACTAGTAAAATATTTTCATTTTTATCAAAGTTTTGAAGTATCCTTATAAACTCTTTCCTGAAATATTATTAATGTCAAAAATACCAGGTGGCTTAAAGTGGATGGCCTATTAGACGTATCTCGAGAATGAATATATGCATTTTTCTGAAATTTTGGCTGTTGACATAACCACAAAAGTTCTATAAAAAAGCAAAATATTTTCACAGGTGTGGCATTTTCGGTTATACCGGAAGTCGACATCAACTTGCTTATTTTAAATGGAACACCTTGTCATTTTATTTCTGGATTCTACGTGAAATTTTAAACACATTTCATGTAGGATGTCCTATACGACCAAATATTATATAGACAAATTATAGCAACACAGTTTTGTGACCACAGTTTTAAAACAAAAGCTTTTTGTTTACATTAGTACTCAATCATTTGGTCCAATCAAAAAATGCAATTTGAATTTACCGCCTAAATTGTTAGGGATTTTGTGACTGTCACCAATGGGCGAGGTTTACACAGGTAAGTAGCCATGCATAAACGTAGAATCGACGATCATGAGAGGGATCGTCAATGATTTTACAATTGGTTTTTTAATAGTAAATATTAAGTACTATTATAAATAGTGTAGTAAATATTATACACATATGTGTATAAATTGTTGTTCTTGAATATGTAAATCTTAAACTTTGTATTTACTAAAATAAAATATTCTAATTTGTACTTTTAGTTTAATAATTATTATTTTCACCCCTTAAAATATAGCCGCCCATGCCGTTGGGCACTGTGACAGGAAATTTCATGAAATTGAGGTTGTGTTTTTTGTTATTCTTGGACAGGATTATTTTATATACTGACAAATAGGCAATTACTTATCTATAGATATTTGATCGGAGGATGTCCTATACCTATCTTCAACTGTTTTTGAAATATTGACAGGTGAATATTGACATTTTGCAACTTTGACACCCTGTCAAGCAAAACGGTTTGCACATTCCTATCTTAACTTGTCATAAGCTATCGTTTAACCGTAATTTTAAATTTAGGCAGAAATTTAAAATTTTCGATTAAATTAAATCTCTTGGTTAAATCTGAAATTAGTATCAAACGATAGCTTTTGAAAAGTTAAGATAGGAATGTGCAAACCGTTTTGCTTGATCTCAACCCGTTTAGATGTTACAGGGTGTCAAAGTTGCAAAATGTCAATATTAATATTCATGAAATGTGTTTAGAATTTCACATAGAATCCAGAAATGAAATGACATACTACAGGGTATTCCATTTAAAATAAGCAAGTTGATGTGGACTTCCAGTATAACCGGAAGTGTCACAATCTTGAAAATATTTTGCTTTTATAGAATTTCCGAGGTTATGGTCACCATATATATAATACTACTATATCGCGTATTTCCTATGTTAGCCCATAAGCGGTTTCTCCGAAAACATTAAAGGACAAAAGATATAGTGCTATACTGTTCCAGAGACCCTTTGTTCGATTTGCGCATGCGCAGATTTTGTCGATATCTATGGTTACGGAAGCTGACACATTGTTTATAGGTTGACAGACTTTCCTATTTTCAACTTTTTTTAAAAGAAGTCGGTAGACAGAGATGCAGTATTTATACTGCATGCTTATTGGATGTCGCGAAATTCATGCGCATGCGCATATTTGACTAAGGTACTCTCGATAAGGATAGAGATTGTATGTCGGCGCCGTGATGTTTTCGGAATTTTTGGGCCTCTACCCACGATATAGTAGTATTATATATATGATGGTCACAGCCAAAATTTCAGAAAAATGTATATATTCATTCTCAAGATACGTCTAATAGGCCATCTACTTTAAGCCACCCGGTATGTAACTTTGCCCCGATTTAATCATCTTCGAATTTATTACACTTTCAATATTTTGAGAGATGCCTAATATGGAATAAATTTTAATACTAAACATAACTCACCAGCATCAAACGTCTCCTGTTTGGTAAGTAAGGTTTGCACCGAAGACAAATCTCTTCCAAACTCCTCGCTTTTCACGTGCGTCTCCTTATCGGCGATCCAACTCTCGACAACGTCTGCCTTCCACATAAACTGCAAGTAGGCAGAGTTATCAACAAGCTTAGCCTTGCGTCGACCGGCGAGCGCAGCAAGATGGTCCAACTTGGTCTGCAGTTGTTGGCATCGTTGATTAATACTGTCCGCATGATGATTTCCGTCGGACACCAGCTTCATGCCGTCATCGCAGATGTTCTTGCAGCGATCCCTGTGCGCTTGGAAGTCAGTTTCAAAGGCATCGTGTTTCTTCAGTAAGCCTTGAACAGCAGCCATGGTGTCGCCGTAATCTTCTACGCTTAACAACTGTTGTTTCTCGCTGATCCATGCTTCCTCTTCTTCTACCTTGGCCAAGAATTGTTGGTATGTTAATGATTCGTCTAGCTTTTGACCTCGTGTAGCTGCCAGTTGCTTCAATTCAGCCCAAGCTTGATTCAGGGCTTTGAGACGTTGCTCAATTTCTGGAACTCCAAGGTTGGATACATCCATGAGTTTTTCACCTGCTTCTTGTACTGCTTGGATCGCCGGTTCGTGAGAGCCCAGCTCGGTTTCGAGACGCTTGTGCTTCTTCTTTAGGTTCTGCACACCAGTTAGGTCACGCCCATAGTCGTCGGATCCAACTAAAAGCTTCTTTTCTCTAAAAAGGAAATGTTTTAATTTTATGTGGAAGCTGTTACTGCATACCTTTTTAAATTTAAACTAAATTGCAACAAGGAACTTACTTTATCCAGGACTCTTCATCGGCAATATCCCTGAAGAATTGGTGCAAAGTATTGGCTTCATTGAGACGGGCCTGGCGGTGAGCTGCGAGGTTCTTAATTCGTTCGTAGCGTTCATTAATGGATTGACGTTTTTCTTGAATAGAGGCAGTGTCAAATTGCCCACTCTCAATTAGCGAATCAGCTTGGTCGTTCATATCTTAAAAACAAAAGAATATTATTGATAAATTTTAAATTCTATAATCATAATTTCTAATTACCTTTAATCCTATCTTCGTGATGTTGGATATCGGCTTCAACAAGTTGATGTTTTTTCATAAGGTTCTGCACTGACGCCAGATCTTTACCAGCATCTTCGCTAGTTAACAAACTTTCAACTTCTCCCAGCCAAAAGTCAAGATCCTTAACAGCTGCAATATAGGTGCGCTGCTTGTTGGCTTCTTTAAGTTTCAACGACTTCTCGGTAGTTTTTTGTGTTAGGAACTCCCATTGGTCGGCAATAGATTCTAACCTTCTTTGAACTGCTTCCTCGGATCCCGCACACTGACGCTTTTCAATAAGATTCGCACCATTAGCCAAAACGGTTTGTATTCTATCTGCATTGGCAGCTAGCTCAGCTTCGAAAGCTTGGTGTTTCTGATGTTTGGACTGGATATTGGCTGGATCTTTGTAGCTTTCCTCTGTTGCAAGCTGAAGTTTTTCAGCAATCCAGTTCTCGATTTCATCAGCATCACGAGAGAACTGTTGCAATGTCTGACTTTCGCCTAACTTGGACCGTTTCTCAATTAAAGCTTCCTTCAAGTGGCGCCATCTGTCCAGAACTTGGTTACGTTTGTCATCTATCGGTTGAGAAGCATAGTGTTCACGTCCTATTAGCTGATCAGCTAACGTCTGCAAAGTAGCTATCTTCTCCTCGTGTGCATTAATAGCCTTATCGAAATCTTCGTGTTTCTTTATCAAGGCTTCGACATTGTCTCCGTTGGAATCTACTTCATCGGAAGCCAGGAAGGCCTCACGATCAGACATCCAGTTTTCAGCTTGTTCACAATCTCGGTAGAAGAGGTTAAGTTCAAGGTTTTGATCCAATTGTAGGCGCCTGTCGATCCAGGCACGTTCCAAGTCGGCTCGTGCAGCATTCAGCTGTTCTAATTTTTCTTGGATCTCTGGGCTGGCGTAATGATTGGAATTTAATAATTGTTGGCCAAATTGTTCGAGGGCGTGGAATGTGCCTGCTCGTGCGTCGATTTCGGTACGGTGCTCCTAATTTGAAAAAGAGATGTTAGACATCCAATGATAAGAGATCTTCAAAATATAGTGTAAAAAGGAAACGTGTCCCAATGGCTGCCATGATAAAGATTAAGAACATGGTAATATATACTGGATGGTCAAAAGAACTACTGATTTTTTGTTTTAGTGTCATATGCTATGACTATTTTTAAACAGAGATAAAATCAAATAAATAATAAGTAAAGGCGATAATCTGCAGACTTTAACAGGGTTGGATTTGGTTCACTAACGTACATATTTATTTGTGTTTATAGAGAATTTGTCATGAAATTACAGGTTATTCGTTATATACTAATAACAAAATAGTAAAATGTGACATAAAAGTTAGTTTTTACTAACTCCTAACTATTAAAGTCCATTAAATATTTTATCTGATAGGTTTATTTATTAAGAACGGTCATGTCACAGAAACCCACCCAGACCATTATCATGTTATTGATGTGACAAAAAAACTAAAGAGATTACTGTAATATTATCATACATTTATACTGCTACATACTGCATGGATCATGTAGCAGTACAAAGATAATTAGCATATGTTATTCTTACTTATTTCAATCTAATTATGTATTTCTCGTGTTTAAGAAGATTTTTTTCTTCAGTTTGTTTTTTTGGATCACCCAATATATACTATTTGTAGCATATAAAGTTTATGTCATTCACCTTGACTTTAGAGGCAATACTTTCAACCTATATTTTACATTAAAATCAGGTTTTCTTTTGTTTATTGTATGTAAATTAATTTTTATCCTACACTGTCAGAAAATCCTATTTTCGTGAGCCTTTAGCGGCACGAAAGTAAACAATTTCACATCTAGGCTCGAAATTTTTGTAACTGTTCTATCAATAGGTGGTGCCTCCATTATCTGTCATCGTAGTGTCATTTAATTTCACATTATAAAGTAATTTTAAGTGAACACATCATTATTGTTACTATTAATTATTAAACAATGAACGAGACAAGTATCCTGGGGATATTTCAAGCTTCTGAAAGTGATGAAAGCATGGAAGAAACTGTATGGAAGCTTCACTTGTCAGAGAACCTCCAGAAGTGACATATCATCATGAATATCATGATTTAATTTCAACAACAGTTTCAGAACAAACCCGGTTATTGAGTTTATGTGAATAAGGTATTGCCTTTGCTGATTGCACTATTCATAATCCTGTATTTTAATATCAATATTTCGAAAAAGTAATTTTTTTTGTAAATTATTTATTGTTATCTAAAAAAGTTTGACGTTTATGATTTTTTTCTTGTGTAGGATAAAAAAATGTTGTGTGCGCCATGGGGGGAACGTAGTTTTCCGGGCTTCCAGAAGTGGCCAGGCTCAGCTTCGTCTCGCCTGTCCATATCTTCTGTCAGCCCGGAAAACATTCACTTTCCCGCCTAGGTACACAATATACTATTATTTCGACAATAAGAACCATCTTATTAACTGAGTACTCATGGGGCAATGCAAATGCAGTGCCTTTATCTATTAAGTGTTTAGTTTAACTTTCATTATTTTCAACACAAGTGGTGTTATTAATATTCAGTTAGAATCTAATTAAATATTGAACTTCCTTATCGCCTAATAAAGTATTACCATTATTAGAACAGTAAAAATAATCTTTTAGAAATATTTAGTCTAAAGCCACTGTGAACTTGACAAGTGTATAGAAATAAAGCAGCACCTATTAACTTTAAAACAACGGTTGATTAAACAGTGCACCAAACCAAATAGTGTAAATAAAACAAGTAAAAAAAAAATGGGCAGTCGTTTTTTTTTTCGGACTGTTGCCACCAGCAAGTAAAGACTGCCTGGGTACCCAAAATCATTAGACACATGAATTAGATGTTACGTGTGAGAATAAAAAAATGATATGGTACAGTTAGTAAAGTTATCAAGAGAACACTCTAGGCGCAACTAACTACCTGAGGTATTCCATACATTGCCTCTATTTCTGCCTTGTAGTTCTAAAAATTGAGTAAATAAATACATATAAAACCATTTCACATTATGCAAGATGCAAAAAATTACATCACAAAAACCAAACAGCATTATGTCTGCAAACATCATGCTCAATCCCCAATTTACAAAATAACAATACAATAATGTATAAGCGTTTTGGAAACAATTACAATGACCATTATGAAATATTATTGGTAAATGAAATATTATTGGTAAATTAAAAATAATTTATAGAGATAGAGATAGTTTTTTTAATTAATCTACTCTGAATTTGAATGGTCATTTGAACTACTCAAATTTAATTCACTATATTAGCTTACTATAACCAATAAAATGTTTGAAATATTATTTCATTTCATATTTGGATGCAATAAAAGTCACTCCCGAGTAAATCCAAACCTCAACTTACCTGGTGTCGTTCGATTAGAGCCTCTGCACCGGTCACATCGTTCGCCAATTCTTCGGAACTAACCAAACCGAGCATAGAATTGATCCAAGCCAGTAAGTCGCGATGATCGTTGAGGAATCTCTGCAGATCGTACGAGTCCAAAAGCTTTTCTTTACGGCTGTTGGCTTTAGCGGTGAGTTGGGTCCAAAGCTCGTTGATTTCCTGTTGCTTTGTCAGCGTTTGCTCCGCCGTTTCTGGATGACTAGTCACTAGACGGTTGGCGATTTCATCCAATTGTTTAATCTGTGAAAAGATGAATTCATCAATCATTTTTTTTTTACTTGAAACTTCCGCAGATACTGTGGAATCTAATTAAAGTACCTTATCACCGAGAGCCGCAAGGTCTCGTTCTAATCCTTCATGCTTCCTCTGCAGTGCCTGTACACTCCTAAGATCTTTACCCAGATCATCGTTATTAAGAGCTTCATCCTTTTCGTTTATCCAATCCTTGGTCTCATCGACATCTCTGTGGAACCGTTGCACCTCATGTGCGGAGCCTAACTGACTGGCCCTTTCGGATGTAAGTTGTTGCAAACTCGTCCATTTGGTATTCAAGTCTTCCATTTGCGTCTGAATCTTTAAAGCAGCTTCAGTTTGACCTAAAGATACCAGCTGCATCGCTATTTCGTTCATCTCTGCTAGCCTTACTTCATTCGCCTTCAAGTCTGTCTGGAAATCATCAAACTTCTTCTGAAGTACCTCAACCTGTTCCAAGTCTTCACCCACATCTTGCACTTGGGCGTGCATCTCTTTGTCTTTTATCCATCCAGCTAACTCGGCAGCTTCGCGAACGAGTACGTATGCTTTAACGGTTTCATCGAGCTTGTTTCTGCGTTCGTTGGCCAGAGCGAGGAGTCGGTCATACTGTTGGTTGATCTGGTTTTGACGGGCAGAAATCGAGTTGTTGTCTATTAGGTTCTGCTGGGAGGCTGTTAACCCGGCATCAACTTTTTTGACGTAGGCTGCTGGCACGAATCCTTGGCGATCATGGATTTCTACCTTCCACCAATCCTAAAACAAATTCATTATGAGGGTATATCAGCAATTACAAAAGCATTAATAGTGTTACATGAACTGTATCTTTATAACTTATTTTATATCTTGTGGTTAGTAAGAAAGTAAAATAATGATTCAATCTAAGTGTAATTTATAATATTAAAAATTTTCCTAAAATTTAAATGACAAAAAATTATCTTTACAAACATTTCTTACATATTTAAAATTTTTTTACGACCCTGGTTATGAAATATATGTCTTAATAGTATTGAATAAAATTTATTTATCTACATTTTGCTATTCCTTTTAAGATGTATACTGTTCCTCAAAAAAAAGTTATACTTTTTAAACAAACCCAGAATTGACATCTTAAAAAATAAAATATATATGTCACAGAAAATAGATATACACAAATATATTAGTTTATATTAAATAAATTAATTATATATCAGCTCGAGTAATGCTTAGCTTAATGAAAAAAGCTTCCCATTTTAAAAATCTTCCCACACATCTAACATTGTATTATTTTTTGTGTAACACAGCCCTCAAAAGAACCCGTTTTTAAGTCCTAGTTGTTCGTCTCCATATTATTGAAGGCGCAAAGCATTTTCTTTAATTTTATAATAAACATAAATTATAACATTGAAATTATTAAAACCTGTATACAAATTTGTAAAATAAACAATTTTAATTAAAACTGCATAAAATGAAAATGTTAATTAAGTTCACAAGGTCAAAGCCATCAGTGTTAATTTAAACTTTTAATTTAATTATCATCAATTTTAAATGTTTGAACTGTTTAAAGTTGTGTATGTACAAAAATTAAAAATATATACCTACAGCTGTATTTTTGTCGGCTGTACTGGCACTTTTATCATGATCGCTCCTAAGTTTATCGATGAGATAACCAATAAAGATTTCTAACAACCAAAAAGATATCACCATTTTAAATAAATAGTATGCAAATGACAAAGATTTGCAAATACTATTTTTAGTATCTCCTTATCATGGATTAAACTATATTAAATCATATTTATTTTTTATAGCTATAAAAATAATTTAGGATTTTTTCATTTATTAATAAAAGATAAAAACATGAGATCATCAGTTTTCATTAAAGTTAAAGAATACAAATAAAATTAAATGGTTATAACCGTTTTAGTGTCTTTTTTAATATTATTGCGTAAATATTAATTAATAAATGAAATACCCACCTCAAAGTGGGTGTTTCATCCACATTGCTTGTTCCAGACATTTGATAAAAACAAATAAAACCATCTAAAATCATCACTTAGGGCTGAATATTAGTGCCAATATAAAACTGACAAGCTCATTACCTCCAAAATTTTCAAGTAATTTATATAAAATAAAAATTATATTGAAATTGTTGGAAAACGATTCCAGATTTAAGTTTACTTATCTTACAGTAAGTTAATTTTACTCTAGTAAACTACCTCAAGGGTAATTTACTAGTTTCCCATCACCACAAAAATATGTCAAATCCAGTTTTCAACATAAAAAAATGGGATTTTGATGTCCATTTAAAGTAAAGACCAGAATTAAGTAAAGTGGAATGACCGGAAAAAGAGTAGATCTGTGTTGTCACATTTATTTCTAAAGTATTCTTATTTAAAACAAGAAACGTATTAATTACCTCATTTACCCATTTTTTTTACTTGTCTTTAACGTCTCTTATCCCTATTGTACTTTATTAAAGCAAACACAATGTTTAATTTGTCTTTTACTTAATAATATCAAGGAATTTCCGAATATGTGGCAACTGCAAAAGTTGCGAAAGTCGTAAAGCTAACGACAAGCTGTTCATCCTTATTTAACAACATGCATATTCTTCCATTTACGCTTTCTTTTCTCTGATCTTCAACGACGTTGATTGGTCGAATCAGGAACCAACAAGCGACTGCGCTCGAGGTAGTAGGGAAACAGTGACGTGATGTTGGGTTATTTCGCGCGCGTTTCTTAACGGTAAAAATTTGTGGTAAAATTATCAGTGTATTTATTCTTTGTGTCAGTGTTTATAGTTATTTGTGTTAGTTAAAAAAGTGGACGTGCATATACTAGAAGTATTCTATAGAATAGTATAAGAGTATATATTAACTGAAATGTGCCCAATGGTAAAACAGAATACGCACGCCCATGCATCACCGCATTTTACCAGATCGGCGAGGTCATTCCACTTTGCTTAATTCTGGTCTTTACTGTAGTGTGCGAAAAAGTTGAATTATATAGGTGGTCTATAAAATAAACATTGTGTATAATAATCGTGCCTGCCCCTATTATTCTTAAGGGTATAGGCCCCTCCCCTGTATAATTTTAATTTATACACAATATTGTTTCTCATATAATTTTATATATAAAAATAACTAAAATGTTCTACATTCCACCAGCCATATTAGATTGAATCATCAGCAACTTACCTTATTATTTGAGTTCAGCAAATGAAGCAAATCGCCTTTTTTCATCGATACCTCTCTAGCTGATTTTTCAGTGTAATCGTACAAGGCCTGAACAGTTTCCCTACCTGTCACATCAACAACTGGCGGTTCTTGTTGCTACAATAATTAAAAAAAAACAAAAATAAGAACAATCACAATAAAACCCAAGTGAAAGTATGTGATCAAATAAAATTGACTTACACGGCAGTTGCGGGCTTGTTCTTTTAAAGCTTCGATGGTATTTCCAAAAGCCGTTAAATCACTCATAAGAGCCTCATGTTTCTTCAACAATGCCTCTGAAGAATCTTCGTCTTTGCCGTAATCTGTGTTACTAACTATCGGTTCTTTTTCCTTCATCCATGATTCTGCTTCGTTAGCATCAGCATAGTATTGGTGAGCCTGGAGTGAATCTTCCAAATCTTGTTTACGCTAAAAAATTACGTATTAAAAAATATTGCTAGGAAGTAATACGAGTTTCTACCCTCTCAGGCACAAATCTCGACTTTTTCTCTTGTTATTTTTGGTTACTTACCTGACTGGATTTTTCCTTTAGCGATTCCCAATGATCGGTTAGTGCGGTCACGCGATTTCGGATCTCATCGCTGGCAAAATGTTCATCCTCCATCATCTGTTTTCCCGCGTCAATGACAGCTCTGATACGACCATCGTGATTGTTAATTTCAGCCAACACAGCTTGATGCTTCTTGATCAAATTTTGAACTCCGATAAGATCCCGACCTACAAAAGTATCATTATGTATCTGATATGAAAGGAAAAAATGTCAAATGGAAAGATATCGGAAGGAAAAAATATTGAAAACAAAAATGTCTGATGGAAAAAGTATGGAAACACGCATTGAATGCTATATCGGATAGTAAAGTAAAGAAATCAACAATATAGAAACTAATAATGATATAAATTTAAAAGTGCAATATACAGTAACAAAAATAAATCTACGCGCGCTCTCTCACGGATCAACGTAACATTGGTACGGTAAATGGCGCGGCCATTGTCGAAATGATGTTGTGCCGCAATTTATTCTCACACGGGACTGTAAATTTATATCATAGATACCTAACGGCTCCAAAAAGATGTCGTCTAGTGACGAAGATATTGTTTTATACACATATTTAAAAATTATAAGACGAAGAAAGAAAAAATATTGGATTCATCCTTATCTTGAAAGAAACATAAACTGCAGACTACATTAACTGCAGTAATTATAAAGGCACTCGTGCTTTTCGACTTCCAGTACAAAATTTAGTTCACTCGACATGATTATTTTGGACACTTTTTACAATGGGCCTTTCCCACATCTTTTTCTTATTTGCTTATTATAAAATATATACTTAGTTATGCCTAAAAAGTATTTTTTTTTAATGTATTTCTAATAACGTGCCATTGACGTCATACTCCAGTTCGTTGGTGTCTGTTGGCTGCCCTGCATTTTGTGTTCTGTCAAATGAAGTGTACTTAACCTAACTTTTGTTTTGTGTTTTGATTAATTTGATTTAGAATGTATAAAATTGAAGAGGGATATCTTAAGGCCGATTCAGACAACCTTCCAAGAGTTGACAGTGAAATGGTTAACGATTTCTACGTCAAAATATGAACTGTCTAAGTGCTGATGTGCGCAATGTTAAGACAAGAAGGTTAGTTTTTATAACCTAAGTTATCAAATCATAAATACCTAAAGATTATTTTGCTCAAGTGACGTAAAGTCAAAGTAAAAGCAAAGTAAAGTATTTTGCTCAAGTAAAATAATCATGTTGATTTGCTTTAATAATAATTTATGGAGAATAATTCACCTAAAAATACATATTTTCATTTCAAAATTACCATTTCACCTAAAAATACATAATGTTTTCATTTCAAAATTACCAGAATGTAAATTTAATCGTTACCAAGAAAAAAATCCAAATTATATGTGGCAACGTGGAGCCGTTCTTTAACTTGTCTACATTTTATTGGTAACTGGAGTGTGATATCAGCGAACCGCGCAGTTTGAAATGATTCATGAAGACCGGTCACTTTGTACTTGGATAACTTCGCTTAATTACAATTCTTTAATAAATTGGGTTGATTCTACCTTTACTTATGTACCAGTATAACGTTTGATATTAATAAAATAGTAAAATTCAATTTAGTGGAAAAGGCCCATTACGCCGCGCGGCACTGGACGTTTGCCGACAGAAAATATGCAGATACGTGGTATCCCGCAAGCATACAGAATCGAGACCGCGCCGTGTCTACCCGTGTACGGTCGGCAATTTGAATACATGGAAGCGACATTGGCTCTGCATACCGAAAACATAATGAACCGATGTCGAGCTGACCCGTGAGAAAGGGGCCTACAGTAGTCTCTATAATCCGACACTTCATTACATTGGCACGTCCAGTAGTCTCGCGGCACCCCTGATGGGCGGGGGGCACTCTACAAGCAGTTGGCGGTCCGAAAAAACAAGTATGCTTCATTTACCTTGAAGTTTCTTATAGAATCCAGTAATCTGGCACACCCTGGTTTTTATTGGTGCCGGGTTAGTGAGACTCTACTGTATTTATATGGAGTTCGGTACGTTCGATTTATATATTTTGCAGCTATAGAAATGATTACTGAGTCAAACACTTTTTACCATAGAGTATTTTAAAGTTGATATACCTACCTATTTTACTTTTTATATTTGGGTATTTTATCCCGTCACCTATTTTTTTTTAGATTTTAGAATTTTCTTATTTAATATTTTCCACTTTTTTATTGATATTTTTCTAACTAATTTCAATTAATTATTTGTCAATATTTTTTATTTTTTTCTACTCGATATTATTTCTTGATAATCCTACTTATAAAAAACATAATCAAACTAATTTACTAGTGATGTGATCTTTACCTCTGTTGGTGCTAGCCGCAATGGGTTCCTTTTCTCTAATCCAGGCTTCTTCGTCTTCGATGTCTCGGAAAAGTTGTTGGACTTGTAAAGAATCAAGCAATCTCTGTTTCCTAATAGCCATCGGTGTTTGCAGCGCTGCATATCTATCAGTTAGTATTTTCTGCTTCTGAGCAATATTTTCAGCATCAAAATGACCGCGTTCTACAAACTGACTGGCCGCTGAAGTAATACTTTCAATTCGGTCTTGATGCGAGGCAACATCCGCTTCCAGCAAGGCGTGCTTCTTCTGTAGGTTCTGCACAGAAGTCAAGTCTTTTCCGTAGTCTTCAGACATGAGTTGACCCTCGATTTCTGAAAGCCATAGTTCGATGTCCTCAATGGTTCGGTTGAACTGCTGCTGCTGAGATGCTTCTTGGAGTTTGGAGTTCTTTTTGTCTGTGGCTTGCACAAGGATTTCCCAAAGGTTGACAATTTCTTCCATACGTGACTGAATACGGGCTAAAATTTAAAGATACAGTTTTATTCCTGTCATAATCATGTCAGTTATCATGTTAATAAATTTTCTTCGGTAACTAACATTTGTTGTTTAAAACAATTGTTTATGAATAAAAGTTATGTTAAAACTTGTCACCACACAGAACAAATAAAATAAAAAACTAAAAATCCGAAAATATAAAAACAATGAACTATCTTTATAAAAACCAATTAAAACAAATTTAATTGAGTTTATTAAAGATTTAAATGAACAAGTTAATCATGTACCAATCAAACTCAACCCCAATTGCTAAAGAAATAAAAATAAATGTATCACTTACGAGAAGCATAGTGATTTGCTTCGATCAATTCCTGTCCTGTCGAAGTAATGTCTTCCATCCTCGATTTATTTGCATTAAGTTCCTGTTCAAAGTTTTGGTGTTTCTGTACTTTACCCCCTAAATTTGTAGGATCCAAATAGCTTTCGTCAGTGGCAAACTTAAGTTTTTCATTGATCCAACCCTTAGTTTCATCACAGTCACGTTCAAACTGTTGAAGCTTGTAGGCATCTTCTAGTGTTTCCCTTCTAATACTAGATTTTTCTTTCAGAGCCTTTCGACGTTCCAGAAGCTAAAAAAAATATATAAATTATCACCAAAATCACAATTTTCAGCTTAAAATGTTTACCATAGCCCTCCTTTGCGCCACATCGTCGGCTGCATAATGTTCTCCATCAATTAATTTAGTGGCAAATTCATCCAGAGCCTTAATTTTTTCTTCTTGAGCCGCGAGGGACTTTTCAAAGTCCTCATGCTTTTTAATAAGTGCTTCAACTGAATCCAACGAATCACCCAAATCCTCATTTGCCAAAAACGCTTCTTGCTTAGCCATCCAAGTATCGGCTTGTTCAGTGTCACGATAAAATAGCTGCAAATCCATGCACTGTTCATATAAAATGCGTCTTTCATCCCACAAAGCTAAAACAAATTGTCATTGCAGTATATGGTATTAATAAAATATTTACGGCTAATTTTCCCTTACCAATCAACGATCTCTTGTCAGACTCTAGCATAGAAAGCTTTTCTTTAACCTCATCACTAGCATAATGGCCATTTTCAAGCAATTCTTTTCCTGCCTCGATTGTGGCAAGGAAGCTATCTTCTCTAGCATCGATCTCGCCACGATGTTCTTGGTGACGTTCTAAAAGAGCCTCTGCTCCAGCTACGTCTTTGGCTAGTTCATCTGCAGAAATAATAGCCTTCATGTCGTTTATCCATGAGACCAAGTCTCTAAAGTCTGCTAAGAAACGATGAAGAGAATAAGATTCCTCCAATTTTTCGCGGCGTTCCTGCAACATTAGAAAAACATGTGAGAACTCATAATCAAATTGTAATTTACCAAATCATTCTAATTTTTTTAATATCCACTTTTCATGTTATGTTACCACAAAACTAGGGATACCGATACCCGTTAATTTTACTACCCGGGTACCCGTTTTCAATACCCGGTATTTACCCGCTACCCGTTAATAACCCGGTATACCCGTTAATTACCCGTTACCCGTTATTTACCGGTTACCCGCTATTTACCGGTTACCCGCTATTAATCTATTACGTGATATTAACCCATAGCAATCAACATAGCAAATATTTTTCAATTCATATCATATTTTATATCGCCAAAGCTGCGTCAGCGCAAAACCGCACAAAACAAGTTGTCCTATGAATATGAGTGACATAGAGGGCGACCGAGTGCAGGTACTTAGAGGGTTATCGGGTATTTAACGGGTTATCGGGTCCTAAAATGGGAACCGGATAGCGAATCGTTATCAGGTACCTGGGTACCCGTCGGCATCCCTACACAAAACATAAAAAACCACACAGAAACAACCACAAAATCATGTTAAAAAATCATACCTTTGCTTTTGCAGTCAAACTGTGCCAGTAATTTTCAATTTCCTCTCTTTTATCTTGGATGACGTCTGCGTGATCTGCATGAATAGCGCATAGCCTGTCCGCTTCTTGTCCAAGGGTGGATACTTTATCTTCTAGAGCTGCCAGATCTCTCTCCACACCTTCGTGCTTTCTCTGCAAAGCTTGAACGCTAGCTAAATCTCTTCCATAGTCATCTGATGAAAGCACGACATCTTTTTCGGCAATCCAGGCTACAGTTTCATCGGCGTCTCTATTGAAACGCTGGATTTCATGTGCCCCATAAAGCTTATCTTGTCTCATAAGGGTCATTTGCTTCAAGCGCTGCCATGCATTATTCAGTTCTTCTTTACGGTTAATGATTTGGTCTCTTTCTGGATGGCCATCCTGTAGGAGTTTATCAGCCAATTCATTGACTTCCGTAACTCGATATTCTTGAGAAGCCATGTCTTTCTGGAATTCATCGAATTTTCTTTGTAGAACTTCTACGTGCTCAAGATCTTGACCGAACTCTTCTGTAGATAGGAATGTGCTTTTTTCGTTTATCCAGAACATAACTTCGTCGCAGTGACGGATGAACTGAACAAGGACCAATGCTTGTTGAAGTTTCATGCCCTTTTCTGCGAGCTTTGAAAGAAGTTGCTCCCATAATCTATGTAGTTCCTCTACAAAAAAAAATGGAAACATTATCTTAGGCAAATAAGTACACGATGTTCCATAATAATTTTCACAACCATACTTCATTTTTAAACAAAATATCCTCAATATCATAATTCTTTAGATTTACATCATAACTCAAACATTTTACCTGCCCTACTGTGATTATAATAATTAATTATACAATAAATTTTTTATACCTAATCTCCTTCTGATGGTCTCACTTTCGTAATGGTTCTGATTAATCATTTCTCTTCCAGTATTGTCCAACACAACAATTGCATTACTATGAGCTGCTACCTCTGCCTCAAAGGCCTGATGCTTCTGGATCTTAGCCTGTAAATTTGTAGGGTCTTTGTAGCTCTCATCTGAAGCTGCCTGCAGTTTCTCTAGAATCCATGATTCTAGCTCATCTGCATCGCGTTTAAAGTACTGGAATCGCCTTGAGTCTTCTAACTTCTCTCGCTTTGCTCTAGCATCAGCTTTGAAGTTATCATAACGCGACAAGACCTGTTGACGACGTTCTTGGATGTCCTCTGCTGTTTCAAGGATCCGCACCTCTTTGGGAGGGGGTATTTGGTCCATTTTTATATCTGACTTTTCTAGTTGACGTATAATTCACTGGAAAAAAAAAGTTTACTACAATAAGTGTATATTTAAAATAAAAAATTCAAAATTGACAAACAGATAATGACCTGCTTTTCCATAGGTATCATTATAGCAGTGACCTCTATGGTCTTTGAGGAAGACAATAGAGTAGTAGTAGTTGTTTTCGGCATCTCCTTCAAATAAATGTTTCATTTCCTTAAAATCACCATCGACAACTCTTCTTTAGCTTTTAGTGACTATATTATTGTTTGCCATCAGTGAATGGGCATCAATATTACAATTACAATCGTTTTTTTAAATTGCCCAATCAGGCCATAAATAAAGAAGCTGCTTAAATAAATGTGTTTTTCAACTGAAACAAAGTAGTCTAAAAAACTATTATTATGAACAGTTAAAACTACCAATTTGCAATCTAAATAAGGTAATAACATATGGAGTAAACTTATAATAAATTCAACACAACATCAAATTTTGAAACTACGAAAATTCAAACTGACCACAATTTTGATTAACGCAGTGTTGTTTAAATGTTCATATCAACATAAATTAGTCATTTACTTGATCATGGTTTTTTTAGACAACTTTAATTACTGCCCCAAAACAGGTTAAATCAAACTTCTTGATTTAAGTTGCTTCGATTGGAAAATTTCTAAGACTATTGTAACTGTAATATCGACGTCCACTCCACTAATATGATGGCACAAACCTATATGGTCACCATAAGGAAAAAACATTGAGGGTGATTTAAAGAAGCAAAACGACATTTCGCAACATTGGTTGAGAACTTTGCCTTACCTAATACACCCAAATTTCAGATCATTTGAAAAGGGAAGAGTTAGTTATTGCATAGAAATCAAAAAAGGATGTTTTGATATCTCGAAATCTAAACACTTTTTCCAGATTTTTAAAGTAGATTCGAAAATAGGAAAAATACTTCTAATTCGTTATTGAGTGGGGGAACACAGCCGAGAGGTACACCCGCAGACCCTTTGGGGGCCACACCTCGCCTCCGCTTATTCTTTTTCTCTGTTTAATACACACTTTAGTTACGATCGACCCGTCCTTGCCTCCAAATTGAATATATTTTTATTTGGGAATCCGTATATTCAGTCAATATTTGGTTGGATATTCTTTCTTTAGCATTATACTGCGATTCAATTCATTCCTGTTAAAGCAAGTAGACGTGACATCATTTAGGTTACTTCATAAGATCAACTGTAATAATTATACAAGGAGAAAGAGGTAGGCTCTAATATAATATGTGTATTAGTTCATAAAAATAATAAACTCAAAGTTCACAGGATAGTCCAAAATACTACCACCACTGTACCACTTCAATGAATCGGTACTTAATATTTTAAAGCACATCAATCAATTTCACCTAAATTTAGAATTTTATACACTTATGATATCTAATGTTTAAACAAATATTTAAAAATGCAGATAAAAATTATCTGTAACAGGTTATACTTATGACTAATTGATATTTGTTGTAGTGTAGTTAATATAGAATTTTAAGGGTTAATTCAAAACTAAAAGGATTTGAACAGTTTTTATCAACTAGGTACATAATATGTTTCATGAGGTATATATTTAATATTCCAAAAATATCTCTGGATTGCATTTTTGAAAATTTAAAAAATTTTATTGCGGAGATACCTACCAGATATATAGAAAAACAAAAACATGTACCTAATTTGATTATCTTTTTTTATTTAAAACCAATTTAACTGAATTACTATCCGACCAAATGAATTACATACTCAATTAGGCACCTATCCGTCATTACGATGTAAATTAAATAATCAGTTTAAATCCTTGAGAATTTATTTAAAGATGACATAATGCGGGTGTGATGAACTCTTCCGTCGTTCAATAAAGTGAGAGAACATTATTGACTTTACATGGTAGAGTTGTAGAGTAGATGACCTATTTTTATTAAATTGGTAATTGGTTAGTACCTAGGTTGATTACTGAAGTAAATACATTTTACTGCATTACATTTACATGACATCAGACCTAATTCCAAATATGCTATATTATATACCATAAACACATGTTTCTCTATGTGAGCAACTCTAAAACCCATTAATTTTAAATTGTACTTGAGTAAATATTCCAAGAGTTATGAATTGTTTAGTTTAAAACAATGAGTATTACAAAAATGTCGGATGATCATAAATTAATTATATACAAATTTCAAACACTAATCTTGATTTGCAATAACCGAAAGAAAATTCAGTCCTGTAGTTCAATTTTGTTTGGAAAATATTTACATATACCTACATTCCTAATATATGAAAACGCTCTACTCTAAATAAAACAAGGGTGTGGTAATCTTGCAGTCGAAAGTATATGCAAATTTGATACTTTATCGTTTTATAATGACAATCACTTACCTCAATAGCACATATAAATTAATTACACAATACTTCTGCATTTATTTCTTAAAGTTTAAGGGCAAAACAACACTGCAATTCTGCAATCAACAATCACCACCAGTCACTTCCATAGAATCAAAATCATTAAAATCCGTATCCGACGGAGACCGAATAATTATTTTTAGGCCAATGATGACGTAAGTTTTCCGCAGGGGAAAAGTTTACGCTTTGCGCAGGCTCACAAGCAAGTCTTTTATTTACATCGAAAGTTTTGAGACAAGAGTAGACAAGAGAGATGGAATCAGAGTTCGATTCTGATTCCTCGATTCGATATCGAATCGACCGTGTATCCTTGTCCTTGTATTTCGTAATATCTTCTTTTTCTAATTCGTCGAAATTCGAAATGTGAATTTGACCACAGATCGAATAGAACACAGACCACAAAACAAACATAGGCATGACCCAAGGTCATAGAAAATTATTAAATTTACTCATATGACTAACTTCATATACATATACCATGTCTCTTTTGCTGTTTTGTGTTTTGTGCTATGTCATATCATAGTATAAGTATCTATTTATACTATGGTCATATACTATGGTTTATTTGTTTAGGTATACCAAAGAAAATATATAAGGAGGTATACTATAACCCTACTTTATGACATGTTAATTATTATTGTTGAAGGAATCTTGAAAGCTCACAAAAAATGCTTTGCCAAATTTCAATACCTTCACACTTGGATAAAACCAAAGGGTTTTGACACAGGTATTAACATTTATAATTGCGTCACTAGAAAAAATGAACCGTTAATTATCAGCAACAAACATGTAGTAACTTGGTACACCTGTGGTCCAACAGTTTATGATTCTTCACATATTGGACATGCTAGTTGTTATGTAAAGTTAGATATAATTCAGAAAATATTGCGAAATTATTTTAAATATAATCTCGTAACAGTGATGAATATAACAGATATCGATGACAAAATTATTGCGAAAGCCAATCAGAGTAAACAGATGTATAAAGACGTTGCAAAAATGTATGAAAAAGAATTCTTTGTCGATTTAAAAAACCTTGGTATTGCAAAACCAAATATTATACTACGAGTAACTGAAAACATTGATATTATAATAGATTTTATTAAACAACTTGAAAAGAATGGACATGCTTACAGGGCTAAAGATAATTCAGTTTATTTTTCCGTGGATGATAATAATTATGGGAAACTGCAAAATATTGGAGACATGACAAAGCAAGAAATTAAAAGTGACTTTAAAAATAATGAAAAAGATTTTGCACTGTGGAAATGCAGTAAAGAAGGAGAACCATATTGGCACAGTCCCTGGGGTACTGGAAGACCTGGGTGGCACATAGAATGCTCTGCTTTGGCCTCACATGCTTTGGGTAAGTCTGTAAATGGTCAAAACAACGTTTGCCTTTTATTTATTTGTGTTTTCAACATTAACAGATTTTCTGTTTTGCTCTTTTTAAAATTAAAAGAATAAATTATAATATTTTTTGATACATCCAGTCTGAATATTGATCACCTACTGAGAAATCAAAAAAATATATGAGCGGAGGATCTCTGGCTAGTGGAAGTAGTACACTATATAGTCATACAATAGAAAGCAAAAACTAATAAGAGCATAAAGATAATATATAAAGTAAATTTTTTATTTAAATTATATGTAGGAATAAATGTTAAAGTCATTGAAGTATCTAAAAGAGAGCAATAAAGATGATAAACTAA
Organism: Pogonocherus hispidulus; assembly: GCA_963924545.1. NCBI lineage: Eukaryota > Metazoa > Arthropoda > Insecta > Coleoptera > Cerambycidae > Pogonocherus > Pogonocherus hispidulus. Next base: position 15,272,726 of record OZ004700.1, read on the forward strand.
ATTCGTACAGTAAAAATAATACAAAAAATACAAAACTACATAGAAAACATAAATAAAAACGGCAAAGCAAATGGATATAATACAGTAACTAGCAGAAAAATATTCCCAGATGTTTTCAAATACCCAGAAATCATACCACTATTAAGAAAAGCTGATAGTATGTTGGTAGAAATAATTATAAACCTATTTGTTTGTTATATACATGTATAATATACAATGTACGACATGCATTTTCTTTTTCCTGTCTCCTAAATTTTAAAGTGAAATATTTTATGATAGGTATCTCGATTAGAAGAAATTTGTGAATTTTCTATACTTAAAATAAACTTAGTACCAAACATTTAATTTTAGGTGCTGCTATTAACATTCAATATATAATTTTAGGTTCTGCCATTGACATTCATGCTGGCGGCATAGATCTCCGGTTTCCTCATCATGAAAATGAAGAAGCTCAGTCATGTGGCTTTCATGGAACACAACAATGGGTAAACTTTTGGCTTCATGTTGGTCATTTGCATCTAAAAAATTCAGATAAAATGTCCAAATCTCTTAAAAATACAATATCAATCCAAGAAATGTTAAAGGATACTAAAGCCGATGTCTTTAGACTTGCCTGTGCCATGTCACATTATAGAAGCAATATGGAATACAGTAAGGAGTTTCTGGAAACATCTCAAAATGTGTACCAAGTATACAAAAACCTTATTATATCTTCTGACAATTACAGAGAAGGATATTTGAAAGCTACCATAAATAATGATGTTATGCTCAAAGTTTTGGGAGACTCATATAATAGCATACATGATGCTTTTTGTAATGATTTTGATACTCCAAGGGTTATCAGAACGTTAAATGAACTTGTTTCTATAACAAATTCAATGTTGCATTCCACCAGTTCATCAGATTGTCAAAATGGGCTAAGTTCAGTAACAGCTGTGTCAAATTTTTTATCGGGCACTCTGTCATTATTTGGCATGAATTTTGATCATAAAACCTCTAGCAGTTCTGAAGACTTCATTGAAATTATGAACATTTTAAATAATTTTAGGCAAGAAATAAGATTTATTGGTATACAAGATAAAAATAAAGATATTTTGAAACTCTGTGATAATGTTAGAGATAAACTTAAGGAAAATAGCATTATTGTCAATGATTATGGTAAAATTTCTTCATGGTCGAGGTAATAACAAAAAAAATTACTCATTCGAATGCCAGTTTAATAAAAAAAATGTAAATCTGATGTAAACTATCGGATATATAGCTTTTTTATTATGTGATGATGGAAAAATTGTTTACTATTCACTCAGTAAAATTATATAATTTTCTGTTGAATTTTAATAGCATGAAAATAGCAGTTATATAAATAAACCTTTCTATTTACAACAAGGTACCATAGACAAAGGTACCAATGACTGATAAATATGATTTTTTAATGAATCAATAAATGTTACATTTTGATTTTGTCTTTTCTCTGAATTTTCATCCATTAAATTAAAAGTAGACCTTAAAAATTTGATTTTGAACAAGTAATTCTATAAATCAACCTCATTTGTATACCTATATGAGTATAGAGAAGACTTATAATTTAGGGACACATTCAATGGGTTGCCCTTAGTCCAGATAATGAGTTATATCTAATAGATCTAGACCTCGAGTTTGTATATAGTTTTTTAATGTAGGAAGATGGAAGTATTTTGTCAAAATATATATTTTATTGTAATTATAAGGACTATAATTATTAAAAATAATTAATATACTCTTAACACTCGTTTACTACCATATAAACAACAAATAACGTGTTTGCTGCTATATATATATTTACATTATCAAATATTTTCAATTTATTATTGCAAAAAAATACCTAAGGACTTATACTTTAATTGTTCCTTATTATTAAAAAACTTTATTATTATCCAGCATAATTATATTGGGTGAATATACCTACCCTTGATGTTTAAACATCACCGATTGGCTTGAAAATCTATCATTTGTGTGGGATCAGGAGGGTGTATTAATAATTCAAGGTTGTATTAGCACCCCAGCACAGAATAATATATTATAGTAGCATATATTCTGGCATCCCAGAAGCAACTTCTCAACGAAACTCGCTATTTGTGCTTTACAGTCACCTTAGTTATTCTACACATAATGGGATTTATCCATAATTTATCTTTAATTCTTTAAATACTACTAGCAGAGCTGATATTAGCTAGAAGTTGAACTTATCATAAATAATAAAAGAATAAGACACAGCATTATCTCAATATAATTCGTAGGGTTCTAGGTTTATGATTAAAATAACGTTTTGGGAGAATTTAAATATTTCTATATTTCTATATCAGTTTTGAGTTACTTAAAATTTAAATGTGGCACCAAATCTGTGTGGCACAATTTTTCCCAAAATGGCTCGATACCAGGACAGCCAACAGCACAACAACAATCCCTTGTCTATGGTCAGTGTGTTGTGTGTGCAAAATATGAAATTAAAAACTACCAAAAGCGATCACGAACTAGAAAAAGTCATCTTATTCATCTATAGGAGTCTCTGATCACTGTGGAAACTACTGGCAAGAGTAAGGCTGGGTACCCGCAGAAAACGATAACAGAAAGATTATGTATCTCCGATATAGATATATCTACATTTTCTAACTCTGTGCTGGCAATCATAGATCAACAGTTACAGATTAATTACAGGAGACTGACAATCCTTGTGTATATTTTGTGCATTTTTGTAAAATATAGGGTTATATTTACATTTTTCCTAAGCCAGATTTTTATAATTTTTAAATGATGAACATGAACAAGCCAGAACTGGAAGGGACCGCACATTTATTAGATGAATTGGACAGTAATTATTTTCGTTCTATAGTATAAGGAAATTACAAGTTATGAATCAGTACATTAACAGTATAAGCAAATATTTAAAACTACTTAAAATTGCTAAATTACCTACCTACTCACAATCAATATATTTCTCTAACTGCCATAGATGTTTTCCGAAAGCTCACATTCAATAAAACTGCTTTCATAGAATAAAGTTTCGTTTGTATCCTACCAAATTGAATATTCCCATCTAAAACTTGTTTTTTATCTTATTAGAATAGGTACTGATTCAACTTGATATTTTTTTCTATAATTTCAATCAATTAAATAACATGATCCTGCCATAAAATGTTAACAAAAGCTTATTAAAATTTTACCTGAACTCGTAAATTAATCAATTTTCAGAAAAGTTAATGGTTTTACTACGAGATGGGAGGACATTAATTGGTTATTTAAGAAGCGTTGATCAGTTTGCTAATTTAGTTTTACATAAGACGATTGAACGTATACATGTGGGGAAAGAATATGGAGACATACCAAGAGGAGTTTTTATTGTTAGAGGTGAAAATGTGGTGCTTTTAGGAGAAATTGTAAGTTTTGAAGTAATAGTGTAACATTTTCTTAAAGAGTAACTCATAGGATGCAGAAAAAGAAAGTGAATTGCCATTGACAGAAGTTTCTGTAGATGATATATTGGATGCTCAAAGAAAAGAGCAAGAGACGAAACAAGAAAAGCAAAGATTATTGTCAAAAGCCCTGAAAGAACGGGGGTTACATCTAATAACAGATTTAACTCATGATGATATGTTTTGATCTATATAATCCAAACCAAATAATATTTAAACTTTTGTATCCCTATTCATAGTAATAAAATTGTTTTTAATATACTCTTTCATTAAACTATTTAGTAGTAGTAGTAGATAACTTTTACTCAATAGTGTCTAACAAAGAAAGAAGGCCCATGTGGCAGGGAAAGTATTATACTTCGTTATATAATATAATTATGTAGAATATAAATTATATCTCTATAATAGCAAAATTCGCTAGTTTCCTGCTAAATATTACAAAATTTTTCGAGCGTTAGTTGACCTATCCCCATTCACATTCCTTGAGAATAAATGGTATACATTATAATTATTAAATACTTTTATTTATTTTAAATGTGAATGGAATACTGAAGGCACATTCTTCCAAGCACCTTTTTTCTGTGCCTGTACTGCTCCAAAGCGTTAAGCTACACTTGAATTCTGCTATACTATAAAGTTGTATGAAACATCCTATACAGCTATGTGCAAGTATTTTATACATAAGTAGTTTTAAAATCCATTAGCGAGATAATTAACCATTTGCTTTTGTATTTCAGTCAAATTTTTCGCTCTGTAAATACGATTTATTTCCACAAAAATGACATTTTTGTTTATCAAGCGAAAATATTCACTATTATCAAAGTTATTCATTAAACTGAATAACTTTACAACAGTTTATCGTTATTGAATTGTATTGGATGAGATCAACAAATTGCACACATACAGGGTGGCCCAATAGCGTGCCAAAGTTCCATTACTTCTATGCCGTAATAAACAAAAAATATATATATTTTAGGATCTCATAGAGCCGCACATTTAAAAAAAATGTATAGTCAGATAGAGTGCTCTATATGACTATACATATCATATACATTTGAGATACCATAAAAGCTGTTATTACCGTTTCAACGACATTAATTGGCAGTTGACTTTTTGTTTTACTGTATTGTTTTTGCCCCTATTAACATCTTTCATATAATGGGCACATAATGATGCATTAATTAAAATAAAAATTAACATATACTCTGCTTGTAACCTTACAATATGGATTCAACGTGGATTCTAAATATGTAGAAATAAGGGTGGGCTATATAAAAAGTTCCTTGAATTTTGATTGTGCTGCATGTTTATATAGTTTTTGAAATGGAAAATTGAGTGTCTATAAGCATATTAGAATGATCTATTGTATGTAATATACTCTATGTATTAGAGTTAAAGTTATAAATAAAACACAAAAAGATCTATATCAATTGCTTTTAAATAAATCTACATGTAGAAAAAAAAATATAACGATATATTTAAATTTGTATACAAAACCTAAAAAATAAATCAAAACGATGTTTCGAACATAATAGGTTTCCCATTTTCATCAAATTGTTTCGGTTTCAAAATTAATTCTTTCTCTTGCTCTGTATTTTTATCCATCAAATCGATATCGTCAGGATCATTACCATTTAAACAATATAGTAAAGAGTCTGTAAGTTTACTATCACTTAAATTGTTAAAATCAGTGGAATTAAAATCATCCGTTCTACTTGAAAAACTCAAATCAACAGGTGAAGATAAAGTGTCGATTTGTCTACTACACAGATACTCTCTGAAAGTATCCGTGATAGATGAAGTAGATATATCTGATTTATTTAACTTTGGTATTTTTGCCAATTTTGGTTCACATATATCACCATCACTTTTGGATTTTATAAAATTGGATACTTGCTCTGAGATGTCTGCTTCTTCTGTAGAATTTTCTGATAGTTCTTCCATTTTATCCATTATGCATTTTGATTGGCTTGTTTTATTTAAAGTATTAATATTAGTCCCAGAAAGAACTAACACTGGTTTTCGACTTCTTGGCGTCATCATGGTTTCCTAAAAAATACATATTTAAATCTATATGCTGGCTGTGGGAGTAGAATACAACTTTTTCTGCCTGCACATGGGCACTATATTTAAATATAATTAAAATAATAATTGGATATTTCAAGACTACCTGTTTAATTAGAAATCTGGATAGTGTTTTAACATTTATTAACTTCAGATCTTTCATAAACTGTCTTATGAATATAATACGAGTTTGGTCGAAAATGTGTCCATTAAATATAGTAAATTGTTTCAGTAAATTAAAATACACCTTTTTATTTATTTATTTTTAATCAAATCGAAACATGCACACAATTTCTGTTTTAGTTAACAAAAATTTTAGGACGAAAACAGCTATTAGTGTCTTGGAAAGATGCATTTTAATTATATTTGTGGTTATTTGTAAAAATGTAGGTTAAAAGCGAACACATAAAAAGCAAAGAAAATAAAATCATGTTTACAAACCTGCATAGCTCTGGTCATGCGTTGTGTCGACCTAGTAATAGGCGACATGGACTTACGGTCTTGCTCTTCCGGAGTAAAAATAATGTCCGGACAAGCCCTTAATGGTAAACATGCTGGCGTACTAGTTATATACACCTTACACAAGTGACTGTCCTCATCCAAGCTTAAATCAGGCTCCGATCGACTCCTCTTTGAATCTTTAGTTAACTCGCCATGTTCCATAGCGATGCTTTGGGAATGTGATACAGTCTTTTTATTTGGTTGTTTCTGACCATCTTCTGTACTTACGTCAGTGCTGGAATCGCAATTGTGACAAAACAGACGGGCCTTGGTTACGATAGATGGAGAATGTGTGGGACTCTGCAATTAAAAGTAAAGCATGCACCTGAAGGGAAAACAGAGAAGCGATAGATAGAGACGCAAATGCAAAGTAAAAATAATAAAAAAAATAAACTAAACATGAACATGAAACATGAGTTTCACTTAAATTAAGTGCACACTTACACTTAAAATTTCATCGCTGCATGAACGTGCGATTGAAAGGCCTTTTTTTCTTGCCAATCCCTTTTGGAAGATGTGCCTCTTAATCGAGTCACCGAAACTCTTATTTTTAGATACTCCACTTCTAACAACTTGGAGAGGTGTACCATATCCGTTTTCTTTGTTGAACTGTTTAACTAACTTCCGCTTTTTGGACGACTCGGGTAAGCTTTGAATGTAGGCATATAGCTGAGCTAAAGCTGTCTCAGTTGGGTTAGACTCATTTTCTTTGGCAGTTCTTTCTTGATCTACAAATGTAAAAACAGTGCTAGCAGCATCCGATATAGATTCATTCAGTCTTTTGGTGGGCGATAAGATTTTCTTCTTCTCATATCTTGCCTTGAAATCAACAATAAGTTTTGGGGGGATCTTAAAGAGTTCTGGTGACTTTTTTATCATAAAACTAACTATCCCAAATAAGGTCTGACATTCTTTCAATAAATTTTCTGGAGACAATTTTCTAGGGCAAAGCAGATGAGGTGCAAAAAGTTTTGCTAGATTATCTGGAGACATTCGATTGTGTGATTCGAATGATGCAGTTAAGTAGAGCAGATCTAAAATATCCTTTAAAAGGACCTTATTTTCTGTGGGTAAAAGCAACAGTAGAAGTTGCAGTGCTTCCAAAAGTTTAGTTTCTTGAGTTGCCTGGTGAACAATGCCACACGATTCTGGAAAATTTCAATTTCTATTAGACTAAACTAACTTTATTAAAAACATTAAAAAAAACTTTATCTCTAACAAAGCAACCAACAATGTAGAAACATTTTTTCAATTCTTATTTTTTAAAGCAACCTATTTTACTGGCAAATAATACATCTCTGATAAATACACTTCTTCTGGGTAATAGCACAGCATATAGACTACCAGCAGAATGGCTCTCGAGTCAACAATTTGATCTTTTTCAAACTTTTCTTTTCTTTTGATCTTTTTAAACTTATTCAAAAATCTGATGTATCGAGCTGCTGTGGTAGTTACATAACCGGAATGCCTCACCCGGTGAGATGCCTCCTACCTCGTTCCCTGCTATGACAAGCACCTTGCAGGAAAAGAGAGGTGCCTACTGGAGAAGGGATGGTATTGGGTTCATTGTGGGTATTGTGTGTTTCAGGTTGAGAAGTGAGCTACAACGGAAGCCACGATTTGTCAGAATACAAATCCTGCCCTTACAATCAACCCTTTTCAGCATCAACTGGAGATGTTCGGCATTTACTGCATCACATCGGCGGCTACCCAACCTCTCAACCCAGAGTACTTGCATTCCCCCGGTCGGCCATATTTTTTACTATTTTGCACCGGAGCCACACCTACATGGCTGCCCCGTTCCTCCAGTTTTTCTCTCCATACCTTCCCGACGTCGGAGTAGATTGAACTGGGCTATCTCTCTCGCCGAAGACAAGGGAGCATTAGAAAGGGTACCGGCGTTCGATGAGAACAAGCCCCATTTTGCAGAGGTTTTTTGAAAAGGCGTTTAAATTAGGAAAAGGTGTTGAAAATGAGAGAGGTAGTCAGAAGCTGTACATAGCACCCCAACAAAACGCCTTTTCAAAAAACCTCTTATTTTTCTCTATCTGGTTGTATACACGCATATCTTTAGGGTCACGGCCAGAGTCCAGCGTCCGCGTCCCTCTTCGACATTCGAGTAGTTTCATCCCCTTAGACCCTAAATGTACAGGGTATAGTTGGCTTTTTTGGTCTGTCTAAGGGAAAGTACGCACCTTCCACTTTTCAGCGTGTTGGTTCTCGCGCCCAAGCTTATTCCTTTGAATTCCCCCGAGTTCCCCCAGAATTCCTGATTCATGTAGTACACCAGAATTCCCCCGCGGTTTACCCCTCGGTAGAGCCAGTCTAGTAAAAAGTATTTCTAAAGTAATATAATATATCCCAGTAGTAAGATATTGTCAGAACCTCAACATAATCCACATTTTTATTTATTTATCTGACAATAATTTAATACATATAATAGTCCATATATACAGCCTAATATGATATGATTAATTTGAAATAGATTTGTATACTAATATCAGGCCTAATTAAAAATGTTATTATTTTATTCGTACTTAAAGATCATCCAGATTTTCCTAATCCTACTACTGATGCAGATTACTAGTAGACTTATCTCGCAGTAGATTTATAGTAAAATAATTTAAATGTATTATACTTTGATTTTTAAAATGTTATGTCACTATTAACAGCACTAAAACAAAACCTTATACCTAGATATAAAAGATTTTGCTCAAGTTGAAGTTTTGTTTTTATCATATCTTCTGCTATTTAAAACTTATAAATATTGTAAAAGTAGTAAATTAGTATACCTGCAATTTGACAATAAGCAGGGAAATGGGCTTCAGTCAACAAAGGATCAGGTAATTCCGCTAAAAAACTTTTCAACACTGATGCACAGTCATGTACACTATATGTTCCACCTTCTAACTGAAGAGTAATCCCTTGGCTTAGAAGACTTTTTAATTCCTGTTGCCTCTCTACAGAGCCTGTCCTCCTAAATATTCCTTCAGTTTTTATATCTGGAAGAGGGATATAATTTTAAAAGTTCAAACTATATATTATGTATGTCTTATTATTCATACTCTGTTCCCTTTTTAGAAATTCTATTAGCTGATAAACTTGACATATTCCTTCTTGGGTCAGTGGAACACCTTCCATAATACTGCGAGACTTTGTTTTCTTTCCGAAAGGTACAAGATTCCACTTTTTCATTTTACCTTTTTCTGTAAAACATTCATTGCTAAAAAGTAATAGTGTAGTAAAACAATTCCTACGTTTAAATAATTAATACTTACTTATCCGTGTTGAAATCTAGTACAAAGGAAAGATGCATGCGGACGAGGATGTGGAATTGTTCTGTGTATTCTCGTTTAAACCTCTCAGCGATACAGTCATCGCTTGAGACACTTGTTGAGCACATAACTACAATATTTATATATATATATTTTAGCTAAAAGAAGTAAAAAGCTATGTGTAGTTAATTATTTTAAGGTTAGGAGTTCCCATTTGAATAACAAATTAAAGTTGACTATGAATTCAAGACCGCTCATATTTTTAGAAGGTTTAATTTGGTTTAACTACGGATTAAGCACCTAAGAACATTGTAAATTATAACTTAAAACGCCGGCACGTTGTTTACTTAACTTTCTATTTTTATTTTTAAACGTTATGTAGTTTTCAAAATTCATTTACATCGAATATCGAATTAATAAATTTTCAATTTCTCTTTTCGATGTACACAGCACAGAGTTGCTATTCTTAAGAACGTCATTTCAGATCAAATAACAAATAACTATTTAGTGTTCTTTCGGTTCACCAATACGAGATTTTTTTTAACGTAATTTTAGTGGTTATATTTTTATACTTTTACAGTGGTTTTACGGTTTTTAGCCGCTAATTATATATTTAGCCAATGCCAATTATATAATGAGCATTTGGCCGGATAAAAATATTATAATTAGCTACATATAATAGGAAGATTTTGAACCCCTTAAATTTTACCTTATCGTTATTACAATGATACTCTTTTTGGAACTGCGCATGCTCAGAATAACGATAACGACGTGCTAAAATAAAATTTAAGGGGTTCAAAAACTCCCTAATATCAAGCAAAACCCATAGAAATTATAAAACCATAGATTAGGTTAGGAAGTCCGCAATTCTGTGGTCCGCAGTGGGTACTCTGCGTACGCGTACCACTGCGTCGACGTGCATTTCACCAACCAAGTTAGCATCATCTGGAGATGATTAAAACTGATCATCTTTAATTTTAGTTTTAATCATCTCCAGATGATGCCAACTTGGTTAGTGAATTGGTGTAATGTAGAAAACTACGTCAGAAGAAATTTTAATGGAAAGAAAACTGGTTCAAGCCTCCCCTAATACCTATATAACTAAAATAACAGTCCTTGCACAAATAACAATTGTAACATAATAGATATAGTCACATAACAACCCCTCTATATTCTATAACGCAAAATTAAAATTTAGAAGAAATTTAAACTTTCATAGGTTATAATATCATTAATCTATCGTTTTTCTCTAAATACACATTTTCACAATGTTATTTTATTTATCAGGTCACGTAGATATTGCTCTGACCTAAATGACTAGCCCGTTCTGCAGTTTAAGAAAAAATTGGGTAATGTTAAGCCACAATATCATATTTTCAATCTTATTTTATTGAGGGCGGTGTCTATGCACCGAGAATTCGGAATGACTATAACTCATTAACTTAATATCTGAATTTGCGTATTATTTTCACATCACATCTTTTTATTAACACCCTTGGTTCGGCTAGTAACAATTATTTATTGCAAATAAAAAATAATAAAACTATATAATTTTTATAAATATTTACATACAATTAAGTGTCTTTATAATGCTGTTATAATTTTACTAAATTATAGAAAAACGGCTTAAATGAAATCTTGGTTTTAATTTAAGTTTGGAATATTCTCTCTGTATTGTATTTGTCCCCATTAGCAACTGCTCATAAATTTTATGGAATTCACTCCATAAAATTTTAACCCATAAATAAAACTATGGGCAATAACATTAAAATAAACATTTATTCATTGGTAAATATATAGTAAAATAGTTAATATAGTAAAACACGTGATATTTGTACAGTTATTGATGTCTCATCTTTCTTTTTAAGTATTGATTTAAGTTCCTTCAATTTCCCCTCTTTGGAATATAATACATGGAATCCAGAAATAATTTTGTAAAGTCTCCAACTATTGACCTGTCTGGTAGCTCTTGAGCTACTCCATATATTGCCATCTAAAAATAGCACATTTCTTTATAGAGATCTTAAAAAAAATCTTCATGAATATGGGAGATTGACTGAACTGTCTCCAGGCTATATTAAAGTGAATTCGGCTGGCTTGCATTTAGTGCGCACTGAGAATAGCTCCATCCTTTGTTGTTGAAGTTGATAATAAAGGATGTAGATATTAACAGTACGCACTAGGGTGCTCAGTCGAATTCGCTATTAGTGTTTCACTAAAACAAATGAAACTGAATATATGCATATAAATCGCTCATTTAAATCTAGAGTTGTCAAAAAAAAAAATCAGTGTTTCTGGCAAAAAATTACGGTTGTACTAACACTGGTATTCATAGTCGGTCGCCAGTGGCTATGCATTGTGCATTATGGTCAAATTGATTTAAAAATAAATTTATGTCACTTCTGATTACACCGGACATGCTTGCTTTAAATGCAACACCCATATATTATCGTACCAACTATATCTCATACATAGGAATAGATATTCCTTTGTTGTTTGGTCGACATATTAATATATGAAAGATGTTAGCACTTGGTTCTAAAATTTAATCGGTGTCTCAGTCAGGCACTAAAAAAGTTAGAGCTTGAAGACTCTTCAGTCAATCACCCTGTATAATGTATGTATACCTTCCCCTCAACTGGTAGTGATGGATTCTTCATAATTTCACTTAAGGAGTTGCGTACATCATTCAAGAATTTATCAGCAACACCAGGTTTTGTATGCATGAGTGTTACACATAGGTGAATTCTAAAAATGATTCGTTTTAATATGTTTGATAAAATATTCAAATATTTTTTAATATCAACAGATTAATATAATCCCAGTGGCGGCTAGTCATAATGGGCACAAGGGCACGTGCCCTATGCGTAAGCAGATAAGACTTGTGAATGTTGTGATATTTTATAAACTTTTATAATTATTATAATTTGGTGGATTTTCATCATGAATATTGAATCATTTGGTGCATACATATCCGTCTAGCGTCTAGACCGCTTCACGCTTCACCGTCTGTGGACTGGGCTGGGCACGGCCGCTGTGTGCCTGTTCTTTTTTCTTTTCTATTTGCATGCGCAAGAAAAGGATACACAGCTTCTATTTTTCCAGCGCGTCTTTTCTAATGCGTTCTCTTACGTCATTGAATGGGCGCTGCCCCGTCGACCAGACGGTACAGAGTACTAGAGATGGGAATACCCCATCATATTAATGAGCGTACGTGAGAGATTTCAATTTACTGATTTTTTTACTATATCCAATTTGTTTGAAAAGGAGAAATTTAACAACTATAGAATAGTTTTTCCTCTGGAACATATTAAAACAGTGTATGCCTTATTTCCAAAGATCAACATTACAAAATTAAAAAATGAGCTGTATATAATGTATTCTAGAGATGATTTCATACAACATAGTGGTGCGGTTGCTGTGCATTTTTTTCCCCTGTGCCCCCCATTCCCAAATTTCACCAGCCGCCACTGTATAATCCCATTAAATCAAAACAAAATATTGATTTCGTTAAGGATTGTAGATAGTAAACTTTACATTAGAACTTTAGAAATATTTTATCGTAAAGTAAATTCATCCTACTATAAAAAATAAAACAATGAAATTTTCAATGGTGATTTTATTAGTCAAAACATTTTGGTGTCAATTTTCATCCAAATATTTTATTTTATTCCGCATCGTGTATAGTCGAAATTGTTTTAACTTATTTAATATGATTATGATTAATTTTTTAACCGCAATGTTTCATACATTTTCAATGAAAAAATTATGAACCTCAAAGATAGCTCGACTATATTTGTAAAATAATCTTTTATAACAATCTTTTTATTCCTTCCGTTTGACTCAAGGTGTTACAATTTCAGATGTCAAATTGCAAAATTTAAGCGTACAAAAGTAACATGTTTTGACATTGAAAATTAGATGTATTCCTAAATAAATTAATAAACACTTGAAATTAATAAATGACAAGATATTTAAAATAGCTGATAATCTTACCCTGAAGGAAACTGAAGCACATTTAAATTCCACCCTTTTTCCTTAAGAGCTGATGATAATCTATAGATTTGGAAATCATTTGATCCTAGGGCTATTACACTAGTCACTGGTTGACCAAAAATAAATATTCCTTTCATCCGTCTCAATCTGCAAGGCAGATCATTTACAAAAATAATATGACCAGCAGTGTCAAAAATTTTTACATACAAACTTACCCCTTTTCAATATATTTTGTGGTATGAATGATATCCCTTGTGGCTGATATATAACCTTCTCTTCCAAAGTTCAGCAAAGTTGCCCAACACACTGCTATATTCCCACCTGCTCTAGAGCCACTTACAGTAGGAGATCCATAAACCCCACCAGGCCAATCTGTTGTGACAGTGTACTGGTGATGTCGATATTTAACATGTCTATATAGAATTACCGATGAACCTATATTATAAGAATATACATCAATTATTAATCTATTCCGTTTATGTATATAAAAAAACTTTTCGATTATTGGAAATATATATGCGTACCTTTGGGAGTGAAACCATACTTATGAGTATCAGCAGAAATACTTGTGACACCAGGCAACCGAAAATCACATGAGGGAATAGGATAACCAGCGTCCTCCATAAAACAAGTCAGAAAACCTCCAAGACATGAATCTACATGAACTGGAATATTATACCTTACCCCCAATTCTGAGAGAGCAGGGATGTCATCCATAGTTCCGTATGGGAAATTAGGAGCAGATCCTACAATCTAAAAGAAATATATGAAGTATTCTTGTGCTTGTTCAAATTATATTGGATCATTTATACTTACCATAATAGTATTTGAGTTAATTGCTTTTCTAACTCCACTTATATCAACCTGGTAAGTATTAGGATCGATTTTCACAGATCTTACCCTAAGTTTAAGATATTGAGCAGCTTTGTCAAAGGCCGAATGAACTGTGGTAGGGACAATAATTTCTGGTCTTTTAATGCCTTTAACTTCTCTGCCATAATCTCTATAAGCTTTACAGGCCATTAAAATTGATTCAGTTCCACCGCTTGTCATCTAAAACATTTAGGGTATCTTGTAAATAAGAATATATAAACGTTTAAGTGCAATGACCTTACAGTGCCGCAAGCATCATTATTTCCATTAAATAAATCAGCAGTCATTCGAACTACCTCTGCCTCCATTTTACATAATCCAGGAAATAAATCTGGATGTAGCGGATTTGTATATGAAGTTTTACTATATACTTCGCTCACAATATCAATCAAATCTTGATTGTGGCAATAGACTGCTCCAGAAACTAAACCATTTTTCCAGTCATAATCTCCTGTAAATCACTAAGATATAACTTTAACTTACCTATTATTTAATATTACAAAATTTGGATTTACCTAAACTTAAATTTTGTTTTAAGATTTCAATTATGTCTTTCCTAGACAATTTCGATTGAGGTAATGTAGTAAGATAAGTTAAATGCTTCGTTCTTTCTTCAACTTCTTCCTCAAAACTTTTAGAAATTGCATTCAATTCAGCATCAACTTTTTCTCTAATGGCCGGAATTAGTTTAGCTAATCGAAATACAGTTTTCTTACCTCTTTGTATGATACCTGCAATTATCAAATATATATCTATATAATGCACTCTCCATTTCCTTACTTTCATCTTGAAATAAAAAATCATAAAACCACACTCCAAGAAATACGGTAGTTGTAGTAATGGTAACAATTTGCCATGGTTCCTTACCATTAAAACTATCATTGACAAAAAATTTCAAGGAACTGAGTGGAAGTTTTATAAAATCCATTTTTGCTGCACAGGTAGAATACTATAAAAAAATTTTACGATTTTTAAACTCATTAATTGTACTATAAACCTGCTCCTGTGCTACTGATGTTGATCTTACACTTCACAAAAAGATAAGATATGGATTAGGACGATTGTTAACAACACTTCACTCAATACACTTTAAAAAATGTGTAATCTAATCATAGGCCGATGGTTCTAAATAAATGTTAATTATCCTTATTTCAGTAACAAATAATTTATAAAGACCACACATTTATCACGTTTTTGGAAAATGAACATGAGTCGCTAAAATTAAAATTTCTTGTAAACATAATTTTGAAAAATCAAATTTTTAACCATAGACAAGGGATTGGCGATGTTAGGCTGGTTAGCTTTGAACTTACGAAATGTAGTTCAAATGCACCGAACACAGATTGCACAACCAGAATTGCATTGACTTGCAGTGGGAGAGATCCATAAAAAATAATAGTACTAACGGACAGATCATGATCATGATACTCTTTTCTATTTAATGGAGGAAAACGATAATTGAGTCGACTGATTCATTCACAAGAGGGAAGAGGGGTCGAATCATATAACCACAGAATTAGAGTAGTAACCATATGGGTTAGTTCGTTTGTTAGTTATGCTCTTTATATATTTTATGACATAGATATTCTGTAGCTGTGATATTCTGTGGTTGTCTAGCATGATACAATCAAGGATTGTTAACTGTTTACAGGATTGCTCGATCCCTATACTACAATGTAATCCATAATTGTGACGTCATCAAAGATCCAAAGATCTCGAACTTGTAAAAATAGGTACACTTTATACTGTTATTACAAACTTTAATAAATAATAATATTAATAATCATTCAAATACGAAAATTCTTTTGCAAATGTGAAATATAACAAACACAAAATAGGTATATTTCGACAATTCGATTACGTAGATCTTCGATGACGTCAGAAAGGCGGATGACAAATTTGAGGGATCGAGCAATCCTGTAAACAGTTAACAATCCTTGTGATAGTTGTGATACAATAGGTGTCTAGTGAGTGTGCAGTGTTCAGTGCATAGACAAGATATATATAATTACTAATATACCTTGTCTATGGTTCAGTGTTTCTGTTTTGTGGTGCAGTGTGCTTGTATTATTGTTATTGTGTATTTGTATTGTATTGTATTTTATTTTATATGAGAATGAGAATACTGGCAATGTAGTACTAGCAAAAGCAAACCAGTAATTAAATTAATTAAACTGTGGTGGTAGTACTAATAGTTCTATTACTTCCAAATTTCATTTGTGTTGTATTTTCCCAAAAGTTTTCTGTTTTCGTTTTCACCATTTTGTAGTGTAAAAATTAAAAGGTAATGTGAACATAATGGAAGAATTAAACGACAAGTTTTATTATGTGTACAGTTCTTCAATTTCGGAAAGAATTCAAATTAAAATGTAGGTATCAGTCATGGTTATATAAATAATATAGTTACAACTAGGTTTTTATTTCTAGAGGTACTTTAGAAGGTAAAAGGCAAAAGCCAGAATATGATAAATTACTTGCAGACCCTATGTTGAAGTATTCAGGCTTGTACCAGGATGGTTGTGCAGATTTGATGGTGGTTTTTCAAGTTTATGATCACAATGAACCATTAGGATTGCCAGTCAGCACATCTTATAAAGCATTCTCTTCAAGATGGAAGTATGTAAATTCTTATTTTAAGAAAGGGAAAATACCTATTGAATGTATTAAATTTATTTCAGTTGGAATGAATGGTTAACGCTTCCTGTGCAATTTGATGATTTGCCAAGATCTGCTCAACTGGCATTGACTATTTACGACTGTTTTGGACCTAATAAACTTGGACCAGTTGGAGGAACTACAGTGTCACTTTTTAGCAAGCATGGTTTGTTTAGACAGGTAACATAAAATAGGTGTTACTCTTAAAACTATAAAGTGTTCATCAAAAGAGGAATAATTTTTGTTTGGCCAATATTGTGGTATTGGACATTTGATATTGCGTTAGAATAGATTTTGTTAAATATATCATATTTTAGGGTATGTTGGACCTACGAGTTTGGCCAAACAGAGTCGCAGACGGCAACTGCCCCACAACTACTCCTGGTAAAGCAAAGGATCAGGGTAAAGAACAAATGCAGAGATTAGCTAAACTTGCCAAAAAACATAGGAATGGTCATATTACGAAGGTAAGGATAAAGTGACAATTTTTTGTGTACCCTAATACCAATAGTAGCTATTTATAAAAATGATTTTTTTAATCGTGCATACTTACTGATGATAATAATTTTTAGGTGGATTGGTTAGACAGACTTACATTTAGGGAAATAGAATTGATAAATGAAAAAGAGAAGAGAATTTCAGATTATCTCTATCTCATGATAGAGTTCCCAACAGTTAATATTTGTGGAATTCCACATTATGTAGTATATTTTGAATCAAATGGTGAAGATATTGTTTCTTTTAGAACCCAGACTGATTTAGTTACTGTACCAGATCAAGAAATTTTAAAGGTGAGCAGAGAGGATATGGTAAGATTTTTCTATTTACTTTATTCTTGGATTCTAAAAACTGCATTAAAATATAATCATTCTGTAAAATAGGAAATTAAACAATATGTCTTGGATAAAAATAGTTACAGTAAAATTTAGTCACTTAAATTTATTTGAATAATTTAGTAACATTAAGTATTGTGATACCGGACTGCAAATGTACATTTAAATATATTATTATTTAATTATTACCTTTACGCGAAACAGGTACAATTACTTTATTTGCTCTAAGAGTAAAATTGACATTAAATATATTAATTAAAATTAAATAGTAATTGTTATTAAGTAGGCAATTTTGATAAGCAAGAGATAAGATTTGATAAAATTTTAGCGTATAGTATGCTCAAGTTCTAGTTAAACTTTAAAGCAATGACATTATGGGAACAAGTGAGTCACAAAATGTCTCAAAACAATAAGCAAAATTTTACCAAATTAATGTTCTTTAAGTGTCAGTTATGCAGTCAGTATATTAAAACAAGTGCTATTAAATGTGCAACTTGTCCTTGTTACTTGCACATGAACTGTTTTGAGAATGCATCTAAAGTTTTTGATTTGGAAATAAACAATTGGCAGTGTAGAGACTGCTTAAGAAAATATGTCCATGATTTAGAGACTAAAATTCTTATTAACGAAAACAAGTGTCTTAGAGATCAGGTTAAAATTCTTACAAAAGTTGTTAGTGATCAGGATTACATAAACTGTTTACAGAAACAGAAATTAGAAGACATTTCAGAAACGTTGAAAGAACAAGTAAGTTAAAGCACATGAATATATATGTTCTACACTACTAAATATAAAAAGTGGACTTATTTTTTACCATTAGTTTGTAACATCATTATAATTATACTATAATGCTTAATTGCATGCTAAGTGTACCCTTGAAGGGGGTTGGGACGTGTGAAGATATCACTGGCGTAGCTTTCCACATAACACCAAAACACTATATTACACTCGACGCGCGTTTCGCCAACCAAGTTGGAATCATCTGAAGATGATTAAAACTGGCTTCAGTTTCACTGGGTTCAAGTGTAGGTGAAATATTTATTTTTCAATATGAAAATATCCTAAATAACATTTTTTTATGGTTATTATAAAGAGTAATAAATACTTCTATGTCTGTATATGCAACTGTCAAATAAAATATATGGAGTGTAAATCAAAAACTAATAAATAAACTTTAAAAACTTTAAAACACCTCAATTTCTGTTTTTTGAGTCAATTTTTTGATTTTGCCAAAATTCACATTCAAATCCTAAAGTATGACATTTTTTTAAATAGCAACTAATTTTGTTTTCTGTAATCAATGTTTTATTTTCTAATTGTGCTGGTACTTTAAAAATGCTTATGAGGATAGATTTATCATAATTTTTTAATGTAATAAATTATCAAAAAATGTTATTTTTATTAAATAATTGTTATTGTAATATTTTTTTATGGTTGTTAGATGAAATTAAAAATACAAAAATCTGGCAAATCTGTCTTCATAACTTCTAGATGGTAGATAATCGTCCATATCTATCAGATATCAGAATTATCAGTGTATTCTGAAGAAAAAAAACCTATTGCCTTAGGTATGCTGAAAGAATGAATAGTCGATATTTAAAAAAAATTTTATGACATACAAAAACAATTTATATCTAGTAAAATGCCAAAAAGATTTACTTAAAAAGTAGAAATAGACTTGTAGTCAGCATTTTTCACTTACTTTTGTTTTACACAGTAGTCTTTAAATTTGTTACACACTGTATAATTTTATATTTAATCTGTGCTCTAACATTTTAAAAAATATTTGAAGTAATTTTATTTTCTTTTTTCTTAAACATATAAAGGCAAAAGTCAAAGTAATAATGAAGCTATTAAATAATTCTGAAGTTATATTTTTTAAGTAAAAAAGATATATGAATACCTTAACAAAAAAAATACTTTACTTTCAAATAAGTAAAGAAGTTTAATCATACAAGTGTACTTACAAGCTCTTGCAAACTAGCTGCATTAATCTAATAAATCAACCATTAAAATTATCCACACTTTTATGTCTTCAAAGTTTACTATAGGTATAGTACATAGGTACTTACTTGTTTGCCTATTAGAAATAATGCAAAAGACATGTGTTTCTGCTCAATTTTTAATTGTTTATTTTTTGTGCACTTGTCGACAGGTATGTAATATTTATATTATCTAAACTCAACCTTGTCTAAAAGAATAGGTGTGGTTTGTTCTACCATGTTACTGAACGAATTATGCTAAGTTGCTTGTGATTGTTCAGTAAACATAAAAAAAAAAACCAGAACTATAAAAATACCTTAGATCATTCATAATAGTATTCCTAAGAGACTTGAGTAATTTACAAAAGCTACAATACGGGAGGCATAACAGCCTCAACCGTACTGCCAACATTATTTTATATTTATTTCATAGCAATCCTACTTAAGCAAATTACCAAAACTAATCCTTTTCTTCATAATATAAAAACAAATTTTTCAAATGAGGGATGGGGAAAAAATTAGTTTTTGTTTTCTGTAACTAAGTTTTTGTGAAACACACTATATTACTGTTTAAAGTGGTTCATTTAAAACGTGAATAAAGTTTTAAACCTATGCATTTTGTGGAACCCGAAGATTTTATTAATTATATATATGTATCCATAATTCCCCATATTTGGTTTTTATATTTTTCAGATGGCTTCAAAACACAGCATCTCCATATTATCTTGTTGCAAATCTTATTAACAATAGTTCTAAATTTGTAAATTTTGCCATTGATGACTGAAAATCGACTTAATTTTCTATAATAATAATGCTATTAATGTCTTAGATCTGCTGTAGTTTAATTCTACTGCCACTGAATCTACTTCATTTCTATTTAAAACCATTTCAACAACTATCTCTATCCAAACTATATCTATTACAGACAAAGAAAAGACATTGTACGAATATATTAATTAATTATTATATTATATTATTATTATTATTATTATACCACTGGCGAGCCGGTGGCTCAGGGTTCAGTGTCTTGATCGCTCAACCCAGAGGTCGTGGGTTCGAATTCCCATACCACCAAACAATTTTTAATTAAATTGTGTACTCGTAGATCAAGCCTTGTTCGCAGGTATGGGTTGGCAACCATCCTGGCGATGGCCTAGGATGGGAAGAATGTCAACTTGGTGTTAATGTGAGAGATTAAGATCAGTTGATGTTTGACTGTCCCCCTAACTAATGAGGTTTTCCAGGTTTCCCTCATTCTAGCACTGAATGGTGGTTAGGGCCTAGCAACATAAGTCGTTCCTGAGGCGCAAATGCGACCCGTGACAATAATATGCCGCCCCCTCTCCCACACAAGTCTCAGACTTTCAGGCTAATCCTTGTGATTAGAATGAGGGGTAGAGATATTATTATTATTAATTGTTTTAAACTAGACAATCTCAACAATCTCAAAATTTTTTCATGATACATGAAGATCAGTACATGAAATATAGACACATGTCATAGAAGATGACCATTAATCATTTTCCTTTCCTCGGGAATATTAAATTATTACTGCATAAATAAGAAAATGAATAACGGGTGTCTAGAAATGGGGAATAATTACAGGTATTTTCCATCTGCCGTACTGATAAACAAGACGCTCACAAGTTTTTATTACATTAAGATATAAATTTTGTTTCATTAACTTAATTTCAATGAAAAAATACTAGGTACATAAAAGCCGGTTTTGAGAAAATACTAAATCTTCCAGCCTATACTATATTGTTTTTC
The DNA here is from genome assembly GCA_963924545.1 of Pogonocherus hispidulus. Lineage (NCBI taxonomy): Eukaryota > Metazoa > Arthropoda > Insecta > Coleoptera > Cerambycidae > Pogonocherus > Pogonocherus hispidulus. The sequence continues at coordinate 15,294,124 of OZ004700.1, forward strand.
GAAGGTCTTCTTCATTGTATTTTTTATGCCTTTCTAAGGAGAACCTTGTGGAAAGCAAACATCACAAGTTAGCCAGATCGCTCAGAAGCGGTCACAGTGACAAGGATGCCAAACCCAATGCTACGATGCGTGATATCCTCAACACTATCGTTTCCTATCCACCCACGAAAAATCTGTCCAACGAAGATCAGGATAATGTTTGGAAATACCGGTTTTACCTGAGCACTCACAAGAATGCGTTAACGAAGTTTTTAAAGTGTGTAAATTGGGACCAGCATAATGAAGTAAGGCAGGCGTTACATATGATGGAGATATGGGTACCCATGGATGTGGAGGATGCCTTAGAATTGTTAGGCCCGAGTTTTACACATCAGGCAGTTAGGCGGTATGCCATATCCAGATTGCAACAAGCCCCGGATGAGGAAATCTTATTGTATCTGCTTCAGCTGGTTCAAGCATTGAAATATGAGAATTTCAAGAATATTCAGGACGGTATGTACTTGTGCTAGTGAGTGATAGGAAATCCATATCAAGTTGGCCAAATTGTCTTTAAAAAAAATGTATTTTTAGCTGAGCTAAGTTTTGTCAGCATGATGTGGATTGGGCAATGTAGTTTTTAACAATGGAAATTATTTTACCTTATAATTAGGTATGGGAATCATTTTTAGGTGACTTCTACTAGCTATTTTAATGTTGTTTATTTGTCATAGTTTAATATTTTGTGTTGCAATATTAACCTTTTGTTTTGGTAGATACACGCATATTATATTTATATATGAGGTTGATCAAAAAGTAGGTCAAAACTAATTTCTTCATAATATTGTTTGAAATTAGACATTCCAAATTGTGAAGTATGTACCTATGTGTAGGCAGAGACAATAAGTCTCTGGTATAGGTGAATTAAACTATAGCTGCAATTGTAAAGATTTCTAACATCTAGGGAAGAGAGGGGTTGAATGCACCTTCATTGTTTCCTCAGTGATTGTGTTAAAATTAAATTTTCTTTAGGTTATGCCAGGATATCTCCAGGCAGAGAGGTCCTGATTGAGGAAAAGGAGCCCCAGCTAGAGAAGAAAGACAGTAAAGAGAGCAACAGCACCTTAATAAACGAACCTGTTCTGCACCGATCGGGCAGTTATACTCAAGCTGATCAGATACCGCCGCTAAATGTATACAGCTCCGTAGAAGTTGATACAGAACCAAAATTCATTGGCCTACCTGAGAATATTGTGCAAAACCTTAATCCATGGACTGATTCCGGTAACACGGACACTTTGCAAAGTCATATGAATGATGAGGAAGAAATAGAAGACTTGGCTTCATTCTTGATACACAGGGCCTGTAAGAATTTCACCGTTGCCAATTATTTATATTGGTACTTATTGTTGGAATGTGAGGATCAAGAACCTAACCTTAAACCAGACGTAAGTGAAAATCAAATTTACCATATTACAATAATTCAAGGTCATGATAAAGACTGTCTGTCTAGGTAAATGTGAACAATATGAAGAAATCGCAGTGAAAACTTGCTGTCTGTTCATACTACTACTACTATTACTTCATATTATTCATTCTTATCTTGGACAGATGGTACGCATATATAATAAATATATTATCACTTTTTTATTAAGTTGGAAGTTCGAGACATGTACTTAACGGTGATGAAAATGCTCTCGCAAACTCTAGCCAAAGGAACGGAGAGTATGCAAAAGAAACGGTATATACTCATGAAGCAGCAGAAATTCATTGACAAGTTGCTGAAGCTTATCAAAGCTGTTTCCCGGGAGAGCGGCAATCGCAAGAAGAAGGCGGAGAAACTTCAACAGCTTCTTGCGGATTCTGATATCTTCAAATTCAATTTTACAAAATTCGAACCCATACCTTTCCCTCTGGACCCAGAAGTAATTATAAATGGCATAGTTCCAGATAAGGCTAGCTTATTCAAGTCTGCCCTAATGCCGTCAAAATTACATTTTAAAACAACCGACAATGAAGAGTACTTGGCAATCTTTAAATTAGGAGACGACTTGCGACAAGATCAACTTATTTTACAGATGATCACTCTAATGGATAAGTTGTTGAGAGAGGAAAATTTGGATCTCAAGTTAACGCCCTATAGGGTTCTCGCTACAAGTACAAAACATGGTTTTGTACAGTATATCGAGTCTGTGACTGTAGCTGAAGCTTTGGCTAGTGAAGGTAAGATTTTTTCGATAATATATTATTTTAACTACTGTATAGAGTGAGCTTTTAGTGTATTAACTCTTTTGTTTGTTGAGATGGATGAAAAAAAAAATTTACACGGTTTGTGTCTTGCTGCTTTCTTTCAAAATATTGGTGAGTATACACCTTGTATTTTTTAGGTTTTCAGATTGAACAGACAATTTAAATTTTAATACATGTAGCAAACCATATAGTTGAACAGTCATTTCACAAGGATTTGCTGTTTTATAATATTTTTTTATAAATGTTTACAAAGGTTTGTAAAAACGTTTTTCATATAATTAAATTTGGTTCATCCTAGTATAGTCTTACTCAGTGTTCTTATCTTGTGAAAGGCGTGATCTACGCATTGCTGTGTGACATTCAACATCGCTCAGACCCATGGCAGTCAGTAGTAATAAAGGTTTCCGCTCTAAAACGCCGAAAGCCATATTATGTTCATCTCCCTCATTTATACATAAACAAACCTGATTAGATCAAACGTTTGTTGACACTAGTTCACATCCCACTAATTCTAAACACAGACGTCCGACAATATTTTTTTCGCCAACGTGAATGAATCAATTGTGTCATTTGATTGAAATAATTGATAGAACAATTATTATTGTGAATTGTTGACAGTTTTGGCATGTACGATGATAAAACGAAGACACAGTATGTAACTGCACATGGTAACATCATTGTGTAATTAATTAATAGCGTAGAATATAAAAAATATTTACTGTGGAAAAGCCTGGTTCCATAATTAATAAACAATGTCGGCATTTTATAATAAATCTTTTAGAGCACTTTGAAAAAGAGGAAGAAAACTGAATATATTAAAGTCATATATTATATTTTTTGCATTAAATATTAATGTAAAATTATATATAAATTATACCTATATAAAAATGTATATTAATATAACATTAACATACAAATTTATATTTTTTTTGATTTTTTGACATTAAGTATGACAATTTATTTTATTTATAATTTTATCCATTAGCACCACTAAATTAGGTAGGTTTAATATGGCTGTTTCCGTAGATTAGAGGCTTTTTAATACACTAATGGATTAAAATTCATAATACCACGCTTCGAGGTCTTGTTGACAAATGAACAAACGCATGTTATAGAAACAACTCTAAGACTTTCTAGTTTTCAGCTCAAAATCAATGTTCTTGGTCAAAATAAATTTCTCAAATCTGACGTTTTTCAAAACCAGAATTTTTCACCTGCTCTCACACGGCTTTCACTCTCCTAATTGACCGGTTTTAGCCGTGGTCGTAGAAAAAACGCTAAATTACATTAAGAAATTAACAGCCTCGAGTGCCCATTTTTTCTCATGTATTAAAGGCTTGTTAATCTTCTTATATAATTAATAACTATTATTATATTTCATGACTTATAATAGATTTGACGGAAAGTTTTGATAAGGATGATTTTTCCGGTGAATATGATAGTGATGAAAGTAAGTTTCATTCAGAATAGATAATTTGTTTAAAAGTTTTTATTTACCTTATCCATTTTAATAACCGCAAAGTCAATTCGTTGCCACTCTGTGTATTCATCTATTAAAGTTATACTAGAAATGGGAGAAAATCGCTGTCGCGATTTTCGTTCCCATTTCTAGCCCTACCGGGGGTCCAGGCCTGCGGCCTGGGGTCGCAAAAGCATGTAGAATAATATTATTTTATAGAAAATACATATCAAAGAAATTTTGTATGTGGAATGATGATATGCTAAACGATTTTTTTAGATATTTTGATGAATTATAAGGGTTACTCTATTGTTGATGGTAAAACATCATAATTTTTTAAGTACTGAAAGGAGAATTTATTTTTAAGTAAACATTATTATCAATTTTATCAATGGGCCCAAAAATATTGTAGATATTTACTTTTGTAAGCTAAAATTAAGAATATAACAGACTGCCAAAATGAACGATAATTCCAAACTTTACGTGCAGAAAGAATAAAAGCTACGGATAATCAAACAGAATAACTAAATACTAATACTAATAAATTATTGGAATTAAAAAGTAAAAAAAAAAAGTTTGCCTCCAGCGTGACTCGAACTCACGAAATCAGCATTATGAAGTTTTGAATCCTACGACTTTCCCGTTGGCGTTGGGATACCACGGCTGCTGTCAAACGATTACCTTGAGACGTTTAAGTATGTAAACTTAACGTGTCAACCTGAAAAAATAATTTTTACCGATTTTCTAATTGGAAAAGCATTTCGCTTCAGTATTTTGGTAATCAGTGTTTGGCAAGTGTTTGGCAGTCAGTACTATCGATTCCGTTAGCAATATTTCTCATAGGAAAATAATGAAAATAACCTATTTGAAGTTTAATTAATTTGACAATTTTCGTGGGAGGTGCTTGTCTCGTTAGTGCGATCTCACATGGGCATATAAAATGAGATAGAATTTGAGACGGATGCGACTCGAGATTTTCGAAGACGAAATAGACGTAGAAGGAGTCGACGTATGGTCTCGAAAAAAAAAATCTCAAAGGATTAGAGAAAGGACGGAACTTTCGCGTAAAGCGATTCTCGAAGCCGTAAAAATTAGAAAAAAGTCTTGGGGGTCCCGCGAAAAGTCGGCATATCGGCGGGCGTGACGGGACCATTAGGCGTGAGGACAAACGCCGGTGCTAGCCGCATCTCTCTCACCGAACGGCAATCGACGAAAATTTTGCAGAGGTTTTTTGAAAAGGCGTTTAAATTGGGAAAACGCGTAAGAAACGGGATGAAAATACCCCTACGCATTGGAGAAAGGCCGGGGTGCGACCTCCGGTGGTTCGCGGAGATCGTTCCGAGATCGCCCCTCGGAGGAGATAGCTTTGAAACTTTGTCGATTCGACGACGGAATTTAGAGCCAGACAGAATCAGCATTATTATCATTTAAGAATACACCTTTTGAGATATATGCGATTGCCTCCGGTTAAAATTTGCCTTCAGTTAAAATAAAAAAGTTACATGCCTTCTTAAAAATACGTAATTGGTTTTAGGTAGCATTCACAACTATTTCCGAAAATACCATCCCCAAGAGAACGGGCCATATGGCATAGTACCAGACATCATGGACACCTACATGAAATCGTGTGCAGGGTACTGCATTATAACCTACCTCTTGGGAGTAGGTGATAGGCACTTGGATAACCTTCTGCTCACCCAGGATGGGAAATTGTTCCACATCGATTTTGGATATATCCTGGGTAGGGACCCGAAACCGCTACCCCCTCCCATGAAGCTGAGTAAGGAAATGGTGGAGGCAATGGGTGGAGTCAATTCTGAACATTTCCAAGAATTCCGAAAGTTGTGTTACACTGCATTTTTACACTTGAGAAGGTAACAATATTCTTTTGATAAATTTTTGTAAATATTTTATTAGTAAAACTAAAATTTGATTTTTAAGTTTGATTTTTAACTAATTGATTTTTAAGTTTGTGAGGCCACTTTAGAAGCTTGGTGTGTGCCGCCTAAAGCGGTTTATTTGTTGCAAAATTTAGATACCGATTAATTACCCTTTTCGAGAGAGATTATTTAAGTTTATTATTTCAGATTAGTAATCTCGACTAATAGTAGTATTACTTTCTATAAATATGTCCTACACTTAAAAATACATTATGTACCTTTATTATTGTATTTACTATTAATGATTATTATATGTGTATATTGGTTTTTTTCAGACATGCGAATTTAATTCTCAATTTATTTTCGTTAATGGTCGATGCAAGTGTTCCCGATATAGCTCTCGAACCAGACAAGGCTGTGAGAAAAGTCCAAGATAAATTAAGGTTAGATTTGAACGACGAAGAGATCGTGCAGTACATTCAGAATCTTATTGAAGTATCGGTATCTGCAGTGATGCCAGCCATCGTAGAGCAGATACATAAAATTACGCAATATATAAGAAAATAAAACCATCTAGTTGTAATGACTGTTTTTAGGAGTGTTTAATACGTCCCCTTTCCATTTGTATTTATTTTTGTACGATGAAATATTTATTTAACTAGTACTGACTACTAGAATTTTTTGTTTTTGTTCAAAATAAAAAGTTTTAAAGATTTAATCTTATTTATTTTACATTATACTTACAATATACATCTATATAGACAAATAACATAAAAAACATCAATGATAAAAATATAAAAATAAAAATCACAAGTGTAAAATATGCAGCAAGGAAGAAAAGGCGTGAATAGAATTGTTAAAAACGTATGGATTATGCTTGTATGAAAGACCCCAATCGGGTTCACAAGATGGCAGTGGTAAATTCTTGTAAGATGCGAATAAAGATTGTCCTTTAATGCCAGTCCTCTTCACCATGCTGTGTTTTCTCAACACCTGGGACTGAATTTTTAGAAACCTTTGCTCCATATTGGGCAACGATCTGATAAATTCATTCCATTCGGGATTGTGTGCAAAAAGCCACAGTAGTGTGCACATAGAAGGGAACAACTGGGCCTCCTTGTCACACCAGTGCATCATAACTGTCACGAGACTATCTATATACTCTGGGAAAAAACTGAAAGACCTCGTGGGTGGATGTTTATAGAAATTTATTAGGATATTCACCGAGAACGTGCAAGCTGTCATTTCTGGCAAGGAACGGTTGGTGTTTTTGATCATGAGATACATTTGTTCTGGCAAAAATTGAGCTACTTGCGCGCATGTGTCTCTAGAATGCCTTGTAATATAATCTAAAATGAAAAAATAAGTCAATAAAAGCAAGATTGGTTAGTGTTTTTTTTTTTGTTGATAGTTATAGAGTTGAAGATAAAAATCTATATCACATTTTTTAACTTTACAGACAATACAAAAATTCATCAGTCATACAAACTGTTAGGCCGCCTCAAACTCTTTTAACCGTTTCAGACTTATTTAACCCTTATGCATTACATTGAATATAACCATCTGTGGAAAATGGAAGTTTCTATGATCCAAGAACTTCTGCAGTCTGTGTAGATCATCAACCTCTACAAGTTTTTATACTAATGGGTGTGTAATGACCAGTTGACGGTATACGTAACTACCGGGATATCAAAAATTATCTTGGTCAAGGGTGGTTGTGGGATGTAAAACGTGTCTTCCTTTAAATTTTTGAATAATATTCAAAAATTCTGACACAACAAAATATTATGTTTTGTTGTGTCAGAATCTGTCAAGTCATTGTGCTGAAATTTTCTATCCAGTTTTTGAATTATGCCTCTTACCACACAGCACAAAATTTTCATGATTGAAGCCTATTTTCGAACGGGTGCGCTAGTTAATGGAAATTGGCAATACAGTCAACGTTTGTGTTTGGACAATTTTCGAGAGCACTTCCCAAACGCGGCAATATTACCGGACAATTTTTATGCGTGCCTTACAAATTGTGTTGAGGTGTTTCGCGAAACTGGTTGTGTGACTCATAAAAAAGGTGCTGGTAGACCAAGAGTTCGTACAGAAGAAGTTGTCAACGACGTTCGTCAACGTATGGAAGAGGAGCCTGCAAAACCTTTGAAACGTCTTTCTCAGGAAATTGGACTTTCTTATGGAACATGTCATAAGATTTTAAAGAAAGACTTGAACATGCATCCATATAAGATGCAAGCACATCAAGCTCTTCTGCCCGCAGACCACCCCAGACGCCTTGCTTACTGCCATTGGTTTGTCAATAATTTAATAAATGACGATCTTCTTGACTTAACTTTTTTTTCTGACGAAGCGTGGTTCCACCTTTCGGGATACATCAATTCTCAAAATATGCGAATGTGGAACAATGATAACCCTCATGTTTTTACTGAATCGCCACTACATGCTCAAAAAATCGGTGTTTGGATGGCAGTTTCTCGCAGGAGAATAATTGGGCCAATTTTTTTCGATTTCACCGTCAACGCAGAAAGGTACAGACACAACTTTTTGGCTGAATTTGTGCAACAGTTAAACGATGATGAACTTCAGTACGGTTATTTCCAGTATGACGGTGCAACAGCACATACTACACGAGAAAATATTGCTTTCCTCCGCGAGTTTTTTGATGACCGGCTGATAAGTTTGCATACAGAAGTTGAGTTTTCTCCGAGATCACCTTGTTTGACAATTATGGACTATTTTATATTTCCTTACTTAAAAAACAAGATTTTCGCAACTCCGGTAAATAATTTGCAAGAACTGCAACAAAGAATTGTTCAGCAATGTGCAACCATAACGCCAGAAATGCAGCAAAACGCTTTTCACAGCATGAGGAGGCGCGTCAACTTGTGCATCGAACAAAACGGGGGACATTTCCAACAAATACTGTAATTTAGTTTTTCTTGTTACTAAAACCGTTATTTCATAATTTGTAGTTCATTATTGTTTTACAACTGAAATAAATAGGTATGAAATTTGTAGGTTATTGATGATGTCAGTGTGACAGTGACATAATTATTTCAAATTTAAAGTAAGACACACGTTTTACATTCCACAACCACCCTTGACCAAGATAATTTTTGATATCCCGGACTGCCATATCTTTCTGCCTAACTCTATAACTGACATCACTTTCTATTGATTAAAAATAATTTTTTGTGAAAAATTTTATCCTAATTATTGTTAGTCTCAGATCTGATAGCTATTTTATAATTACCTAGCAAAAATCGTGTTTAGCTTACCTAAATCCTCTAAAGCTTTATTTACACCGGATACAGTTGATTTTTCACTAATTAAAGCTTGTAGAGCAACCCTGCTTCGACAGCCTAATGTATTTTGAGGATCAGCTTTAAGAGTTGCCTTTTTAGCCCTCTCCCTTATATTGAACAACTCTGAGCTATCTAGCGACCTCGATATGTGACCTCTCCATAGAGCCTAAAAATATGTACCGATAAGTATCTCGAGGAATTTGAATTTATTTTAAATTACCTGAATTTTAACCGCAGCTGCCCTCTGCATCCTTTCAATCCGTCTCTTGTCTCTTTCTTCTTGTGTGAAATAATGAGCATATTTACGCCTTACTTGATAACCCCTGACATATCTTTGAAGTTCCAAGATCCATTTCCTCTTCACCAGAAATTCCATCCGAAGTTGTTTTGTTTGCAAGTAACTCCTGTAGAATCTTTGTATGACTGTGGCTGAAGTTTGAGATTTTATATACCACGCCCGTTGATGCTTCATCAATATACTTGCTCTAAACCACGTCTGTATTCTAACAACACAATGCCTTAACCAAGTGTATCTTTGAACGGCAGTCTTGCTAGCAACCTGTGCTCTCCATCTCTGTTGGAAAACTACAGCGGCTTTCTTCAAAGCAATATAATTATTTCGACATTGTTCACCAACTTTCTTCGTTCTCCATCTTTGTTGTACCATAATCACTGTTTTCCTTAAAACCTCATATTCTGTTTTATATCGATCACACATTACTTTAGCTCTCCACCTTCGCTGTAAAACAATGGCAGCCTTTTTCATAAGAATGTAATTAGTCCGATCTCTTGCAGCTTGTTTTTTAGCCCTCCATCGTAATTGGAGAACCAGAGCGGCTCTCTTCAGTGTCTCATACTTTTGTTTCTCTACTCGAGTTAATTTGTTTCCCCTCCATTGTCTCTGAATAAACAAGGTAGCATTTCTTAACAATGCATAGTTCTTTAATTGCTGGTCACGTAATTTCTTAGAGCGCCACATTTGCTGTAGTCTAATAGCAATTGTCCTTAGTTGTAAATACTTGAATCTTGCTTGCTTCCTCTTCCAATTGCTTTGAAGAACTATCGCAGCATTTTTCAAAGCTATATACGCCGTCCTTTCTTTTCTAGTTAAAACATTGGCTCTCCATCGCCTTTGAACAAGTACTGTCGTCTTTCTTAACAATCCATACTGGATTTTCAGCTCTTTACCAGATTTTTGTGCTCGCCACCAATTCTGTATAAGAACCGTGGCTGACCGTAGCTGAAGGTAGTTACTCCTTTCTCTCCTAGTCAATTTGTTAGCTCTCCAGAGCCTCTGAACCCTAATAACTTGACATCTCAATGTGTCATAAGTGATTTGTTCTTCCTTTGCCAATTTATTTGCTCTCCATCTTCTCTGCACGAATATAGTAACTTTCCTTAGAGTGTTATATGATTTCTTACAACGATTTCCTTCTATTCTGGCTCTCCACCTTTGTTGCAGTAGAATAGCAGCACTTTTCAACTGTACATAGTTACCCCTCTGTTCTTGAGATAATTTGTTACTTCTCCATCTATTCTGAATTGTAATCGCTGCAGTTTTTAATGTATCATACTTCATCTTTTCTTGTGCAGCCAACTTATTTGCTCTCCATTGCCTTTGAATAAATAATGCACTTTTTCTCAATGTTACATACTGATATCTATACTGATGGCTAAGTTTCTGAGCTCTCCATTTACGTTGGACAGTAATTATAGAGTTTTTCAGTTGCAAGTAGTTTTGTCTCTGTTTCTGTGCTAATCTATTAGCTTTCCATCTTAGTTGAACACTTGTAGAAGCTTTCTTTAACGTTAAGAACTCAGTTCTTTGTCTTTCAGTTAACTTCACCGATCTCCATCTCTTTTGTACAAATACAGTAGCTGTTTTTAGTTCTAAATATTGTTTCTGGTATTTTTCTTTGAGATATTTGGCTCTCCATGTTCGTTGTAAAAAAATGACCGCATTCTTTAGGGCAATATAGCTGGACATTTCCTTTTTCCCTAACTTTTTGGCTCTCCATCTAGACTGAATATTTGCAACGTTTTTCTTTAAAATTTCATACTTAGTCTTTTCTTGATAACATATTTTGTTTGCGCGCCACCTTCTTTGTATAACCAGAGCTGCTTTCTTTAATTCTTCAAATCTTTGTCGTTGACAATCACCAATTTTTTTAGCTCTCCATTTCTGTTGGATAAAAACTACAGAGTTTCTTAACTTTTCATAACTGTTTCTTTGTCTCAACATTGTTTTATTAGCTCTAAAATGCTGCTGAACAATCAATGTATATTTCAAAACGTTTTGGTAATGATTTCTAGCTGTTTTCATCAAACGGTTAGCTCTATACCGTCTTTGTAGTATTATAGCTGCCGAGCGAAGTTTCAAATAATTTTTTCTACATTCTTTCATTCTGAATTGTGCCCTATATCGATTTTGTGTTACAACAGCAGCTTGTTTTAGTTTTATATATTCCATCCTTTGCAATTGCGCCACTTTGTTCGCTCTAAATTTCCTTTGAATTAAAACTGTAGAAGCCCTCAATGTCAAATATTTAGCTTTAGACTTGCGCATAGAAGTTAATGCTTTATATCGTGTTTGCACTGTAATTGCGGCAGACTTTAACTCGTTATAATATGCATATTCTTTTTCCATTAGTTTCTTCGCTTTATATCTTTCTTCAAAAATATGTACTGCATATTTTAAAGAAACATAGTGAGTTAGACATTTTCTCATTTCCATGGTAGCTCTAAACCAAATTTGAATTTTAACAACTGCTTCTTTCAATTTGTTATAATTTCTGTGTACAATCCGCATGGCTCTAATGGCTCTAAATCGTCTTTGTATGAATACTGTGACTCGTTTTAGGGTTTCATATTGTTCTCTTTCCTTTTTTGATACCTTATTAGCTCGATACCTATTCTGAATGGTAACAGCAGAAGCTCGTAACTCTAAATATGCATGTCTCTGAAATTTCGTTTCTTTATAAGCTTTGTACTGTTGTTGAATTGTTATACATGCTCTTCTACGGTCTTGATACTTATGCCATTCAGTTCGCATAGCTTTAAGAGCTACGTATCGCTCTTCAATAGTAATTACAGACTTCTTCAACGTTAAAAATTGCTTCTGACAAATTCTCATAGATGTTATAGATCTGTACCATACCTGAATATATAATGTAGCAGACCTTATTTCTAAATATTTCTTTCTTTCAATTCTACAGAGCCTGTTTGCTCGAAACCTACGCTGAATACACAATGTTGCTGATTTTAATTTTTGGTAGGCGAAATAGTCCTTTTTTAGTAACGTAATGCTTCGAATCCATCTCTGAATAATTACAACGGAAGACTTCCGTTGAACATAAGTTGTTCGCACAAACTTCATTTCTTCCTTGGCTCGATATCTTGTTTGAATAACTTCAGCAGCATGCTTTAACCTTAAATACCTCTTTCTTGTTAGGTACATACGAATGTAACTTTGTATAATGACTGCTTTTTTTATGTGATTTCTGTTAACGTTCCTTACTAGCCAACCTCTAGCAAATCTTTGTATATTTATTATTATACTATGTTGATTTTTGTAAAATTTTCTACAGCGGTACATTCTATAATACGATTGTATTTTTATAGCAGCTCTTTCTACCCTTAAATATGCCAAGTATTTCTCTAAAAACGTTACAAAGTGATCCAACTTTTTGGCCAACTTTTGCCGTCTGTACCATATTTGAATTTTTGTTGCTGCGGTTTTTCGACGTAATCTTATTTTTTCTAAATGCCTTCGTTTCAAAACTACCGGGAGGCTTCTGAACCAAGATTGTATAGTTGTAGCACTCTTTACCATAAGTGGTGCTTGGAATTTGTACACTATCTGCCACAGAAATGACAATGTTTTTTCTCTGTGTCCATCGACAATGTCCTTTGGCGATATATCATATAATATTTGATAACCAGCTTTCTCCAAGGAACTAAAAACAATTTTCATATTATGGATTTTCTGCAAACGGGAGATAGCCGGTACCCTCAAATTTGAAGTTAGATTTTCTTGCATTAGAATGATTTCCATGACTTTGGTTAACCGAACGCCATCTCTTAAGTCAACGCCAAGGTTTTTTACAGCATAGTCAAATTCGTGCAAGTAAGTTTGAATGTGAGTGACAACATATCCCGTGTATTTTAAATATTTAGTGACATCTCCAATTGCAGCAAGCATTTCTCTTGCTAACATTATAAGCATCTCCTTGCTTTCTTTAATAGATGAATTTCTACAGAAGAGGCACGGATCGTGAGGGATCAGTTTCTTGTTTTTGGCTTGGTCGAGGAAGTACACTAATACAAGAAACTTTTTCAGAAAGAATTTTTTAAACTCGCCAATATATTTGGGACCATGAACCAATTTATACTTTTTAATCAAATAGGGATCTTTCAGAACCCTGTTTGCTATAAACGTACTCAGACCCAACACATCAGAATTAGATTTTAAAGGTATAATTTCACTATATACGGTTTCTAGTCCAATTCTTAACCAAAGAGGATTATAGCTTAAAAGCATAGACATAATTTCAGACTTCAAGGTTAGATTTAAATGAATGTCTTTGTCTTCACGAATACTCAGTTTCCCTGTTTCCACAGCTAATACAACTTTTGATAACACAGAAGTCATTTCTTTACTTCTGAAAAGGCTTTGAGCAGATTTTCTCACAGAATTTAGCTTGTTATTTACGAGATATTTACTAGAAATTAATTCCTTTGTGGGAGCCACATCTACCTCTTGTTTTTTACATTCCTGCCATACTTTTGCCACATCTATGACTTGATCCTCTGAGCTGAGCTCTTTTGGAGGTGTCAATAAGGCATTTAACCATTTCTTAAAATCAACTTGCTGCTGATCCAACCATTCTTCATTTATAAAGAGGTGAGGTGTCATAAAGGGGTCAGCCAGATTTGTCGCAGCTAAAAGATACGGATTCTGAATAATGACTTGATTAGTGTCTTGTTTCGTCAATAGGTTTATAGTTTTATCTCCTTCAATATTAGTACTGTTGTTCAAAAACTGCTTTAAATTTAATCCAGTGGATTTTTTAGCAATGCGAATAGCAGTGCCTCCTCTCTTTGACCATTCTTTAAGTGAATTTCTTACATTTGGCCTCTTAGGTGACGTAAAGGAAAAGTTAAGATCCGATTTCCTCTTCAAGAATGACTTATTTGAGGAATCACGATGAGTTTCTCGCATACTTTGTTGGATATAAGACTCTTCTTTAATGGAAGATAACGGTTGGTTCTTCATTCCACTCCACAAGTTTGCTTCAATGATATATTTTGCATTATCACCATTCAAACTTTGTGTACGAACTGTAGAGGAGTTACTACTGTCAGGATTATTCTTGAAGATACTTGGCGAAATAGTACTTTTTGACGATATTGGTGAAAAGCTTAAGTTAGCAACGTTACCTACTGAAGTATCTTTTGTGAACGTGCCACTACTTAGATTACTCTTAACATAAGTTTCAAAACTCGTGTTGCCTTTGACATAAGTCTCACTACTTATATTTGACTTTACATATGTTTCGGTGCTTATATTAGGGCTTTTTATGAGATCAAATGTTCTGTTTTCCACAATAATTAATTCGGTTGCATTAATCGCCTCACTGGCTTTCTTGTTTGATAAGCTTCTTTCTATAGTAGATGATAGTCTTGGGCTAAAAAAATCCTGATTGTGCTTTGATGGTGTACAAATGGGAGTGAGGCAAAATGAATCCATTTGCATAAGTTTGTATTCAAAATTGGAGTTGACGGGAGTGTCAGCTGCTTTCTGTTGAACATAATCACAAATATTCATAGATATATTATCTGTATTAGAAATGCCCAACGGTTGTCTTTTACTACGTACTTGTCTGGTGTTTGGTCTCTCCTTTTCTAACAGAGGTGATGCTTCAGAGGAAGTATTTTCCAAACTATCGCTGAAAAGAGAGTCTGAAAGGGACTTGTCTTTTTTGTCATTTACTACGTATGTTTCCCTCCTTTCTATAGGTTGTAAGTAATCTAAATGAAATGTGGCACTCCCAGGAGATATAAAAACATTGCTATCACATGACGCGTTAAGCAGAGAAGGAACGTTTTCTTTACCTTTAATCGTGTATGTTCCAGTTCTTTTTTTTATATAATCTACAGAAGGACAGATGCTTCGGCATTCAATTTCTGGTGATGCCCTTTGGATGTTAATTGAACATTTCTTTGTTGGAGATCTTATATTTGAAGGTGAATATTTTTTCACTGGAGAATATTTCTTTTGAGATGGAGAGTATCTTTTTGGAGATATATAAGGGGGCTTGGAGGAATAATATTTTTTTGTCGGTGACACTTTCTTTGGAAATTTAGTTTTCACTGGTGATTTTACTTTGGATATATTTGACTTCCTCTTTAATTTTACACCAGCCTTTGACTTCTAGAAGAAATATTTGTTATAAATATAATTAGACCATGTAAACACTAATTACTTTACTAATCAGTAAAGTTAAAAATAACCTAAACATACTTAAAAATGTTCATAACTACCTTTGGCAGTACTGATTTAAATGCTACAGGTACATCTCTACGTATTCTTTTGCCATCTTCTATCGTGATGACATGCCTTGAAAATTCTTCCTGTAATGGATGCCATGTAAGTTCAAGAGTAGCGCTTGACTTCTTTTCAATAGTGATTTGTTCTGGATTTAATAACACATTTAGCTCTTGTGGTATATGGTTGGTTATAAATAACTGAAATTTAAATATAGGTGAGCTATACAGGGTGATGATAAAGTAACACACAAAATTCATTACTTTTATACACAGTGATCTTTCAATAAACGCCGTGACAGGTCGATTTTGTTTTTTAAAAAGACATTTCATTTTATCTGCTTTTGTTTTAGAGTAGTGATGTCATCATATTTTTTTTAAATAAAACGTCCTTTATTTTAAACAGAAATGGAATCCCCACTTTTTTCCCAGTACAATGGTACCCCATAGTAGCGGTTTGCTACTTACCGTTTACAAAATACAAGGTGTTCTTTGAGAAGAATACATGTTAAGGATTACACGTTATGTTTTTATTTAAAATAATTTCAAAATTAAAAAATTAAACCAATTCGAATATTGTAATTTACGCGCCATTTCTTATTAAACAAATTAGCCAGTATGGTAACGTTATAAAGTCTAGACACTTCTACAGACACATTATCTTGTAAATGGTAAGTAGCAAACCCCTAATATGAGGTACCTTTGTACTGGGAAAAAAATGGGGATTCCATGCTATTGGAAAAAATGTATGATGGCATAACAACTCTAAAACAGAAGCAGATAAAATAAAAATTTTCATGTCAGCACGTGTCTTTTTAAAAAACAAAATCAACCAAAAGTTGTGAATTTTGTGCGTTACTTTATCACCACACTGTATATATATTTTAAATAATCATATATCAAGAGAAAGTTTCTATGTGAAGTGTTATTTTTGGAATAAGCAGACTAGCCCTTTCACTTATTATAATAAAATTATATCTTATAATTAAAAATATCTCTACACGTGTTACAAATTAAGCTTAGTATCATATTTAAGATAGGTATTGATAAAAAGTTCATAGGATGTTATTTTTAGAGCTAGATAAATCAGGCGGGGTAATTTTATTTTGCATTTAGCAATAAAAAATTGCCATCAAGAAATATACAGACACTTAAAAGACTTATTTATTTGAAGGAGATACCGAAAACAACGATCTATGGGCAACGTGCCCCGACTGGCATTGCATTACTTCGGCATCTCCTTATGTCTGCCAATTTGACAATAATAATTGTCACAGATAGCACAGAAGCAATAACCCAAAGAGGGCACTGCGGTGTGTTTCTTACCACTACTAACTTAAAAGACTGTTTAGCAAGCAACATTAATAAGTTTTTAGCTAATTACAAAATCCGATTTGACTGCATTTCTATTTGTGTGCTGCTTTTTTAAGATTTACGTAGGTACCTATAACTATATTAACTGCCTTCATTTTACATTTTATTATATTCACCAAATTTTATAGTTTACTTGGATAATTGAAAGTACTAATGAGAATATCAGGTACACTGAAATATCTGAATATATTATCTGAAATATCTAATATTAACCAGAATGAAAGCACAAAGAAAACGGTTTATTTATTACCTATTTATATCATTATTCCTCACAAATATGTTATACTATACAATTATATATTTAAATTTAAAGTCCTTACATTTACATCATGATTTGTTGGGTTTTCTATAAGCAATTTTCGACTAACTGTCATTCCAACTTGCACATCTTCAAAAAATAATTTGGGATTGGGCGTAAAAGGGGCAAGAGACAGTATTTCAGGTTTTTCCGATTCATTTTCTTTTCGTAAAGTTTCACGTTTAGCTTGTGGCTTAACAGGTGAAAACTGAAAAATTATGTATAAGTAAATACAACATTAAATTACCTACTATTAATAAATACAAACAGTAGGTAAAGGTAATTCAATATTTACTAACTTGAAAAAACATATCACAGACACGGTTATTCAGATTAAATATCAGTTTATAATACACTTTGATAGTCTTTCATAAGCACTCACTGCTCACAGTTCTAATTATCACAACCCTTTGTAATCTCTGATTGTCACTTCTTCTGGCATTTAAAGACTATTAAAAAAATAAAAAATATTCAATCTCTCCAACGTCAACAAACTTGAATTTTAACGGAAAATTAGGTTTAGCTTCGATGATTAAAAAGTAAACTGCATTGTATACAACGAATATAAAATTTGTTATTACTAGATGGCGCATGTATAGTAAATAATACCAAAGAGAATTATCTAATAAGAATTACACATTCATTGATGCCGTCTATGGTCTACCATATTTCTATCTTTGTTCTTTGTCACTATGCGCCAGGTACATAGAATTTGAGTGAAAAATAATACACTTGGCACGGGTTATATGTAATAATATAGTAAAGTATGTAAATTATAGTAAATTTATGAAACTTATTTAATTATTGTCATATCGCACATCTAGTTATCTTTGTCAGTGACACTCAAATAACTCAAATAAAGTGAAATGAAAAATGAGGAAACATCTTCACAAGTTGCACATCTCGCTGCCAGATAGGGATTAGTTTTTCGTGTTTGGTTTACTTTGTTACTTCCATTTTGTTTGTGTTGTTATCTCTTTGATTGAATCGTTTAGAAGCTTCGGAGTGTCTCGGCGTTTAAGAGTGCTTGTCTTAATATTATTTTATTGCGTTATAAAAGTTATAAAAATATTGTATCAGTGCTATAGAACATTGGGTAGCCGGTCCTGTACTCTCGTCTTATCCGAAAGGATAAGGATATTAAGTATGTTCGTTTTAATGAACAAATTGTGTAGATGTTTGCATGCGCCGGGCTCAACAGAAATCACCGAAAAAACGAAACTTTGGGAGATTGGATATTACATTAAGTAAATCCTCTTATTAGTTTATTCTCTTTGATAATACCAATCTACATAAATATCACAATGTAAGTTGATAAGCCCAAGTAGGAACAGTAAAAATGCAGCAAAAAGAACATCAAGTCAAAAAGGTTTATAGATCTATATAATCTGATCACAATAATTGTAAAACAAATTAGAATTTAAAAGTTGACTCTTTTAAATACAAAAAATCCTTCCGCTCAAACAATTACTCTTTGAGAAACCCAGTGGCGTAACAAGACAGCGGAAAATCACGTAATCGCCCTTTTTTTAATAGCAAAACACACGTTAAGTATGTTTGCATTGGTCTGGATAGACCTTCTATCAACCTCATGCTACAATATAGAATAATTATATTTCTCAATTTTCATCCCTAAAAATACACTATTTGCCACTGGCTATATATTTGCATAGAGAAATATTTCTCTATGGTTATTTGTTTTTACAAGAGAGCAAAGTGCATCATTTCCTACCGCGGATAGTTTGATCACATATTTATTAGTTACAAATCTGTGGTTGCAAAATGCAAGGAAGGAAATGGCACTTTGCTCTTGAATAATACATATGATTTTTTCTACGAACTCTGTGTTTTACATAAATTTTATTATATTTTCTTGTGCATGACAATTAGAAAATCAAATACGTCAAAATATCATATTTAGATAAGGAAACGTTGTAAAAAATCAAAGTACATGGAACGTTGTCGAGCTTTCAACCTCTTATTTTTAGTGTTTTGATCATGTAGATTTGTAGATCTTGATGGCATACATTTTTTTTATATGTATTTTTTATTTTACTGGACATTTATTTTTTTTGCCACATTTATAACTATATTTGCTTAAATTTTAATTAATGTTTTCAAATCATTTTTGTCTTTTCCTCGAAACTAAAGATTTTTTTACTACTCACTGTGAGGTAAATAGAAAAATTATATTTTATTGTTTGAAGACAAATTCTAAAGAAAAAATATTTCGCCACCTTGAGATTTTGGTGGCGACGCCCATGGAGACACTTATACAAGGTGTCCACCTAGTGCGCGTAAGTCCAATATCTGTTGGTACCTGTCCAGGAAAAACTGAACACCCTGAATATGTAAATATATTTTCATTTTGTGCAGCTCGGGATATTAGACAACCCTGTAGAAAAAAAAATTAAGTTATCTCTTTTATTAACCCAGATATTGGACTTACGCGCACTAGGTGGACACCCTGTATAATCTTTACATTATGTACTTTGCGCAGATATTTCTGTGTTGCGCAGTTGGCCTAATTTATTATTATTCCTAATGGTTTACTTGTACTTGTATATTCTATTTATGGTACAAATAAATATTGTTCATCTAAATACTTATCCTCTTAAAATAGTTTTAAAGATATCAGTGTACTGCGAAAAGTTACATATCTACCATTTTAAGTAATAGATGTTTCTTTTCAATATGATTGATGAAAAGAAAATAAAAAGATGTCAGTCTGAAAAGTTCAGTGGCGCACCCAGAAAAAATCTTGGGGTGTCATACTTGTCCCCCGTCCTAGACAACAACGGGTGAGGAGATAGAAAAATGCATCGCCGCCCATAGTGTTTTTTTGCCTATGTACGTATTATAGGAGTGCGGCCTGGGAGCTGCAAATTAATTGTTTAACTCGATTAATAAATTACTATTAGATAAATTATTATGGTTTTGTACACTATACCATATTGTATAGTATCTATAGGTACCTACATACAATGTACATAATTCTTAAAATAAAGTTCTTCTAAGGTTCTAAAAAAAATTCGTTCTTGGCAATAAAGTCTTATCAGTGTTTTTTAAAGATCTTGAAGAGAGCCATATGGCCCCTTGCCCCTCCATTTGGGTGTGCCACTGGAAAAGTTCAAGCATATCATGAGTACTTATAAGTAAACAAAATTAGACTTTAGTCGCTTCAGTAGCTATAGTTGATGTAACATTTTCGTAATTAATTTGGCTGTATGAATTATTATAAATACTACATGTTTATATAAGTTTCCTTTTTAGTACCTGCTCAAATTTCATAGAGAAAAAATATTACAAAAGTTTAAAGTTTAGTAGTAGGTAGTAATAATTTGACGCAGGCAGTGTATTATGAAGAATACAATATTTTGTCGTGTTTGTCTATTTTTTGAAATTGCCTAAAATTATTATAACTTTAAATCAGTATTTAATAACTATAATTCGAAATAAATGCCTATAGCCTGGCGTTTTACAGCGCTTGACGAGAAAACCCCAGCCGCTAGCCGCTACCAATATAGGATTCAACTTTTACCAGTCCACGTTGAAGTCCACAGGTCGTCGTCATCACCGACGGACTGGCGTGCGAGTGTGAGCTGCAGTGAGCTGTGAGGTGTGGTCAACCAAGTTGATAAATAACTACACCTTTATGTGTCATAAAATCGAATTATTTGCGTGTGAAACCAAAGAGAAAATAAAAATAATTTCAAAATGTTGACGTGCCAAATGATAACGGTCTGCTTTGTTTTTTGCGCTCTACTTTTGGGAACTTGTGAGTATTTAGTTATTAATAATGTTTGTTTGTATTGAGAATACACCTTGAAAAGGAGTACCTGTGTCACCTGCTTTTGTTGTGGCTAGAGACTATAGGTGACCAAGTTTAAGCAAACATGGCGCGCACATTTTGAAGTTTCACAAGTTATTTATTTTATCTGCGAGTTATGTGTTTGTATCGATACAGGGTGTCCGGCATCCGCATGCAGTATAAATGGCAAAGGTATCGCAGTTAGAAAAAATACCCATGAAAAATGTTAAATATATGAGCGTTTATAAATATTGAAGAAGCATAATTTTAAAAACTAGGAATTCAGTATGGGCGGGCGTACATATTCAAAATTATGAGTGATGAATGATTTATTGATGATATACCTAGAGAATATATATAGGGTGTAGTAAAAAATAATAGGTATATATTAATAATACAATAATGTATAATATGTTTCTCACACACATAAATGATTCATAAACACACTTCTTTTTCAAAATATTAGCGGACTTGCGGTAGAGAATCATCAACGAATGTGCGTTCCCCAGGCAAACATTTTACAACGTGCGCCAGGATCTTATGTTCTTCTACTGTCAGGAGGTCCAAAGTGCTAATTTTGAAAAAAAGCTTTAGTTATTCCTATTAAAATATTGTATTTTTTATTAAACTGTCGAAATTGACTACTTTTTGTTCATTATTTATATCCTTACTCACAAAAATGCTTATAACTTAAGAATGGATATGGACCGATTTCAATTTTTCAAAGACTAGTATGCAGAGAATTGAGAGATATTTTAAATGATATGCAACACATCCCACCTTTACCTATCTTTTAAAAAATTGTATTGACAGCGCGTGAGGCGCCATCTTTCATTTTAGGAAAATGAATTTATCGTCAAAAAATAATACATTTTACATGATTCACCCTGTATTTTATCAGAAGTCGATAAACGAATTATTTCAAAAGTTAGTAGGGGGGTACTGACTTTTAGACGCGCACTGTATGTTTTGCAAGGAAATAACTAAATGGATTTTCTTTCATTTTAGAACAGAAATATCGTTTTCAAATTTGGTAAATATATTTTAATCAGCGCATTATTTTATATGCTTGGTACCATAGATATAATATGTCTATGCTTGGTACCCATATCTATGATGGTACTGACGAGGTTTTCATCGCGAGTTGACAATAAGGTATTGACACATACATATTTCAATCAAAGCAAAGGTTTCAATAACAATAAAGTCTGTTGGTTTAAAACGTTTTGCAGTTTCAAATTTTTCTATAAATACCTCTGGAAATGCCATAAAAAAACAGTAGGTATTTTTTTAACATTGCATATAGAAAATTATGTGTTTATGGATTTATATTTGCATCTATAGGTACTTGACAGATTTGGTTTATATTTTGAAAATTGTAAGTATAGTTATGTAAACTTCATAAATTTTTAAGGACATGTATTGTGTACGAGTCTAAAGCTAAACTGCCTATTTATGGTTTTTCTTATTTTTACGATACCAACAGGATAAGAGACACAGGTATATAATTTTAAATCATGCATCAAAATAATCAATCATTTCGGAGCCACATCCTGTATAAATAAATACACTAACTACTTTATTATTTTTGCTGAATCCGCACAAATAACGGAGTCTATAAATAAAACTCCTGGAACTTGAAACGGCCCTTCCAATCTCCTTAAAGTGTATATCAATAGCCCTTCATTTCGTCATTTCAGTGCCACCTTTGTCAATCGATCTTATTTGCATTTAAATACGAACCAAAGGCGCTTTCTAGGTAATGAATATATATTAACTACGAAAATTAAATCAGTATAGAATAGCTAACTATCTCAAAATTGTAGGAACTAATGTGTGTTTTTTCATTATAACGCATTAACAAATGTTCACTTATTTGATCATATTAATTTTAAAATTGATATGAGAGCTCTTATATAGTTTATCGTGAATACGGCAAACCAAAAAGTATTTTTGAAAATATCACGATAGTAGGTATATAAGCTCATCTCTTTCTAAACCCATGTATATATTACCTAATACTACTATAAACCATACGAACGTCCTTCATATCAGATCAGAAAGATGCAGGGACAAGGTGATAAGGATAAGAACTTTCCTTTTAGATAAGTTAGGTACACAAAGTCATTATATTTTGAACAGACCTATATAGAGACATAGCCACTGATCAATTTTGGATACGATGTTGGAACAACCATACCATCCAACCATGGTAGAATCATTCCGACCATGTTGAACGATCATTTAATAATATCTTCATTCTAAATTGAATTTAAAAAAATATTTTCAAAAAATTCATTTTTACCGTTCTTGCAGTTGTTGTTCTATTCTTAATTAGTCTGGTCTAGATCTGATTTACTCATATTTTACAAATTATATTGTACTACATATTTCCCTGTTCACTTTACAAGCATTGACATTTCCGATGATCAAAAGAGAAAATAAAATGTCCGATAATATTTAACCTGTGAAAATTCAATCTGTGCAATTTATGACAGTAACTTTATAAGTTTGATTGTGAAGATGATCCTTTATAGCTGAATAATAAATAACATTTTTATTAATATTGAACACACTTAGGTATACATACCTTGTATTGTAATCATTGTCATTGTCATGTCCTGAAGTATTGTTGAAAATTAATACAGTTATATAGTCAGGTAGTACTTAGGTACAGTTTATCAAAAAATATATACCTATAAAGGTACAAAGTATAATTATTAAAGATCGAAGTACAATAATTGTTGAGATAAAGGTGTGGTGATGGTGATAGCGTGATTTAATTTTGTAAACTAAATGTTTATGCAACAGGAAGCATTTTTGCATGAAAATTACTAACAAAAACAAATAAATACCTAACTTTAGCTAATGAGTAAATAATAAATTTTAAACACCCTTTAGTACTCGCGTGTGAGCTTTTTACTAATGCCAGAAGTCTACTGTATTATTTGTTCAACTTTATATCAGGACGCATTTATATTTTTTGTATATAAAACATGAATTTTCATTTAGCTGTTGCGCTGAACTGTTATCAATGTTCTGGGAGTGATCCTGACAAGCCTTTCCAATGTAACGAGTGGCTCACAAGCGATATAGACATTCAACCAGAGCCTTGTGATAATGTCTACGGTGCCAAATATTGTATAAAACACATTGGCAGATTCGAAGGTATCAAAAACAAAAGGCATAGAGGAGAAACTAATACATACCTACTTACTTAGTGATTAATAATAACATAATATAGCAATAAGTCGAGGAAAGAGGCTGAATTATTTTATATTTATGTTGTACAATTTTAATCTAAATGTTTAAGGAGGTACCTACCCATTTCTTATTAATTGAAAAATTGATATTTTTGTGCAACATAAAACTAGTTAAACCGATTAACTATTAACAACATAATCATTAACTGCTCCTAATAATTTCATATACATATACTTACCTAAATGAAAATAAATAAAGTAAAGTACTCGAGGACAATCCTGCAAAATTGAACATAAATATAAAATTTCAGTTTGAGAACGGTCATTGGTACTAACCACATTACATTACAATTTAATCATTACTTTCACACCTGTTTACTCTAATATCTTTTACTAATTCTACTAATTTTTCTGCTCCGTTTGGAATGGTTTGAATTTTGGGCTTGATAGTAGCTACGGCCCTTTTGTGCTACCAGTGTGCAGCTGCTAACTCCTTAGACTGTTCTGATGGGATGATACACATGGGTGGCATAGAACCTCAAAAATGTGACCATGTTTTTGAGGCTCAGTATTGTATAAAGTCTACTGGTTTGGATGGTATGGTGGATTTTTTTGTAGATGTGTGATCTCACTGTAGTACAAACATAAACACTTAAAAAAGGGTGTTTACTGCATGATATTGATATGCACGTTTTTTTAGTTAGGTACTGCAATGTAGAACATATTTCTTTTGTAACATCATTTTTCTCAAGAATGTGTTCATTTCATGACGCTGATTTGCCATATGCTATAAGAGGCATAGCAAAATACCGATGTAAGCCAATATTAAATAAAAATAATTTAGATATTTTAAAAACTTGTAATTAAAGTAATGGTAGGGTGGAACGTGCCATTTAAATAAAAAGTGTTACATTTTTAATAGGCCAGTCATTGCACAGTTCTGATTTTTTGGAATGTTGTATAGGTATCAATAGTGTAAAACCAAGTTTGCAGCTTCGAAAGACCTGTGCTAACTGCGTGGTGCTCAAAAAACCTTTTTTGTTTCGGACTTTTTTCAATTTTTGGCTTATAACTTCTAAACGGTGCATCCTACGGAAATCGCTCTGTACAATTTGAAAGTAAATAAAATTTACTACAATTTGAGTGTAACCGCAGCTCCAAAGGTCTAATAGGTCCAGAGATACAGCACTTCAAAAATTGGCCATTTTTCAAAAAAAGTTCGAAATTGTTGTTTTAGCCGTCTTGCGGGCCGTATATCGGCTAAAATACTCAGCCCACGAGGAAAGTCATGGGAAATGAAGTTGTAGAACAGTCATTTAGCTTTAATTTAAGCATAAGCGGAACACTGTAGGTCAATAGTTCCCGTGTTATCAGGAAATAACAGAAAATGAAGGAAAATGGGATTTTTCAAGAAATGGAGTCTGACGAATTGCAGGACTTTTGTAAAGGATAAGAAAGACATAACTCAGTGGAAAATGGTTTTATATCATGCAAAATGAAATGGAATTCAATTTATTGCGTAATCAATTTTATAATAAATTACAACGAAATATATGTAATATTAGACTGACCTTTACGCACTTAGCGAGACAGTCGTGTTCTTTTGGAAGGCCCAGGTTCGTCAGACGGCTCTTCTTGGGGCTCCGGAGACTCCTCTGTTGTCTGATTAAATCTACTACTAGATACTATAGTGGTAAAGGGTCGTCGACGTCATGTTCTTCATCCGACTCGGCCATGGCTAAGGGAGGTAGTATTCAGGCAGGTCTTCCCCTGCCTTAACAAAAATGGAAGAGTGCAGTGAAAATGAAAACAGTTAATGGAACAAACTATAACATATGATACATCATTGAACTCACAAGGAAAAATGCTGTCAAGTGATGTAAAAATATTAATGGAGCCGTATTAGAAAAAATGAAGTTGAAGATGGTTCTGAAGAGACGAAACGTTACTTGAAAAAAGTGTTTACGCCATTCGATATAGAGCATAAAAAATAATATGAGAAAGTGTGTATATAATAATTGCTATGAGAAAGTGTCCTTTTTATTTCACCAGCTCTTCAAACAAGCCTGGAATTTTACAAAAATGAATTTCCAAAATTTCGATTTTTAGCCTTGATTTTTTTGAGGCATATTATTGGTCACCAGATTGCACAACTTTTGCCCCAATTTAACCTAGTCTATATCTAACGGTTTCTAAGAAACCAATGTTTTCCAATCCAATTTGAAACACGCTATATATACACATATGGCAATGGTAGACTTACAAAGCTGTTTGTAATGCGTAAGACGAAAAAGATATGTGAATTGTTAAAGTTAGAGGGAGATATAGATAATCGCGCTGTTGTCAATTTGATGACATTGATGACTGTTGAAAAAGTCACTACCGCCCCGTGTACAATAGTGGGGGCAATCGAGAGGGAGGACCGAGCGAGAGGTCCATGTAACATCTAACATCGAACAGGCTGTGGGGGCTGGGTATCGATGCGCGCGCAACTGTTGCCCGCTTTAAGGGATTGCTGGTAGGGATGTCTTTCTAAGAGGGACATGAGTGTGGCATCAATGTAATATATTGCACTCTCTTTAACATTCTTAAAAATATAAGTTACTTTATCTGGCCCACGGGTTTTACGCTTGTAAGTCTACCATTGCCATATCTGTATACTTGTTACTGGTATTCATGAAAATTATCTATTTGTTAAAATGGGATCTTTAACACACTCTAACGATTCTGGCTATTGTGTTTTTGATTTTATTCGCACCAATGGCTTGGCATAATTATCAGTAGACACAGTTGGTGAGCACACAGCTTATCTGCCTTTCATTTGGATCAGTAGGTATATATGCCACCGAACAACATAGGTGTATGATGAATGTATGAATAATAGGTATAATGCTATATGAATGTATAAATAAATGTATGGAGCTTTACAGTAATTGTATGCTTTTTCAGTATGTGCCGAATGTGATAATGTACCAAATGATGAAAGTTTTTTCTATTTTGCTTTAATAATTATAATTATTATTTGATATAAACTGAAAACTAAATGTTTATTATGTGTTACTTTGGGTTATACAGAATACAGGGTGTATTTAAATGAAGGGGCACACGTGTGATACCAGACCATTATGAGGCTAAAATATGACGATTGGGCTTAACATACCTTAGTAGCTACGTTTCCAAGTTACAAGTCTTCTACAGTTGAAAATAAAATTATTTTTTTTAATAGTGTTGTTCAGAACTTCACAATGTAATCATTCATGGTATCACCATATATACTGAATTTATATAATAATATCATAGGAGGTTCAGTTTCTTAGAAACCGTAACTAAAAATATAAAAATCAATAAGAAAAAATAAGAAAATAAATTATACAAATTTGTATTATCACGTAATATATTTCTCGATATTGTAACAGCCCGTCTTATTATAATATAATATTTCTTTTCCCCAAACCGGGGCGGTGGCCGTTCGAAATAATCTAATATATACAAATCACGAAACAGTGTTTTGTAAAGTTGTACATTTAGTAAGTAACTAATTTGAGTTAGGCAAACTTCGACTTTCTAGAGAAAGTCGAACTCTAGTGCTTTCCCGCACTATAGATAGTGCGGGAAAAATTTTCCCGTGCGCAAATCACTGACACAATAACAAAAATCTAATAACCGAACTCGTTTCTATATCAACATTCCCTCGTCATGATACTTGATTCACATTTTCGAAATTCACAATAAAAATAAAATTCACAAATAAAAAATTATGATAAATATAGTAATTTGAGCTATTTTCAAAACACTATTAAAAAAAATCATGTGTCCAACTCGTAGGAAAAGTCTCTTTTCCGTATATCGCGTATTTTTTATCTCGGATGGCGCCTATCCATCAAAAAACCTACGCCTGATGCGGAAAAAAGTTACTTTTCCTAACATATTGCACAAATAGCTATTTTTCAGTTTGTCTACGAAACTAATGAATAATAATAAATTATTTTCAGATTTAGCAGATGATACTAGGGCACACTATATATGGTGTGAGTTTACATTTTAGTTTAATTACCCTGTAATTTAATGTATAGTTTCAGTGGCGTCCTTCTAGTATTGCGTGCCCGTTTCCCGAATAAAAAAATTACGCCACTGCCTAAATTAAAAAATATGATTTTATTGAACCTCACAATCTATTTAGGTAGGTACTAAAAAAAAAATTTTTTTACTTTTTCTCGAAAAGTACAGGGTGGGCCGTATAAGAGTGCGTATCCCCTTATCTCAGAAACTATGTGAGATAGAAAAAAAAGTTTTATATAAATGTTGTTTACGTTAAAGATGTCGGTATTTTTTTAATATAGTTATATTTGTAGCTCTTCAATATACAGGGTGATGAACTAAACTTATCTTTTTTTAAATGGAACACCCTGTATATTATTACATTTTTGAAAAGCTCTTCAAAAGACTTGTTCAACGATATATAATATGATGGGTCTGTAGTAAGTTATAACTTATATTGCCATCTCTTTTAAATTTGATACAAATATTTAGAATCGTATGAATATCTGGCAGTTATCTTAAATGATATTTTCTTACATAATCTCTCAATGTTAAAGCTGGACTTTTGTGATTAAATATATAACATTCTATTAAGCCTACTTTTTCTTGCAGAGAATACATTACATACAAACATGCATAACTTATGTGTCAATTCCTGAAGAGAAACGCAGATTAATCCAAAACGGTGTGTCGTAGACCCCTGATATTATATATCAATAAACTCGTCTTTGCAACGACTTTCAGGAAATGTAATAAAATACAGGGTGTTCCATTTAAAAAAATCATGAAAAATTAAATTTCACGAAACTTGGCATCACTGTTGCAATTTTTTTTATTTTAGTATTAGACAGAAGTTTCATAAAATAGACCAAATTAGAATTTCTTGGCCCAAATTACAGCTTATCACCTCAATGAGTAACTTTTCTAGCTCGCTATAAATATTAACCTTTTCCTGAAGATACCAGCAGACTAGCTGACCAGCAGACTCCGAAACGGTGGGCTACAGACCCATCATATTATATATCGTTGAACAAGTCTTTTGAAGAGCTTTTCAAAAATGTAATAATATACAGGGTGTTCCATTTAAAAAAAGATAAGTTTAGTTCATCACCCTGTATATTGAAGAGCTACAAATATAACTATATTAAAAAAATACCGACATCTTTAACGCAAACAACATTTATATAAAACTTTTTTTCTATCTCACATAGTTTCTGAGATAAGGGGATACGCACTCTTATACGGCCCACACTGTACATAGTATTGCCGTAAATCCAACATTTCTAAAAGGTGTCGATTCATGGAAAAATGTTGTGCATTTTTTCGAGAAGAAATCGTTTTTAGTAAATCGATTGTGAAATTCAATAATGTCATGTTTTTAATTTAGCAAGTGGCGTAACATTTTTTATTTCCAAAAGGGAGTCACGACGTAATACTAGTAGCACGCCACTTTACATATTAAATTAACATTTTGTTTTTGTTATACTATAGAGCACTACCACTCCTGGGTATCCTCTGCTAAATTTGAAAGCATTATCTTTATTTATTAGTTTCAGAATCAGAAAAAATGCTTTATTATTTTCAACTATAACTGTATCAACAACCTGTATCTTAAAAACGAAGGAACTGGTATCATTTTGTGCTCTTTCATTTAAATACATAGAGTGTAAATAATTATTTTTAAGGCCGTTTTATATTAGTCAATTTTCATAAAAGTTGCCTAATGTAAAATTCGCTTTTACATCTGAAGGAATGTAACTTTTGTGTCACGTGGCGCATTACTCATTCATTATCATCAATATATAACATCATTGCATGTATTAACTATTTTAATATACTAATTTATAATTGTAGACATAGGAAAAGTATATTGTAAATGTTAAAACCCCTGATGAAAACGTTACAATATTAAGGTATTGCTGCGGGATGTTTCACTAATTTTTAATAAGTCTGTTTTCTCATAGCTGCGAAATTCCAGAATTTTTTATAAAATTTGCCGTGTCATTAGCAGAGGCGTAGATATTGAATATTTGAGGGGAGACCCGTTAGAAAGCATGTTGTTCATGTTTGTAAAAACAATTACCCACTGCATATTCAACAGTGTCAATGATTTGTTAGGACATTTACTTTTTGTAAAAAAATCGATGCGTGTCCCCCAGCCTTTCATCTACGCGACCGATTTTTAGCGAAGTTATGATTATTTTCTGGAAGATCCTCTTACCTATGGCAGGTTGTATATTACACAGGTGCCATCGCAACATGTATACGAGTACCTACAGTAAAAATTACGGATGTGTTTTAAAGTATTTTTTTAATATTTCTCAAGAAATAGTCAATTTCGGATACTTATGATGACAGAAGATTGTTATGTTTTCATGCAAGCAACACATTTACAATAAACTTACAGTATTGCATGATTTAAGTGGCCAATAATGTTTAAGTGCAGAAATCACAAAAAAGTGTCTTGTAATTTTTTTTTTAAATAGCACATCCCAAACGGTAGAACGTATAACTTTGCAAACAGTTTACTCTTACTCTTACATCCTCTATTATTTTTTATTGGTTTGTATCGACTTTTCCATCATTAATTTTTGCCAATTTGTATAACGTTTCAGCGCCTAGTTCAAGAAGGCACCATTTTTATGTATTAAACACAATGTAGAGGTCATTTAAACTTTGCAATATTGAACGTTATACCTATATCTGTATACCTACCTAAATATACAGTTAGAGATTACTAGTTTTATTAATTGAACTTATATATTTTAGGAGGTATCGGTGCCAAAAGGTTCTGCTCATCATTGGACCTGGGAAATTATTGCAATTACGTGCAGCAGCCGGGTGACATATTGAACTACAGAACTTGCGTGTATACTTGTTCAGGAGATGGCTGTAATCCCTCAGCAATGGTAAAACCCAACTACACTCTGATCTTGGCGTTAGGATTCCTCATTTTGAAATTTGTTCATCAGTTAATGAGATAGAATCTGCAGGAAACTGTAGATTGCTGAATTTGTCACATATTTGTAAGGCGGCTCTTTCAGGGTCACATTTCCACGTGACCTTGAATTACTACGTAACATTACTTTTAGGCCTCATCATATTTATATAAAGGAAGTATCATGAAAATATACCGTGTAAACACCGTTTGTCAAAGTTCGCTACTATGTGTGTATCTAGTTGTAGCCCATGAACGAAGTGTGAAAGTAGTGTTCGAGAAGTGGGCCGAAATAAGTGTCTCTTTCAAATTAGATTTTACGAACCGTGCGTGCTCGCCTTAAATGTTATCAAGCAAAAACGCCGAGTAAAACTGACTGGTATGGCATGCATTAATTTTGGAATATCATTTCATATTTGTATTAATGTGTTAAGTTTTTTATGAATAGTAGAGTATTTGCGACCAAATGTAGATGTAAGCCGTAATTACGTTTATATTCTCTTGACAATGTACACCTATGAAAATAAAAAAATAATAATTATGTATATACAGGGTCTCTACTTCTATTTATGTTCATATCCATACAACCCATGATACAACTACACTGATATGCCTATGCGCATGGAGGCGTGGTCTATCGATGAGCGTGACGTCAGTTATGATACAAAATTAAATAAAATACTTGTAAACAAAGATAACAAAATAAAATAAACGTCGATTAGGGAATTATAATACACGATTCATACAGGAAAACTAAAATAATAGTTGATTAATATTAATCTTTCTTATTTTAATTCAAACCGCATTCTGTGTACCGATCTACCTACCGAATATAATTCTAACCTAAATTTTACAATTTGAAGAGATAATAAGAAGCACTACTGTAAATAAATACCACCCTATAATATAAAAATGAAAACTTGATAACCCTCGGGCCTCACAATTATAATAATACGGGAATACAATTGACAAACACGAAAATAATTATATCACTGACAGTCATGCTGACAGTAAGGTATTTGAATTTTCGCCATTTTTGCATCAAGAATGACGTCATGCGCAGAACAAACGAAATTTGGTCAAGTTATGAGCATATCAGTGTAGTTGTATCATGATACAACCTTCATTTTCCAAGATAATCGATTGAACTTTTTTTGTTTCAAAGGCCATTAAAAACTGCTTTTTTGACCCTATACTACCGCTTTTAAGACGAACATGCAAGACTTGCTGCGATTTTTTTTATACCACCAAAATTCAACATATAACCGCATTTAGGGATTTTTTTATTTAAAATCTGAGAATCACTTAAATTAAATTTAAGTGATTCCATATAACATACTGCTGTTCTGATATAATTTATTCAATATTGTGTAGAAAGAAACGCCCTGTATATTTTTTGTTCAAATTTTGCATATGGGAGTTTTAAGGGGTCCTGATTAACGCTATGGTGTCAGATTTTAAATAAAAAAATCCCTAAACGGTTATATTGAATTTCGGCGGTATAAAAAAATCGCAGCAGGCCCTGCAGTTCGTCTTAAAAACGATAGTAGGGCCAAAAGAATCAGTTTTTAATTCCCTTTGATACAAAAAAATTTTAATCGATTATCTCGGAAATAAAGCAGGTTTTATGGATTTGTACATAAGTAGAAGTAGACACCCTGTATATATCGAAACTCGGAAAGGAGCACGGAATTCAGCATCAAGTGACTATCCCTCCCTTCAAACCTTCGATCTAGCAATGACAATAATACTCAATACACAGCTCACCCCCAAAATTATATTTGCTCCACCCCCCAAAATTATTTTGGGTGCACCACTGAATTGAATAATTATTTCTTCATCCTGTGAAGTGGAAATATGCATTTTTTGTTAAAAATTAAAAAATAAGAGCCATTACAAAAATTGAAAATGGTCTTATGGAAACCATATACTTAACCATATAGAAAATGGGTCTTATACCATTTGCCTTGAAAAAATGAGATTAATAAGCCTAATCAATCATATAGAATTCCGTACTCCTGAGTCTGGTTATTTTGTGTACAATTGGCGTAAGTTTTTAGTATTATCAAAATTTACAGAATAATTCTGTAAACTTTGCTATTATAAGTTTTCATGAGGTTTTTTTATTTTGTACATATATTAAAGAGCGATTATAATAGGTTAATATTTTAATTGAAAAATATTTACCTGCGTTATATTTTTTTTACCTAAAATTAAATAGAATAAATATATTTATAAACCTGGATCACTGTTGTCTATATTTTTTTTAGTAATTAACAATTAATTACAAGCTTCCTTTCTTCCTCTTCCTGCAAATTGGTATTTATCTAGCAGCCCGGCAAATCTGATAGATAAATTATAATTATGAAGAAAATATTAAGAAGAAAATAAGAAGTTATGTTGAAACAAATTTAATAAGACGCGTCAGCCTAAGCTCTGTGGCCAAAATTATTATATAGACTCTCATTGCCAGCATATAGAGTCGTTTGTAGGTGAAGTGTACAGGCATCACGATTCCATAGGCGTGCTTATTGAAAGAAAAGGCTAAATTTTCAAAAATATAAGAAAATTACTAACATTTTACTTTAAACAGGGTGTTACAGAAAAGTGTTGCTAAACTTTAGGGCAGGGGGTTATAGAGGACCTCAAACATAAAACTTTTGCTTATAAACCCCTTTTCAAAAATGAGCGGGCTACTGAAGTAATTTTTGTTCCAAAATTTTGTTTGGCTGGTTTAAACTAATGGGTTTTACTTCTTTTTCTTTTTTGTTAGAAGTAGCTAAAAAATGCAAAAAATAATATCTGTATTGATAATTTTGTATCACAACCACACTGCCTAACAACCAAGCAGTTAAAAATTTGTTTTGGTGCATTACTGAAAACGTCAGTTGATAAGTACCTTTCCGTCAAAGTGTCAACACAATAGTTTTATGTTTTGAGGTCCTCTACTATCCCCTAAAGTTTAGGCAACACCTTGCTGAAACACACTATATATCATTTAGTCCAGTAGTTTCCATACTTGCAAAAAGAATCGTAAAAACAATGTAACAACACACGGTCGTTACTTGTACAAAAACTTGGATGTTTTCGACATAAGTGTGCATGCTCCTGCTCCAATTTTTGACCTAACATAACACCTTAATTATATAGTCCTTACTATAGAAGTATGTGATATAGAGACCAAGAAATTATAGTCTCGATTACTATACGTAGCGACGGGCACATTAATTGTCTATACACAATCCTTGTATCAATTGCGAATATTTTTTAAGGTAAATAGTAGGAGCGCTGTGATGTTACTCTTTATTATTTGGACATATAGAAGTTTAATGTAAAGGTGCTGATGTGGCTTGCATATTTTATCGGGCATATTCGTTAGGTCGTCTCCCTGAATGAAACCAAAGTTCTTACAATACAACTGATCTAAAAATCAAATTTGGTTCAGTAGTATCATTGTAATAATCTAACATAAATTGTGTATGTTAGATTGTATGTAATTTTTGGAAATTCAAAATCAAAGCCATTGGAAACCTCGAAGATGAGTAGTATTAATACCTTTGCAGGAAACGTAAATTTCAGGAAATCGGGATTAGTTAAATTACTCGTACAGAATTCTTGCTTCCCGAGTGTTCGTATGGGTAAAGTACAAAAATACCTAAATATGGTTAGATCAAAATAAAGACAATGAAATTATGTGAGTTTTTATTTTTCCTGTTCTGATTAAAATACATGATAAATTCTTACAAAAGCAAAGTTTAAACAAAGATCCCAAGCAAGCTGATTTTCAAGATTTATTTTCTCACACTAGTTTTTCTTATAGTTTTAAATAATAATAAGAAAAAAATTGATTACACAAACTAAATCAAATAACTTGTCGTACAATTTGTCTTCACACAATTTTTATTGAAAATTAAACAGTTAGGTCGGAAAGAAATGTCAATATACTTTGCAGATCAAACTTGTTATAAGAAAATAAATTTAGACAATCGTTACATTTAAAGCAAGGTCCTTTGATTCTAGTTAAGATATGTCACATAAAGAATTTATACATTTCTACTATACATATACAAATACAAAAATAGACAATCCTAATGTTATCATAAGTAAGTAATACTGTTGTGCAATTTTCTATAACCTATTAAAATTAACATATGGGCTACCTACCTTTAACGATACATTTACATTCATTATTTATTTTGCTTCTGGAAATCCATTTCTTATACCAAAATTTATTCTGGCAAATGTCACGTTTGAATTTGACGCAAATAGAATTTGTTTACATATTCGGGAAATTTTGAAGCAAGAAAATTTAAATCATGCAGATTCCCAAAACAAGCGAAATGTGATCTATAATTTCATAGTACAGTTTCTAATTCATCTGAATGTATGCCCCATTTACTTGATAATCCAGTATTTTTCGCATAATTAAAAAACCTTTAAATTTTTATTCGTTTCTTAGTTGTAAAACTATTTGACCAGTGATATTAATTTTTTAGGGCATTTGTTTAAATCTAGGTACTTAAGCTTGCAGAACAGTTAATCTGTGCAAGCGAAAATTTCGTGGTTAATCTTGGTCAAAATAACAAATTCAAAATCTTGAAAGTGTTTTAAAAATACTTTTGCTGCATTCATTTATTCTGAACCTGAAATTTTGTCTTCAATTATGGTCTCAAGCACTACAATTATTCCATTCATTGACAACCAAACTTAGAATCTTTGAAAACGTATGTATATAGGCGTGTTTCAACAGACATTGGTATTCTTTTCGCGACTATTTTATCAACAACACAACCTCGTTTTGGGGATCGATGAAAATAAGTCAGTACACTTGATAAAGTACAGAAAAAAATAGGCTTTTATCGATTTGTTTAACGCCATCTTGAGCAACGCGTTTCAAGTAGTGATAAAACAAATTATTAAAGGGAATCATTATTATCTATCTCTATTAGGTTAATTTTATAACAAAAGACTTAATATTTATTATATGGTATACGGGTGGTTGGTGATACAGCGTGACGAGAAAATATAGAAATAAGTACGCTAATAATACTAAATATTATTTCAGATTTAGAAAAGATAATTTTAATAATTAGAAGTTAGTAAAAAAACTATTTATTTACGTTAATAATAGTATTAAAAAGGTATATTATACTTTTATAAAAAATGTACAATGAGGCCCAGCCTCAGTTGTTTCAGTTGCTCAGTTAAGTCTTCAAGTATAAGTATAGGTATTCCTTAAGTGGATGGCTTATCCAATTAAATGCGTTAAATGGCAGATCCGTCTGCCTTACAAAGTGGTCTATCAGCTGTATGGGCAAAGTGATCTAATTTTGAACTAAATACTAGCTCATTCATTAGTATGACCACATATTAATCAATCTTGTATGAGTTAATTTCCGCAATTAACCACCTGGGTTATCTACTTAATGCAACCTAGTTCTGTGGAATGTCAATTACTGACAATAGTATCAATTTAAACTACATCGACATCTATGACATCGACAAATGTCAAAATGAATTTTGGTGAAATAGACTTAAATACTAATTATTTCACAATTCTGCCCACGGATTCTTATTTCATAACTAATACTAACTGATAGTTGTGTTGTACTTTAAAATTATTTGTGACATAGTAATTTTTTTTGTCTGATTTACCAACACAGGTAATCGAGGAATGAGAACCTAACTATTGAGCTAACTGAACATAAATGTTATATCAAACATCAAAAAACACAAAATACTGCACACAGGTATTAATTGCACATTGAATTTCAGTTGAGGAGTAACTAAAATGTGTTAATTATTACTGAATGCTGAATATCTAAGTAAAAGCTAAATTGAAATCAACAGATTTCGCTTTGACTTAAAATTTTAGTTTTGTGCCAAATATGGTAGATACTTTGTTAATTTGAAGTTGTCTCTGGCCTCTAAAACTTTCCTGAATTTATGACCATCACTTCATTTTTGGAGTCTGAATACAAATCATTCAATTTTTTAATGATTCATTCGTAAATCATTTCATTTTTCATACTATATTTATATACCAATAATATAGAGGACAACTTTGATCAGTTGAATTTTCCACTGAAAATTACGGGAAAAGATACAAATAGATTATTAGAATAAAATACTACTTGAGCTCGAGTTTGAACTTCAAATTTTAAATTAAACTGAAAATTAATATAGGCATAATTTCTAATATGTTTGGAAATGCATCAGTAATGGTGTCGGGTAAAAAAGTTTTAATCACTTTCACATCGTTTTTCACAAAAAAAATATTTAGCATCTTTCTAATTTCTGTAATGTTTCAGTAACACTATTTTCCGACATAAATAAAATTAAACATCATTTAAATTGGATAACTTCTAGTTCTATTTTTTATTCATGCATATGTACATAAATGAGGATGATCAGAACTCACAACATTCAATGTATTTGCTAACAAAAAACAGTTCATCATTTCTGAAATGATTCATTGTTGTTGGGATATTCCCATATGAGAATTTTTCCTTCTTCTCCAATACGACTACTTCACAAATTTTCTGTGATATATATTTGAATGTTGTCTTTGTTTCTGGCTGAAAAATTTGTTTCAACACTGTCTTCAATAATTTTAGTTTAATTTCTAATTGAAAAACTATTTTTTTTAAATACTTCTATTAGCTGTTGTGCAGTGGCGGCTGGTGAAATTTGGGAATGGGGGGCACAGGGGGAAAAAATGCGTCGCAGGCGAAAATTTTGCATTTTTCAAGGTCAAACACCTTAAAATTAAAAATTAGAAATTTGTGGAGCTAAAATATTTGCTTGAAGAAATAGGTTTCGTTAGGCAAATATCCCCTTTTTTGATGCGATTGTCAGAAATATGGAAAAATTATTTAAAATAATATTTAAATCGGTTCAAAAAAAGTATACATGTCAGAAAAATGGCAGGCGAAACTTCTGTTTTCTGCTAGACCAGAAAAAGCACAGATAGATAAAAAAAAAATAATAAAACCCATTTAAGTACTTAACCCAAACCCTAACAAATCGGTGTGCTTAGGTACCTTACAATCTGCAACCACCCGCTCGTCCATCGAAAACTAAACTTAGTAACTTTTAAAATGAAACTCTATTCTTCTTGACTTATCATTTGCAAAATGTTCGATAACGTGTTCGTTAAAATCAGTCATAGTGTTTACTAAATTTTTCTCGATGGAAAGCATTGCTAGAGCACATAACCTTTCTTGTGACATCGTGTTTCTTAAAAATGTTTTTATTCGCTTAAGTGTTGAGAAGCAGCGTTCACTTTCGACTGTAGTCATAGGAATTGTGCACAATATAGTTAATAGTTCAATCGATTTCGAAAACGTCGTAAGTAAATTATTTTTATTTAACATTTGTAATAAAGCAACCACACCACTATGTTGTATGAAATCATCTCTAGAATACATTATATACAGCTCATTTTTTAATTTTGTAATGTTGATCTTTGGAAATAAGGCACACACTGTTTTAATATGTTCCAGAGGAAAAACTATTCTATAGTTGTTAAATTTCTCCTTTTCAAACAAATTGGCTATAGTAAAAAAATCAGTAAATTGAAATCTCTCACGTACGTTCATTAATATGATGGGGTATTCCCATCTCTAGTACTCTGTACCGTCTGGTCGCCGGGGCAGTGTCCATTCAATGACGTAACAGAACGCATTAGAAAAGACGCGCTGGAAAAATAGAAGCTGTGTATCCTTTTCTTGCGCATGCAAATAGAAAAGAAAAAAGAACAGGCACACAGCGGCCGTGCCCAGCCCAGTCCACAGACGGTGAAGCGTGAAGCGGTCTAGACGCTAGACAGATATGTATGCACCAAATGATTCAATATTCATGATGAAAAATTAATAAAAAAATCCACCAAATTATAATAATTATAAAAGTTTATAAAATATCACAACATTCACAAGTCTTATGTGCTTACGCATAGGGCACGTGCCATTGTGCCCATTATGACTAGTCGCCACTGCTGTTG
This sequence comes from Pogonocherus hispidulus, assembly GCA_963924545.1. NCBI lineage: Eukaryota > Metazoa > Arthropoda > Insecta > Coleoptera > Cerambycidae > Pogonocherus > Pogonocherus hispidulus. The sequence continues at coordinate 15,333,210 of OZ004700.1, forward strand.
TGTAGGTTAGGTTAGGTTAGGTTCAAAAGTGAGTGGGCCGAAAACCAGACCCTCCACCGCGACCATGTGGTCTATTGTGGCTCACACCTACTTATATTTCACCCAACAGGTCCAGCTGTTGTGTAACTCTTTTAAAATATTACAACCTTTACAAGTAAGCTAGATTACAGATATATTAATGGAAAAATGTTTTAGTATGCCGAGATGCTGCTTCTTCGCATTAAGAAGTTAAGCTGATATGCATATCAATGACAATAATATGTGCCCGATATTTCTAATTAATCTGTCTGTATATTGCCTATAGGACCACTCATAATATTTGTAGCATCTCAAACGATTGAGTACTTAATTTTCGCCGCATTGCAATGATTAAAGGGTTCATTCCTTCTTTGGTACAGTTCATTATCATATTCACGGTTCTTTCTCCAATTCTTTTAAATCTCTATAAGTTCTCATAAACTTTGCCACTCTAGACATATCTAAATACCTATAATACAAGTAGACATATATTTGTTACATATGTCATCAAAAATCAAAACTTTCAATTCGTTTGGAAATTTCTTCTCTGTAAACAACCACATAAAATCTCTCAATGTGAAATAAAGATCCAATATAGCAGAAAAATCCACCAATTACCGAATGCTTTCTAACTTCCCCATGGTGCTATACTATGCTGTCAATATGCAGAATTAAGTTGTTATAATTAGAGCTGGAATATTGTAATTGATGTTTCCATGTAAGAAGTGGCGAGGGTGTCTGTCAGTTTGTTGCTGATAGTGATGTATTAATTGGTACATGTTGACCTCTATGAGGTCGACATTAGTGTGATTATTACAACGCCAAAATTGCTAACACGTCGAAATACGCAACACGGGTTGTCTTTACAATGACATTTAATCTCATTAACTATTTTATACCACAGTTAACATATTGCAACGCCACAGAGTACTGAAAAAGTTTATACTTCGCCAAGGAACACTTCATATTATTTCTTTTTTTAGTAGATTATACAAATCTCAAATTTTTTACATAATTAAAGCGACATAAAACTTAAGTACATAACTTAACCATATACGTAATTGTTTCTCCAATAATACCGTGTATAATTTCTTTTATTTTTATTTTTTCCTTCAGAGGAAGTCTTTTCAATGTAAAACAACACTATTTATACACATTAACTAGAAAATCTGTAGCCCAAATCTAAAGAAAGACGAAGCGATGTAAACAAGCACAGCGACGGTGGTGGGCAAAGTACGGTCGGCCCAGGCCACGCCTTTGTCTTCTGTTCCCTCCGGCGGGCGCGGTGGCCAGCGGGTAGCTATTACAACCACAGCTTGACCGACATTCGCTATCGCTCTCGCACTGAGAAGAGAAGTCAGAGTTGGACGTATAATATTTGTAGTTATCGTAAATGCGCGATAACGGTGCCGTATTAAAAACTCTTGAAACATTTTATAAATAACTTTTGAAATAGACATGAATAAAACGGTAATTATGTACATATTATGTTTATTACACATTCATTATTTACAAAAATAAAAATAGACAATACTTTACAATGAGGTAGGTACATGCACGTATAATAAATAATAATAAAAAATCTTTATTGTCTTCTTACCGAAAAAAGAAAGAAACACAAACGGTAAAAATTTGGCATTGCCGTTCTTCCATTCCGCCTATATAAATTTTCAAAATTGACGCTTGGCTTGGCTTTTATGAAGTGTGTCCAATTTGTCCAAAAGGTCTTCCCTATTGGCATTCATTAGCCATAAAAAAAATAATATTTTTAAAAATTAGTTAAAATTATTTTTAAACACACCGCAAAACATTAGCAAAAAAAATTTACACTCGACTACTTGCGCAGTACTGTTCTATAATTTTGTTTTTCCTAAAACTAAAATATAACAGCTGGCCAACTTTTAAACGAAATTCATTAAATCTTAAATTGGAGTGATTGTTGATTGTATAAACCATATTATTGGCTGTCTATGAATGAACTTCCTAAATTAAGTTAACTTAGATACTAAATTACATTTATGTATAACACATTTTTATCTACTTACCGATCGGGTTGTTTAGGAAGGGTAAAAAAGCTCTTATTACAATTATAGCTTTTATTATTGCAGTTTTTAGTTGCACATACGTTTCCTGCTTTTCTATTACTTATTATCACTAATGAAAAAAGGAACACTATAGAAAACAAAACAATAAAAAAGCACAATAAATAAACACAAAAACATTACACTCAAAATAAATTCCCAAGAATAACTACGTCGCTGGCTTAATCGATAATCAACACGAAGTGATTTCCCTATTTCGGTTCGAAACGCTCGCCACTATGCTGTTCTCTTCTCAGAGGCGGGCCTAAGAAGTAGCGCGTGGATCGGCGCAAACCATTCCTGTCAAGAGAGCGAGCGTACCCTTTGCACTTAGCTGGGCGGTGACTCTACGTCTACCACAACATGCATGCCTTTCACCCATTCGCTGAGGACTCTCTGTTTATCACATTGTTACCTACATCGCTTCGTTCCTCTTTAGATTTCGGCTAAATATTTTTTAGTTAATTTGTATATAAGAAATATAATGTAATTTCTACTAGGAGACATATGCAGCCTTAAAGCTTTAAGGCAAATAAATTAACCATAAAATAAAGTGTACCTCCTAAAAAAATTATGCCATAATTATTAGTACAAAGCAAAATGAAAGTAGGGAGCCATTCAAATATTTCAAACAATTCCCCCAGAAAAGATATGATATTCTGATGACTATTCAGATACTCCAGAAATGAATGAGTGCCTGAGAAAATATTTACTTTTGTCTCAATAACATTCAGGTTAATGAACATGTGCAACTATTTTATTATGCTGTAAGATGAGCAACACAAATTGCCACAGAACTTAAATATTATTTTTGTGTATATTTTGGCATTAAGTTTCGATTTATGCCTAAACTGAAATTGTTAAGCTTAAGCAGGATCATATTTGCAAATGCTATAAATGCTAGCAAAAATTGTTTTCGAAGGATCACTCCCCGAAGATATTCCAATGTATAGCTGACACAAGTAGTATTATATATACGTATACATAACCCAACAAACACCAAAAAAAGTAAATTAAAATTAAAAATTAACCTAAACTGTATTATCACATTCGAATAAAAAAACGTCAAAAAACATTACATGTAAAAATATTTGGTAACATTACATAAACTTAATAATAATAAAAAAAGGGTAATACTAAACTTAATAAATAACTATAAAATATATAATAATATACATAAAAATTAATATACAAGTACACAAAAAAGATTAAAATCCAATAAAATGGAAAAATTATACCTTGTCGCTACCTAACTTCCCTTGCAACTTTCTAACATGTTCCTCTAATTCTTTGACACGTTGTTCACTATTCACTAGCTGTTTTTTCAACTTCCTGATCTCCTCCGACTGCGACTGATATGCCCGTCGCAGCTGAAACAAAACCAATTCTCAGAAATACACATTCAGTTGATAAAATTTAACATTTAAATAATTCAATCCCTGTATTAATGTTTAAAGTTGCTGCTGAATTACAATTTGATAGTTGTTTTTCACTTTTTCCTGTTTGGTCTGTAAAAATATAAGGTGATTCTTGACCTATATGCATAAACTTGGGAAATCATAGCTGAGAACAAATAATGACTAAGTAATAATAAAAAAAAACTATAAAACATTTTTAGTTTCGGAAATAATTTAAAAGAAATGTTTACAAAAATTTATCATGTGAATTTTTTTGTTTATAAAAACTAAAAAGTAAAGAAGCCAGGACGCGATATGTTTGGTATTTCTAGCAGTTATCAATTGTCGCTGTATTCGAGTTTATTTTCACGCGATTAGTATAAAAGTATGACGCATAATTCCTCAAACGAAGATACTTATGGACATGAGACTAGCATACGGAGCATTACATGAAATTCAGGTTCTTTTATTTTTATTTGAAATAAATTTGTATATCCGAAACTAAAAATGTTTTACTATATTTTTTTTTCGTTAGTCATTATTTGTCCTCAGCTAAAATTTCCAAGCTTATGCGTATAAGTTAAGAATCACCCTGTATGTGTTTGGAAATTGAGATGTACAATTATTAACCAAACAAAAAAAAACAAATAATCTAAGTTTCCATAAAATTTCCTCCGGGGAATAAATAATTCAGATTTAAAATTTAAATAATAAAAGCAAACATTTTAATTATATCACTTACATCATTTTCAGTTAAAATATTGTCCCCAATGCTATTAATTTCCTTGATCAAAGGAATATCCTTGTTGTTAACAGCCACATGACTGAATCTCTGCTGTAATTGTTGGAACTTAGTCGTTTGATTATTTGTAGTCTTCTGACTCTTCTCTATAATCATGTCCTTAGGTCTGTAGTCAGGAACAGTCTCAGTGGACAAAAAGGCAAATTTCCTCTTGTTATTGTCGATGGAAGATGGATCTTGCACTTTCGAGTGGCGTTGTTTGATTGAGGTTATGTTAAGAGTATTGTTTTGTTCGCCTAAAAAGAAGTACGGTATTATTCGCAATGGGTAAAATATAAAAAACATACCTATATTCATAGGCATAAGTAAAGGCATTGCATTGGCCCCCTTGATCCATTCTTGAGCAGAAAGAGCTGGTTTTGGAGCGGCAGTATCCGGATATAAGTCTTCGTGAAATTGGTCAGTTCGACGAGGTACTATCATGCTTATCGGTTCGCACAGTCCTTTGGTTGCATGGAGTTTGTAGAAACGGAAAACTTCACAGTGCGAGGTTTTTAAAGCACGTTTTGGCATAAAACCAAGTCCTCTCTAAAAATTAAAGAAAAGGCAACTGTAAAATCCAAATTAAACAAATATACAGGGTTATTCAGAACTCATCTCTAAAACTTTGAGGATATGTGCATCCTTAAATAAGAAATCAATATCACCAAAAAAATTTATAATAAAAGGCTTAGGATTTCCCGTAAACAATGTTTAAAGTTATACCATTATAAAGGACTACGTAGCTGGGCAACTGTACTTCAACGACCTGATATATCACATTCCTCCAAAAAACAGTAAACAACAGTTTTTGTACATGGCGAACGCCTGGCGGATACAGTTGGAGTGGGGATAATATCTCTTATTGTCTATGCAGTCATCAGTCTGTCTGTGTCACTGTCTCTGTGCGGGTGTTTTATTTATCGAGTGTTAAACTGTAAAATTTTCAAAATGGCTCCAGTAATGCTGAGTTAATGGACATGATTCTTATTTATGGCGAAATTGGACAAAATTCATTGGCAACTTCGCGCTTGTATGCGGAACGATTTTCCAATCGACACACCGACACACCGACACACCGACACATCGACAGTTAGGTTTTGTGAATGGTTGTTGCAGCAAAATGCTGAAAATCCCCAATTTACTTAATAATTTGCGTTTACAAGATCAGCAACCAGGAGGAACATTCGGTTTAGTGCGGCAAAATTGGATGAGGCGTGCCCAAAATTGTGTACAAGTCCAGGAATATTATTTCGAACAGCTTCTGTAACAAGGTATGTGCAAATTTTTTTATAAATTTCATGTTTCTAATACCTAGTAATCAAGTAGCGCAATTCTTCAAAATTAGTGTAACAAAATTTTATTCATTTTAAAGACACGTCACTTTGGTCACATCTATCTATCTTTAAGTTTATTTTAAAGTAAAAACGCTGCAAATCTTTTTTGCGCCGGGTGCGCCGGTTTTTTTCGTGCTAGCCAGTTTGCATTGTCAGTCCCAAGGTCACTCCATTACAGTAGACCAGTATCCAGCGGCGTGCAATGAAAATTTTTTAAAGTTTTCAGACCCCGCCAAAAAAAATTTTTTTTTGCACTACCACATTTCTACATGTACGTTGAACATCCCCAAATTTTATTATGGATAAGTTCTGAATAACCCTGTATATTAAAAACAAACGACTTGCATGTCCGGTTTATGCTTTTGATATTATTGCATTTTATTTTTCAGTGTTGCGCATGTATCCGAGTTGACTTCATAAATTAATAATAGACTAATTGGATACTGTGTAAACAATTTTGAAATTTTTGAGCGTCTAAATTGTTAACACAGCTTATAATTTCAATTTCGATTTCTTTTTTGACATGATAAAGTAATTTAAAAAAAAATAGGTACTATTAGGACAGCCTGCGTATTGCAAGAAAACCCAAAATATACAATATACAAACAAAACAATGATTACCTGTGGATTTCCAGAGAGAAATTCATTAAGAAAATGAATATAAGGCGCCTCCTCAGCTATTTCATAGTAACGTATATTCCCATCCCCTTTCCCAGCTAAGAACACAATGTTGGTGTCAGGGTCATAAAAAGGGAATACGATACCCGAGGAACTGTCTATGGTATTTGTAAATAAAGGTGCTGCGAGATCATTTTCATTCCATATTGAATACTGTCGGTCGGAATGTCGAGAAAAGCCTGTAGTCAACAGGCGACCAGTCGAACCCAGGAAAACCACTTTGCTAGCTTTTGATCCGGCATGACACATGCCTTCCTGCAGATAGAAAATGAACACAAGGTAATTTTCTGCAAAATTATTACACAGGGTGACATTATGACATACATATTAGCAATTTAAATTAGTTTATTTGATTCATATTATAATCCACCAGACCCGCTTAGTGAAACAAGTTTTCTTTTCGAGGTATATATTCTTCCCACTTGGATTTTAAAAAATGAAATTCTTAATGTTTTATATCACTTACGAAAATATGTCAAAAGCGAAATCTAGTCATATGACTTCATCTCTCTGATATCGATTAATACATATCATTTTGTTAATTCTGAATCTAAGGGCAGATCTGGAATACTGCAATACCACTAATATTACAAATGAACAATAGGAGATTTTGATGGGATAAGAAAACATTGTTAATAATTTTTGTTTACTCATTCTGTTTATAAACGATGCCATTACTACTACTATTGGCGATTCAAATTACCCATGAGGGAGCTGCAGATTGTAAACAAATATGAAAGAAGACGAGTAAAAATGTTGTATTTCATATCACATCATCTAGCAATTTAGCATTCAACTGCCATAAATATAGTGACATCATGTGCTAGTTAGGGTGAAATAAAGGATAAAAACAGTGGTAAAAGCAGTCAAACGTCTCATAAGTGCTTCATTACTAATTATATGATTTTTTTGGGTTGGAACAGGTACCCTAGTTTTTATTTACTTACATTTTGGACTAAAATAAGTTTGATAAACTGTATGGTGATATCATATTAGTGCTTGTTTTTTGTTAAATAATGTTTAAATTAAAATATATTCTGTTTTTATAAGACTAATAATAGAAAAGTATAGAGAAACTGCAACAAAGTGGTTATGTTGTGTAAATAAACGTGTTTCCTGTTAAGAAATTGTTACATGCCTTTTGGAGAAATGAGTGAGAAACAGTTTGTTATATTAGGGCCAAACTTCTACCTATCTTCTATCTTAAACACTTCTATTGACACGTTTTGTGGAATGACACCCATAAACATGGCAGTTTGTGTTGTGCTGATTTTTTTTTAATGCCATTTTAAAATGTAAAAATAAAGATGTATAAATACTAATCACGTCGTTTTTCACTTTATAATACCAAAAAATTACAAGCACCACTAAATTATTACGTTAAACAAACCCAAATACGTGTTATTTATCAATGGGCTCATTCAGGGAAACATAGCACTCCAGCGCTTCAGCGCTTTACCGCTTCACGTTCGCTGAATCGACATTTTAAACACAAGCTTATAGTGACATAATTTTCAGTAATTCATATTTTGTAATTAATATTAATAATAATTAATATTATCCATAGATATTTTGTGCGTAAATCCATAGACGTAAACTTAAACTGTATTAATTTTATCGCTTGATGGAACTATTCAGCGATCCAGCGGGAAAAATATATGCTTTACCGCTTTAATACAGCGCTGCAGCTATTTGAATTGAATAAAGCGCTGAACCGCTGCGGTTCCCTGAATGCGCCCATTGTATCAGCAATAACCCTCCAAAAATTACCTTTTAAGTAGGTTCAAATATTTTCACGCAGAGGGCGCATTTATTTTTGGAATCGCTAATATCAATAACTCCAGGTTAAAAGACAATGTCACCCTGTACATCTTACAGGGTGGGCCAGTATATACAATGATAAGTATATACTGGCCCAGTATATATATATCAAGTATATACAATGATAAATCAAAACAAAATATATAACTTCTCATGCAAGTAATCAACACTATTAGAAGATCCTTTAGTGTTTTTAGATTATTTTCCATATTTCTAAAAAAGTTACAAAACAAAAAATTATACAAATTGTATATATAAGCTTACCGATTTCACTATTCCACTTCTGGGTTCGATAACTCGTAACTTTTTATCCTTACATGTTGTTGCAATCAGGCTGCCATCTCTGTTGAGTGACATGGAATGAATAGCTTCTCGATGGCAATCTATGACATTCACCGCTTCACCTTTTTCGATATCCCACACAATGACCTAGATAAGGTGAATATGAAGCAAATAAAATAGAACACAAAAAAGAAAATGGGACAAATCCGAGTGAAAGGTCTTCTTTAAAAAAAGGTAAAAACCATCTTTAAATTATGAGACTGCCATGTGCACAAGAATGCATAGTTTATATTATGGAACAAAATACGTGTACCACTTTCTTTTGTCAAACAAAAATGTCAATCTGACAAATGTTTTTATCATACACACCTTCTATTGACGATCCATCTGAACGTTCAGAAAGAAGCTAATTAAGTATTTAATTTCTTCTAAATTTTATTATAATAATTATTTTATTTAGACATAAGTAATTAAAAATATGATTTCTGATATTACAGAATTTTGTATCAAACTAAAAAACCACTAATAAAATTTAGTTAATTTATCAAATATTTATTTTATTGCATATGATTAGCGGTTTTTGGGGCAAACTTTAGAAGTTTGCCTTGATACAGCACTTTGAATATATAATTTGTATGCTGCTGGTTTCCTGTTTTTTGTTATTTTGCAGGTGGAGTACCTAATCCCAAAAGAGACTACAAATGAATCATGAAACCGCACCACAAATAAGTTATAGACATTTAACAACTATCATATTATCAAGTATGTTTTATTGTTAGTCATGTTTACTATGCTTGGAAACATTTTTTTTTTATTCCCAGGTATCTCTGGGTATTTATTAATAGTTGTAGTTGCAACAGATTGTTTATTTTGGTAATATATCAAGTTCTTACACCTGTTACTACAAGTACGCCGCTGGCGTCAGAGTTCCCGCGTCAATAATAAAAAATTGCGTTGCAAAAAGCTTCCTGCATATTGCATACCTATCTACTTTATCTATAACTTAATTTCATAGATATAATCCATTGGAAAAATATAAATAAAAAAGGTGGCATTCAATTTCACCCACAGTGTAAAATATTCAAATAACTTAGGTAGTTCACAGAATCCTCTCGCCGTATAATAATAAAAAAAAGCTTAACCGTAAAGCAATAAAGTACACTAATAGTGATTAATAACAATCTCTATGGAACATTGCACCGCAATAAAACTGTTTATTACAGATGCTGATTGCGGTATTTTGCAATAAAAACTAGTTACGCCGGAAAAAGTCCAACTACGCTCAAGTGAAAGTGAAAGAAAACACTAAAGAAAGTTAAACTTGAATGCTCCATAATATCGCGAAATTAACGACTATTAATGGCCGATGTCTTTGATTTCGATAGAAATCGGAAAGAAATGGCCAAAACGGGAGCTAAGAAACACTCACCAGGTGATCAAAACCGGCGCTGAATAAGATGTTTTCAGCGGTTGGATGCCATTCTATGTAAGCCACACGCCTTTTGTGACCCTGTAGCTCCACTAGCCAGTCCGTGAGATGTATGGATAGACCCTCATCAGGGATGTGCCACAATTTGATCTAAAACAATGAGATAATAATTTAAATTAGATGATTTTATTAAAAAAAAAAAACAATATTTAATTTTTCTATTAATCAGTTTTTTTAGTCTGTAAAAGTGTATATTCTAAACCACTTCTTTTTTATCTCTTCATATAACGTGGCTTTTAGCACATAATTTTCAAAAATTGCATGATTGATGCTGTTACTTTGTGATAAATCAATCATGATAATATATATTAAGACTTTTTACATTGTTTTCTATCACTTTTCAATCGTTATTGATCTATACAACACTTATAAAGTTCCATTTTCAAACAATACATAGTGAATTCACCATAAATCATTACTTATTCAATATGAATCGTTTAAATATGACACATTATGTGTTGAAACTGTAAGGATTAGTCAGAATTAAAAAGTTATAAAAAAAACTAAAAGTATATCGCGATTTTCTTGTTTTTAACATTCGTTCAAATCTTAAAAGACTGTTTAAGATATGTTTTGATATTTATCAAAACTGTATAATAAGGTTCTCCTGATAATGATAATACAATGGTTCAATTCACTTAAAATAAGAAACACAATATGTAAAAAAAACACTATTTTCCATAAACATTTTAGTTTAGTGGAAGCAGAGATTATATAATATAACCTTTGGTAGTAGCACCAAAATTATGTTTGAATTATTGAGTACTTACAGTGCAATCATCAGAACAAGACGCAATGACGTTGTCGTTGAAAGGATTCCATTTGATGTCCAAAATTGGACCAGAGTGTCCCGTCACCTTACTGGCGTTGAAGTCCAATCTTCCGGTCTAAAAATAAAGGGTTGGGTTTATTAGACTCTGATTATTCAGTAACATCTACACTGTGAACTAAATTAAAATGCACCCTTTTACATTTCCTTTTTTTGTAAAGACATCTATTATCAAAAACTATTAAGTACAGCAATAGTATCGATTAAATTAAAAGTGTTGCCAGTGGTCGATTAAGGGGTCAACGTGTCTGCAAAAATAAACACACATTTTTTAATGAAAAATACGACTTAGAAATGATTCTTACTAAAGGAAAACTTCTGCAATTAAGTTAGCCGACGTTTTATTGTGAATATTTTCAAAATAACGATTTGAACCTATTTCTTAAGCTGCAATAAACCGTTTTCTGTTTTATATTGAAGTATACTTACTATAGTTGCAGTTTTCTTCACAGTTTTCTATCTGTATAAACTACAGATGGTTCAGAAAACTGTAACTTCATGGTGGTTATAATCGTTCGACAAAACTGCCTATAATTCTTATGATTAAGCTTCCCCTATGAACTCTAGCTTGATATATTAATTTTTGTAGCCAGATTATGCCAATAACTTTCTTGACCCGTACGGCACAGGCTGAAACGAATTTCAAAACCGTTTTATGTTAAAAGGCTCCATTTATTAGACAGTAATTTCACAGAGAAACAATGACCTCCTATTCTAAAAAATATACCCACAGATATAAAAAAGTGCAAATTAATTTGGCATAAATTTTTCAATAATCCTACTAGTTCTTACACAATTTATGGGAATCACAATGAAGGCTCCTCCACCGGCCACCTCGGTGACTATGGCAAGGAATTTGGGATTGACGGCGCAAAATTGGGAGTCGTGAGCATTTTTCGTGATTTGAATGTTGTCGTAACATTTTTCCCTCTTGGCAGGTTCGCCGTATACGTGGCGAAACTTGGAACTCCGCACACCGCGGAACCACAGCTGAAATGCAAGATTTATTGTTATGTATATACAAAATAAAGGTCCTTGCTTTACAGAATAACCATTAAACACAACGACAAAGTCCATGAGGTGATCCTCTGAAAAAACAAACATATTCCAGTTTTGTGAGTGATTTTTTTTGGCAAAAGAAAAATTGAAGTATCTTTTATATTTGTTTTATTAAATATTAAATGTGCAGTTATGAATTCCACATGCCTTAATTTACTTTGAAGGTAATAGGCAATATCATACTATATATTTACCTCTAGAATCATGTTTCATTGGCAGATATTGAAAATTCATTAATTTGGTATATTTAAGTGGAAATATTTACTCAGAAAATATGTACCTACGTATTTCATAGTTGGTATCAAAATAATTTATTTTTATACTATAATAGTATAAACACCATATGTGAGATCTTCCGAGCATTTTCGGAAAAATCTCTTAATATAATTTGTTTTATATTTTTAATATATTTTTTGCAATTTACATAAATTTGTATATTTCCACACATGCCGTGCGTAATATTAATATCACTATTATATTATATCAGTTACTTATTATTGATATGGTATAACATAATATCTTAAAATAATCACTACAATATAATCACTATCTAAACAGTCAGATAATTCCGAATAAAATGTTTATAAAAAAGGGAAATTTAAGTGGGTACTTATTTTTCCTCATTTAGTTTCACATTTGAGAATGTTATTAGCTATTTTATTATCAATATTCAAACAAAACTGGAAATATACACGTATGAGTATTGTATAATATTAAATGTAGTTAAAATATATGCTGTTAACTAGATATTTTGCAAAAATTTATAACGCAAATTCAACCGTTTTTTAAATTTACTCGCGACTACCACTAAATTCAATTCGGGAAAATCTAGGAAAATCAGACATCCTACCCATATTTTTTTCAATTTCAATACGGTTCAAAATTCAAGCACACTGTAGAAGCATTTGCCCGCAAAACAAACAAATATAGGGCACGCTCGTAACTAACAAAATCTGTTTTTTAAATACTCAACCAACATTAGCTTCTTCAATATCCTGCATATTTAATGCTTGATTTATGGAATTTTCTTCACAAACTCAACATGCAACAGCAAGCGAACCAACAATATTTCTCCACCAAAATTAAAATATGATTGATCAGTTCTCTCACTATCGATAACATTCCAAATATCAGTCATTGATTGAAGTCACAGCGAAGATTAGATAGGTAGTAAATCTTTTGATAACTTTTAATTAAAATGTTCTTACGTTTTTGTTAGAATGAAACCATTAAATCCCTGCTAATATATGTAGGGTGTCTCATCAGGAACTCTATCGATCGATTATCGAAAAGCTCTATTAGGAGAAAATTTGGCTGCATACCAACGTAGATGGGCGGCATTCGGCTAATATATGCCCAAAAGGGTGGCATTTCCGGTTATACCCGAAGTAGATGTCAACTTGCTTATTTTAAATAGGATACCCTGTATATTATTTCATTTTTAGATTCTAGGCTTAATTCTAAACATTTCATTTATACCTAATATCCTATACCTAAGTCTAACCGTTTTTGACATATTTAAAAGTTTATGTAGAAAACGACATTTGCAGACCTAAAGATAATAATTACCAATTTTGACTGTACGGGTGCCTTTAGTATTTAATTTGGGTTGATTTCTATGTAGAAAGGGACCTACTTTAGCAAGTTTTGTATAATATTTTGATAATTATTAACAGAGTGGTTAAAAAAGACAAATAAAATTGAAAAAACTGTCAAAAATATTTTTTCAAATGGAACTTCCTGTTTTTTATAATTTTATCTTATTCAGCATTCAAAATAAGGCTTACTTTGCATAAGGATGTATTCCTAAAATTTGTAATTTTCGAAATATTGCCAATTTAACATTTTTCTATTCCAAAAATGCTAGTTAGTTACCAGTTTACATTTAATGACCACCTTAGAAAGTGCTGAATAAATGTTATGTCACCGTCACCTACCTACTTGCTAAAAATTATCAACAATCGTGCCGGGAATTATTATTAAATTGCCAATACTTACAAATTTTCGGAATAGACAATCCTATACAAAGTTAGCATTATTTTTAATGCTGAATAAGATAAAATTATAAAAACTGAGAGTTTCCGTTTGAAGATATTGACTTTTGACAGTTTTCTCAATTTCATTTTTATTTTTTGAGCACTTTATTAATAATTATCAAAATATTATACGAAGTGTGCTAAAGTACTTAGATCCCTTTCTACATACAAACCAACCCAAATTAAATAATAAAGACACCCGTACAGTCAAAATTGGTAAATCGTTGATTTTTTATCAATATTGTTTGACTTATTACATCTAGCTAAGTGCTAAGTTTTCAATAATAATTTACAGGGTGTGATTCCCAGTCAGTTTAAGAATGAATTTGGGCACCGGCGCGAGTCCTTTGTCCTGTGAATCAATTGCAGGTTGTAATCTGTACATTTTTTTTTAATAGAGGTTAGTCGTCATCGGTGTATAAACATATATATATTCTGATACTGATGACAAAATGAGGCAAAATTAGACAAGATTTGTTCCACATTATTTAGAATATGAATAAGTATATTAATTTAATTTTTTCATTCATATTATTCGTTACTGATGTGATGACGATGTACTGGTAAAATTATTTGTTGTTTGTGTTTCACCCATTCAATATGTATGTATTTTATATAGGAAATACAAATCCACAAATCAATATCTAAAAACATCCAAATGTAGAGTGGAATGTTAACACACTAATCAATAAACTACTTCTTCAAACTGGGCCACTTCACAATAATTCATGTGACATCATCTTTATTTAAAAACCTTATGTAATAAACTTAACATACATTAACACTACTAATAAAATTAGGAAGTACTCTCATTAATTACAACTAATCAAAAGCCATAAACAATTATTATAAACACAGCAGACTAAAATTACCTTTGACATGTATGACAAAAAATCGAATGCGCTGATCTGAAGAAACACAATTCGGAAAATGAAAATGACGCTCTAGAACTGTTGCATGGCAAATAAATGTTCACGTTACTGCAGTTGGGATTAGACGCAAAATAGTGAGAATATCAAAACACACCTTTCACTTTTTTATCTTATCGTTATCATTCAGGTAAAGATACAATGCGCTCACTATCACTTCTGCAAAGAGAATTTCATAATAAGAGTAAACATGAAAATTACATTTTAAATTACGTTCCTACGCACCAAGCGTAGGCTTGAGTCAGGCATCAAATTTTTATTGCTCTTGTTTGGCATTTACGTATATTTAGTACTTAATTTCATGTTTATGTGTGTATATGAACAATTAAAAATTTGAGGATCTATTAATCTTAGAATCGTGCATCTTCTAGACCAATAATAATAATAATATCTCTACCACCCTTCGTTGTAATCACAAGGATTATCCCTAAAGTCCGAGGCTTGTGCGGAAGAGGAGGCGGTATGTTGTTATTCAGCAGCCCGCGACTCAGTTGGTAAGCCCTAAGCATTATTCAGTGCTGGAAATACACACGCCAGGATGGTTGCCAACCCACTTCTGCGAGCAGGCCTTAAGATACAGAACAATTTTTTTTATTAAAAATTGTCCCGCGGAATGGGAATTCAAATCCAACGGACCTCTGAGACCTCCGGGTCTCTTGAAGAAACAGTAATCTCTGAGCCAAAGACTCGAAAGGAATATCAGTTAAATATATATAGGTATATATATTTAACTGATATTAATATATAAATATATCAGTTAAATATATAACACCATGATTCTGCATGACTTTTACTTCTTTAATACCTACATTTACAGTATCGCTACACGTCAGTCTTAGTATCTTGGTGATCATTCTGATTATAACTAACAAAAGGCAGAAGACACTAATAAAATAGAAGTGGTGCAGAATTTTAACATATTTCAAGTTACAAATATTTCTTTAATTTATTCTCTGTTATCTTTCTTTATGTTTATCTGTTAGTATTAGACGAGAATTTCTAAAAAAATATTCGCTTAACGGGTTTTACATTGTTATTTCCTTAAAACACTTTACAATTGTTTCATTCTTATTTTAGAATGGTTGGTTAGGCAAATTCAAGGATAAAAATACTGACTGGTCTTTTGACGTGGAGATGATTTTCCATTACCTATTATTATTTTTTATTTTTCAATACGCAGGACTGGTTTAAAATAAGGGATAGAGCAAAAACGAACGAACAAAAAAATTTCAACCTTCAAAGAATAAAAAATGTAAGTCATTCGCATCACATTTTAGTTCGACCGAAAATGTAGATTCAATGCAGGGTGCATTTTAAATAACAAACCGTTGAGAATTTACCATTCACTGCACGCAAATGTTGGTAATTCCGGGTCGTACTGTATTCTATAATTATTTTTCATTTCAAATTCAAATTTCTCTTAAATGAGTGCAATAGACATAATAATTGTAAACACGAACTAAAATTTCAACAATTACTATTAGATCTTTGATGTTAGTTACTATAGAATGTCCCTTACTTCCATATACTGCTAGAAAATTGCTATTATAATTGATAATAATGTTAAAACTTTTCCTGTCAACAAAACGTGCTTCGCATAATCAGAAGTAGATACGTGTAATGTACAAGAGATAAACGCCATAACAATAACATGAGACTGTTGAATTAATTACTGCATGTGCGTATACTCGTAATTATTATATTTCCCTTGTACTGTTTTGAAGAACCGTTAACATATAAAACAATATCAATCAACAGTTGTAATATGAAATATTGCAACTTATAAAACTTAAAAATAATTTTGTATATAACTACATGTACAAGGTGTTTCCTAAGCACGTGTAGAAAATTCAAAGGTATATTCTCTGAAGGTCCGTCAAGTTAGCGACTCATATGTTGAAATTTTACATTAGAGTTAGTAAATAATTTTGTGCTCATTTTGTGCTAATTTGTGCTGTAGGTTGTAAATTTTGTGCTCCATCCATTTTCGAGGTAAGCCAAAAACTAAGATGAGTCGCCAGCTTGACGTGCGACTCACACATCGAATTTTTGATATTTAATGTTTCCAACATTTTGTGCTAATTTTGTGCTAATTTGTGCCGTAAGTTATAAATTTTGTGCTCTATCGGTTTCCGAAATAATCCGAAAACTAAAATGAGTCGCCAGCTTGACGCTGCGACTCATATCGAATTTTTGATATTTAATGTTTCCAACATTTTGTGCGAATTTTGTGCTAATTTGTGCTGTAAGTTATAAATTTTGTGCTCTATCGGTTTCTGAAATAATTAGATAGCTAAAATGAGTCGCCAGTTTGATGCTGCGACTTACGTATCGAATTTTTAATATCTAGCTTTACAAGTATTTTGTGCTTACTATGTGCTAATTTGTGCTGGAACTTATAAATTTTATGCTTTATCTAATTTAAAGATAATTTAAGAGCTAACAAGACTTGCCAGCTTGACGGTGAGAGTCATGTACTTATCGATTTTTTTACAACAGAAGACGTCGAATAAGACGCTATATAGCTCGAATTAGACGTCAACGCTATAAATATGTACTGTTATTGGAATCGTAGTAACTCGTTTTATTTAACAATTTGTGTTCCATCTCAAATATAATATATATCTCACTTATAGAATTGATAATTAAAAATAACGAAGTTCTAATTTAATATGTTTTTAATCAATTTTTCTTCAAGTAGATACTGCAGAAAAATGACTCAAAATTACCTGACTAAAGGGAACGTACTCATCAGTAGTCGTTGCGGTTAAATCGGATAGATGGCGTAATGAGTAAATAGATGTGTAGTGTTTGTTTTAACGGTTATAGAGGTTTTCAATTAGTTATAGAAATTGCTTAGTGTCATTAGTGAATTGATATGCCTTTTTGTGTTTTGTGTTTTCATGTTTGTCAATTTTTAACTTTCAAAAATCTTTTATATTGATATTTCATATAAGAATTTAATAATACACTACAAACAAAAAATCACAAAATATGTAAAGCATAACACAAATAATTATTTCAAAAATGGATTGGACACAAAGTTTATATAAGTTTCAGCACAAATTTGCAGAAAATGATCACAAAACATTTGTAAAGGTAGATCTTGAAAATTCGCTACGTGAGTAGCAGTACTAAGCTATAGACTTATTTTAATTCTTGAATTATTCTGAAAATAGATAAAGCATAAAGTTTATAAATTACAGCACAAATTAGCACAAAGTAAGCACAAAATACTTGTAAAGCTAGATCTTGAAAATTCGATACGTGAGTCGCAGCGTCAAGCTGGCGGCTCAATTTAGTTTTCGGATTATTTCCGAAACCGATAGAGCACAAAATTTATAACTGACGGCACAAATTAGCACAAAATTAGCACAAAATGTTGGAAACATTAAATATCAAAAATTCGATGTGAGTCGCAGCGTCAAGCGGGCGACTCATTTTAGTTTTCGGATTACTTCAGAAACCGATAGAGCACAAAATTTATAACTTACGGCACAAATTAGCACAAAATTAGCACAAAATGTTGGAAACATTAAATATCAAAAATTCGATGTGTGAGTCGCAGCGTCAAGCTGGCGACTCATCTTAGTTTTTGGCTTACCTCGAAAATGGATGGAGCACAAAATTTACAACCTACAGCACAAATTAGCACAAAATGAGCACAAAATTATTTACTAACTCAACTGTAAAATTTCAACATATGAGTCGCTAACTTGACGGACCTATTCTCTGACACATTTTAAGAAAATAACCTATAAAGAACTCAGCAAGCTCTTCGTTGCATGGAATGACTTCTGCAAAAGCATTGAAGACGTCCCTGTCACATCAAGGATTTATAAAATCATGAAATATAATCACGAATGCAGGATCAATGTCCTTGGGCTGCCTGATGGTACATGCACGTGCACCACCAAGGA
Source organism: Pogonocherus hispidulus (assembly GCA_963924545.1). Lineage (NCBI taxonomy): Eukaryota > Metazoa > Arthropoda > Insecta > Coleoptera > Cerambycidae > Pogonocherus > Pogonocherus hispidulus. The sequence goes on from OZ004700.1 coordinate 15,351,867, forward strand.
GGCGTTGGAGCATCTCGTGGATTTTCCCTTTCCTGGTTCTGTCAATAGTCCTAGCTCTATCCAACAACAGGGGACTCCCCATATAGAGGTTGCAGCTATGGATTGGAGGATGGCTTCGAATGTTGCCACCGTAGAGCGAATTAAATGGGCCATAAATACTTTTGCCCCATATAAGAGTGCGGGTGTGGATGGAATATTTCCGGCTCTCTTTCAACAAGGGTCGGAATACATCGTCTAACATCTGCGCGATCTATACATAGCAAATTCCAAAACCCTGGAGCACAGCGAGAGTGGTTTCAATGCTAAAGCATTGCTTCTTATGATGAAGCGAAGGCCTTTAGATAGATCTGCCTAACGTCGTTCTTATTGAAACTACAAGAAAGGCTCATAGAGAGATTTCTGAAAGAGGGCCCGCTAGTGACTATACCATTACATAGCTCACAGCACGCCTACCAGACAGGTAGACCTACAGAAACGGCATTGCACTCTGTGGTCTACAAAATAGACAAAACGATTGTAGAACGGCTCGTTATCGGGACCTTCATGGACATAACTGGGGCATTTGATAATACCTCTTACAATTCCATCCTAATAGCGGCTGAGGAGCACGGATTCCCATCTACCATAACTGGGTTGATTTACTCCATGCTTTAGAACCGCTGTTTCCACCTCCCTCAATGAAGTCACAGTTAGAGCGACAGTGGGCCGAGGCTGCCCGCAGGGGGGAGTGCTTTCCCCCTTGCTATGGAGCCTTGTGCTCGACGGTCTTCTTCGTAGGCTTAACGAGGAAGGGATTATGACTCAAGCATACGCAGATGACCTTACGGTCTTAATCGAAGGGAAGTTGGCAAGTAAAGTTAGTGAGCTCACTTAAAGGGTCCTAAGAAGCATAGAAGAAAGGTGTATAGAACATGGGCTGAGAGTTAATCCTTTTAAGGTCGACTTAGTCCTATTCACTAAGAAAAGGAAATTGGACGGTTTTAAAGCACAAACCATTTTCAATAAGACCATGGAGCGTACAAAGACGGTCAAATTTTTGGGAGTTGTCCTAGACAAAAAGTTGTAATGGGTACCCCACGTAGACAGACAAATACAAAGGGCCACCGCATCTTTCTGGACATGTAAGAGGCTCTTTGGAAAAATGTGGGGGCTTAATCCGAGAGCCAATTTATGGCTCTACACTTCGGTTATTAGACCCTCCTTTCTATATGAGTCGATCATCGTTGATCGTCGACCATCAAACAACGACTAAATCAACTATAACGCCTGGCGTGTGTAAGCACGACAGGAGCGATGCGCACGGCTCCCAGGGAGGATCTGGAAGATCTCCTATCTCTCCAAAACTGCTTATAGTGGTCGAGGGGGAGGCAAGGAGGGTATCTTATAGGAGATCAAGCAGTGGGGGCGGTGGCTAGGTAAAAGCCACGATGGTAGACACACAAGCATTCTTAAGGAACTTGTAGGAGTAGACAGTCTGCTGAACGCATCCAGCGACAGGATATCTTCCACTTATGTGTTCCATAAACCTTTCTCAGTAGAGACGTCGAACAGGAACGCCTGCCTCGAGAATCCTGATGCTCAGGTCTCGAATGGGATCGTCTGGTTTACGGATGGGTCCAAGACAGACCGGGGCTCAGGAGCGGGGCTCCGAGGCGTGCGTCCACGAGCGAGACTATCCTTCTCCTTGGGAAAGTATGCCACGGTCTTTCACGCGGCAGTGTTTTCTAAAGTTCAGGAACATCTCAAAAGGAGATATTCTAATCAGCATATCCATCGATATGCACCGACAGTCAGGCGGCTTTACATGCCTTGATCTCCTACAGGATCACCTCCAGGGAGGTCCTACAGTGTATTTGGTCTGGTCCAATTGGAACGGAACAATCAAGTAAAATTGACCTTGGTACCGGGTCATCACAACATTTATTATACATTCAAGGGGGTGTTCTATAGAGTATATGAGGTGTTATAGCCAAAACAAAAATTTGTTTAGGCTATACCTCACAGACTCAGTCTGTAAAATTGGTTTAATTAGTTGATACTGTATTAAATTGAATTGTTAAATTAATTAAATTAATACACTGCTCAATGATGAAGATAATATGGTTAAATAAGGCTAAACAAATAATTTTATATGAAGAATTTATAGCTCATTTAGAAGTGCTTACAAAATTAATTATATGTACCTACACTTTTCAAGTTAGTTGCTCTACTACTACTATAAGCTATAAGATAAAGATAAATGCTACTGTAACAAAATGTTATATCTGTGAACTCAAGTATGCGATTAAATATAATAAAAAACGAGATAAAAATATTTATTAAAAATGCAGCAATAATAATAACATTACCTAATAACATTAATGGCATATTATACTAATAATAACAATAACTGAAAGGTTGAATTTATACCTATTTATAGTGTGTGAAATAGAGTTTTCTAAGGTATTTGTTGACAAATCTAATTTTGTTATTGAATATTATTTACTTTATTATTATTGAATAGTAAATAGATTAGCAGGTCTTAAACTGAAAAATTTTATTCTATCGTTGAGTAGGTATGTTTTCTGGTTTAATCTACAAATACAAATATACAAATATGCCCATCTCAAACCAAGACTCGATATTAAATTTATGTGAAAGTAGATTGAACTAGGTGACCTAATAAGTTCAAGTTTCTAATAATTTACAAATATTTATAACTATTTACGTATACATATAATATACAAATACTGTTATGTTAAGACAAAATACTAGTATTAGGAACAAGGGTAAGTACGCACTACTTCTAGATAAGAGATAAAAAAGTATACAATAATAAAGCTACACATAAAAAATAATCCAGGACATTTACTCGAGACATCGTAAAGCCAAAAAGAAACGACTAGCCACATCATTAGATGATTAAAACTTAGCTTCTAATTAGTCTTTGCACAAAGTAAAGTAAGTAAGATCCGCATATGTGTTTTTGATGTTTTATAAGAATCATTAATTCGAAATGTTTTTAAAATGGTTTAATTAAGTGTTCGATTTTTTTTCAAAAGTTCTGTAGCCATACAGAAAAACTGTACTTTAATTTAATTACCTACTTCACCATGATTAGCCTATCTTCATTACATTACTATTGAATATTCAGTGATGGATTTTGATAGAAATCCATAATTAATAAATGTAAACTTATGCATGAAAGTCAGTTCCTTCCAGTTTGTGGTAATACCTAGTTTCTAGGTTAATTAATTAAAATTTAATCTACTCGAACTACATTATAAAAATATATATTACAAAATTCAATTACTTTTAGATATAATTGATTTGCTGAAATCTTTACCCAGTACAAAATACTGAACTTATAAGAAAAATGAAGATAATAGTTTCATATAATCACCAAGAAGTTGTATATCGTTGGTAGGTATCCATTAGTTTTTATTTCTGTGGTATACATACAGCAACAGCAAAGTAGGAAATGTTTTGTGTCGTGGGAAACTGTTTCACACGCTGTCTGGTGCGCACAGATACTTATTTAATTTATTTTTCATATTGTAAAATTTGCTTGTTGGCGTATGCTAAAGTTTTTAGTTGTTGCTCTTATATTTTAAAATAATACGTAATATGTCAAAACAAATATAAATCTCACTCGTTCGATTCCGGCACGTGAGAAATTAAGTATAGCAATTAAGTAGGTATTTCAAGAAAATTTAAGATTTAGGAAATTTCAGAATTTTCTCAAAAAAATTCCAGAACAATGAGAATTTTCGAGCATTGTCAGAAACTATGTGAATTTTGAAGTTCCTAACTTTTTAAAATTATTTCATCTCCAGATTAATTTTTGGGTTGGTCTCGTGTATGCTTGTTTATTCTCGTTTGTGCTTGACGAAAATTGTACAAAAATAAATTCTCGAAAATTTTACTACATGTAGCATATACACATATTATAGCATATATTTTATTTAAGTATATAAATAAATCATTGGCTACTAATACTTGCTTGCATTTCTAGTTAAAACGGATTTTTTGTCGTTAATGCACAATAATTTGAAACACCCTATAGGCATATTATTTTTAATAGTAATTTTCACTTCTTCTTTCACACTATTACTTTTTAAATTGATATATTTTGGTACATACTATTATAATTCTTTAATTATAACTAATTAATAAGATACATTTTTTATGAATAAAACGAAGAGAGCAATTTTCCTGTTTCGTGAATAGAATAATAGAAATATTCTTTAAAAATAAGTATTTAACGGCAGATTAGCACCAAATTTTAAGCTTTGGGCGCCACTTTCATTTTATTAATGTAACAACAAGCGAAATCTACTTGTGTAAAATATGTAATTTTAATGAATTAAGCATTTCTTCATAATAGCACGGATAAAATAACTATACGGATGGATCGATACATTGTTATATTTGGAAGTTTCAAAATGATGGAAAAAACTAAAATCGTTGGCATCAATCGCAAATTATTTTATTTATTGACTGTGAAGGAGAACGAAAGAGGATAATTGTTTCTTTATGGTCTGAGCTAAGTTCTAATGATGAAAAGTTATTGAAAAAATGCGTTATTTTATTTTCTGACTGTGAAAATGAGAGCGATGTAACGCTGAATTTTTGTATAAGTTTATCTATCGGTCCATCTGTAGGTTGATTAATTTGTGATAATAGGAAGATCAATAATAATTATTGTTGACCACGCAATAGCATGGCAACGATATAAACAAGATATAAACCATAAGTAAATACCGCAGGCAATGTACCTACTATTGACATAAAAAAACAAAGTCTTTCTGGTGTCAAACCTTGAACCCTGAATTACTTATTCCAATTATTATCTTCAGCACTGCAAGTATTTTTTGCATTCATATCATGCTTGATTTTGCCATGCCATTTATGAAGCATTTTCAATATTTATAATCTTGCATCATTTGATAATTGGTCGAGTTCGTACTCAAGAAGTCTATATACAACCGTGTAAAACTATATTATGTAGGTATATTTCTAAACAATTAAAAATCAATTGTACTTTAAAAAACGTGCTTTTATGAATAGGGCACTAAAAAGTTGAAAATACCACTTCCCGCCTCTATCATCACGATATAAGCTGAAGACCATATTATTGACTTTGATACCTTTGCAAAGTTTCAAATCGATACGACAATTTGAAGTGGGTGAAAATTGAGTTGTAATATTTGCTTACAATTTTAGGAAGTTACAGGTAAAAATAACACTCATATGGGGGCCTTAGACCTTTCTACAGGCAGTGAAGTAGCCCTCATATTTAGAGCAACGTATTTTAAGAGGAAAAAATCTCCTGTTACGCTTTTCTGATATTTTTTTTGTAGCTTATCGATAACGAATACCTATCACATTTTTCAAAATAGCATATTTAGTAAAAATTATAGAAAGTATACAGGGTTATTCACGCAAAGCGGGTATTAGACGTTTTTAGGGTTCTGTTAACGATAAAAATCTGATTTTTTTATGGGGGAGGTTTTCCATTATTTATCGTTTGATCAGATTTATCCAGAAATAAAAAATTTTCGATTAAATTTAATCTCTTGGTTAAATTGAAAATTAGCGTCAAACGATAGCTTTTGAAAAGTTAAGATAGGAATGTGCAAACCGTTTTGCTTGATCTCTAACCGTTTAGATTTTACAGGGTGTCAAAGTTGAAAAATGTCAATATTCACCTGTCAATATTTCAAAAACAGTTGAAGATAGGTATAGGACATCCTACATGAAATGTGTTTAGAATATCACGTAGAGTTCAAAATTGCAATAATATACAGGGTGTTCCATTTGAAATAACGAAGTTGTGCTCTACTTCCAGTATAACCGGAAGTGATGCAAACCTGAAAATATTTTCATTGAATCGGAAATAATCGAAAACCTCCCCCATAAAAAAAATCAGATTTTTATCGTTAACCGAACCCCAAGAACGTCTAATACCCGCTTTGCGTGAATAACCCTGTAGGTGTCCAACAGTAATAGGTGTTTAAGGGTCGTATGACAACATAATTTTTCTTAGCAAGAAATTTGAATTCTTGTAATTAATAAAAGTAATGTATTAAGAGTGTTATGTGATACGACCCTAATGCATGATACAGGAACTATTCTGGTACGTCTTGTGAAATAAAGTAGATTTTACTTGAGGTATTAAAAATGTTTGTAGCGGGTGGCCAACTAAGAATGGCCTTAGAATGTACCTACTTAGTTGGCCACCCGGTACATAATAATACGGAATTACGGCTTTTTGATCAATTGGAATAACCAGACTACAAATAAAAATAATAAGCACATCCAAACTTACCTGAGAGTTGGTCATATCGTCCAATTTTTGCAGAATACCCATCCGATCCAAGCACCATGCACTACCTCACATTAAATACTGCAAAGAAACGAAAAATTGACACAAAAAGCTCTAAACAAAAATAAACTAAAGATAATAAATGCACAATGCACGAAAACAAACAACTTCTTATCGGTCAGTTATACGAGATCATTACAATTACACCAGTGATAGTGAACTAAAAGTGAATCTACAAACAGAATATAATATTAAATGTTGAGAAATTTCCCAATTGCAATAGTTTGGACTCCCTCCACTGCTGGGGGAAACTGATGCAGTTTAAACACAGGTAGTGAGACCTTGGCAAGGACTTTTAATACCTGTGTACCTTCAATGTGCAATAATTTAAGCAATGCTATCTACTATATTTTATTTTGACACGATATTTTTTATTAACTGTACTGATTTTGTTTTTATATATCAAACCAATAGAAGCTGTTTGCGTAAACATAATCACAAAATAAATTTAAAACGGCATATCTACACATACTACAACTCAGCGTTCAGTTGCCAATAAAATGTAATATTTATAACATAATACATATACAGTAACAAAAATAATAAACAAGAAAATTAGCGAACTTCTAACAAGAAGGTCTCTCAATCGAGCCTTTTTTGTCTACTAACTTACACTACCCCATTCTCAAATAATATCAATGGTTCCAGGTGGATCGAACCACCAGCTGTTTCATCAAGATGCGGGCTGCATCGTTATTTTATAGAATGGTTTATATCCCTATCCCTATCCAAATTTAAGGTTGTCATTTAAATGTTTGCCGGCGTTAAAGTTTTAAAATTTTCATAAATATCTCTTGAACAAATCAATATATTGAAATTGAATTTTGTATGTACCTACAACAAAAATGTAAAATTGCATCCAAAGTGAAAAATTAACTACATATTAGTAAGTTTCTTACTCTTTCGCAAATAATTGTGACATACCTCATACTGGTCAAAGTTGTAGTTTAATATTTTTTTTTCATATTGAATGCCTTTTTACTCATGTGTTGTGCAGGGTATCCCAAATATGATTCACCACCCCCTTATCTCGGAAATTATGAAAGATAGAGGAAAAGTGTAAATAAGAAAGTTTACTAGTTTTTTTATAATTTTTTTAAATTAACTAATTTCACATGCACAGGATGTTTTTCCGAAACAGATATTAACTTTAGTTTTTCAAATGAAATGCCCTATATATTATGGCATTTTTGGATTTTACATAAAATTTTAGATCAGTTTTATATAAGGTATTAACTGCCAAAAATTTTGTAAAAAATTGTCAGATGTAGACATTTTTTAGCCGGATTTATTATGTAACAATACCTTATACATTTTTGAAATTTGGTGATAGTGAACATAAAACAGTGCACTTTGACCTGCATACTTTAAATTTACAATTATTTAATACAGGGTGTCCGGAATCCTAGAACCATTATTAGACTTTTGAATTACATTTTTCACAAAAATTTTAAATGGTTGGTACCCCTTATATTATATGTTCATACTAATCAATGCAGAAATAAGTTTACTATACGTAAAGTCAATACTTTTTACATAATGGACTTTACGTAGTAAACCTTAATAACTTTTGAAAGTAAACATATTTCTACATTGATTAGTATCAAAATATATAAGGGGAACTATTTGAAATTTTTGTGAAAAATGTAATTCAAAGGTCTGATATTGGTTCTAGGATTCCGGACACCCTGCATTAAGTAATTTTAAATTTGAAGTATGCAGGTCAAATCGCACTATTTTGTGTTCACTATCACCAAATTTCAAAAATGTATAAGGTATTGTTACATAATAAATCCGGTTCAAAAATGTCTCTACATCCTGTCAATATTTTACAAAAATCTTAATACCTTATATACTAATCTAGAATTTTATGCAAAACCCAAAAATGTCATGATATATAGGGTATTCCATTTGAAAAACTAAACTCGATATCTGTATCCATAAAACTGAACATCCTGTGTATATGAAAATAGTTATTTTCACTTTTTCTCTATCTTTCATAAGTTCCGAGAAAAGGAGGTGGTGAATCATTTGGGAAACCCTGTACACTAAAATTCCATTTTCGAACCCTAATTTTAAGACTTCAACGCTTTTATACAGGTCCTCAAATAAAAATATGTTCAATTTAGAAACAAAGACACAAAATATTAGTACAATAAAGTTTATCTAATTCGTTATTTAGTGGGGGATCACGCAGCTGAGAGCTACACCTTCAGACTATCTTTCACCCGTGTCACGTTTCCCACCCATAGATATTGATACCTCGGCCCACCCATGCTCCATTCTTTTCTCTGTTTAATAAACAATTTACTTCCTATCGACCCATCCTCGATCGATCCGTATATTAGAAACGGAATCTTGTAATAATTGCAGCAATTCAGCATGTCTAGAATACGAACCAATGCAAGATTCGTGGAAGAAAGACGGTATGTTGTAAGCATAAAGAGGAAAAACGACGCACTTGGACTTTTAAATTTGTTACATTTGTTGAAAAGTTTATTGCTGTGATTTAAGTTCAATACTCTTAAATTTTAGTCCAAGTATTCTAATTTGTAGATATTTTAGTGTTTTAAAGAATGTCTTTAGGAGACATTCAGAACATCCATGGGGGAGAGGCGCGGGGTTCGAGTTCGAACTCAAAGGTAAAGATAAAATAAATATAAAAAAAAATTTATTTGGATGGTAACGAAAAATAACATACGTCACTGTATGTACACTGAGGTGCGCATTACTTCATGGGAGAAATGCCATTTCTCTCATGGAACATTTTTCTATCGGGGAGCCCAAATGAGGGAATACTCCCACCACCACCTATAGGCAAGGTGGTGGCACAGTATAATGCTAAAAGCATTATACTGTGGTGGTGTTGATACCCTCGAGAGCTCCCAGGAATAGCTCCCTTCTCTTGCTTTCAAGAATAGCCGTCGGGAGACGTTGGGTATAGTTTCTACCCAACTCAACCCCACATAAACACTATTGAATGCAGGTATGCTCTTCCAATGTGGTCTATCCTTTCTTTCCTTTATAAATTACCGCTTTCAAAATAGAAATTAAAATGTATTAATTCAAACCATAACCATTCATAATAATAGTTGTACATACTTATAAACATTAAAATAATGTATTTTAATTTGTATTAATGTGCAAATGTTAAGTCTATAACATCTGTGACAAGTTTATGATTCAATATCAATATCATTAGTATCAGAGCTTTGATTGTATTGAAGCTAATTCTGCTGACATATGAAAGGTACATTTCATAAATACAAATGCTTTCATAAGTATAATTTAATTATTATTTAATAAATATATGTCCATTATAAATAAATTTAGACGTTTCTACAATAATTGAAGTGATCATTACATTACAAGTTTCAAGGGGTGGGACCACAGACCACAGGTAGGACTTATTTCTTACTTTCTAATGGTTGAGTGAAAAAACAGTACCTATATACACATAAAAGTAAAGAGTGGAACCTACTCGTTGGATGGATATGAAGTTAGGTTGCAACAGGAGAAGGTAATGAAAGATATAATCTGCTAATTATTATTCAGTTTTTTATTAGCAAGTGAACTAGCATCTTTGGTTTATTTTTACCGGTTTAATTTTCCTTTAAATTTTTTCTCTTGGGATATAACATTTTATGAAAGTACCACTAACTGTTCATTAACATAGATACTTAGGTATCCAGGTACCTACTTTTCTTTATTTGCTAATGAAACTGAAAAAATAGCGGCCGTATTTTCATGAGGTCTTATATTGTGTACTGTATTCATAAATATCTAAGAAATTTTAGCCCCCTCACCCAAAAGTGACACAAGCCACTACTACAAAATTCAATTTAGTAGGTACATCCATTAAAACAAAAATATGCATTCCTAAACCTTTAATCATCTATTCTAATTATGAAACTATTTATTGTAAAGTATCCTCGTCCCAGAGGATGATTTTATATTGGATGAACTGGTTTGGTAACACATACAAACACAATTTCAAAGCATGTAACATGAGGGAACGTAGCTAAGCGCGTAATAGTTACGGTTGAAAAATTTTACCTTTACCATAGAAAAAATTAGCATTTTTTGACATACGAACGCACAATATGAATGGCGTTTTAGGGTACTTTCTAACTTACATAAATAAATGTAGATTTTATTTGATAATTTATTTTAAAATTCCCAAGGAAATGTATGAGAGTCACGTTACGTAACAAATGAAAAGTGTTCATAATCTAATTTGAAAAATTGCGATTTATAACTCATTATATGGTAGATGGATTTAAATTTCTCTGTTTTGTAACTTGTCCGTTTAATATTGAAATAAAGAATATTTAATAAAGAAATGGATAAATAGTTAGTAATGGAAATAGTAGTAAAATAGCCCTTTTAACTATCCTATACTATCCTACGGGTTGTATTGAAAAAAACACAACTTTAGATTATAACTCAAAATGTAATGAAGTAGCAAAAAAATTGAGCATGTCTCAAGATTCTACTAAAAAAAAAGCCTGAATGGCATGTCTACTATTCTTTTCTATCTCCAAAAATAACCTAAATATGAACATGTACCCGAAAACTGAAAAAAAAAAATTGTTTATTACTTGAAAACAAAAGACCATAGGCCATTTTGAATTTGGTTTCCACCATCAAGTTGGTTACAAAAAGAGATCAGAAAGGGGGGTTAATATTCTTCTTCCAGCTCTTATAATAACATTGAAATTTGCCCACCCTGTACAACATTGAGGAGACGGGTATTTGAGGGTTTACGTGTACCTACGAAACATCTGAGTATTATTAAAGTCAAAGCCAGAATTAAGCAAAGTGGAATGACCTCGCCGATCTGGTAAAATGCGGTGATGCATGGGCGTGCGTATTCTGTTTTACCATTGAGCACATTTCAGTTAATATATACTCGTATCCTATTCTATAGAATACTTCTAGTATATGCACCTCCACTTTTTTAACTAACACAAATAAGTATAAACACCGACAGAAAGAATAAATACCCTGATAATTTTACCACAAATTTTTACCGTTAAGAAACGCGCGCGAAATAACCCAACATCACGCCACTGTTTCCCTACTACCTCGAACACAGTGGCTTGTTGGTTCCTGATTCGACCAATCAACGTCGTTGAAGCTCAGAGAAAAGAATGCGTAAATACAAGAATATGTATGTTAAATAAGGATGAACAGCTTGTCAACTTTACGACTTTCGCAGTTGCTACGTATTCGGAAATTCGTTGATATTATTAAGTAAAACACAAATTAAACAATGTGTTTGCTTTAATAAAGTACAATAGGGATAAGGGACGTAAAAGACAAGTAAAAAAAATGGGTAAATAAGGTAATTAACAAGAAATAATGGACTGTTTTAAATAAGAATAGGTACTTTAGAAATAAATGTGACAACATATATCTACTCTTTTTCCGGTCATTGCACTTTGCTTAATTCTGGCTTTGACTTTTATATGAGTGATATTTTTTCTGATTAATTTAGATTTAGATCAATAGGTTCGAATGAAAAAAATGTTTTAATGATAATAAAAAATAAAATATATTTTCATTTTTCTATTAAAAAAGCTCTAGAAGCGCAGTAGTGATCCCCCTACATATATAGTAATTATGCTTTCATTACAAGAGGAGGTGACTTGTAAAAGGAACACCCACATAATAAAGGTAATTATACTCGTTATTGTAATTAACGTTATTTACAGAGTTAAATTTATTAAAGTACTCATAAAAGCACAAAATAAAGGTGAATAAACTGTGCAGTGTACAAAGTGATAAAAACTACCCACATTCACAGACACAAATTAAAACAACTAATTTAGTTTCACTGCCCGATGGTCTTGTTCGCCAATTGGAAAATTACTTCTTAAAATCACATTTGGTAGAAAGAAGTTAATGTATGACTGCTTTTCCAATTATAATATACAGGGTGCTCACTTATTCTATGACCATTTTAAGTTCTTATACTAACTGGCTTATTTTGTCCAAATCTTCTTGTTCAGCGAATAACACTCTCTTTACTTCTGGTTTTCGATCATGGATAACAGGGCAATTTACAATCTCCAAAATTCAGCAGGCGTCCTCGCGCGATAGCAATTTCAACTTAATTCCCTTCTTCGAAACAATCTGAATACAGTTTCAACGGTTTTTCCAAAAACGACATTTCTTTCTAACTATAATATAACAAACCACGTTACACAAGTGAATATTATGTTTTCGAGATTATTTTAATTTAATTATTTTAGAAAATTTATACCAAAGAATACAAAATGCAGATTTCAGAACTGTAGCGATGAAGAACAAAGATAGTACCAAGTGTCTGCAAAATACGTTTTTTGAAGATATTTTGGCAACGCCGCATCCGAATTTCAGAAATAAATATCATTTTGCAGGTAAACGAAAGCCGAATCGAACACGATTGAAAAATACAGGGTGTTCCATTTAAAAAAATATAAGTTTGGTTCACCCCTCTGCACTGGAACACCCTGTATGTTTCAAAATAATTTTAAAAGATGGCTCCGAGTGTTGTCCATAATGCCCTAAAAGGAAAAAATGTATGTTCTATAGCAGCTGCGTAATGGATCGAGGCGTCTTAGGTGACTCACCCTGTAGAGCTCACCCTTGACAGATTTTTGTTTTATTAAAACGATTTATTTGCCAAGTACTACTTTTTCACATTTAACATTGAAATTAATTATTTATATATGTTCTTAAATATGATTTTGAAATAAGGCTCTCTTATCAGGAAGAGATAACATCCGGTGGCATTGAATAAGTTGGTTGATGCCATATACAGGAGTCCACAAAGTCCCGCATAAATTTATTATTTTGGAAATGGTAAAGTTTTTGAAAAATCGCTCAGACCTGTCGATTTTGTTTTCTTTTTACACTTGTTTTAAATATTATATTAAATTTTCTACAGGGCCACTACGCAACACCCAGTACTGTTTTACATATTTGGAAAGAACTCTTTTTTACGAATACGGTTATATCACTCAGTATATTATTTCATTTTTCTCCCCAAACGTATGGGAAGGTTTTGTTGGAGACTATATTATTAGCCCACATTTTTTACGGTAACCTCACTGGTGATCAATACTCAAAATATTAGGGAGAATTTATGGTTCCAACATGATGGTCCCCAGCACATTAATCCCTGTTCCTTAGTTCCAGTACAGTTCCCAGATGAATAGATGGCAAGGGGTGATCCCGTTAATTGGCCAGCCAGGTCTCCAGACTTGACTAAATTAGATTTCTTCTTGTGAGGGCATGTTAAGAATATTGTCTACCAAACTCCTCCAACATCAGAAGATATGAGATAACGGATACAAGACTCATTTGTTTCTATTTCCGTGGAAGTATTACAGTCAACAAATAATTCATTCTTGAGATGATTAGAAAAGTGTGTTCTGTTGAACGGCGAGTGGATGATATTTTTAACAATTATAAATACCTACTATTTAATTAAAATTTATTTATAAGTGAGCTTATATACTTATTGCCATTGTGATTTATACTAAATTGTTAGTTAAACCTGTAGAATAAAATGTTAAGGTAATGTTGAAGTGCGTTTATAATTTCCAAAAAAGTACGCACTGAAAAATTTTAATTTAGTAAAAATAAAAAAAATAGGACATTATGTGAACAACAAAATGTGATGGTAGTGGTGAGAAACACACCGTAGTCTTTGCTACTACCTATCTGACAATTATTGTCAAATTGACAGACATATAACAACTTGCTTTTCCGCAGGTGCCATTACGGTAGTGACCTCTATTGTCTTTAAGGAAGACAGTCCTATTTATTTATTTGAAGGTTAACTACAACTACTCCACGGGCACATTGCCCGTGGAGTAGTTGTTTTCGGTATCTCCTTCAAATAAACAAAATGTGATATCTTGGGACAGTATTTTTTTTATTTATTTACCTACTTATATAACATTAATGAGAAATACATGAGAATAAGTATAAAACCTAGATATTAAACTGTTCAATATGGTCATCGTTTTGTTCAATGCATTTCATGTACATTTTCAAATTAGGTCTAGAAACCCTACTAAGGGTATTCTGGTACATTGAAGTTGACAGAACTTCGAGCACATCACCTAACAGGACCATTGTTACTAATTAAACAGTGTTCAAAATTTTTGATAAAGATTCATTTTACCACTACAATTATTCACTGGACAGCCATCTTGCTGATACCATAATTCGTCTAGATTATTCATAGTTGCTTTTATCGCAGGTATAATTTTATTCCACAGTAAATTAAAGTAATAATTAGTATATGATAATTTGATTGCCTAAAAATATAGTTTCATTGGCCTGGCACTGTGATTCAAACCACCTACAAAATTGAAGCCTTCTAGGGTAATCATTTTTTTTTTTTGTATTTTTCTTGAAACTCTGAAACCATTCACAAACCCGGACGGATTCTGTTTTGCATCTTGTAGGTATAACATATTTTTTTTGTACTTCTGAGACAACATTGTTCATTTCTAGCAACTTCTGCAGGTCTATTTGTGGTAAAACTATCATTATTTAATAAATAAGTCTCCGAAATCCATCTCTTATAATATATACATAACCATCGATGCCATCGAACTTTAAACACAGAGTGTACGTATGTTTGTGTGTGTGAGTGTGTATGTGTGTGTTTATACATATATCTAGTATGATAATATCTTTTGCATTTACTTACCCTCGTAACTGGCTTTGTACAGGATCTGTTATCTATTACGTTTTTAGATTTCTCTCCAATATTCTGTGGTGACGAAATATTTTTTAACGACTCCTTTTCACTAATCATAATAAACGTTATTTATAATAAACTTCCTAAATTACTATTTAATTTAATAATTAAAAACAACAGGCGGCATTCAATTATGACACAACCAGTTTTACCTTTGTTGTCATTTGTCATGTATGACAGTATGACATGACCATTGACCACATGACGTGCATGACCACAGATTATAAAGAATGACATAACATGACCACAGAAAAGAACGTTTTCTGAATACGAAAATGTTGCAGCGTATTCAAAAGGTTTGTTCCTGCATAGAATCTCTGATAAATCCCTGACAGTCAGGGATTGTGATTTAATGCGCATGTCTGATCTTAGATTAGTTTCTGATTTTTGCTGGAACACCGGATTTTTAGAGAACTTAATAGCAGAAGAAGAAGAGTACAATAAACAATAACCAAATAATTTTTTAACCTGTAAATTATGGAGGAATATCCATGGAATATCATCCGTTTCTGACAAATGATTATTATTTGTTGAGTTATAATATTAATAATAGACAGCGTACAATAATTGAAGTTAAAGTTGGTAAATGGTTTTGATTAATGCGCATTGCGCATGCACCGGACTATGAGTTTCCCATATATATAATACTACTATATCGCGAGTAGAGGCCCAAAAATTCCGAAAACAACACGGCGCCGACATACAATCTCTATCCTTATCGAGAGTACCTTAGTCAAATATGCGCATGCGCACGAATTTCGCGACTTCCAATAAGCATGCAGCATAAATACTGCATCTCTGTCTACCGACTTCTTTTAAAAAAAAGTTGAAAGTTGGAAAGTCTGTCAACCTATAAGCAATGTGTCAGTTTCCGTCAAGAACCCTAAACAATTCCGTAACCATGGATATCGACAAAATCTGCGCATGCGCAAATCGAACAAAAGGTCTCTGGAACAGTATAGCACCATGATACAACTACACAGATATGCTCATAACTTTCGTTTGTTTGCGCATGACGTCATTCGTGAGGGAAAAATGGCAATGCGATGTGAAAATTCTTAAGGGCAGTCATATAATTATTTTCGTGTTTATCAATTGTTTTTTCCTCGTAACTGACGTCACTATGCGGATTGGCATATCTGTGTAGTTGTATCATGTATATAGCACTATATCTTTGGTCCTTTGATGTTTTCGGAGAAACCGCTTATGGGTTAACATAGGAAATACGCGATATAGTAGTATTATATATATGGAGTTTCCGAAGAATCAGTGAACTTTTCAAACTATCAGCAAACTGCCCTGACTCAAGCTGGAACAGAGGACAAGAAATCCTGGACTGTCGTTCGACTCTTGCTGGAACGCTTAGATTTGTAATGCGCATGCTTCTGACAGTTACTGACAGTTTTGGACTCCTGCAGGAACAAACCTAAAATGTATTTAAAACCGGTTCAACTGAAACGTCACAAATTTTTGCAAGCGCAAGAAGAAACTTCATTGGCTGCATTCACCCGGTCCCAACGTTTGCAAACGTTAGCAAACTATTTATGTTTGTTCCGGTGAACACTTACGTTGATTTAAAACCTGTTCAGTAAACGGTCGCCATTTTTCCAAACATAAAATTTTAATGTTTGCGTTTATCAACAAGTTGTTTATGACCATAGAACATACCCTGATACCCTATGAAAATGGCGGGTACGTCATAGGACGAAAGAAGCTATTTTTATAATGGATTTACATATAAAATTACAGAAACAGATGATGTACATCGCATGATGTACTGCTTCTTTTTAGCGTCAATTCACCAGAACATTCAACACTCATAAACCGTTTACAAATAAAACGCAAACTTGTTGTTAACTGTTTGGACCAGGTGAATGCAGCCATTGATTGAACCGTATTCGTTTACAACCACCAATCCGCATAGTGACGTCAGTTACGAGGAAAAAACAATTGATAAACACGAAAATAATTATATCACTGCCCATAAGAATTTTCGCATCGCATTACCTTTTTTCCCTCACGAATGACGTCATGCGCAAACAAACGAAAGTTATGAGCATATCCAGAGACAATAAAAGCATATCTGTGCAGTTGTATCATGTTTACAACGAGAGAAGGGTTCACGGTTAACGTTTCACGTACGAGGATCGATTGTCAACTCAGAATATCTATACGCGATTCTTGCTAAGCAATACGCTACCTACTGGCGGCACGCACAACTAACGCATGTGGTATTGGTTCAGTTTTGCGTATGTATGTCTATTGTGAATTTTGAAATATGCGTTGTTATATTAGTTAATTATTGCTTTGATTAGATATGAATCATTATTGTCGTGAGCGTCATTGTTCCTCTTGTACAAAGAAAAACCCCGAGATCAGTTTCATACTTTTCCAAAAGCGGGAAAATCTGGAGCTATCGCGGAAACTATAAGTTGAGCATTACAGAGTTACAGGCGACAAGTATGGATAAAGAAGCTAAAGAACGCAGAGTAGAGAGTGTGCTCTTTACCTTTCTCTAAGGATGACTATTTCCATAAAGGTATGTATGCCGTATGCCCAATAAAGAATTTGACATATTTTGAGGTTAAGTTTAATTTTCAGATTGAACGCTCGAAAAATATTGAAATCTATTTTAATTTTATATCACTACTTACCCCTTTCAAAATAGTTTTACAAGCTTTTTACCTGGTTTAATGTTCTCGACAACAAATCTTTGATGAATAAAATTTCAAACGTCAGTGTCAGTGAACGTAGGTTAGTATAGGTTACTGCCATTTTGGCGCTTCGATCTTAAAATGAATCGCGTATAAGAATCTGAGATGGTACCAAACAAGCTTGGAATGAAAAATAGCTCGTCCGGAGAACTAGAGGATCTTGCACTGCGTAATTTTTGAGGACCGTGCGGAGAACGGTTTTTGAGGTGCTTGGAACAAACCTTTTCTTCTAAATTGTGCAAGCAGTTTTCTATGATCTGTGCTATGCATGACAGAGACAGAAAGACAGGTGACTTATACTGCATTCTTTTCAATGGCTTGGGCAGCTTAGAGGAACTCGGAGCTGTTCCGCAGCATGTTCTTTTAACCGAGTGCGCGACGCCCTCCACTGTTTTCCCCTTTCCCCTCGAGCACTACCATTTTTGCTGGGGTTTGGTGACTGCAAAATATTAGTGAGGTTATATTAGATCAGTAGAAACTTGTAGAAACGTAGAAACATCAACAAACTACTGAATTATATTGAAAATGGAAAATAATCACAGTAGGTAGGTATCAGAATTTCAGACATATAGAGTAAAAACGTATTTACTATTTTACTATTTTCATTTTGTATTTAGGCGGAAACGTATAGAATTACTGCATTCTTTTCAATGGCTTGGGCAGCTTGGAGAAACTCGGAGCTGTTCCGCAGCATGTTCTTTTAACCGAGTGCGCGACGCCCTCCACTGTTTTCCCCTTTCCCCTCGAGCACTACCATTTTTGCTGGGGTTTGGCGCTCCAAAATATTAGTGAGGTTAGATTAGATCGGTAGAAACGTAGAAACATCAACAAACTACTGAATTATACTGAAAATGGAAAATAATCACAGTAGGTATCAGAATTTCAGACATATATATAGAGTAAAAACGTATTTACCTACTATTTTACTATTTTCATTTTGTATTTAGGTTAAGTAAACAAACTGGCAAATGTCCCCTAAATTCATGTTCTTTTCAAGGGCTTTGTATGGTCCGCCACGAGTTTGACGCCCTGGGGCGCGGCGATCTTGAAAAGAAAACGTTGAATGTATAACTTTGATTTAGGTTAAGTAAACAAAATGGCAAATATCCCCTAAATTCATGTTCTTTTCAAGGGCTCTCTATGGTCCGCCACGAGTTTGACGCCCTGGGGCGCGGCGATCTTGAAAAGAAAACGCTTCTTGAAAAGAAAACGCTGAGTCTTTTTCTGTTTTGTGGGTGACAGATGACATCAATCGCTTTTTAAGGTTATATAGATTTAATTTTTTTGTAAACGGTTAATTATTTGTTAACTATTATTAAAAATAATAAAATGGGCGACTGCCAGGAATCAAATCAAAAACGATGGGCCCACTTAAAAAAAGTACTCGAACGTCCTGGACCATTTAGCCATCCAGAATTTGAACCATCTCCAGAAATTTTAGATTTTGTTATGACATCTTGTAAACTTTTGGTAATAGGCGCTGGAGGCCTTGGTTGTGAATTATTAAAAGATTTAGCATTAATGGGCTTCAAGCACATACACGTAATAGATATGGACACTATAGATTTATCAAATCTAAATCGACAATTCCTCTTCAGACACAGAGATATAGGTTCTTCTAAAGCTGAAATCGCAGCTGCATTTATTAATAAGAGAGTAGCTGGTTGTCAGGTTACACCTCATTTTTGTAAAATACAGGATTATGATGAAGCTTTTTATAAACAATTTCATATAATTGTATGTGGGTTAGACTCGATTGTAGCTCGAAGATGGATAAATGGTATGCTGATATCTTTGTTGAACTATGAGGATGGTGTAATAGATCAACAGTCTATTATACCTTTGGTGGATGGAGGTAAAGATTAATATTGTAATAAGATTAGTATTGTTTGAAACTTTTTTTATATATAATAATGCGTTTGTAGGAACTGAGGGTTTTAAAGGCAATGCTCGTGTTATCTTGCCAGGAATGAGTGCTTGTATTGAGTGTACATTAGATTTATATCCACCCCAAGTTAACTATCCTCTATGCACTATAGCAAACACTCCTAGGTTACCGGAACACTGTATTGAATATGTCAAATTAATTCTGTGGCCCAAGGAAAACCCATTTAACGCAGAACTAGATGGTGATGATTCACAACATATATCTTGGATTTATGAAAAATCAATGGAGAGGGCTTTACAGTTCAATATTCCTGGGGTAACATATCGCTTAGTACAAGGCGTTGTTAAGCATATTATACCAGCCGTAGCTTCAACAAATGCAACAATTGCAGGTGTATGTGCTACTGAGGTGTGTTACTTTTATCTTTGTTTCGGAAGAGTTAAAATATATCCTTTTTCAGGTTTTTAAAATTGCTACCAGTTGTTGTGTTCCATTGAAAAATTATATGGTATTTAATGATGTAGATGGAATTTATACATATACCTATGAGGCAGAGAAGAAGGAAAACTGTTTAGTTTGTTCGCAAATGCCACAAGTTTTAGAAGTTAAGGATCCGTATACTATGAAACTTAAACATTTAGTAGACTTACTGTCGGAAAGTACCAGTTATCAAATGAAAAGTCCAGGTCTTACTACATTAATAGATGGTAGAAATAAAACCTTGTATATGTCCACAATTAAGAGCATAGAGGAGAGGACTAGAGATAATTTAAATAAAACCCTTACTGAGTTAGGACTTAGAGATGGACAAGATATTTTAGTAGCTGATATTACATCACCCGGTACTTTAGTAATTAAGTTGAAATATGTAAACAATGATGTTGAGATGAATTAGGTGGTTTATTATGTCTTCATTTTTTAATAAATTATTTATGATACTTAGAATTCTTATTTGCTGTACAGCTCAAGAAAAAAATGCTCTGTAGTATTGAAAATATGTATAGTGTTTTTACTGTTTGCTACATAGGTATTTCTTAACATCTACTATTCAGAAATGTTGAGATATTAATAATGATCTGTAAAAAGGTTATTGTGATCTGTTTTACTATAGTTGGATAGATCATGACGCCTTCGAGCAAGGAGCAGTGACGTGATCTGGACGATTATGGTTTTACAAAAATTATGCCATTAGTCTGCAGTTGTATTTATTTCACGTATATAGACAAAAGTATGTACAAGTCAGTTGATTGTTCAATATTCAATGATATACTCTAAATTTCTGTTATAATTTTTAATTAAGCATCATTTTTCTTTAAAAGCAAAATTAATTTGTATGAATTACATGCATTAAAGCAATTGTAGAAAATAGTATCTTAAACAAGACACTACATATATTCTGTATATTTTCACGTAAATTTCATACCTATTGGGTTTATTTGTTATTTCAATCAAAAACTAGCCCCTCAATGAATCTGGCTTGCCTTCCTTCATGGATGCTGCTCATAAGAGAACAAGGATACCTTCAAACATTTTTGTAAATTGAATTTAATAAAAAAAGCAAAAACAATTAATTTATCTTGAAGCAGTGAGCTTGTTTCTTACTGTAAATTACCTCCTTTACCATCTCCTTTCGTTTGGATCATGATTTTTGAGATTTCGACTAATTGGGGCTTGCTCCTGTGTCAGTTTTACTATCTCGTCTCTGACCACTAATACATTTTGTGGTTTATAGGTACCACTAAAGATGCCAAACATTTTTTATAATTTTTTTATAATTTGCAATTACTGCTTTTTGAAATGTTTATTAGATTTGTTTATATTTAAAGAAATTACCGAAATTTTAAAAATGTGGTTTTATTTTACTATATAATTAAAATCAGATTTGTATTATCGAAAAGTGGTCAACACATTAAAAATTTAAACTTGCCGCCATGAAATAAAATTTCGCGCTTCCTAGGTCACGTGACAATAGTTGTGGAAAAATGGCGGACGATAAAGATGTGGTGGAGAAAACGATTGCCGAAGATTTGGTTGTTACCAAATATAAAATGGCAGGAGAAATTGTTAACAGTGAGTTAATGAACCTTGAGATGTACACTTTCGAAATATTCAAGATTATTGTCAGACATATCCCGGTATTAATTTTTTTAACGGCTCAAACAAGTCGGTCCATATGGAGCGTGGCTCCCGGTTGGAGAAACCACATGGTTTTTAAATTTCTATCGATAATTACTGTAGAGTCACAAAAATTACACTGTCGTTTTCCTACGAACATCAAATAGCAAGAAGTAAACTATTTCCAAAATATAGTATTTGGTGATTACTTACTTCCTGTTGTGGCATTGTTTCTCTCAAATTGTACCATTGTTTGCAGGAGTGCTAAAACAAGTAATAGATAAATGTGTAGCTGGTGCCTCAGTTAGAGAAATTTGTGAATTTGGCGATCAACGATTGACGGAAGAAACGAGTAAGGTTTTCAAAAAAGAGAAGGACCTTAAAAAGGGCATTGCCTTTCCTACATGTGTCTCTGTAAACAATTGCATATGCCATTTTTCCCCAGTCCCTAGTGAATCAGATTACACTCTTAAGGATGAAGATGTTGTTAAAGTGTAAGTTTGTATTCTATCATTATTTGTATTATCTTCATTGTATTTCTAACATCGGAGGGATTAACTTAAAATATTTTCAGGGACTTGGGAGTTCATATAGATGGATTTATAGCTGTTGTGGCACACACAATTGTAGTAGGTGCTTCTAGTGAAAATAAAGTAACTGGTAGGAAGGCTGATACAATTTTAGCAGCTCATTATGCGTCCCAAGCTGCTCTGCGACTGTTAAAACCTGGAAATGAAACCTATGCAATAACCGAAGCAGTACAAAAAGTTGCAGAGTCATTTAAATGCAAACCAGTTGAAGGTGAGTTATCCATTTTTAAATTAAATTGAAATTTTTATGCCAACAAAGCTTGGTTTGCAGCCACCCTTTGATAATGTCATAAGTTTTCATTCGAAAGGCAGATCTCATACTTTTTTATTTTCCTTTAATTGTTTGACTATCTAGTAGGTACTTGATTTGGTTAAATTTGAGTACCTAATTTGAGAACAATTTTCTATTGGTGTTTTGACAGTTCATTAATTTAGTTCCGATTCTTTATATCCACTTTTAGAATATTTTCAAATTTTGGTTGAACATTCCCATGTGAATACGCCTTTTCATGATATTTTGGTTAAACATTGAGGATTGCAAGAGGTTATCCGACAACTGTACTTTTTCTGGAACTTGAGAATTTCATTGTAAAATACATGTTATTCAAAGAACATCGTGGACATCCCATTGCTCAAAATACCAGCTAAATTCATTCTTGATTTGTTATATAATCATGTAATTTGTAAGCACTGGTCTGATACTGAATTTATGCTTTCTGTGACCTCCACTTTACATTTATTACTTTTAGCGGTGTATCACGTCAATTTTGCATGTGTTAGAGTGTAAAGTGTCCCACTAGACTCCTTATGTTAAAAAAGATAGGTAAAATTTTGAATGGTTTTTGGTGGGGAAAGATTTTGGTCAGGCGATCGACGACAGACGTTGGCACATTTTGCCACATTTCCACAATTTTCCAAAATTGGCATACATGCGACATGGCAAAATATTGCAGTGTCACAGCAACTCATATTATTTTGATTCTCAAAATTGTTTAAGAATAGCCAGTTTAGAATTAAATATACCAAAAAAAAAACTATAATTTGAAATAAACAAAAGAAACCCATTATAGACCAATGTTGCTGCATATTTTACGAGCAGGTGATCCTGAAAGACACTTGGAGTTCGGTCTGTCGGCACAGGGGGAGTATCTGAATGAGAACAATTTTTTAAAATAACTTTCAAGGTACAAAAAAAAAAACATTTTGGGGTGGTTCAAAAAACGTATTATATTAAATGGAGGGTTTGTGGAGATATCGAATATTTAAGTTGTTTATTTGTGTATTTTCTAATACTTTAAAATTCCAAATCATTTGGTAATGCAATTTGTTGAAAATGCCGTTAGGCTATTGTAAACTATTTATAATGTAATGTTATTATTAATTTGTGAAATAGGTTAGGTTTAAAAGTGAGTGGGCCGAAAACCAGCCCTTCCACCGTGACCATGTGATCTATTGTGGCTCACAGCTACTTATATTTCACCCAATGGGTCCTGCTTCTTATTGAAGCTGATCACCTTATTGGCTGAGAACTTATTCAGATTCTCTGGCAGAAGTTGTCTTTTGCGAAATAATGAGTATCTGATTCTTTCCCCAGCGGGGCAGGTACAGGGTATTCGCGCATATTTTGACTCCTACCTACAGGGGTTATTAAGAAAGTTAGAAAAAAAGTTTAAATACAAAAGTTGTTTGGTTTTTCACGTACTATCTTTTAGCTAGGTCTAAAAAAAAAAAATTGCATGTCGTAAATTTGAGGAAACCAATTGAATATAATATTTTTAAATGGGACACCCTGTATAATTTTAGACGCTTGGGAAAACAATTTTTCTCTGATCTCAAAAATATATATTTTGTTGACATTTGCACTGGCAGTTTCCGAAATATTTAATATTTTAATGTTTACAATAAATCATAAAAAAATATTGAAAAATGAAAATATTGGAAAATGTTTAAATAACTAAGGAGGTTACATCGAAAATCGTTAAATATTTTTTATTACTGTTGGTTTCTACTGTTAAATATTTTTCGTTCTTTATATTTTTTGTATTTTTTTATGGTACTCGCTGTCGAATATTTCGAGAACTGTAAGTGCAAATGTCAAGAAAATATATATTTTTGAAATCAGGAAAAGAATGTATACCCATGCGTGTAAAATTATATATGGTGTCCCATTTAAAAATATTATGTTCAATTGGTTTTCCAAAGTTTATGACATGCAATTTTTTCTTCGACCTAGCTAAAAGATAGTACATGAAAAACCAAACAAATTTTGTATTTAAATTTTTTTTCTAACTTACTTAATAACCCCTGTAGGTAGGGGTCAAAATATACGCAAATACCCTGTACATAATATATGTTCTGCCGTTTCATCATCTTCTAAGGACAAGCGGCACTCAGCATCTTCTGCTAGGCCGAATTTGTACAGATGATATTTTAAACGGCAGTGACCAGTATATAGACCAATTAAAGTTTGTAGGTGTGCAGCTGGGCCATCGTAATAGGTTCAACGAGTAGGAGGCTTACCAAAAATTTTTTATAAGGGTGTTCAGGTTCTTAATGGACCACACTGTATCTATACACAGTGTTACATTTAATTTTGGCCATCATTGGGATCCCGGAATCGGTAAGAGATACAGAGTGGCTTAAATTGGAAAAACTTGCACAATTTTATGCTCAATCAAATGGCGGTACTTTATCTGTCACATATGCACCCATTCGTGAGTTATCGGGGAAAAAACTAAACTGACGATTTACAAAATATCTCCACTCCACTCCACTCCACTCCACTCCACTATAAAGAAAGATAGAAACTTCAAATTTGAAACTTATACATTATTGATAATGGGGTGTCTAAAAAATCAGTTGGATTTTCTCTAAGCATGCAAGATTCTTGAGATGCAATAGTCAACTTTTTTATTTCTTATGGCCGCCATATGTGAATTTTATGTCATCAAAAGACACGTTTTATTCTCTTTACGATGTATTATATGTCATATTAAAATTTTGAAAATGAGGAGAAATAACAAATAATGTACATTTTATTGTTGGTCGTGGAAAGAAAATATTATTAACGGCATATCATGTATGTACATATACTAGCAAATACAAAATTTATACTTAATTAATGCATTAACGAATATAATTTTATGATAATTTTATTGTTCCAGCGTGATAGAAGTTGGTACTCCATCATATAATTCTAGAGCCATCCAAGATTACCTAAATGATAGATTTCCACAAAAGTGGATTGGTACTAGATGATCCAGCTTGTGGCCAGCTAGATCGCCAGATCTGAACCCCCTTGATTATTTTTTATGGGGTATATATAAAAGACAAGGTGTATGGGGGAATTTACGGGAATGTGGAAGAATTAAGAAATAGCTTAAAATTAGTTCTACATGATATTAAACGCGGTCGTTCAAAATATTTTTAATAGGATAGATGCATGTTTAACTACCGCAGTCATTTTAAACATTTTAATATAAACGATAGTTATAACAGCACCTAATTATATGACCTGATCCTAACTGCATGACCATTACCTAAACATAGAGTAGATACCCTAATTTGAATAGATTATCACGTTGGAACAATAAAATTATCCATAAATGGATTTCCTAGGTTATATAATTACATGGTATGTCGTCAATAATATTTTGTTTCTACGGCCAACTATAAAATGGACATTATTTGTTGATTTCTCTTCCCATTTTCAAAATTTTTATATGGCATATAATACATCTTTGTAAAGAGAATAACACTTCCATATTATGATGACATCAAAGTGTAATATGGCGTCCATAAGAAATAAAAAGTTGACTATCGCATCTCAAAATCTAGTGCTTAGAGAAAATCTAACTGAATTTTTGGGCTCGCCATTATAAGTTTCAAATTTGAAATTTTTATCTTTATGTATTTAGCATTTCGTAAGTCGTCAGTTTTCGTTTTCCCCCCGATAAGTCACGAATGGGTGCATATGTGGTAGATAATGTACCACCATTTGATTGAGCATAAAATTGTGACTTTTTTTCTAATTTAAACCATCCTGTATCTCTTACCGTTTCCGAGATGCCAACGGTAACCAAAATTAAATGTAGCACTGTGTATGTATATTGAAACGTTTGTCTAAACTCCAAACTGATTAAACCAGCTTGTTCGACAAAACAACACAAATCTTTATTGTCACTAGATACAAACTTCAACTCTTTTTCACAACTGTCAACACAAATTCCTTAGTTTGACGTTTCGACTTGACGTGCTCACGCTTTCGACTAAAAACTCCCCGTCCTCTTGAAATCACGAGTATTTATATATTTTTCAAGCTTCCGGAATATTCGGGAGCCTCTTTTTGGATTCCGGAACATAATGGAACGATTCTATGACTTAAAGGAAAATTCTAGATTAGAAACGTCAACCTAAAGATTTTACAACTGTTAATTTATAAACAATAAGAAATGAATTAACAAAACAGGCAGATTCACTAGCAAGGTAGGTGAGCTTCCGTAACACTATTATATATTTTTTGTTTCATTTCAATTGTCATTTGTCTCCGGGGCATTAAATCCCAAAAGCGAACAGACTTTTAGTCCAATAATTTGTATGATGATATTTAATATACTCCAATTGATCCAACTGACTATAATGATCAGAAAAATTTTAATCTGAAACATGTTCTATTTCATGTAATATGTAAAGTGTGAAGTGTAATTTTGAGCATGAAAACTATTGCATTTTTAGGCATGCTCAGTCATCAGCTGAAGCAATTCAGAATAGATGGAGAGAAGACGATAATTCAAAATCCAAACGATGCCCAAAGGAAAGAGCATGAAAAGTTTGAACTCGATAAACATGAAGTTTATGCCATGGACGTTCTTGTCAGCACAGGCGAAGGTGTAGGAAAAGAAACTGATACAAGGGTATCAATTTATAAGAAAACTGATGAGATATACCAGTTAAAATTGAAGGCATCCAGAATGTTCTATACTGAAATCAGAACGAAATATGGTAACATGCCTTTTAATTTAAGGAGTTTTCAAGATGAGACCAAGGCGAAAATGGGTGTTCTGGAGTGTGTGAAGAACAAGCTAATCGAACCTTTCCAAGTCCTCTATGAAAAGCCAGGTATGTTCTCATTTATCTCTAGAAATATATATTGACTGATTTCATTAAGAATTGAATTTTTATCTTCTGCATATGTAAAAATTTGATTCGTTGGAAATGTAACCCTCTTTATTGCATAAATATACGAATATTGTATAAGGTGTTTCCATATATTTTACACTCTGCAACGTTGCAGGGTTTTTCCGAAATATCTAGATTTTTATCAATTTAAGCAAATGAGCATCATGTAAATATCTTGAGAACCTGGGATTCTATACAAAAAAATTCGCTAAATATTTATAAGAAGTCATATTATTATTGGTATGAAATACTAGATTCATTTTATAATCATTTAAGTAAATTTGGCAAGAATGAAGAAAAATGTGCATACATGCATTCTGGAACCGGTGTAACAATTAAGTATTGACAAAGAATGTAATATGTCATCAACTTCTCAAAGCAAAACTAAACAGGTGTTTCGACTGTAGCTGGTGCCCACTATCATCTAGTCAACTTCGTTGGAAGTTTACAGCTCTACTTATGACATATTGTTTTAAGAGGGTCATTGAAAACATAATGTGTACATGTAGACCTTTCCGCCAGAATTTTAAATTGAAAAATTATATAAGACTTTTTAGTAAATTAATAGGGTATTTTCCTTCAATCGAAATGAAACTGGAAACCTGTATTTTTATAAAATATATTTTTTTATATTTATTAGAATAAAAATTATTAAGATTGAATCGGTAGAAAATTTTTAATTCAATTTTGAAATTTTATTCTATATTTGTGATGTCACTAAGCGAAAACTAGGGAATATGTATCTATAAAGAGGCCACACTGATAATATGTGGCTAGTCTCAGTTTGTAACGACGTCAAATGACAGTTGACATTTCGGTAATTGACATTTGAAATTTCCTATCTGTGTTTGGCTTGACAACTTGACGTGTTGTATTGTTGTTTTCTTGTGAAGTAAACTTTTATTAAACATGGAGCAAGGTTTTGAAGAGGCTAAGTCTGACAATTTACCGGCTATAGATCCTTTTATGATAAAGATCCTATAGATCCTTTCAGAAATAAAAGGGATGAAAAATGTAAGGTTAGTATTTAACTTAACAATATTACTGCAAAGTCGATTAAATATATTCAAAAATTACCTTTACAAATTATGTTTTTCTCTTACTAATAAATACACTTATATAATCAGTCACAGGCAGAGACAACAATTCACAGGTAAATATAAACTAAAAAAACAATGTCTCATGTTTACCATGACCATGATGTTTACCTTAACCAAACCATTCAAACATAAACAAAAGTAAAGTTGTCACGCAGTGACAGCAACCACATAAATGAAAATGTCCTGGAAATCACTAAAAAATGGCGCAAATTTTTAATTTTCGCTTAGTGGCGTCACATAGATATCGCGCACAATAAAAAAATTATTTATGGACTTAAATGAACCTAATATCAAAATTCCAGAAATATGTATCTCTTCTTTTTCCAACTACTTTCCATTGCAAATGTAAAAAAAATAGGAAACCACCCCATTATTAACGAGAGTCTTTAACCTGTTTATAACAGATATCAAAGGAATAAATAATAAATTCACACTAAAGATAGCGCACCAGCACCATCTATTAGACTTCATGACAGCTCTTCTGGTGGCCATCTTAAGTATATCTGCTTTATTGTAATTAGAGACAAACCCATCAAACCATATGGAATATATCTCGAACCCATCTCATCCTTTAAGAGAAGGGTAGACTCCCCTTAATTTTTGTCTTTGAGTCTAGTGGAGTATATCCATTTTGTCACTGAAAATATGGACTAAAATTTTTTAATATACAAAAAACTTGTACTGATATAAATCATATTTTGAATTGCATAAATGTGCATCACATATATATTCTTCAATACTCCTTAAAATAATAAGTAATGGCAAATTATGATGGAAGAAAAATGTTTTTCACAATTTTTTCACACAAATTTCAGACAAACTTGATTCACATCACAAATGATTTGTAAATTGGAGTTTTTATACATAATTAAGACAATTTGTATCTGAATATAATTATTGTTATATTGTATTGCTCCAAACAAACAGTATTCTGCAGTATTTTTTTCCCCTTAGAGTGCTCTAATTTTTGGCCAGACCCCAAAAATCACTATCCGTTACATCTCTAACTTTGAGAAATTGATTTCTTCAAGAATGTTAATTTTCATAAATGCAGATGATAGCTGTGTAATAGTTGGCTTCTGAACTATCAATGGCATTTAAAAAATAAAGCTATTCTTTTATTTTACCAATTATAAATATTTTTGAATGTAAAGTCTGTTTTATAAAAATAATTTCAGCTAGGGCAAAATATATTTCTACAAGATACACAATTTTTGATGCCACAGCAAATAGTTTGTGCATTTTCTTCATTATTTCATAAAATCTAAATTAATTGATATTAAATGAAATAGACAACAAAGTATGACACAACTTTTTATCAGTGGCGGCTCCTCCTTAAGGCCGCATGGCCGCGCCCCTCCTCCAAAAATACCAAAGAAATCCTTATTATTATCATTATTGTAAATTAAATGCAAATGTTAAAACATGTATTGTGGTACAAAACTATTATTAGGAAAGGCTCGAGCGCTTGAGCTATCGTACTCATAATGCCACAGTCCACATTGCTTGATCACCACAGCACACCACTGCACAGTAGGCAAAGCATCACAGCTTCGTGGCCGCATTTTGAGTCGCGGCCCAGGTAACTATGGCAACCGATCCGATCTCCTTTTCGACTAGGCTCGTTAGATACTTTCCGTATGCTTATATTATGCAGATTTGGCCGCAATTATTTCGCGGCCCTACGTCAACATTATTAAACATTATAACATATTTTTAACACATTACATATTTTTAACATTATTAAATTACTTATTAAATTTTTGTGAAAAGACAATTTTATAATATTACTTAACATGAATACTGTTAGTAGTATAATTAGAGCTAATTTTACAAATCTTCTACAGGAAAATAAAGTATAAATAAAAGAATTGGGCGTTGCCTGCCCAATAAATGATTTCGATGAATTTCGAATTTTAGAAAGTGAGTGCACCCGTGTATAAATAACTATGAAGTTTTGTTTACCTACGTAATAATTTAATGTGTCGTTTGATAACTATAAATTGAATAACTAAAATACTTTTGAGTTTGTGATTGTGCCATATCGTTTTTAATTAACGGATATCTAAAAACTAAAAATAGTTATGTTCCTGCTTCCTGAATTCTCGTTTTCAGCTTTTTGAAGGTAACGTCATATATGTAGGTACATTTTTGATATCTAAATATTAATTACCTACTACCTACCTATTTAAATATTATTTTAAACAATTTTTGTCGAGATTTCCGTCAATTGTATTAAAAAGGAGGATATTTGTGTAACGAAAGTTATTTTTTCAAGCAAATATTTTTGGTCTGCGAATTTCTAATTTATAATTTTAAGGGGTTTGACTATGAAATATGCAAAATTTTCGCCTGCGGTCCTTTTTTTTTATTTCTGCGCCCCCCCCATATCCAAATATCACCAGCCGCCACTGCTTTTTATCTACTTATTTATTTTTGTTTAACTAAAAACAACCTACCATTAAAATATTTCAATTTTTATTTATTTGTACATTTAAAGAAAAATGTAATGCAGATTTTAAATTTTCAATTACTATTTATGGAAGGATACCTATGATGATTACTTTTTTACTCCAATTGATCCTACTGAAAACCATGTGAACAGAGAAATAATGTCTGATACTATTAAAACAAAATCTAGTTGTTATGGGAGCAATACACGTTCATTAACAATTTTCTGATTTTCAGGAGAATTTGTAGCCCAATTCAAGTTCACCGTGTTGTTGATGCCCAACGGTCCACACAAAATAACCGGTCTGCCTTTCGAGCCCGAACTCTACCATTCTGAATACTCTGTCACAGATCCAGAACTGAAATCGATCCTCAATAGCTCTGCCAACCCAAAGGCGGCAAAGAAGAAAAAAAAGAAGTCGGAGAGTAATGCCGAGCCCCAACCAATGGAAGTCGAAGCTGCAGCTTAAATCAATTCTTACTGGGTTCTTCTCTCCCTCCCCGAAACATTTTATAAATGCTTATCCTGTTAATTGTACCGCTCTTTTTATAGTTTTTTTATACGATGTGACTCAAGTTTCTTTTCCGAACAAACCTTTTTTAGACAATCAATTTGGGCACTCATTCTCAAATTCTTCTAAGAGTCACTTTTCATTTTACGAACAACATAATATCTGCATAACTGACATATTTTATTCCAGTGATTTTTTCTTTATTAGGAAAATACATTTTGCTTTGGGTTTTCTTAATATTTACCTAGTTAACATTAACCTATGTTCTGTTATCTCCTTTCACTTAATTTAAAATCTTTACATTTTTTATCTGTAGGTAAAGATTGTTATTTTTTTTTTAAATAGATAAAATATTTAAGAAATATAACACTGTACTAAATTTTAGGACACTGTAAAAACAGTGACAAATAAAAAGTTTGGTATTTTGAAATAATTGTCGTTTAATTTTTTTAAATACGAGGATGATTAAGTAAAAGGATTAGTTGGTGGGAATATTGAGAGTAACTGCAATCATAAAAAAAAAAACAACGTTAAGTACTTTAAATATTATTTAAACTAGGTTGCATCGACATACTATTTATTACGAGTTTAATCTCATACATTTACACCGAATTTACTTTCAAACTACTCTGTTCTGCACTGTTTTTGGGGGAAAATGAGTTGACAAAATTTTTTATATCTTGATTTTCCAGTGCCTTTTGAATACCCTTATTGCTCCAACTTCTTACTGTCTGTGGTAATTCACTAATGTGTCTAAAAGTAGCCAAAACACCTGCATTCCAACCCTGCTTTATTAGAGATGATAATTTATCTCTTTCGGGCAATTCAGGTAGCTGAAATTAAATGATAATCAAGAAATGCTGTTTCAGATGAAATTTGGAAAACAAATTTAAATAAAATAAAGTTTTGATGAGTTATGGCGTATTTATCACTTAAGATTGTATGATTTATCAAGTACTGATGTCTCATCTCAAAAAACAACACTTACATCCATTATGCATCACATTAATGATTTAACATCCAGATCTGTCAATTTAAGAGTTGGTACATGTTTATCTTGTCTTAAACTGTTTCCTTAGTGTTAAATCTTAAGTGATAAATGATAAATGTTTGATAAAAATCTTCATCAAGTTCTACTGGTTTAATTTGATGTTATGTAATTCTAACCTCTATTGGTAGTTGTGTCTTTATTTCTTGAACATAAGGCTTTACTGTTTCTTTCATCTTCTCATAGGTTTTTATCGATTCATTGCTATTCTTCCAAACCCCTTGCTCTTTTACATAATACACAGCAGCAGTTGCTAATCCCACTTTAACTGCTAATCTGAAAAAGTACCTTTATAAGTTCAATGGA
This sequence comes from Pogonocherus hispidulus, assembly GCA_963924545.1. Classification (NCBI taxonomy): domain Eukaryota; kingdom Metazoa; phylum Arthropoda; class Insecta; order Coleoptera; family Cerambycidae; genus Pogonocherus; species Pogonocherus hispidulus. The sequence continues at coordinate 15,384,900 of OZ004700.1, forward strand.
TAATCAATTTTTAAATTTACAATTTTAGGTTTTTACTGGTATCAGAATAATTAGGAAGACTACGAAAGATATTAGAAAAAATTAAACTTGAAACATTCATTACAAGATGACAAATATTTCATGACATTTAAATTTGGGCCTACTTAATTTTTTTATGATGAAAACTGAAACTTACTTGAACATTGCTGTAGGAAACAAGAAATACCGCTAGGCGCTAGTACCCAAAGAAAATCTAGTACCTATCTATAAATATAAAATCTATCTATAATCTGTGTATAAAATGTACACCATAGATTAATTACATCTACACCATCACCAAGGATTTTTAACATTAAAAATCCTTGCACCATCACATCACCATATACCAAAACAGAGGTCAAATTCACATTTCTCGATTCGACAGTAGTAGACGAATTAGAAAAAGAAGGTATTACGAAATGTGTTGGAGTGTAATAAGGATACACGATCGATTCGATATCGAATCGAGGAATCAGAATCTGGGCTCAGAACTTATTGTCTATTTCTACAGCACTTATAACCTAAGAATATCTTATAACTTATACTACTAGTAGTGATGCAGCCCCAAGGACGGTACACAGCTCTGGTACACAGACCTAGTGTTCTTGATCCAGCCCAGCAGTGATCTAGATCATAGATAATGGATATATCTAGATGATCTAGATCTAGTCACTGTATGCACTGTACTCGTCACAGGTACTCGGTACTCGTACTCGGAGTACATAATCATGTACTCAGACTCATAGATTAATTACTGACTCCAGACCAAGGATTTTTAAAAAATCCTTGACTCTAGACATCAGAGTAATAAATAAAGGGGAGACCGCATTCCCTATTTCAAAGCATAATGTAAACATGTAACCTCAACCTACTGGATGTTGATAAACAAACAATACATAATGAACACACGATGGTCCCTGATCGTATCAGCGTAGTGGCGTATCAAGCTATATCACGGAAATTCTTACAATATACATAATTATATACAAAAGTTAAGTTCAAAAACACAGTTTAAGAACACATAAAACACTCGGCTTCACCAATTTTTGATTTCAAAATAATGGCGTTACTTGCTATATTAGGTTAATACCAGGCAATGTTGCCACTTCCGGCGCTTAATATCGCTAGAAATTTCAATAATGTATTGATGGATATGGAGAGCCTATAATTATAACACAAGTCACAAAAAAATAGTGGGTAGCCTTAAACATATTACAATGTAACTAATTTGTAAATTGATTGAGGTCAAGAATGTGGTAGATCTTTACATGTTAATCAATGAAAATGATGACGGCTGTACCTAGCTATAAAAATAAAAAAGTAACTTCGGCATCAATGTCAAGGACGTTGCAGGGACCGATGTTTGTAAATACATTTACCTCAAGGCTTCACTTTAGAATGTAAATAACGGTCTCCCCTTTATTTATTACTCTGATCTCTAGACTGGTACTCTTTTCGTTAGACCACAGACTACAAAGAGTTAGACAGACATAGACAACACAGTCATAGATAAAATATATATAACACAATCCTCTGTGGACGTGGACCAAGGATTTTTAAAAGTCCTTGGCCCATGATACAACTCCTTGGACGTGGACAACATTAATATTCTGTTTGTAGTGGCGAGATACAGTGAAATACACTGCAGTGCCCTCTTTGGGTCTTTGCTACTACCTGTCTGACAAATATTGTCTAATTGACAGACAGATAACGATCTGCAGAAAGCAGATGCCATTACAGCGACCTCTATTGTCTTTGAGGAAGACAATCCTACTTAATTATCTCCTTCCAATAATTAATATTCTGTGATTCGTGATCATGTACAAATCTAGAAAATTTTTATTCTGAGTGACAGATCACACAGTTTGAAGCACAAAATATTATTTATGTGTGTCTTTCTTTATAGATATTCTGTGTTATTTTCATACGCGCAAGCGTCAAACATCATTCCATTTTCCATTTTCGTTTAACAATTTATTGGGCGCCATTTTTTGTGGTTGAAAGTTGGAAGAATAATTCACAGAGTATTATGTGGTCTGTGGAATAATTTGAAGACATCGGGAAGAAAGTTTAGTTCGCAGCGTTTATAATTATTATAAATATTTAAAGATAAAATCTACCCTGCATGGTATTACATATATTCAGTATTTTACGTGGATTTTAACATAGTGGGTGATTGTTTTATGAAAGGCAAGTTGATAACATACATAAGATAACTTTCCTCTGTTGTAACAATATCTAAATCTGGAAGTTATTAATAATATGAGAATTTTATATCCATCCAGAATATGCAAATATAATGGTTTTTAGATGGAGGATGGAGACGAGTCGCATACGGAGAATATTGTACAGAGACCCAGATGTTTTTTTGATGTGTCTATTGGTGGATTAAATAGTGGAAGAATAATATTTGAATTATTTACAGATGTAGTTCCTAAGACTAGTGAGAATTTTAGAGCACTTTGTACTGGTGAGAAAGGTCTAGGAGGGCAGACAAAGAAATTATTACACTATAAGGTTTGTATACTTAATTTATTTTTAATGGAACTTCATAGTTACAATATTATATGTCTACGGTTACAATACTTCTATGTTGCATTGATATCACTTATAACAGCCTTATTTCGCTTTGTTGTCGATTTATAAAGGTATTAACAATATATTGTATATGTGTATATATTGTAGGATGTAATTTTTCATCGTGTGGTAAAGGATTTTATCATACAAGGTGGTGATTTTTCAAATGGAAATGGAACTGGGGGAGAAAGTATATATGGTGGAATTTTTGAAGGTAAGCTAGTTACATCTTATGTCATAAAATTAATTGTATTTTAAAATTGCTGTTTAGATGAAAACTTTGAATTTAAACATGATGAACCATTCCTTCTATCAATGGCAAATCGTGGAAAGGACACCAATGGTTCCCAATTTTTTATGTGAGTGACATTAACAGTAATGGATTATTCTGTAAGATATAAAGTATTTAATAATTCTGTTAGAATACCTTTAAAATATGACCCTAAGTCTTCTCTTTCAGCACACCATATTTGATTACAATATCAATTTGTCAGTGTTACAAATTGTTATTGGTAATAATTTTAAGTATGTCTTTATTTAAAAATAGTATCGGAAAAAGTTAAGTAGATGTTACAGAACAGTAACTTTTGTTGTTCTGTAGCGGTTCCTCTGCAACTCGAACCTGGCTACGCTGATCATATCTTGTCAATTTTTGTGTTATAGTACGACCCAACCGGCCCCTCACCTCGACAAGTAAGTTGAATGTGTAAAATTATTTTTTTTTTTTTAATTAATTCGCCATTTTAGTGTTCATGTGGTTTTTGGAAGAGTTATTGGAGGTATCGATGTAGTTAAACAAATTGAAGCTTTACCAGTGGATGCTAACAGTAGACCCTTGCAAGATGCTAAAATTATAAAATGTGGAGAGCTTGTCAGACAAGTAAAAGGTGAGATTGTCAATAGAGTACCTACCTTTATTTCTTATGAATGAAATTGTTTAATTGAGGTTGGTATTTCAGCTAAAAAAGAGAAGAAAAAGAAAAAAGAAGATGCAGATGAGCAGAAGTCGGAAACAGATGAAGAGAAGAAACATAAAAAGAAGCACAAGAAAGATAAGAAAAAGGAGAAAAAAGATAAAAAGCATAAGTATGTTTGGATATGTTCACAATGTGCAGATTATAAGTTGATTTAAATATTTTAGCAAGGATAATGACCATGAAACAGAAGAAGAGGGAGAATTGGTGGAACCTCATCCTTTAGCCATAGTAACAGATATAAATCCAGAAGATATACCTGATGTACCTGTAAATAAGTTTTTAATGAGGGGTGGTGGTGGTGAAAGCAAAAAGGATGGAGATAAAAGAAGCGATAGAAAAGGTTTAATAAAAGTATTACTTTGATTTTTGTTATTATTTTATTTATTTATTTTTTTTAGATTCTGGGAGGGATACAGGTTTTAGAGATAATAGAGATAGAGGTCGAAGAGATTGGGGTAATGGATTTAACAGACGAGGCAGACCTATGACCACAAAAAGTGGAAGAACGATTAAAGGACGAGGAAAATTTGTAAGTTAAAATTTTTGTATTGTTAATTTTCTATATATTTTTTTGTGTTTTTTTTTTTTTGTTTTATTTACAATGTCAGATACATGTATATTCCAAATTATAGCAGCTTTAATAGCAATAGTGATGAATTTCTGCTATAACATTTTGATTTTTTAATTTTACGAAAGAAAAAATAAATTTTAAATTTTGCTTTTTAACTAACAAAACTGAAAATATTTTAAAATAAGATGCAGCCTTATATCTGTAATTTTAGAAGTAGAAATTACTAAATCAGTTTCCTAAGTATTTATTTCCTCTTTTAGAGATACAGAACTCCATCTAGAAGTCGATCCAGAAGTGGTACACCTATCCACTGGAAGAAAGAAGAGTCCAGAATAATAAAACTGTCAGAATTTGAAAAACTAGGAGAGCAACGAAGAAAAATCGAGGAAAAGAGAGCCCTCAATGGCAAAGAAACCTTAGAGAAAACCAAATACAAGAACAAGTATAGAAATAAGTCTATGTCTCCTTCCCTTAAATCTAAAGGAAAAGGTGTAGATTATAATGCTTTAGACTACGAGGATCACAGCGATGATGAAAATGAAGTTCCAAAGAAACAGGTTCCGAGTCTGGTACAATATCCACTTCCAGGAGCTTACAACAAATTTAAGACTGAAGAGGAAGTGCAGAAAGAACTGGAACTGCAGAAGAAGCAGGAGCAAGAAGTTGCTGCTATTAATAAGAGATCGGATTTTTTGGCTATGGCTCTAGGTAAGTAAAGTAGTAACATTTGTTTTGTAAAATTAAAATTATTTCGAAGAGCATTGGCGTTTTGTATAGGTACTTTTTATCTAGGGGGAACCTTTTGTATTAAATCTAAAAATTTATCCAGAGATCTCATCGAGGATACTCTGTAAGGCTGAAACATTTTCACATTTTTTGCGACTTATTAGATTAGGTTTAAAAGGAAGTTAGACAAAAACCAGTCCATTCATGTGTCATTCTGTATTATACTACACGCCAGAAATAATCAAAGTGCAATGACCGGAAAAAGAGTAGATCGGTGTTGTCACATTTATTTCTAAAGTATTCTTATTTAAACAGGAAACGTATTAATTACCTTATTTACACATTTTTTTACTTGTCTTTAACGTCCCTTATCCCTATTGTACTTTATCATAGAAAATATAGTACTACTATATTTTCTATGGTACTTTATTAAAGCAAACACAATGTTTAATTTGTCTTTTACTTAATAATATCAAGGAATTTCGTAATATGTGGCAACTGCGAAACTCGTAAAGTTGACGACAAGCTGTTCATCCTTATTTAACATACATATTCTTGCATTTACGCTTTCTTTTTCTCTGAGCCTCAACGACGTTCATTGGTCGAATCAGGAACCAACAAGCGACTGCGCTCAAGCTACTAGGGAATCAGTGGCGTGATGTTGGGTTATTTCGCGCGCGTTTCTTAACGGTAAAAATTTGTGGTAAAATTATCAGTGTATCATTCTTTGTGTCAGTGTTTATACTTATTTGTGTTAGTTAAAAAAGTGGAAGTGCATTAAGTGTGTATTACTTTATTTGTTATTATAATTTATTGTGATATATCGTGTTTTCATAGTGATATTGAATAATGGAAAATATATCGGGACCAGCAATAGTTAAAAAAAGATCCCCTTTATCCGTTGGAGAAAAGAAAATTATAGCCCAAGTTTTTAAGTGCCTTGCAAGGGATCGTCCGTGCTCAAAAGATGAATTAGTCGAAATATGTGCGAAGTATACAGGTACTACAAAATATGCTGTTTATAAAGTTTTGAGGGAAGAAAAAATATATGGAGAGGTGCAGAAGCCTAAACTACATGAACGAGGTAGAAGAAAAGTGGAGATTGATGGAGATGCAATGAATGCTATACGACGCGGTGTTCATAGCTTTTTCTTTAAAAATGAATTGCCAACATTGGATAAAATAATGCACGTCATCCACGACAACGAAATAATTCCTAAACTGAGCAAGACTTCATTAAGGAGAGTTAAGGAGAGTTTTACATAAGATGAATTTTAGATATGGAAAGGTTGACAGGAAGAGCATTCTTATTGAAAGAAATAATATAGTAATATGGAGAATTGCTTGATAATGATAATATAAATTGTATATAAATTGATAATAGGTACCTATATTACATTTTTACATGTATACATTAGTTTTTTACAGTTTTCCACTGAAATTTTTCGGTAATTATTTACTTTACCGTAAACCTATCAAAATTTTCTGAAATTTTGTCTACCACCATTTTCGTAAATGCTGCTATTTTTCATCAAAAACTACATTCGTCCACAAAAAATAACTTTAGATTTGTATTCAGCATACCCGAAAATAGGGGGATAGGCAAAATTTCAGGACAATTTGAGAGTTTTACGCTAAAGCAAATAATTTTTCACCTAATGATAAATCTAAAAATGTCTATATTAACTAGACATTTTTAGATTTGTATTTTTTTACCACTGGGCATATTTCAGTTAATAATATATTAGAAATATTCTATAAAATAGTATACGAGTATATATTAACTGAAATGTGCCCAATGGTAAAACAGAATACGCACGCCCATGCATCACCGCATTTTACCAGATCGGCGAGGTCATTCCACTTTGATTAATTCTGGCGTTGACTTTAGGACTTATTGCTTCTAAAATGTCATCACATGTATGTGTTTACTAATGTCAACATTCGTCTTGCTTCATAATATTGAGTAATCTGACCAAAGACAAGGTTATTTTCGGATTTTGACAAACTCGTCAAAATATGCGGGCAACTCTTTTTTGTTGACGTTATTCTTAACTTTTTTTTCTTTTTATAAAACTAACATGCAACAATGATTAAACACAATTCCATTGTTCCAACACTGATCATAATTTTTTAAATATATAAATAAATAATAAATTTCGTACTATAAAAACAGTGAAAACAATCAGTTCTCTGTTAGCGAATAAAATTTTTTTAGATCAGAATCTGATCTGATAATCTTCATAAGTAAAATCATAGTAATTGATGTTATTTATGATCTTTGTGACTATTTATGCACTGAGTTCAGCAGTCTAATTAAAAAGGCAGGTATAAACTGGAGACCCCATCGTCATTTTAAGCTTACATCTTTAAATTTATTTGGGAGCTTTCCTCAAATTATAATTCAAATTGAAATAAGACTTGTCAGTTGTGAAACTAAATCCTCTATATAGAAGTAATACATTTGCTTGTCCATGTGCAAAACACTGTTTGCCTTAGGTGTGGAAATTAAAACGGGTGAAGATTCTCCCACTGGTGAAATTACGATGAGTGGATTTAGCAAACAGAAACGCAAGAATAGTTATCCAGAACACCATGACGCAAAAAGTCAAGAGGTCAACATGCGACTGCTCAAATTGGCGGGGCAGGATAACGTGCAGATACCCTCACAGCTAGTTTGTAACGTGGAAGAGAAACGAGGCCGTAATAAGTTCCAAACTGAGAAACCTGTGCAGGTTGATAGTCGAATGTATAGAAATGGCAGATTTCAGGATAACCGGTTCAGGCCTGATAGGAGACACTTTAACGATCGAAGGCCTTTCACTAATAGGAGGGAGATAGAGAGAAGAGAACACGAAAGAATGCATAAGGATAGGTTAGAGAGAAGTACAAGGTAAGTTTAATAATTTTTAATTCGCTACCCCTCAATCTGATTTTTTTATGGGGGAGGTTTTCGATTATTTCCGATTCAATGAAAATATTTTCAGGTTTGCATCACTTCCGGTCATACCGGAAGTAGACCACAACTTCGTTATTTGAAATGGAACACCCTGTATATTATTGCAATTTTGAACTCTACGTGATATTCTAAACACATTTCATGTAGGATGTCCTATACCTATCTTCAACTGTTTTTGAAATATTGACAGGTGAATATTGACATTTTGCAACTTTGACACCCTGTAAAATCTAAACGGTTAGAGATCAAGCAAAACGGTTTGCACATTCCTATCTTAACTTTTCAAAAGCTATCGTTTGATACTAACTTCAGATTTAACCAAAGATTAAATTTAATGGAAATTTTTTTATTTCTGGATAAATCTGAAATTAGTATCAAACGATAGCTTTTGAAAAGTTAAGATAGGAATGTGCAAACCGTTTTGCTTGATCTCTAACCGTTTAGATTTTACAGGGTGTCAAAGTTGCAAAATGTTAATTCACCTGTCAATATTTCAAAAACAGTTGAAGATAGGTATAGAACATCCTACATGGAATGTGTTTAGAATATCACGTAGAGTTCGAAATTACAATAATATACAGGGTGTTCCATTTGAAATAACGAAGTTGTGATCTACTTCCGGTATAACTGGAAGTGATGCAAACCTGAAAATATTTTCATTGAATCGGAAATAATGGAAAACCTCCCCCATAAAAAAAATCAGATTTTTATCGTTGACAGAATCCTAAAAACGTCTAATACCCGCTTTGCGTGAATAACCCTGTATATACAACTTTTCAAATTTAAACGATTGTTTCTGTTTTTGCAAATGGACTGCTACTCATCTCTAGGTTCTGTTGCAATATAAAAAATTTTGCATTTTCTTGGGACACTATTGTTTAAAACCTTTTTTAAACTCAAATAAAAAAAACTAAAATAATTCGGTATAATATGCTAGGGAAAGAAGAAGGAGAACACCAAGAAGATCTAGGTCAAGGGATAGGGCACGTGGAAGATCTCATTCCCATTCAAGGAAGTCATTGAGCAAAGACAGATCTAGGAAAAGATCTAAGTCTAAGTCCGAGGAAAGGACCCCTAAGAAGCCTCCAGTTAAGGAAAAAGATACTACTAAAGACATCCTTAAAATTGACAAAGATGCAGAAGAGAAGTATAAGAAGTTGCTCATATTGAGGAAAAAAATGGAGTTGCTCGAATTGAAGAAGAAGAAGGAGGAGGAACAGGTAAGGTTGTTAAATAACTTGTATTGAATTGCATTAAAATACTTTTATTTTTCAGAGGGTAATTGAAGAAAAGCAGAGAAAAGCAAAAGAAGAAACTGAGATGCTGGAAAAAGCCAAAAAAGCCAAGAGGGAAGCTATCGAAAAGGAGAAATTATTAAAAACTTATAAGGTCCTTCAAGAACTGGATGGGAAAAAGGAATCTGAGAGAAAAAGGAGTTACAGTTCCAGTTCAAGTAGCAGCTATTCAGACAGCTCTAGTGACAGGTCAAGGTAGGTAAACAAAAATAAAGTTCAAAGTTTATCGTTTATGTTATTATTTTTTATTAGAAGAAAATCACGAAGGTCCAGAAGCAGATCTAGGGCTAGAGCTAGAAGAAGAGCTTCTAGTAACTCTCGAAGCAGATCTAGAGATAGAGATCGTCGTCACAATTCAAAAAGACGCCGAAGATAATTATAGTAGTGGTCATGTGTATTATTTTATAATATTTCTTATCGTAATTTGTGTAAATCACACATTTATTATACTTTTTATGTTATCGTATTAAATCTGATAATGTGTTAGTTTAATTTTCAATTATAACATTTACAGTTCAATGCTTTTTTTCTGTTTGTATCATTTGGATCAGAAAGTAGTAAGTACATGCTTCCGTTAATAATTTTTTGAAAAAAATTTGCATGGGACAAAGTTTTATCCACTCACTATATTCTGACTATCTATTCGGTAATTACTAGTAAAATATTTATTTATTTATTTTTTAATTATATATAATAACCTTTTTTAATAATTGTTTATTAATTTATATCTATTGTTGGTTGTCTAATGAATTCTAACATGAATTTTTAGTTTGAGTTATTTCCCTTTTTTGCGTAAGTTCTATGAGACAAACTAAGAGTTTTGTCACAAGCACTAATTAATTAGTGTTTTATGTGTTTAAAGTTAGAGGATTCTGGGAATTTAAAGTTAGTGTAAAGTTCATGCGTTCTACCAGTTATAATATTTTTAAGCAAAACCTGTAACTTATTCACCAGAACATGTACATGCTATAAACTATTCATAGAAATTAAAAAAATTCTTTGATCTTCATATTAATCCACATATTACAGACAACAAAACTTAGTTTTATCAGAGATTATAAACAGAATATAACGAAAAAAAGCTTTTTAAACAAAATCTTTTCCATTCTTTTCCTCCATTTAAATTATAATTGCAAAAAGAATTAAAATAACTGAACTATTAAAATGTGGCTCAAAAATACAATCATTCACACACAGACAAATTTTTTTTGTCTGTGCTGAGATACACATTTGACATACATAAAATAAACACTAAATCTTCCAATACAAACTACAAAGTTAGATGGACACTTTAAAGAGTGAACAAAATGTAAAGTATTTTGTTATTTATATCAATTGAGAAGCTATTGTGCACTTATTGGAACACCCTGTACCTACCTATAATACCCGTATAAGTATACCTACTGTAAGTAGGTATACTTATTTATACAGGGGTCTTCATAGGATTTTGATGATTGTTTTAGTTGAGGTATCTATGGAAACAAGTAGAAAATGAGAAGCAATTTTTTATACTTTCTCGAGGTTGAAGGGGCTATAATAAAAAAGTAAATATTATTTTCAACATGAACTTTATCTTGTTGAAATGTTCGTGTCTTTAAAAAATTTTGTTATTAATACAATTGATGATGAAATATCTGAAATAAACACCATATACTTTTAATTTTTCATATACCTATCCTATAGGTATATAGCTACCTAAACTAAATTCAACGAGAGAATGGACTGCTTTGCACATTGGCAATTAGAGTGGGAAGAATGTATAGCGAGCTACACAGGACCGTTAAACATAAAATCTAGCACTTCTTCAGTGTAGTACGTTAAATAGGTGAAATAAATTTATCAGCGCCCTCATGTAATATAAACTCTCAATATTCGTAAAATAAGACATTTATTATTTAAAAGGTAAGAACATTAAAAAAGGTAGGTATCGGGTCAAGGCAAAAGGCAAAGTGCCGGCCCTAGTCAACTGCTGAGCCAATTACGACGAGGCAGGTGTTGAATAGGCGGAGATCTGACCGAAACAGATGAATCTTCGCCAGAGCGCAAGTCCATTCTCTCGTTGGATTAGGTTATACTGTATCTAGACTATTACTAATGAAAACTTTAGCGGGTAAAATATTCATATACTGAAGAAAAAGCCTAGTAACCTTTTTAATTACATTTGAAAAATGCTTAGAGCCTCTTAAATTGGCGATTCAAATTGCTGATTAGGACGCTGTAAATTGTAACGCAAATATGGAGGAAGCACACTAAAAATTGTACCGAGGCGCACAGCAACCCGCTAATCCAGGAAGCTCTGTACTACGAGCCCGATGCGGCCGCTGTACACAAGCAGCCAAGACTCCAACTGCTGGACCCAGGATGAGAGTAGGTTCAAAAGTGAGTGGGCCGAAAACCAGACCAGACCACATCGACCATGTGGTCTATCGTGGAGGATGAGAGTAAGATCTTCATATGTTTCAGATTTCTCCCGGAATAAGCGTAGAGGGTTACGAAAGCGACTAAAAAACAACCCTCAGACCTCCTCTCGAAGCCGCGACCGCCGACGGTCTTTTAACTGTTTTGTGACCGACAGCGATGGCGGGCTCATTTTGAGTATCTACCCTTCCCTTACCACAAAGCTAACGGGCTAGTTGGCTCCTCTAGAGGTGTATCCTTGGTTACACAGCCACTCCTGACCTACCCCTAAACCACCACCCAGGACGGGAGCAGCATTAGCCGCCCCCGCCCGAGACAGACTACCCCCGGTGGGCTGGACATGCAGGGAAAGAAAGCAGAGAAGACGGAAATGCGCCAGAAGATCCTACCCAGCCTGCAGGGTCTAGAGCCAAGTCAGGAATAGACCCTACAAATCGCCCACACCTATCTCTTTTTGTGATCGGGGTTGGTGAAGGATGAGGTCCACCTCTACGAGGCAGTGCAGGCCTACAGCGATGGGGAAAGTAAAGAGCGATAATCCCGCTCGGCCCCAAACCGCATCCCAAGTCATGACCGCGATCAATGGATATTGGCGGTATTAAAAATTTTGCTTTTTCTAATGCATTATTTCGAAATTAGTATTCAACTGCCGGTAAAGTGACCTATGCTATAGTTTTAGGATGAAAAAACAATAAAAAGTGGTAAAACCAGGAGTCATGCCCAATAACACCTTCTTTGCTTTAAACATAGGATTTTTTGGGTTCAAACATTTGGTAATTTTGTTTACTAAGTACTTATATACATGTCGTTGTACTAAAATAAGTATGACAAACCGTGGAAAAAATCTATGGTAACCAGTACCGCATCTAGAACCTTTGGGGCCCTAGGCCCGCTTCAAATTACGGGCCCTTATCGGGGCCTTTACCGGGAGGGGTGGGCCTTCAGAAATGTGTTGATAAAGTGAAATATTTCAAACCAAAACCTAATCTAATATTATGTTTTAAAGTTTAAATATTGTTACAATCGCAATTTTTATTTGCATAAGTAAAAAATAAATATTTTTAGGAAAATCTTGCACAGATTAAAACAAAATATTTAAAAGAACATAGGTAGTTTAAAAAATGCAGATATATACAAAATAACAAAATACAGACAGAATAAATTTGCTCCTATTACTCTAGTTTGCGTATTTTATTCCCGAATTGGCAACGAGAATAAAGAGTTGCACCTAAAATAATTATACATAAATTAAACAAGTAAATTGAAAAAATGATAAAATAAAACAAAAAAGTACCTATAAATGATTTATGATGCAACGGAGCGGGCCCCCTTTTGCCCTGATAGTAACACCAAATCCATTTTAACTGTTATTTTTAGGTATATTCTGTATCATGTCTGTTAATTTTAACGGCACTGTTAAAATGCTTACCCAATCAGAGATTAGGTAACTTTTCTAAAAATACTCTTTGCGGATTCTCTATAAATTTTAACATCACCGCGGAATAGACATAGGTAATTATATATTTTTATAAGACTAATAATAGAAAAGTATAGACATACATACCGCGACAAAAGTGGTTATATTGTAAAAAACGTGTCTCCTGTTAACAAATTGTTAGGCACATGCTTTTTAGGTGAACATTATTAGGTAGGAACTGGTTCTCATATTAGGGCTAAACGTCTATTAGCACCTTTTCTGGAATAACATCCATAAACATAATGTACCTCGCGCCGTTATTCTTGGCTTTGAAAATGACCTTGTATGATTCGGGATCGAGTGGGATTATCACTCTTTGCACTCCTCATCTCTGTACTCCTGGACGGCCTCGTAGAGGTGGACCCCATCCTTCACCAACCCCGATCATAAGAGTGATAGGTGTGGGCGATTCGTGGGGTCTCCCCCCTGTCCTGGCTCTACCCTGCCGACCGGGTAGGATCTTCTGGCGCTCTTCTGTGTTGATGTTCTTTCTTCGCCGACATGTTAACCCCCCGGGGTGGTCTGTCTTGGGCGGGGACGGCAATTGTCGCTCCCGTCCTGGGATTTGTGGTTAGGTGGGGTCGGGATTGGCCCTTTAGTGGGTACAGGTATGGGAAGTGGATTTCGAAGTTTGTTCGCGACCGCAGTCGGCGGTCGCAACTTCGAGGGAGGTCTGTGGGTCGTATATGTCCCCTTCTCTTGCGCCAGGTGGATTCTGAAAATGTTACCTTATACCTTATCCCGGGTCCAGGAGTTGGAGCCTTGGCCGCTTGTACCTAGCAGCCACGTTGGGTGCGTTGTCCACAGCTCTCCGGATTAGTGGGTTGCTGTGTGTTTCGGCTCGTGCAAAGGCTTTCGCACCTTGTCTCCTGATGACCTCCAGGACTGGGACGTGCTACAAATCCCGGTAAAGATCGGTGCTGCGCAGGTAGTATGGAGCGCCCGGCCCGCTACGGTCTCCACAGCTTGCAGTTTTCGCATGTGGGTCTTCGCCGCGTAGGCCCCTGCAGTCGCCGCGTATGTCATCTGGGGTTGAATGACGGTCCTGATGAGGGTTTTCTTGTTCCTCAGGCTGAACCCACTGGTGGAGCAGAGCATGGGATACAACATTCCCCTGACTAATCGTGCTTTTTGCACGACATTCTCGATATGGGTTTTTCACGTGAGTCCTCTGTCTAGGGTTACCCCTAGATATCGGGCTGTGTTTCTCCATTCGATGTTTTCCCCGTGCAAGATGACATGACCCTGCGGCTTCTGACCAGACCTGCGGGAAAAAAGAATGGTATTAGATTTGTCCGGGTTAATAACCACCTTCCATCTGTTGCACCAGTTCTCAAGAAGGAGCACTGCCTCTTGGAGGTACCTCGTAACCATCTTGGCCTGTAAGGACCATGCAATGATGACCGTATCGTCTGCGTACAGAACTAACGAGGTGCGGTGCGTCCTAGGCAGGTCCGACGTGAAAATGTTGAACAGCTTGGGCGAAAGGACGGTGTCCTGGGTGCGCCCAGGGGGACGATGCTTCCATGGGACGAATGGTTGAAAGTACTCCGCGTCTACTCGCGTCTTCAGTTGCCTCCACAATGTACCTAATGCTGCACCAGCCTTTACTAGCCCACTCCATGGAATTGTTTACATTTTATTTACAATTTATTACAGCAGACCGCGATTTTTTTTACAGGTGCCGTTTTCCCGGAATCAGGGTGTGGTGCAGCGTGAGTCTATAAAACTGCACCACACTCTCGTATCTCCAAAAGTAGATAAGTAAGATATGGGAACGAAATTGTTATCAGATTTTTTCACACTTTAATTAAAATTTATTACAGCAAACCGCGTTTTTATAACTGTTACTGTTTTCCAGGAAATGCGGCGTGGTGCAGCATTAATCTAAAGCTACACCAAACTCTTATCTCTGAAAGTAAGTAAGATACAGGAACGAAATTGGTATCAGATTTTTACACTTTAATTACAATTTATTACAGCAGACCGCGATTTTTTTTAGAGCTGTCGTTTTCCGGGAAACTAGTCTAGTGCAGAATTAATCTAAAACAACAACTACTTACTAAACTACTAATCTAAAGCAACACTCTAGTACCTCTGAAAGTAAGTAAAATACGGGGACGAAATTGGTATCACATTTTTTTACACTTTAAATACAATTTATTACAGCAACCCTCTTTTTTATAACAATTGCCGTTTTCCCAGAAATGCACCGTGGTGCAGCAAGAGTGGAAAGCTGCACCACACTCTCGAAATAAGGAAGATACGGGAGCGAAATTAGTATCAGATTTTTTACACTTTAATTACAATTTATTACACCAAACCGCTTTTTTATAACAATTACCGTTTTTCTAGAAATGCGTCGTGGTGCAGCAAGAGTCTATAGCTGCACCATACTGTGTAAGTAAGGAAGATATGGGAGCGAAATTAGTTACATATTTTTTACACTTTAATTACAATTTATTACAGCAAACCGCGTTTTTATAACTGTTACCGTTTTCCCGGAAACAGGATGTGGTGCAGCATGATTTAAGCTGCATCACACTCTTGTATCTTTAAAACTAAAAGATACTAAAGTTTAATTACTTACTGTTAACTAAAACAATTTTTTTTTCTATCCTATCTGATCTGATTGTGGAGACATTTATAGGGGAAAATTGTGCTTTTTATACTTAAAATCCAAAAGTTTATCATGAGCGAAAGGAAGCTAATAGAAATAAGTTTAAACATTGGAATGCATTTCATCCTATTTTTGTATTACGGGTCAAATTCCCAATATTTGATTGACGTAAATTTTAATAGTTTTTTAGGATACAGTTTCAATTATGTAGATATTTGTGCTTAATTACCACTATTTTAATATTACTCATTAAAACAGTGAAAATGAACCCGATAGAAGTACAACAATAATTGTACTATTTGAAGTAACTGATACAATTAGGTTATACAAAATGCATTTATTATAAATATTTACAATATTGAACATTCCCTAAAATGGTAACAAGAGCACAAAGAAACAAAATAATATTAACAGGTGATGGTTTTTAAAGTTAATATCATTTACGAGAGAAGTGTAGGTACTCGAATTGTGAGCAGAACATGCCGTGTGTTTGCAGAGACATATCCGAAAAAACACAGACCAACTCAAAACTTGTCAAGAGGTCCAGGCTACTAAATAATTGCTCTGAGAATGGAATCTTTCGCCCGAAAATTGATAAAAGTAGCCATTATTGGACAACGAGGAAAATTAAATATTAAATAAATACATTATAAATGTTTTAGCATTTTTCATGGCTTATCCACGTGAGTCAATTCGAGAACGCAATAGTATACTTATTACGAGTACATTACAATACAAGTGAAGAAACTAAAAATTTCGCCACCCGTGTGTAAAATCACATAGTTAAGTGAGCGAATTCGTTTCTTCACGAGTGCTACACCTAGCGTTTTGTTTAATCCTGCCATTGAAATGTTAAAAAAATATTAAAATTTGTAATGACTGTTATACTTTGGTTATCGTTATGCATGTAGTGCGATGGTGCGAAGGCGTGCTATGGTTCGTGTAAATACAAACATTTGCAGTTGTCAAGAAAATTTTTCATAAAATTGTGAAATTATGGAAGTAAATAACGATATTACTGTGCCAGACATTCTAAATGAAGCTAATGCCGCTACGAATCATACTTATAATAGTGCTCCTGAAGTTATAGACAATGTCTAAAAAGAATTTATTAATCGTCTTTTGGCTACTCTCAGGCAGCCAACGGTGCAATTTGAACATTTAATTTAGTCGATTTCTTACATACCTAATCATTATCATTGTCAGTATTGTGAAAATTAAATTTTAAGATCTTCAAACATTATTTTCTTGAAATTTTTGTTATGTAACACCATAATTTTTCATGATGCGGATGTAGAATGATACGCTCTTTCAAATGGGGTGGTCAAAATTGGGGGTTGCTTTTAAAAAAATTGTCGATGACGTCATATCTCGAACAACGATGACGTCACAAATATGGGTCGTATGTCAAAAAGTGCCTTTTTTAAAAACAAAATCGACGTGTCAGGGGATTTTTTCGAAAACTTCTCAATTTCTAAAATAATGAATTTATTCGTTACTTTTCGAAAGCACTGTATGTTGTCGGAGAAATCTAAAGGACGGTATATTTACCTATATAAATGAAATGGAAAAATTCCGTCAGTGGATGTGATGAAAAAACGTACAGGTTGTGACGGAGGTGGTTATGGTAGCATATTTAATGTTTTCACAAAAATTAAAAGCGCCGGCGGTGAATCACCGGTAACCGTATGTCGTTCAATTTCAGATTTTGCGACTTTACACTTGGAATAGAATATTTTTACAGATAGAATGAAAATTTCGGGACTAGTATCGAAATTATCAACCAATCCCGGGATTTTCGGAACATGTTCTTGGCCGAGATCCCGGGATCCCGAGATTGAAACTTACCTACCTACCGGACATTATTATGCTTTAGGCGAACGTCAGCCACATTTCTGGCTAATGCTTCTGCAGATATTTTGACGCTTAAACGACTTATGGGGAGGTTGGCGTTCGTCGTCTGTATAGCAGAGAGTTATGTGTAACCGTTGGTGGCTAGTAAGATTGAGATAACAAGAAAAATAATTCATGATCGAAGGTCTTGCGGGAGCCAGTGAGGCAGCTGAAGTTTCAGTTGGTGGCATATATTATAACTATAAGCCACCCTTTTTTTAATAATTATGAAGTTAGTTTTTATGTAAACAAATAAATGTTATGAATTTTATTCTAGTTTGACAATTGGCAATTTGATAGTAAAGTGGAGGAAAGTAGGTATTTTTACTCACTACACTGAAAGAACAGTTTATTCATAATTAATGATATTGATTGACACCTAACAAAGGCTTTATTGGATAATGGCGTAATAAATTTTTGTTTATGAGAAAAAAACAGTTTATTAAATCTTTTCAAATATACCTTATTACCGTCAAGTAAGGGATTAATAATAATCAATATATCTTTTATTTTCTATTAATAACGATCCGTTTTAATAAATATTATTATGAGTAAATGTATAGCATTACTTATTTATTATAAATAAAGCATACTAATTAAAATTTCGACTTTATTAGAATATAGAGAACAATGTTTATAATAAATATTTGTTTTAATTTTAAAAAACAAAGATTATTTATAATGAATAGTGTCTTATTTATCACACTCCAGTAATTATTTTACATTTATTTAGTATGGTTATAGTCCAGATCTGTTTTTTGTATCACAGCAATCACCACTGAACAGGTAATAATTCTAATGATTTTTAATAAATCGCACAATCGGTAGTTTTCCAAAGTTACGTTTTCGAAGGTAAGTTTTAACGTCCCTACCTTGTGCACCATACACATATGGGTAATATAGGTATACCGCACAGCAGTGTAGCGTCTCTCGTCTCATCTCAAGTATCAAGTAGTCAAGTAGTAAGTACACACACATTAACGAAAACGAAGCACTCGCGCCGCGTCCAAATAATAGGTAAATGAAATGAAAATAATAATGAAATGAAATAAAGTCACCCAATCTAAGGTAAATAAAAAAACACGTCTGCTACTCACTGTCAACAGTGCCCACACTGCCAACTGCACAATTTTATAATGCCGCAATAAAGTATCTATTAATTAAAAAACTACTTCAGGATTTTTAACAAAAGAATGGACTACTTCATAATAAATAATATAGGGTAAATAAGAAACAAACATATATTAATTTTTAGTCTGGATTATTCAATATAAATAAAATCCAAATTAATAGTAAATATATTTTTTGGGAATACCACCAAACAAAGAATTTATTAAGATGAAACATTTCTCATTAACTATTAACTTTTTTACACCAAACAAAGTATTTGTTTTTAATAAGTAAAATATATTTAGAGGAATATTTATATCTAGTAAAAAATATTGTTTAACCTAAAATATGTATTATTTATTTTAAATAAATGACATCCAAATAAACAATTATTAACTATAATCGACATATTTTCTTTCAGTGTACTTCTGCCCACCTGTTCCCATAGGAACAGCTTGAGTGAACAAAACAAAAGGTTTCGAGTTTTGTATCTAAGGAATAAACTGCATATTTCAAGAACAGGATTAAAAACAAAAGAAACTTTCGTCTCAATAGGAAGTATTCACAGAATTTTGAAGAAGCATAAATGGACACCATTTTCTTGCGTGTAGTTCTGAGAAAGTTTTCTTGTCAATACTCAGACGGGCAAAAACTTCACAAGAAAAGTCAAAAGTCAAAGGTTAAAGGCAAATGTTAAAGGTTAAAGGTATTTGTATTTTGCCTATTAGCTATTAACTATGGTTTTTAAAAGTTCCTGTTGTGACCTAGCAATGAAATCACTGCGGAGAGTCCTTTGAAATCTTAAAAGAACAAGCCTGCAGCTTAATACAGTTAATTTTGTTTGTTTGATGATGATTAAATCAATTCAGTTGCTTCAATAGATCGAGTTATGTAACACATTTTTTCTTAAAAAAAAGACTTTTGTTAGTTGAACGTTTTGAAATTGAAGTTTAATTTGAGCCGCGCACCATTTAAATGAATAGGTACTACTTAGGTACGTACCTATACGCCGCAGGAAAAAGTTAATAAATTTATAACCAAATCGCCAAAATCGCCAAATCTCAATCCTGATAAAATGTATACGGCTCTTTTGTGTTACAAAGGGATCCTGATCCAGACTGTGTGACCCACCCCAGAATAAAATTCTATATAAATCATGATAGAGTAGAAATAATATTCAGTAATAGGTAAGTAGGGGAGGGTGGGGCAAGTGAGCCATAGGGGGCAAGTGCGTCTTTTGGAATAATTCGTAAAACCGACAACACAGCCGAAAACAATCAGTGCAGTTTACATCCGTATCAACAGGTGCATCGTGTCCGTAAAAAAATCACTGAGAAATATTAAAACTAAGGTAAATATAAATATTTTTTGTTTTTGGCATGTAGTGATGTAATATTTACGGTGAATTGCGTAAGGATTTTTCACAATTTAAACGCAATATCTAGATATTCCATTATGAACACAACATAACCTTATATTTTAGTAATACCGCGTGAAACTTAGATTGTTGCCAAATGTATATGTCTACTTGAATTTATTTTTAAAAATTTTGAGGTCACGTTGGGGCAAATGAGTCATAGTTACGACTCACTTGCCCCACAGTAGTATAAATTATAATCATAATTAAAAATAATTGATTTGTTTTTAGCTCACACATATATCGAGCGAACCTAAGGTACTATAACTTTTTATAGAACACCAGAACGAAATCCAGAACCGTCGAAGGATCCAAAATAACCACCAGTTCACCTTACAAAGACCAACTCGAAGAAAAATTAAAAGAGAAAGTACCTAAAAACAGTTAAAGTTAAATTAGTCAAGAAGAATTTTGAGAAAGCAGGGTCAAGTTTGTGTGTTGAAAAAGTCAAAAAAGAGGAAGCTTAAGAAACTTAAAGGAATGGAGGAAAAGTGTATCAGCAATGGCAGCAACAGTGTCAGAAGAAGAGAAAGCCACAATGTGCGTTTACTGTCACAATATATATGGAGACCCTTGTCACGAAGAATGGATTATGTGCATAAAATGTAGTGCCTGGATGCACGAGGAGTGTTCAGATAACGAACCAGTTGCCAATAATTATGTTTGTGACAACTGCCGTTAATAGTTTGTATAAGGACTCACTTGCCTCCGTGATTCACTTACCACATACCTTGGGGCAAGTGAGTCATTTGACAATTTTTTTTAAAAGTCTTAAGTTTCATAAAGAGTTAATATTTTGTACGTTTTTTAGGGTTAAGTTGTTTCTTAAAGAATTAAAGTTTCTTTTTATCCAATATGCATTGTTTAATTTCTAAAAGTAAAAAAGTTATAGATCGTCAAACCTTAAGGTGTCTCACTTGCCCCACCCTCCCCTATTACTCCGATTAACGACCTATCCCAATTCTTAAAGGAGTAAGTATAACAAACCTTGCTGAGTTTACCACAAAGCATCAGTTCAGCATGATTCGTCCAATTCATATTGTTGGTCAATTCTGACCCTGCATGAGGAACTTAATGCAGTTTGAATAGGTATATACCGTTTCCCAAATAAAAATATAAGTATTCATTTTGGAAACAATGCCATAAGATACCTATTAGTATATGATAGTCACACTTCCGTTCGCTATTATCCGTATTGTATTCAGATAGAGAAGTGAAGTAGATGTAAGTGGGCATATTTTGTTTGATAAAGCAATACGCATTATTTTAAAGTGGAAGTTTTTTTTTTATTATTTGAATATTTCCATTAATACAGTTTTTTTTTATTTTACTGCAGAATCGTCGCGACTACACTCAAAATTACTGCCTCAAACGAAGTAAACCTACATGACTGAAAGCTACTGAAACTTGAGAAGTTATACGGAGCCAGCGAGCCCCTCCATCATAGGCGGTTCTAGGTAGAGGTTGGGGGGTAAGCTCCCCCAAATCATGAATTACCCCCCAAATTTGCCCAGTCCGTCCCTGAATAAAAAAATTCACAGATCTTGCATCTTACGCAAATATCGTAGGCGTATTAAAAATACCAGACACAACTATTTTTGTTACGCGCTTTATACATTTCATAGTCCATTATATTTATAATTTATACAGAGTGTGAGACCAAAACCTTTCATTTGACGTATCTAGAAAACTAAATCTTCCAGTTTAGAGATTACTTATTCTTAATGAATCACCCTGTATATACCTATTAGTAGTATTAGTCCACCCTGTATATCGTTAGTCTAAAACCTGTTCATCCTATTACAACGATCAGTACATAGGTACCAAACGTTTATTTTACATTCAACATTAATTCATAAATCACTGTAACATGTACTGGGATGTTTTTTATTCAACGTGCTCGAATTATAAGGGCCCACTACCGTGATACAACCAAGCAATATCTGTAAGTCAAGGAACCATGTAACCCAAACATAAACATAGACTGCTTATTATAACAACACAGCTAGGTCGTCTCCATGAGCACGTTGCCATGTCGAGGTCGCTCGCATTTGCATATCGCTAAGCGTTAATATTTTAAGAGACAGCTCCCATATACACGCACCCAGAAGTATTTTGAATACTAAAACCCACATAATTTCTGTATTTTCACTAATTTTTAAGTTTATTTAATTATTTCATAAAAAGCTTTATTTTCTTCACTACCAAACCGCTACTTACACAACTAAAAACGATTATTATTTTTAATTTAGCACCCAATGTGATTTACGCATAATTTGCAAGATGCATGTATTTGTAGTTGTACCAGCACACCGTCCAGCGCGCCGCCTGGCGGGCGAGACTGACTGATTTCCAACTGTTTAATCACAAATTCTTTAATATTCATGCACTATTCAGTAATACACTGTATATAGGGGGAAGAATCTGCTATATGACTCTATAATGCTATATCTGCCAAGGGCTTAAGCGCCCCCCCGAAACAAAAGGTCTAGAACCGCCTATGCCCTCCATATGTAAACAGGTGTCATGTTTCCCACCCGTAGATATTGATACCTCGGCCCACCCATGGACCGTTCTTTTTCTCTATTTAATACACAGTTCACTTACCTACTATCGACGCGTCCTTGTCTCCAAATAAAATATATTTTTATTTGGGAAACGGTATACCTATAATACAATGTGTTGCCAATATTGATATTTTCAGGAAAAACACTTTTTTGTGTTGTGCCTAAATAAAATTCATTTGTTTTGTATAGGTGTTCAACAGCAAAGAATTGCTTTAAAATCAGTCTTATTATTGGTATTACATTTGTAGTTTTTGAGTTGTTGTTGGTAGGCGGCGCGGTTGCCCGCAGCACTCAGGTCTTTCGACCCACTGTGCCTGCCGCTAGTCGGAAGTTATTGGAAGAGACCCGTGCTATGCGCATAGGCCAACACCCATTGTAGGGGAAGCTCCCTAATGTCCTGAGGCAGGAGAAATGTTGCGCCCAGATGTTTTTGTCTCTTGACCATGAGGCAGGCACAGCGACAGAGGATGTGAATGGAGTTTTCGTCATCGTGTCCGCAAAACCTGCACCTTCTAGTGCTAGTGTCACTAAGGGCGATAGTGTTAAGGTGCTTGTTAAGATGTCCGTGACCTGTCAACAGTCCTGTGACAATCCTTATGCTGTTACGACTTAGCGCAAGTATTGATCGAGTTGCGTTCGACCAAGGCCCTTCAATTAAGAGCCTGGCTTGTTGCAGCCCAGTCCCGTTTGACCATTCTTCCTCGGTAGTTTTTGAGTTTAAATCATACATAATGTATGAAAGTATTTATTCGTGGCATTGTTTAATTAGGTACTCATTTATGCCACCACAGAAAAATACAAAAAAATAATAACCAAGCTCTGCGCCGACGGATCAGTCGATTGGTTGGTTTTTTTGAACAATATTTTTGCCTAATCAACAAATCTCACACTAAAAAGCAGGTTAACAATATACAGGGCGTCTTACCAGCAACTGCGTTGAACTTTCCAGCACTTCCGGTTATACCGGAAATCGACATGGACTTCCGTTATTTTAAATGAGACACACTGTATATTATTACATTTTTGGATTCTACGGAAAATTTTAGGGTCAATTTATGTGACATTCCCTATAGCTAGGAGTTACGCAATTTGAGATATTAGGTAATATTTAAAGAAAAAAATTGACGGATGCTATGGTGCGCAAGAGTGTCCGCAACTTTTTCCGAGAAAGTGATAATAAGTATTATTTCACTTAGTAGGTATTGCCTCTTCGCTCTTGATCGCTGTCTGACTGACTCTTCGCTGTCTGATCTAGGCGAACTAGGCTTTTAGATACTTGAAAAAATTTCCATCGAGTATTCACGAATAACGATATCGTTAAATAAGTAATTGTCAGCCAAGTTATACGAGGGGTATTCGATAAGTACTTACTGGTGGTGACATCCAGGAAATGTGAACAAGAGGGCCTATCTACCTTATTTGAAGGCTTAGAGGAAGAAGCCCCAAAAAATACCAAGAGGGAACTGTTGTAGCTTGAGGAATAAGCTTTACTATTTTTGGGTAAGGAACTTCCACCCGGGCGAAGGTGAACGTTTTTTTAAACACCCTATATATTTACATTCATCAGTATACTTCACACTTGAGCACACCTAGTACAGAATAAGTTACAACGTCGGAAGTATTCTTATTATTATTTTTTGATAAATATTGATTATAAATATCATGGTCAACGATTTCTTGGGATAATATCTTAAATCTGGGTAATTCCAATATATTGTATAAGAGGCACACACAGTATAGTGTACAACGTGGGATTTATTTTGTGTCGCCTTTTTCAAAAACCTTGTTTAGGCCTATAAATCGAGTCCAACGGTTATTCGGGATAATCATATCTACCAGGGCTACTTCAAACACATTATATAAGAAGCACACCCAATACAAAATAGTGTACGACGCAGGACTTATTTTCTATTTCGTATTTTTGAAAAATCCTGTGTAAGGCCATAGATCGCGCCCAACGGTTATTTGGGATAATTCAACCTACTAGGGGTACTTGAAACACATTTTATAAGAGGCAGACACAGGAAAGAATAGTGTATAACGTCAGACTTATTTTCTATTTAGCATTTTTGAAAAATTCTGTTTTAGGTTCATAAATCGAGCCAACGGTTATTTAGGATAATTTAGGATATTAGGATCAGGATCACTTAAAACACATTTTAGAAGAGGCACACACACGAGAGAATAGTGTACAACGTCGGATTTATTTTTTATGTCGCCTTTTTGAAAAATCCTTTTTAGGCCCATAAATCGAGCCAAACGGTTATTTGGGATAATTCTATCTGCCAGGTGTACTTCAAACACATTGTATAAGAGGCACACACAGGAGAGAATAGTGTACAAACTCGGACTTATTTTCTATTTATTATTTTTTAAAATCCTGTTTTAGGCTCATAAATCGAGCCAACGGTTATTTGGGATAATTGTATCTAATTATTAGGATCACTTCAAACACATTTTGGAAGAGGCACACACATGAGAGAATAGTGTACAACGTCGGATTTATTTTTTATGTCGCCTTTTTGAAAAATCCTTTTTAGGCCCATAAATCGAGCCAAACGGTTATTTGGGATAATTATATCTGCCAGGGGTACTTCAAACACATTGTATAAGAGGCACACACAGGAGAGAATAGTGTACAAACTCGGACTTATCTCCTATTTAGTATTTTTGAAAAATCCTGTTTTAGGCTCATAAATCGAGCCAACGGTTATTTGGGATAATTGTATCTAATTATTAGGATCACTTGAAACACATTTTGGAAGAGGCACACACATGAGAGAATAGTGTACAACGTCGGATTTATTTTTTATGTCGCCTTTTTGAAAAATCCTTTTTAGGCCCATAAATCGAGCCAAACGGTTATTTGGGATAATTCTATCTGCCAGGGGTACTTCAAACACATTGTATAAGAGGCACACATATGAGAGAATAGTGTACAAACTCGGACTTATTTTCTATTTAGTATTTTTGAAAAATCTTGTTGTAGGTCCATAAGTCGAGCCCAACGGATATTTGGGATAATTCTATCTACCAGGGGTACTTCAAACATATTGTATAAGAGGCACACACAGGAGAGAATAGTGTACAACGTCGGACATATTTTCTATTTAGCATTTTTGAAAAATCCTGTTTTAGGCCCATAAATCGAGCCCAACGGTTATTTTGAATAATTCAATTTGGTAGGGGGACTTCAAACACACTGTACAAGAGGCACACCCAAGACAAAATAGTGTACAACGTCAAATTTATTTTTTATTTCGCCTTTTTGAAGTGCCTGTTTAGGCACATAAATCGAGCCAAACGGTTAGGTATTTGGGGTAATTCTATCTACCAGGGGTACTTCAAACACATTGTATAAGAGGCACACACAGGAGAGAATAGTGTACAACAGCATTTTCGAAAAGTCCTGTTTTAGGCTCATAAATCGAGCCAACGGTTATTTGGGATAATTCTATCTATTAGGATCACTTCAAACAGATTGAGAGAAGAGGCAGACACAGGAGAGAATAGTGTACAACGTCGGACTTATTCTGTTTAGGCTCATAAATCGAGCCAAACGGTTATTTGGGATATTTCTATCTACCAGGGGTACTTCAAATACATTGTGTAAGAGGCACACACAGGCGACGATAGTGTACAACGTCGGATAAATTTTTTATGTTGCCTTTTTGAAAAGTCCTGTTTAGGCCCATAAATCGAGCCCAACGGTTATTTGGGAAAATTCTATCTATTAGTGGTACTTCAAATACATTATGTAAGAGGCACATATAGGTGAGAATAGTGTACAACGTCGGATAAATTTTTTATGTTGCCTTTTTGAAAAATCCTGTTTAGGCCCATAAATCGAGCCCAACGGTTATTGGGATAATTCAACCTACTAGGGGTACTTCAAACACATTGTGTAAGAGGCACATATAGGCGAGAATAGTGTACAACGTCGGATTTATTTTTTATGTCGCCTTTTTGAAAAATTCTGTTAGGGGTCGTAAATTGCGCTCAACGGTCGTTTCGAATATTTCATTGAACGAACATATTTCTAACACACTGTATAATGGACACGCCTCATCGGGAACTGTGTACAACATCAGGCATATTTTTCTTTCACTTCTATCAAATATTATGTGATGGATATATTACTGAATAATCAAATGTTATTTAACATGTAATTTGAAAAAAATCATCTGAACTGTTGTTTAGGGCCTAAAATAAGTTTCAATCTCAATATGTACCTATATCTTGTTATTGGTAAGAATTTTCTATTTCTTATATTGTCTGACAGTATTTGTTTGGTCGACTGTAAAGAAATGAATCTCGTCTAAAAGTAAATCTAAAGCTAACTTCAGGGACGTCCTGCATACTCATACCATACCTACCATTAAAGGTAGAAGGTAGGTAGGTAGTTAAAACATCGCTTATAATCTGAAGGCAATTTCTTTCTTCCTACCAAATGGATTAATTCATTAAACTACTAGGTAAATATTATTTTTATTTGATGCCTATCTAATCTAATAAAACAAATACCTACCTAAGTACATGCCTATAACTACCTAGGTACTTATAAAACCTAAGTACCTACTTACTTAAGGCAAATATAGATATAATTTGTTATTAAATACAAGAATTACATCATATAGCATTTATTATGTTTACTAAGTATACATGACACATATTGTTAAATCATAAAACACTTCTCTTGACCTCTCCCAACACTCCATTTAATTTAAATTACTTTAGATAGCGAAATTGTGTAATTATTGTTTATTTTGCCGTCTTTCCAAGCTCCGCGATAAGCCGCATAATCAGTTATTATTATCCATATAGATTAATAATTAATTATTATCGAATATCCGATGAGACGGAAATACGCACCAACCCTGATAGCCACTTTCATGGAATCCTTACTATTATTTGAGAAATTAGCATGTTTTTATTGTCCGGTAGTGAAGTATCAGCCATGGCGCATGAGCGCAGCGTATATGCTAAAATGTGAATGGTTGGCGCTGGTACGGAAAACTCGGAACTTCTACCCAACTCGATCAGCATTGAATCGCGCTATTTTAGTTCGTGTGTGTTGTTGTTACTAGTGTGGTGGGTGATATTACGTGTTTTTTAACAATCCCAAATGAATACTGATTTATGGCGTTACGAATTCTTCAATTCAGCACTCTGTTTGCAATAGGATTTTACTTCAGCCCTACGTTATGTAAGTCTTTACCGATGATTTATCTTTAAAAAACCGAAAACATTATATTCGGATTGTGTATCAATATGGCGGTTGTTTTGGTAGGTAATGTGCGAATGTTTCCGTGTATAATAAATGTATTTTTCGATCTACAACATGATTAGCTCTTGATCAGGTATCGTAAACGGATGATTTCACAGATTTTGTGTGGAATGGAACGAATTGTGGTGTAATTTATGCTGTCATAACGAAAACATGAGCCATGCTAGGCATGCTAGATATATTATCATGCTAAATCTGCATTGTTATTTTGTTTACGTTGCACACTAGATCGTTTTTCAAGTCCATTTATATTCTCAAGATTAAGTTTAACAAGACGAAACGTTGTTTCATAGGTAATTGTATTAATAATTGTAATTCGCCAGATTTCTTTGACTGACAGTTATGTTTATTGTTGTTTGGGTAATGTCATACGGACAATATAAAATTGTTTCATCATGTCAGCTATATAAGAAATAAGTCATAAATATTTATTATTTATTGAATTAATATCCGTCAGTAGTTATATCTACCTATTAAATAATATGTGAGGAAATGATATTATTTATTTATCAATATAAATATCAATAATAAATAATAACAATAGGGATGTCTAACTCTACCTTCTAAGTAAAGAAATTGTTAAAGAATAGGTAGGTAGGTATGTACTTACCTAGGTAAGTATTTTGTTTTTGTAGCTAGGTAGGTATAACATGGTTAATTTACATTCTCATTTTTTATTTTCATTATGAGATGAAAAGATTGACCTTGTGGAGAGGTATTTGACTTCGCCAATGCCAGTATAAATGCTCTTTGAGTTAAAACAATTAATGATTCTTGTTTAATGAAACTGTTGTTTCGTATTACATATTTCTTACTGTGCAGCTTTTACAGAGTAAAATGTGAGATAAGTAGGCAATGCATTTGAAGGAATTTTCACAAAAAATGTTATATAAGGAATACCTAGCTGTAAAAACGAGTTGTGGTGTAAGGAAATAACAGGTGTTAATGAGTTGATAATTATTGTTTTACTTGTTAACTGATTGTATTGATTGTTAATAATGGTTTGAAATATTTTATCCATTGCGTTATCTAGATTCTATCAACGGAATACTAGGTGTTTGAAAAGTTCTTAAAAGTATTACTACTATTAGTTAAATACCTACTATCCGAATAACTATACTCGTAATTGAATCTTGTTTTAGTGAACGGGAAACGTATGTACCCAAGTGGCTACGTACATAATATAGTGACATATTGATCTGAAAATATGTATCATGTACCTACTTCGTTAAACATTCAGAGGGCATATATATCGGCTTTAAGTCATAAACTACACGGGCGTTAAAATCGCAGCGGATTCTACACAGGATCGCAAATCAGAACTTTCAATGCGTCAAACTAGATGGGCGTTTTTCCAGCGATATCGCTTCCATCCACCAGCGAGAGCGAGCCAAACGCAACCCGACGCGTTCTTTCTGCTCCGCTTCCTTCGCGCTTGCGTATCACTAACAACGAAACACGACATTAGTGCCAAACTACATGAGCGTGAATATCGTCGGCGTTGTACAGTTGGAGGGAAAATGTTCGCCATTGAAATTTCAAAATTGAATAATTGATCGACTTACCTGTAAGGAAGATTAATTTTTATTTTCCGAGCTTAAAATAATTTAAATAATTGATCGACTTACCTGTAAGGAAGATCAATTTTTATTTTCCGATCTTTTCTTCCGAAAGTAATTTAAATAATTGATCGACTTACCTGTAAGGAAGATCAATTTTTATTTTCCGAGCTTTTCTTCCGAAAATAATTTAAATAATTGATCGACTTACCTGTAAGGAAATCAATTTTTATTTTCCGAGCTTTTCTTCCGAAAATAATTGAAAGAATTGATCGACTTACCTGTAGGGAAGATCAATTTTTATTTTCCGAGCTTTTCTTCTGAAAATAATTGAAATAATTGATCGACTTACCTGTAAGGAAGATGAATTTTTATTTTCCGAGCTTTTCTTCCAAAAATAATTTAAATAATTGATCGACTTACCTGCAAGGAAGATCAATTTATATTTTCCGAAAATTATTTAAATAATTGATCGACTTACCTGTAAGGAAGATCAATTTTTATTTTCCGAGCTTTTCTTCTCTGGGTATTTTGTATGAGTACTAAAACACAACAGAAACGGAACCTAAGGCGATTGTATCCATTTCTTAACTAATCCAGTTTATTTTGTTCAGGGACTGTAGTCAGCGTGAAAATCGCTGTCCGTGTAGTTTAGGCAGCAAGCGTTATACTCGCAGCGATAGTTACGCCACGGAAATCACGCCCGGGTAGGTAGTTTCTCACTAAGGGCACCATACGCTAGTTTACGCCACACAATTCGTTCCTTCACGAAAGTTTTAACCGAATGGGAAAACAAGGCAAAACTAACAACAAATTTGAGGCGTTATAGGGTAAAAACCTGATCGTAAGTAATTACGACCTTGTCACCTCGGTTTTCACCCAAACGACACGTCGGTCTATCATCAATTTTACTCGTTTCATCAATTTTGCTTTTCTTTTGTTACTCGTTTTGTAATGCTTGTTAAGTATGATGAAATGGTAATTTCTGGTACATATTCTCAAATCTATTAGGTAAGTGCTCATCGATTTTTTATGAGATTATTAAGAGAGCAAACTTGAACGTTTGCTCTCTTATTTGTCAGAGCTAGTGGATGAATGATTTACTTTTTGGTGGAGGCAACTCGGTAGCCAACGTACTGGATAAAGAAAAATAATTATTTTCAAGACTAAGTTTAGGTAAGTAGGTCTATTATCATAAATATTTAGATTTTTTCGATACATCAGATATGGAATATAATTAATTAAATAATTACAAGTTCAAAATATAGGTGCGTATTACGCAATTCAGGGTATATAAGCTACAATTATTTGTTAGCTATTAGGGTAATTACTTGTAAGTGTAACCTATGTTAAATTAGCTAAATAAGATGTTGGCTCGCCTAATCATATTAGGTTTCTAAAATAAAAAAAAAACATATACCTACTAAGTGATTTTTTTTACAAAAAGGTATTTACTACTAGACTTCATTCACGTTAAGTTTAAAGTGACGTAATTTTCAGTGATTAATTGTTTTCAATATTCGATAAACAGATGACCAATCAATTATAGCATAGTATGTGCCACTTACAAAGAGTTTTATATTTGGCAACCCTTCTTTGCGTTGTCAAGTTTTTATTTATATATATAAACTTAACTTAAAACTTTAAAACGTCACTTTAAACTTAACGTAAATGAACTCTACCTACTTTACTTACTAAGATTTTAAATTACAAACAGACAAAGTAAAATAAAACTAATACTATATACCTAAATAGGCAACTAATATAAACTAGGTACTGTACTACTAACCTGGCAGAGGCAGTTTCTTATTTTAGAAATTTGTAACAGAAACAAATAATTGTAACCTCAAATAATACCTATATTTTTCAAAATAATTTTTATTTGGCTGATTTGAGTTTTGTATTCAGTATAATTTCGGAAATTAATTCAATAGATTTGGAAGCAAATAATAATAATAATAATAGTTAGCTATCTGGCGCGTTGGCTTACCCCCCGTTAATCTAGTTCCTCAGGTAGGTATACTCGAAACAAGAATCCAAGCGGTGCACGTCATGAAATAAAATTAGTTATATTAGATTTGAAGGATCACGTTCACGATCACGATTACGTTGAAGGATCAAAAACATTTGTTTCCTTATAATTAATGCAATCATACTAGTGTAAGCTATGCTGTGGTACATCCAAATTGTTATATTTTTTATATTTTTGCCAAATAACGTTGTGGATCCTTTATGACGTGCACCTCTTGGATCCTTGTTTCGAGTTTATATGCCTCTATCTATACAGTAGTTCTTGATAGTACTTTGAAGCAACACCAGCCATTTCGGCCCACCACCAAAATTAATATACTATAATTTACTACACTTTTATTACAACTTTATTCCATCAAAATTAATTGTACTACCCTTTCCGTAAATTAATTATAAGCGGACAACATGGGTTTAATTTAAACCTAACACCAGCCACTGGTAACTTTTGAACTAAATGAGATATAGATATGGTTCTTTGGCTAGAATATATTACAAATTTATTACATCCGACAGATTAAACATTCGACATTTGATAGGTACATCAGTTTAAATTCCCTACGGCGATATGCAAGGGGTGAAAACAACCCTAAAGAGGAATTTTCATATTTTAATGAACCTAAAACGTGCTCCGAGATGTATTTTAATTTATTCCTTAAAAAAATTACATAAACATTTCTTAGCTGGGGGTGAAAGCCACCCCATCTACCCCAAGTACGTCCAAACACCGATAATCAAAATTCAAGTTTAATTTGCAATGCAAATTTTACAATAATGTAAATACAAGCGTATTGCAATGAAACCTGCTTCATATTTTTTACATTTTAATTATAGTTAATCGAGCAAACCGCGAATTTATTACACTTGCCATTTTCGAGAAATCGGGGGTGGTCCGGCGTGAATCGAAAGCTAGCCCGCCCTCTCGTATCTCCGAAACTAAAAACGTGTTGCAATGAAATTTGCATCATATTTTATTACATTTACCTAAATCATAATTGATTAGAACAAACCGCGATTTTATTACACCTGCCATTTTCGAGAAATCGGGAGTGGTCCGGCGTGAATCGTAAGCTAGCCCGCCCTCTCGTATCTCCAAAACTAAACAACGTATTGCAATGAAACCTGCTTCAATTTTTTTGCATCTTAATTATTAGTTACAACAAACCTCGATTTGATTACACTTGCCATTTTTAGGAAATCGGGTGTAGTCCATCGTGAATAGCAAGCTACTCTATCGTATCTCCGGAGCAAAAAACGTATTGAATTGAAAGCTTCAATACACATTAATTTTTTTTTACATGTGAATTATAATTAATGGCAGCAAACTGCTATTTTATGTAAAATATCTTCTTTTTATAAGATAATCTATACATTTTTATTATTTTTAGGGCGGGCTAGCTTATGATTCACGCCGGACCACTCCCGATTTCTCCAAATCAAGTGTAATAAAATCGCGGTTTGTTCTAATCAATTATAATTAAAATGTAATAAAATATGATGCAAGTTTCATTGCAATACGTTTTTAGTTTCGGAGATACGAGAGGGCCGGCTAGTTTACCATTCAATTTGGACCACACAGATTTTTCGAAAATGGCAGGTGTAATAAAATCACGGTTTGCTCTATTCAATTATAATAAAAATGTAATCGCAAGTTTCATTGCAATACGTTTTTTACCATTCAATTTGGACCACACCAGATTTCTCGAAAATGGCTAGAGTAACAAATTCGCGGTTTGCTGTGATTAATTATAATTAAAATGTAAACAAATATGAAGCGGGTTTCATTGCAATACGCTTGTACTTGCAATATTGCATTGCAAGTACAAGCTGCATTTGCATTGCAAATTTAACTTAAATTTTGATTATCGGTGTTTGGACGTACTTGGGGTAGATGGGGTGGTTTTTACCCCCGTGTAAGAAATGTTTGTGTGATTTTTCTAAGGAATACATTTAAAAACATTTCGGATGCATTTGCACGTTTTAGGTTCATTAAAATTGAAAATACCTCTTTGGGGTTGTTTTCACTCCTTGGATTTCGCAGTAGGGAATTTAAACTAGGCTGGGTCGAATGTAATAAATTTGTAATAAATCCTAGCGAAAGAATCATCTCTATATCTCATTTAGTTCAAAAGTTACCAGTGGCTGGTTTAGGTTTAAATTAAACCTAGGTTGTTCGCTGATAATTAATTTACGGCAAGGGTAATAAAATTAATTTTGGTGGAATAAATTTGTAATAAAAGTGTAATAAATTATGGTATATTAATTTTGTTGGTTGTGGTGGGTCGAAATGGCTGCTGCAGCTTCAAAGCACTGTTCTAGATCTCATATCTAGGCATATAGGTTTTAAATGTACCTATTACGGCTATGTAAAATAAACTTATACACATGTAAATATCGCATTAAGATTTGTGTAGAACATATTCATTTTTTTAGTGCAATATATATTTAATGCTCCTACTATTCATGTTTTACCGTTGAGTCATACTGAGTCAACGGTAAGACATTCATTCAATGATTTCGAGCACGCTTGGGCAAATTTCGATTTTTTTATTGTCCTTTTTATTGACTTGTTAACCATAAGAAATAGAAGAAAATGAATCCTCCTTCCCGATATTTTTTTTCGTGTCACAACTTGATGGTGAAAACCAAAATGATAGGTCTTTTGTTTTCTAGTAAGTACCTAAAAACAAAATTTCTATTTTTCAACTTTCAGGTACATGTCCGCATATCCTGGTTTGGATATGATGATGTGCCAAGATATAGAAAGTTGAACCCGACTTACCGAACCCAACCCGAAAGTTGAAAATCAAAATTTTGTTTATGACTTGAAAACAAAAGACAATAGACCATTTCGGTGGTCACCAAGTTGGTCACAAAAAAAGAGATGAGGAAGTGGGGCGTTCAGTTTCTTCTATCTTTTATAGTAAACGAAATACCCTATAAAAACATCGAAATTTGCCGACCCGTACAAAAAAAATTGTAACACATTGTTTTATATATTTTATAACAATGAAAAGTTAAGTAATTACCTATAAAAGTAGGTAGGTATTATGTCTGCACATAATTATATATTACCTACTTTTTCAAAATATTTGAGGCAAAATGAGGCATAATATTTCCAAAGGATAAGCAGGCAAGTATTATATAATTATTATACTTAACCCAGAATTGTTTACTAACAGTCTAGCCATTAATTATATAAACCAACAAAATAACAATAAGGTTGTGTTCCGATATTAAACTTGGTTAACCAAAATCCCGGTTAAGCGTTCCATTAAATAAAAATTCCTGAAAATTGTTTAATTTTGGAACTGTGGTCACCTGAAAAAGGTTAACCAAACGTCAAAATATTGACCGTGCTCTGGGAGCGGTGCATTGGTCAACCGAAGAGTTAGCAGGTTAGGTTTTAGCGTTGAGAGAAGAAAAATCAATTCTCTCAACGATTTTAATTATATTTTGTTTATATGGTGAAGGCAGATGGGGTGGTGTTCTTGCGTTAAGAGTTATAATAAATATTTATAAATTCTACTTTTCTGTATTGGATTCTGTAGTCCACTTGACCAAGTCGACTGAAAGCTACACTTATATCTACTTATAAACTACTTATATCTTACTATATTATACTAAATTATCTGCTGTTTCATTTATTTTTTGACTGAAGACTAGAGAAATAGTTAAGCACGGAATATGAAGGTATTTAAGGTTGAATGAATCCCAATAAAAACAATTCATCATCCATGTTGATTAACCAGCCAGTTCCTTAATTACACATTTTTCAGGTTTACCAATATTTCGGTTAACTGAAATCCTGGTTGGTCGCGGATAATATCGGAACACAACCTAAATTCTAACGTCACAGCCGTTCTGAAAATTACAATAAAGTAAAATATATTAAATGTATGTCCTTATTGTTGTAGATAACTGTATCTATTAATAATAATAATAATAATACCTTAGTTAATTATATAAAAGTAGCTTAGTTAATTATAAAAAACTTGAGAAAATTCAATTCAAAATATTAAACATATTCTCTCTTTTTTTTTCGGAATTCCATTGCGTAGATATACTTTCTAGATATGTTAGCATCTCTATACCTACCTATAGTAGAAACAAATTTTGCAACCCTCGTTCGGCCATTCAGGTGTACTTGAATATGAAGTTGAAACACAACATTTTATGATACATCCCTAGTATTTTACTTACATGTTACCTAATTTTTTGTTTTTATTCCGACGATTCAAATATACATTGCGTAATTATGTTCTTTATTTACGTTTTAAACAAGATACTTATAGTCATGTTAAGTATTTATTAAAATTTTTTTGTCAAATTGAGCTCTGTATAGGATCCTTGTCGAGGAGATAGTGCAGTAGTACCAAAGAATATAGACTAATGTAGTACTGAATGAGTGTACGCCACTGAACTGAGAGATTGTTTATTTTATACCTGAGTCCTGACGCTCGGAATATCGACTTTCAGCTTTACGTCATTGGGTATATCGGAATTGTTTGTATTCTTGGAAAAAATGAGTTTGGGTATTTCAGGCACTCACTTTATGGATACAGTTTTAAAAAAGCACCTCAAGAAACACTGAATATATACTCATATTATTATTATTACCATGTGTTAGCATCTCTATACTACTAAACATATAAAAACTGGAAAGGAAATTTTATCATACTGTATATCTTTCGTTACGTTTCTTTATTAATACATAATTAATATAATACATAATATAACACATAATTAATTGACAACATGTTTTGACTTCTTAGTTGGAAGTTCAATTTCTTTTCTTGTAAGAATTATGCGATGACAAATAATAATAACTTCCAATGTGTTTATTGATTGTAGCTTGAAAATTGGGTATCACCTTATGAAAATAGAAAGTGTTGGCGTTGATTGATGATTGATTTTTTTGAATATTTGTATTCAAGTTGTTATATAGTTATAATACAGTTTGAATTAAATATGGAAAAGTAGAAATGGCCAAAACAATAATTATTCAATGGAATTTCATACTGTATGAAAAAAATACCTTAAATCAAGGATTAAACTGATTTTACTTTATGTACTTTTCTCTCGTTTTTAAACACTAGTACATATTCCTTCACGAAATTTAAGATATTTTGTCATATAGACTTAGATCCTTAGAGCCTTCATTTTTAGTTACAGGGTGCGAATGATTTCAAAAAGTAAATTGTTTATCTGAATATCTTGTGAACAAATAAATGCAAATATTGAAGTGAAATTTTCTTGTATATTTGTCTCGATTTCCTCTGTAAGGAAATCGAAGTTGAGGGCTCCTAGTACCAGCCCTCAACCCAGTGCATTCTTTGCATAAATTGTAAGTTTTTGATAATGAATGACTTGCAAACACCAACGACTAAAACTAAAACTAAACTAAAAAACTAAAAAGTGCGATAAACCAATCTTTGAAATAAATTATACTCGGGAAAAAATGGCAAGGTGAGATAGAGTAGGTATGTTACGTTTATTACAAGTTTTATTTTCAAATCCTTTAAAAAGACCATTTTACAAATCACATTTTAAATCTATCAAAAGTGAAACGTTTATTTAGATAACCCTAATATATGCCGCCTAGCTTTAAAAGCCCCATTGCCTTATAAAATTACAATGAATAACATAAGCCATGTCCCATCCCCCGATTTGGTCATAGAATTTTTCCGGTTTGACCAATGGGTCGAGTCGGCCCTGGCGCGTTCGGCCACTGGCCTGCACATTATTCGTGTTGCACTTTTGAATTCTTCTAATTGCATTCCACATTTATATTCTGCAGTCGATTTCTGTTCCCTTCCCACTCTACGCGTGGGTTGTCAGAGCTCCGTTTAAATTGAAGAGAAATAAATGCCTGCGACGTTATAAGTGTTTTCATTAGTTTTCCTTTATTAAAACGATTTGGTTTTGTTTTGCTAATCAGTTTCCTTTTTCTCTGTTGAACATAAACCTTGTTATGATCTATTCTTCTATTATATCTTTATCATCACATGGACCAAAAACATTTTGAAATTAGTGACAGATATACAGGGTGTCTCAATGAAGTGAGACGTGAAAAGGTATATCGTAAATGGAACAATCCATATTTTCTTGTGGTAATTGAAGCGTCTTTGTGTTATTCCTTCAATAGTAATAATTTTTTTTGCCTTTGATGGAAACGTTACCAAGTTATTACGTTTTAAATAATTTTTTGTACAAAATCAACCGTTTATTTCGAGGTTTATTTAATATTGCATATCTGTATACTCCTTCGTTCCTTTGTTTTTTTGTCACTCGACGGTTTTTAGTAAGATTTTTAATTACATTTTTGAAATTCCACAATTTCATCTTAATTTTTTGCGACTTTTTAAAAACGACGATATGGATCTTATAAAAGGTGTCAGTAGACTATTTATAGTCGATCTAAAAACTTTTAATAGAATAACGACCGAAAATCGTGGCAAGGTCGACGCCGGCCATGGGCGCACGCAGTTACACTACTAAATTGCACAATATCAATTAATTATTGCACAATATCAATTATTGCACTTTCAATTAATTGCCCTAAACCAATGTAGAATATTATATTAATATTACAATCACATACAACTTTATTTCAAGCTATAAGTAAACAATAGGAAGCACCAAAACACAAATAAAAAATGCGTACAAAGTACCAAAACCCTGATACGCATCTGAACTCAACTTAGGTGGTGGATGAGACCGAGACTAGTAAGAGATAGGCAGCATTTTTAATTAGTCGATCAGAGACACGTTCTATCCCTTATTGGCGATTCAAATTACCGATGAGGGCGCTGCAAATTGTAAACAAATATGGAGGAAGACGAGTAAAAATGTTGCATTTCGTATCACATCTAGCAATTTAGCAATTTTAGCATTCATCTGCCATAAATATAGTGACTTCATGTGCTAGTTAGGGTGAAATAAAGGATAAAAAGACTGGTAAAAGCAGTCAAACGTCCCAAAAGTGCTTCATTGCTAATTATATGAATTTTTTGGGTTGAAACAGGTACCCTAGTTTTTGTTTACTTACATTTTGGACTAAAACAAGTTTGATAAACTGTATGGTGATACCATATTAGTGCTTGTTTTTTGTTAAATAACGTTTAAATTAAAATATATTGTGCTTTTATAAGACTAATAACAAAAAAGTATAGGCAAACTTCAACAAAGTGGTTATGTTGTGTAAATAAACGTGTTCCCTGTTATTAAATTGTTACATGCCTTTTGGAGAAATGAATGAGAAATAAGTTTCTTATACTAGGGCCAAATTTCTACCTATCTTCAATCTTAAACACTTCTATTGACACATTTTGTAGAATTACACCTATAAACACGGCAGTTTGTGTTGTGCTGATTTATTTTGAATGCCATTTTAACATGTAAAAATAAAGTCTTGTACAAATACTAATCACGTCGATTTTAACTTTGTAGTAACAAAAAATCACGAGCACCACTAAATTATTACGTTAAACAAACCCCAATACGTGTTATTTATCATTGTATCAGCAATTAAACCTCCAAAAATTACTTTTTAAGCAGGTTCAAATATTTTCATGCAGAGGGCGCATCCATTTTTGGAATCGCCAATAGACTAACTAGTTTTATCCACTCCCGGCATATGGGGCGGCGGTGCCACTTTTTTAAGAAAAGTCTTTCAGTTTGAGAAATGAGGAAATATAAAATTTAGTCCGTAAGAAAACATTTTCAAAACACTAATACAAAAATTAATATAAACAACTAATACAAAGGCAAAAACGAATTACTACCCACTTAACGTAATAATATTCAAAATGTTCACCATTTTGTGCGACACATGACGCCAAAATTCATTCATTACCGCCAAACTAACCATGCCATCTTCGGTGTCAATTTATGAAGCTAATAACCCCGTATCCCTATCGATTTAAATTGACTTTCAGCCTCGAAATCTCGACAATAACTTTCAGTGTGAGGGGTAGGCGTCCATGTTATGGCCGCGTTGAATGAACAACAAATTCTCCAGAAGACACAGGCAAGATGTTAGCAGGTCAGTGAGCTGCCACAGAAAAGCTGTTCCACGCCGGAAGACCCGGGTCAAGGACAGATTGACCACAGTCAACCCTCCGCTTGGGCTCTCGCTCGGTACGACGTTACGCCATCGTACCGTGTGGGCAAAATCACTCTCGAACCCGTATCTCCACTGGATGATTTTGAAATATACACCACTTTAGGCGGCGTTGTCTTAAATAATAATGTCAATTTTAATAAAACACATGCCTTAATATGCCGCTAATTTTTCTTTATCTAAATTGTCGAATAAAATTTTCTATAATTTACATCCAAAGACTTAATTCAAGTCGAACCATATTTCACACATTTTTACAAATTTCAATAAGAATTTACGTAAGAAATGGTTTGTTATGAGCTAAAATTGAGACACATTAATTTATGCACAGGGTGTTCTAATTTCTGGTGCCATTAATGTCGGCATTTTTTTTAAATGGAAATGCATAATTTTTTTAATCTTCAGAGAGGCCATGAAGAGAACTTTCTAAAAATATTATATAGTATCGGTATCTGCTATCATCCATTTTTGAAATATAGCTACTTAAATTTTGAAAAATTAGCCATGCTATTCATATTTTTCGCACAAGTTATGAGTGTGATATGAAATAAGCAGCATGAATTTACATAGTAAACGAATTTGAACCAAGTGAACTCTCAATTAGTGCATTTGCAATCAATAATAATAAGATCACCATGAAAAATACGAATAACTTTAATAATTTTTCAAAATTTAAGTACCTATATTTAAAAAACGGTTGGAAGCAGATCCCTACCAACTATATTATATCTTTGGAAAGCTCTCTTCATGGCCTCTCTGATGATTAAAAAAACTATGCATTTCCATTTAAAAATAATGCCGGCACCAGAAATTAGAACACCCTGTACATAAATTAATGTATCTAAATTTTGGCCAATAACAAACCATTTCGTACCCATATCTTCATTTTTTTCTAAAATAAAATAAGACATTCAAAAGTGGGTGAGCTGTGTTGGTGACTCAGACTGTACAGGGTATTCGCGTATATTTTGACCCCTTCCTGCAGGGGTTATTAAGAAAGTTAGGGAAAAAGTTTAAATACCAAAGTTGTTTGGTTTTTCACGTATTATCTTTTGACT
Organism: Pogonocherus hispidulus; assembly: GCA_963924545.1. Classification (NCBI taxonomy): domain Eukaryota; kingdom Metazoa; phylum Arthropoda; class Insecta; order Coleoptera; family Cerambycidae; genus Pogonocherus; species Pogonocherus hispidulus. Next base: position 15,425,582 of record OZ004700.1, read on the forward strand.
AGGTCGAAAAAAAAATTGAATGTCGTAAATTTGCGGAAACCAATTGAACATAATATTTTTAAATGGGACACCCTGTATAGTTTTACACGCTTAGGTAAAATTTTTTTTCCTGATTTCAAAAATATATATTTTTGTGACATTTGCACTGACAGTTTTCGAAATATTTAATATTTAATCTTTGCAATAAATCATAAAAAAAATATTAAAAAATGAAAATATTAGAAAATGTTTAAATAACTAAGGAGGTTACATCGAAAATCATTAAATATTTTTTATTACTGTTGGTTTCTACTGATAAATATTTTTAGTTATTTGTATTTTTTGTATTTTTTTATGGTATTCGCTGTCGAATATTTCGAAAACTGTCAGTGCAAATGTCAACAAAATATACATTTTTGAAATCAGGAGAAAAATGTTTACCCAAGCGTGTAAAATTATACAGGGTGTCCCATTTAAAAATATTATGTTCAACTGGTTTTCCCAAATTTACGACATGCAATTTTTTTTTTCGACCTAGCTAAAAGATAATACGTGAAAAACCAAACAACTTTTGTATTTAAACTTTTTTTCTAACTTTCATAATAACTCCTGTAGGTAGGGGTCAAAATATACGCGAATACCCTGTACCTACATCTATCCTGAAGCCGAGCTTGAGGCAGGTTCATCAATTTCGGATTTCCCAAATTCCTTACTTTTCAATTGCACATAACTTTATCACATTCACAAGTTACAATATAAAATTAAATTTTCTGGGGTTATTTTCGGGCAAAGTATACTGGTGTGTTTTCAGAATTGCCAGAACTGATATAAATAGTTAATTGTGGGACTAGGTACAGGGTCATTGGTTATATTTTAGCCACCCACCTAGAGGTTCTCCCTTTAATCTGAGAAAAAAAAGTTAAATACAGAAGTTGCAGGAAATCAAGTTTACTTTATTCCAGAATGTAAAATCTTTATACAGGGTGTTTCGAAAACGCGTGACATGCCAAACTTGCATTTTCTTAAATGGAATACCCTGTATATTATTAAGTTTTCCGATTACACGCAAAATTCTACGACTTTTTCATATACCATACCCTATGTCTAAAGTTAACTGTTTTTTAATAAATGATGGTTAAGAATATACCTACCATAATTTTGTAATAATTTAATTGATCTGAGAGACGCCTAAGTACTTACTATTCCTAGTTAGCCATGAAAACAAAAAACCGATATCTGTCATATGCATTGTCAAACATTTTGGTTTTTCGACTCCGAATTAGTATTTATCATTCCTTTATCTTTATATTTTATATCTTTAACCATCATTTATTAAAAAACGGTTAACTTTAGATATAGGGCGTTGTATATGAAAAAGTCGTAGAATTTTGCGTGGAATCGGAAAACTTAATAATAAACAGGGTATTCCATTTAAGAACATGCAAGTTTGGCATGTCACGCGTTTTCGAAACACCCTGTTTAAAGATTTTACATTCTGGAATAAAGTACACTTGATTTCCTACAACTTTTGTATTTAACTTTTTTTCCTCAGATTAAAGGGAGACCCTCTAGGTGGGTGGCTAAAATATAACCAATGACCCTGTACATTCAAATTGTTCAAGTAAGAACTGCGTCTCTAAAAAAACCTTTGGCCATCATCTACTCTGTAAGAATTAGATTTAATAATAGGTTCCCCGTGACAAGAAATTCTAATCGCGGCAACGGATATGAATAAGAGACTTCCGCTAGTCATGTACTGGGTGACACGCACAATTTCCAAAGTAAACAAATAGTTTTCTCAATTTTTGTCAACTATTGTTCTTTGCTATTTCAAAGTATATGTTTTACATTCAGGGATATAAAAATATGATATTGTTAATAATCATTATCTTATGATGATTGGTTATAATTGGGAAATGGTTACAAATTAAGGAAGCTATTATTGGTCACCAATTACGCAACATTGTCCCAATTTAACCTAGTCTCTATCTCTAACGGTTTGTAAGATACCAATGCTATTGCATCTAATTTGAAATCCATTCTATGAAAATATTTTACCAAGTATTTTACTGAGTCTTCGTTAGTATAGTAAAAATCTAAAACTTTGAAGTACCTGGTGAATTTCATCTTCTTACCATCTTTCCTGCTTAAGTTGGCCAATAAAATACATTTTTAAATAATTTTTTTCGCCGGACGCAGTGGATTGTCTTTGTTTGATTTGCTATTACAAAAGAAAGAATTGCATAGCAGTAGCCAATCAGTCTAAAAGGAAATTATATCGTACATTTTCTACGTACATCATCGTACAGATTATATTGTAGTTTTTAATGATATCCAATATCCATCTATCTTTATTATAACTGCGCATAAATATTTCACAATGGAATTAAGAATAGACATGGAGTATTTACACCGATTTACTACGATGAGACTGCTAGCTACCGAAGCATACGCTTTACATTTTTTAATTTGAATTCATGCTCGTTTATTAAATTTTAAACATCCATATTCAATTTAATTATTTTTATTACAGATGAAGTGAAAATGTTCTTACTTTTTTGTATTATTATTGTTTGGTAGTTCTTTAAGTTGGATTATAGTGTCTAGATTTGTTTGTAGGAACAATGTCTGATAACTGGTAATTGTCAGAAGCCGTTGTCCATTAACTTTACACCATATTGAGGAAGGTTAGGGAATGAAGTATTCCTCGAAATATTCATTTGGGTTGCTAAGGACAGTCGGGGTTAAAAACTATGTCCTATGTAACTATATTATCTGTTCTACAGATGGATTCTTTCATAAATTAGAAGTGCCCAAGAACCACCTAGGTCCGGCCGAACGGGACACCAAACTCTTGCAGCTGTTCAAACTTCACTAGGGGGCGCGTTTCGCTCTCGGTGTTTGACCAGTTCACATTTCGTGTAATTTACATTTATAAAAAAACTTTGAACTGTCGTGTTACTATAGTGTCTATCTAGGTTATTACATTATTTATGTATACAGGTCCCAAATAAAAATATGTTCAATTTGGAAACGAAGACACGATATTAGTACATCATCATTGTTAAATAAAGATAAATACTCGAAAAATAATTGGAAGAACCACACCTCTGTCACCCCATCGCCGCTCGCTACCTCGCTACACTACTTTACTTACAGACCCATGATTGTCTTCAAATTGAACTTGAGTATTTTATTTTTTGGAATCTGTATGTCAAAAAAAATCTCTGGAAATGTGTCAAAACAACTTCTTTAATTGATTTTGATGTTATGACAATGCACACGACAATCAAAATCTGTGGATGATAGAAAAAGCGACGTTAGAATGTGATAGAATTTTTGGTTATTTTCACGTGTGCACAAATAAATTTTAGTATCGTACAAAAAAAAATAGTGTTAAGTTTAGTCATTGCTGGCATTGAAATAATCAAGTGTGGGCCTTTTGCCTCCCAAATATGCAACACCACAATATATGTATAGATAGATCAGCAATTTACAGGTCTGACCTTACAAACCGTTTAGACATTTTGATTGGAATTTTATAGTTATAATTATTCTTAACGTTATAAGAACTTATTTCTGCTTTGTTTTTTGGCATTAGGTATAAGTGCCTCCATTGAGATGTTAGTTAAGAGTTGTAGGTAGCTCTTGAATATATTCAGGTAAAACACACGAATAAGTTATATAATTACATGATTTAAGTGCAGAGGAGGAAAACAAAAATCAACAGTCATTTCTTGCAAACACACCCCAATCAGTCTATTCATGAGACAACCTTTTACCCAGACATGTTAAGATACACAGGGTGTTCTGTTTAAATAAATGAAGTAATTTTCGGGTAAATTTAAACTGACACTAAAGAAAACCACAACTTTAAGTTTTATCTGTTTTATGGTTTAGCTAAAAGAAGTAAATAATGTTTACCTAACTTCTCTAAAAATACGTTTTATATGTTTGGGATCAGGAAGATCCCTTTATAAATTTTCATGGGTTTAGTTTGTTTATAGTTTACGTTTTAAATGTGGTGTAAGTAAATTTTATTCCAAGTACATTTTATTCAAAACGATAATCTGTGGAATGCGCTAACTGTTTATGTTAGTAGTGGTGGGAAACACACCGTAGTACCCTCTTTGGGTCTTTGCTACTATTCGTCTCTGACAATTATTGTCAAATTGACAGACAGATAGCGACCTCGTTATCCGCAGGTGCCATTACAGCAGTGACCTCTATTGCCGAAAACAAGTACTCCACGGGCAATGTATGTATTCATAAGCAGGTCAGTATTCATTTTCTTGCGAAACCTAACGACTTGCATATTCGAAAATTGATTCCAAGAATCACAAGCCAAAACTTCCGCTTATTAACAATAACACGACCGGTTGGATAAGCAGCAGACGAGATCAAAGGTTTTAGAATGCGCAGATCGGATGTCTTTGTTCCTTCCTAAAGTGGTCCTTCGTTTCTGGACAAAGGCGTATATTTGGTTTAAAATACGTGACCCCCCGAAATAATATAGCAGTGTCTAGGTCAGTAACCCAAACAAAAATGCGAGGCGGCCGGTTATGGCACAATATAACTTAAGTCAGCGATTCCCAAACATTACCTATCGCACGCTAACAAAAGTGCTTATACCTATTATGTCAGATTGCACAATATGTAGATGTCGTGATATTATTATTATTTGTCATTTAGTATCAAAGATGTACGTCTTAATTTGATAACTATGCAAAGATTAACGCGGTGCAGACAGTGGAGGTATAAATAACACAATTTCTGTCCTATAAAATCGTAAAAGTTGGAATTTGCTGTCAGTACATACAGTGAGGACATAAAGTCCGTCCGCCCCCCTCTCTAATTTTTGAACCGCTGGGTATATTGTGATGAAATTTGGATCGATAATATATGACTAAATTCTGCATTTTTTGACACACAAATTACAGCTCTAAATGTCAAAGTGACAGCTAGGCGCGCAATTGGAATATTTTTTTAAATTGAAATGGGGGTCAACTCAATTTGAAGCTATTTTTATGCTCAAAACATTCCCCAATTTTGAGAAAATTTGGTTCAGTAATTTCCAAATAAAAACCAGTAATATCGACTTCTACGTTAAATCATTTATAAATTTTGAAATTAACTTTCGTAAATATTTTCTTCATATTTGTTAGCTTCGCCAAAAATAGTAACCGCTTCAAATTTATCTTGTAAGGAGCGAGCCATTCTAGACAATTTTGAGTAAAAATTTACTGTCAAACATAACAGCAACAATCAACAATGACACCTAATAGGTAACAAGATTATGTTACAAACTGATATTACTGGTTTTTATTTGGAAATTACTGGACCAAATTTTCTCAAAATTGGGGAATGTTTTGAGCATAAAAATAGCTTCAAAATGAGTTATTACTCGACCCCATTTCCATTTTAAAAAATATTCGTATTGTGCGCCCAGCTGTCACTTTGGCATTCAGAGCTGTCATTGATGTGTCAAAAAATGCAGAATTTAGTCATATATTATCGTTCCAAATTTCTTTACAATATACCCAGCGGTTCAAAAATTAGAGAGGGGGGACGGACTTGATGTCCTCACCGTATAATATAATTATTATAGACATGAACAGACAAGTCAGGTATCGCACACGTTAGACAGATTTACTATGTTTACTTATAATCATAAATCAATCCAGTAATTGTAGCTATTGCATAATTACATATGTCACATGACTCCATCCTTTCCTCCCACCTTCATTCTTCGCCAATTACAGCGAGGGCATCATCATTTTTATACCCGTCATCTCATTTTCTCCAATATCAACTGAAGAAAGTTTCGCCACTGCACTGCAAAATTTTGAGAGTGGCTGGTACGCGAGACAGTCTGACCGCCCTGCCATAATAAACGGACGTTAGCATATAAGCACATCAGGGCGAAATCCGATAATGTTTTTCATTTCGTAACTTTGAATGGGAATATGTTAAAGAAACTGACCTCGAAACTGAACTCATCTTGGATTGGTCGCGGATCGTGAATATCCATGGATCCATTGCGTGACATCGACTGACCAGTTCTTAATAAATATAGAACTGGCCTAACGGCCATGAGAAACCAGAATGTTGTGCTAGGACTGGGAACTATTGTTTCTGGGTATACCCAAGGAAGTTATATGGGACGATTATAGAAGTCTGCGTATCAGATTTTGTAATAAAAAATTGAATCACACTGCTCCCAACTTGGACATTTTGTATTGGTACACCTGGCCAAGACCCTAGAATTGTAGAGGGATGATAAGTGTCATTTTCTTTCTAACCCCCACTTAAACTAAAAATTCAGGATCTTTTTTAGAATGTGAAATAGTAGTAAGTAGTTGTAATATATGTCTATCTGTAGGTAACAGTAGTGTTTGTATTTTTGGCTTCGTAGTGGTTTATTTTATTGTGATAAATACCAACGATGAACTATGGAAAGGTTTTAAACGTCGTCTGCTATATTTATTTTTCAATTTACTTTTTTTCTTTTAAATTCAATTTATTAAGTATAATGTTCATTTATAAACCTAAAATATTTCAATATCAGACTAAGAACTGATAAACTTTAGAAAATGTATTCAAATATTTTATTCATTATAACAATGTTATGCAAGCATTCAGATGAACTCCTCACTAAAGTAAATTATCAAAACTGAATGTCCTGAAAGATTATTGGAAGCTCTTTCTATTGGAAAGATTATTTATAGCTCTTCAAAGTAATAGCTCAAAATGACTGCCATTAATACCCCCTAAACTGTTCTGATTATTGTTGAACAATTTGTTTATTTATGCTTTTTTTGTTTATTACTTATACTTTTGTTAGGATTATTTTGTGTTCTCCAGTTTTTTTTTACAAATGTTTTTACAACCGTATTTGCACCAAAATGGTTTAATTGGATATTTATAACTAGAAATTGGAATAAATAATTATAAAATTTATTTTGCGTATTTCTCAAAAATTAAACTATTAAGAAGAATTTTGTTTGGTACTGTTAAATACCAATTTCCAAGAGCTTTCCAATGAGGTATCACAAAGGGGTGTTGCCATTTAAAAAAATTGAGTTGGGGTGGCTACAGTCCCAGGGGTTGCTTAGTGAAGGTAATTTTTGTGGTCATACTGATTCCTCCACATACCCTACAAACGGTTTTGAAAATATTTTTATATCTTTTTTAGGTCCATACTTACAGAGCATTGGTCGTTTTTAAATAGACACCCTGTGTAGGGAGAATATTTAAATAATTATTTTTTATTACTACACTCAAAATGTATAAACAACAACGTTTATACTTTCATAAATTTGATATGAAGACTTCAGGGCTATTTGTGTATGTTTTATTTTTATTATAGTTTATAAAATGTGCCACTGATAGCGGTCCACATAAAAGAATTCCGAAAATTTGACGGCATTTTATTTTCTGCCGATTATATTACTTTCAGTTTTGGGTTTATCTCTTAAGACGTGTTATCTCAACAGACGTGACCATTCCCAATAAAGAGGTTGTTGATTCGAGTATAATTTAATGATTATAATTTCATAATCAACTTATAAATTAATATCTTCCTGAGTAATATTTCCAACAGTTGTAAATAGGTTTGTTGGCAGGCGAGTTTATGCAAGCTAATTAATTTAGTTGATTGTTTGTGAGAGGAAATGAGCCAAATTACAATTTTTTTAAACAACATTCAGAAAGAATTTGTTTCACGTGTTGCCCATACTGATGCTGAACATGCTGCACGGAAACTAGGATGAATTTTATACAGGGTTTCCTAATAGTCGCGACTTATAAACACAGCAAAGTGGTATTGTTGTTTTATTTGGTTTAATTTAGTTGTAGTTGTGTATTTAGTTGTCTACCTACTAATACCTATCAGTATATATACCTACATAAGTACTTGTGTGTGATTTTTTTTGGTAACAGCCCCTATACCTAGTTGGGTTAAATTAAAACGTCAGATTCTAAGTCAACTAAGATAACGAAGTTTTTCAGTTATTGACTTCATAATAATAATTATTTTAAAATATCTTGAGACTTGTGTGGGAGAGGGGGCGGCACATTATTATTTTGCGGCCCACATTTGCGCCTCAGGAACGACATACGTTGGTAGGCCCTAACCATCATTCAGTGCTGGAATGAGGGAAACTGGAAAACCTCATTAGTTAGTGAGACAGTCAAACATTAATTATTAATTTTTATCTCTCATATCAACATCAACCTGACATTCTCCATCGCCAGGATGGTTGTCAACCCATCCTTGCGAAAAAGCCTTAATTTACGACAGACAATTTAATTGACGACAGACAAAAATTGTCTGGTGAAATGGGGATTCGAACACACGACGGGTTGACTGGGTTGAACGATCGAGACACTAAACTGTGGGCCATCGGCTCGCCTAAAATATGATGGGTAAATAAGGTGGTCATAAATTGTGTATCGCATTTGAGAAATGTGAAATAGGTACCTTTTAGGTACATGTTTCATTTTTTAATAGAGCAGAGCCTATACAGTTACATGTGGTTGTATGGGACTAAATATATCTAATATGAATGATATCTCATATCTCTAATATGTTGAATAGTGTTTCTAGGACATATGATATGACATATTACGATATGACAATATATTTTTCTAACATTATCAGCGAGATTATCAGTTGACACCTAATATTTTTAAAAGTTATTTTAATCATTTTCATGTAAAATTTTAGGAGTGAGTGTATTAGGTGCCACAGTAAAATCCATTTTTTTCCTTCTAATTGGAATGATACTACGTTATGTATATTAATGTTTATATCATTACAATAAATGAATATTTTATTTTCATACTTTGTTTTGTATATTGTTTAGTATTAATAAAATTGGCAAATTTTTACATATACGTGTTCATTTGGATCAGAGGACCTTGATTTGAATGTTGAGGCACTCTCAAAGAAGAATTTCTTCTCCATTTCTAACACACACTACTCTTATGGTACACTCTTTTGACCATATCTTCCTTATTATTAGAGATAGACCCATCAAACCTTATATCACTGTATTTGTCAGACAACGTTCTATCCAAATATGCAATAATATACAAGGTGTTCCATTTAAAATAACGAAGTTGTGTTGCACCCAGCCTACACTAAACACCCTGTATAATCGAAAATAATTTTAGGTCATAGAACACTTGATTGAAAATAACTTTTATTTGAAACATTTTTTCTAGCTCTTACGTACGAGAATAAGGAACACCTGGAAAACTTTATTAAATAAAGTGAACAATAGATTGTTAGCCATTTATACAGTGATATTGCAGTACTAGTCGCATATTAAGAACGTTACTATATAGGTTTTATGCATACAGATTTAATATAGGAGAAATTAGAAAAAATTGACAGTCGGCGAGATTCGAACCGTCGCCAACTACGAGGAATAATAAAAAACTTGACGTCTTTAACAGCTCGGCCACGGAGTTTATAAATGTTTGACTACGTCAAGTTTCTGGCTAGAGGAAAAGGTATACGTAGTAAAGTCTTGTAATACTTGAAAGGATAGTGCTTGATCTAACCTCGAGTCTAATAAATTGATGTTATGTGTATTTAAGGTGTTAATTAGTCAACATGAATTTAGAACAAGTTTTCATCATCATATCATGATAGAAACCGAATTTGTACTAGGCCCTCGCTTTTCTTAAATAAACTACCGAAGTTGACATTTGCTCTTCAAAACTTGCGTTTGTTTTGAAGGCTAGCTTTTGTCTGCTCCCTATAGGCATCTATCTCCTCATCGAAACTGCTGTTTCAATGTTGCGAACCCAAATTTGTTGTGACAAAACTCGGACAAACATTTATAGAAAATGTTTTCTCTTGAGGACGAGTATTAACTAAATATTACAACTTAATAGTCGTTTATTCTGCCTTTTGACAAATTTAAGTTTTAATCTTTTGTACATTTCTTATCGTGTCTTGGAAAAAGGGACATATTAAGTTTGTATTTTACTTAATGATTTATTTATTCACCATTAATCGAGTTAATCTTGACGCATAACGATGATAGAAATCATTTATTGTTTTAGTCGTGTCTTAAAAATTTTTTGACCTTGTTTTAATAATAAATTAATGGCCGTTGGTTGGGTATAAAATTTGTAAGAAGGTATACATTTTGAAAATGTTTGTATATAACTTCTAATTGTGGTATGGTTGTGTCTTATTCGTTTTTGGTAGGTAAGTAAAAATTACTGTCAATGTAAGTATTCAGAAAATTAAAGTTTTGAAATAAGATTGTGTTATTATTTGTTCCTTGCCTGGCACAGATATTAACTGAAAAGTGGAACATCTGTCAACATTTACGTCATGTAAATGCCTTCTTTATGACTGTATCACAGAACGCGGAATATAAAAAGAATGTTTAAATTTACATGGTTTATCTAAAATAATAAACAAGATATTTATTTTTAGAAATAATCTTCTAAAGATACGGCAGTGACAATAATAGTATAACAGCGTATTTCTGACTAAATAGTAGCATTCATAAGTTATTTGTCTACGTCGAGGTCTACACTGACGAAAATATGATTGATAAGAAAGAATGAGACATATTTCATTCATAATATCCTCTAATTTAGAAGTTTGTGATAACATAATACACTAATTTGTTTGATGATAATAATTGCACTTTGCTATATAATTTATAAGTGGTTATTTATCTTTTTTACTTAATTAATTAATATCAGAAAATTGTCTATTAAGAATGAATAAAATGAAAATGCCTATGGTTGTAGGTAGGGGGAGCCGCGGTAGCCGACGGAGTTAGCGACAGTCTTCTGTTTTATTGGGCCTGAAGTTTTTTGTGGTTCGAAGCCACTCAGATACCTACTATACGTAAAAAGTGTCTGATTGTGGTGTACTTGCTAGTAAGTGCCTTTAGCTACCTTTAACTACCTTTAGCTTTTTCGACTGTATAGGAAAAATCTAGAAGAATTTGCATTGTTGTGTGCAAGCATTACGTTTCAGATATAATGTGCTCCATGGGAGTGCCACAATAGATCTTCTAGGTCGCGGTGGACCAGGCCAGGGGGCCGACTCCTACATAAATCTAATCTAATCTAATGTGCTCCATATTAATCCAAAACATTGCACAAAGAAGGAAATAATAGACAACTTATGGGTGAGTGTTGAGAAATGAAAAGAAAAAAGGAAACGTGATATTTTTTAACAAAATTATTGGTTGGTTTTTATTTGTCCATCACAATAATAGTTAAACACCAATAGGTATTTAATTTTGTAATTGATGTTTTGAATATTCTGCAACATTCATCCTATACCTAATCTATGTTAGGACAGACCTAGGCCTAAGTTGATATGTCACGTCCCTAGATTGAAAATAAAACTGAATTATTGAATTAGTAGTAAAACTGAATTAGCAATTTTTTTTAATGAGCCAAGGAATGGTCTCAATTTAATACGTATTTAGGAAATGCCGCGTATGAGTAAGTTAAAAATTATTTCCCTGAATAATAAATAGTAGCCTGTGAGGCGATTGAGGCCGCCAGTCCTAGACAGCCTCAACCGGCATCCTGAAAAAACGTCACGTTTTTCAGGATAACGGCACGTTTTTCAGGATAACGTTACGTTTTTCAGGATAACGTTAAGTTTTTCAGGATAACGTTACGTTTTTCAGGATAACGTTACGTTTTTCAGGATAACGTTACGTTTTCAGGATAACGTTACGTTTTTCAGGATAACGTTACGTTTTTCAGGATAACGTTACGTTTTTCAGGATAACGTGACGTTTTTCAGGATAACGTATCGTTTTTCAGGATCACGTGACGTTTTTTCAGGATAACGTGACGGTTTTTTCAGGATGCCGGGTGAATTTGTCTGGGACTAGCGGTCTCAATCGCCCCACAGGCTACTGATAATTAATAATAATCCTCTAAGATCAACATCTTTCAATGTTTGTCATTCAGTTTAAACCGTGCAGCATATTTTGTTTTGAGTTTTGTTCTGATATAACTGAAATCATACAAGATTTTAACTTTGTTTTAATTTAATTGCATTGATTGATTTAATCAAATGCTACTATTGAACACATAAGATCGGCAAAGGTGTAAAAAGCACTTATTTCTTTTCTTGAATTCTATACCGGTTTGAACTTTAACCCAGTGTTACAAAACTTCACTTTTTACAAATTTTTTTAAATTTCAGCTGTGTAGAAACTTTGAAAGAATTCCCAATTTTTGTGATTTTTCTTTCAATATTGCATGTTGAATTTAAGGTGACCACCAGGTCACGATGACAATTTTTTTACAGGGGTAGGTTTTATGTAGTGTGGACACTCCTCCATTTTCGTAAAAGAGAATACTCAACTCACGGAAATAAAGATTATAAAATGGAAATTTTTATATTTTGTTCTGTACCTCATAGGAAACTGGAAGTTCCGTAACGGAGTTTGCGCAGTGTGAAACTAGGAAAAGGAGATATAGGAGCAAGAAAGATAAAAGATACGTTTAAATTATGGCCAGTAGCGGGCGTCCAAATTTAATTATTATTTTTGCAATAAAAGTTAACAAATTCAGGTATTTACGACTTATTCACAGAGAAATATGAAGCAACAACTCAACAAGTATCAAGCAACAACAACAGAGATACGGGAAACCGGACTACACTTAAAGCACAAAACAATACGAAAATAACCAAAGGCACGCCAATCATGAACCATGGACTACCCCAAATTTCTGTCATATTAAGGCGAATAATACACAACTCATATTTAATAGTGCGATTTTTACGCTCCTTGTCATCTAGTGGCTATCTCAGTCAGCAGTTTATGAGTAACCAATCAGGGACCGATATATTGGAAGTAACAAAAGCGCCACATGAACTTTTATTTTAGATGACGTCATAAGGCTCAACTGCGCAAACTCAAATCCGAAAAATCGACTCCATGTTAAGGTGGGTATCCATTTGTTTCATATGTACGTATCGTATCAACGTATCGTACCATCGTATCGTTGCATTTTGGTACGATACGCTGCAACGTGTGTATTTTTTTCTGCGTGGTGTATCTTGTAACATTTACGCGAACAGGAGTGATACGAATTAAAACGGACATATCAAGGTTTTTTAGTTAGTTTAGTGCTTTCCGCATCGCAATGAGTACATGTCAGCAAGCAGCAGCCGCGTACATTTTTATTCAATATTATCCGCTGAAAGAGAAAAAGAAACGAAAACCACTATGCTGGTGGATGTCAAAGTTGTACGCAAGCAGGGAGCATTTTTTTCTTGCACTCATCAACGGACCTATCTATTACTTTCGCAATTTTTTTCCAAGCATCTCGTTATCGAAATTTATTAAAATGATCAGAATGCTTCGGATCCCAAATCAGTTCATATTTTCGGTAAATTTCTGTACAGTTTATGATATCGTCTTTATTCCACTCCATATAATTACATAAACTATCGACTATCGAGCATCACAATTGGAAGCGCGATGACAAATGAAGAAAAATAAATGAATGATAGGAACTTGTAACGACTTGTCAAAAAACCCGTCCACATGCGACTGTGTGCATATCGTATCATTTCTTTGATGTTTCGGCCAAAAACCGACAAATGGGCGATCACGTCCGTTGCGTTTCTTTGTAGCATGTTTCCATACGTCATTATGCAACGGTTTGACGTATCCATTGATACGCAACGATGATACGATACGTGATTTTGCAACAAGTGGATACCGGCCTTTAGACGGACAAAAACTGTTAATTCGGTATATACTATTTCCATTCTACAACCTTTATTTCTGTGACTCAACTTCACCATGCAAATAGCTCTAGAGCAGTATGTCGACGTACCGCCAGCGTTTTTTCTTTTATTTTCCCTCGTAATGGTCGTTCATTGAGCAGGAATCTGTGTCTTTCTTGTCGGGAACATCTGTTCCGCACAGATAACAAGTTGGTTGGCTAAAAATAATTTTATAATTAGCGTGGTGTTTACATAACAGCAAGTGTTATTTCGTCTTGTCGGTTGTGTATTTTCGGATTCGCGTGGCCTTAAAGTACGCGTTTCTTTGTAGCATGTTTCCATACGTCATTATGCAACGGTTTGACGTATCCATTGATACGCAACGATGATACGATACGTGATTTTGCAACAAGTGGATACCGGCCTTTAGACGGACAAAAACTGTTAATTCGGTATATACTATTTCCATTCTACAACCTTTATTTCTGTGACTCAACTTCACCATGCAAATAGCTCTAGAGCAGTATGTCGACGTACCGCCAGCGTTTTTTCTTTTATTTTCCCTCGTAATGGTCGTTCATTGAGCAGGAATCTGTGTCTTTCTTGTCGGGAACATCTGTTCCGCACAGATAACAAGTTGGTTGGCTAAAAATAATTTTATAATTAGCGTGGTGTTTACATAACAGCAAGTGTTATTTCGTCTTGTCGGTTGTGTATTTTCGGATTCGCGTGGCCTTAAAGTACGCGATACATTCCACCAGTTTTATTAACGTACAACTCGCGATTCTACCGGGTGTTTCTTTAGGGAATTGACTGGCGCCTTATTTTGTTCTGATTTATGGTTAATAAACCAGAACAAAATATTGGAAAAAGTTTGTTTGGGACACCCCATAGAGTTGCCTATAAATTAGTAAAAAGAAAAGAGGGACAGAGAACAGTTCCTCATTAAATTAGTACTGATTTCCTAATCTGCATCTTGTGACTACATCGTCAATTTAGGCTAACAACCTACGATTGTACTCGCAATCTTATACAGGGTTAGGCAGAATGACGTATCCATTTTTGAACTGAATTTATTCAATAATGTAAAAAGATATAAATTAAAATCAAAGCGCCACGTGTTCCCGATACATGGCAATTTATGACAGTTGCCAAACTGTTTGCGAGAAAAGTCAGTTTAATAATAAAAATGTAGCGTTATCATCGCAACGATATCAACTTGTATTGCAAAATTTTGAACAACAACTTCATAACGAAGATGTAGACTTTCGAAGACTATGGTTTCAGCAGAACGGAGCCACTTCCCACACTGCTAGGCAGCAATTCTATGGCAATTCTGCGAAAAATGTTTCCTGGTCGTGTCATTTCAAAATTTGGGGATGTTGCGTGACCTGCAGGGTCACCGGATCTGTCAGCTTGTGATTTTTTCTTATGGGGCTATCTAAAGTCAAAAGTATTCGCTAATCGACCTCGAACTTTGGAACAACTGAAGCATAATATTCTGACCGAGATTAACGCAATCCCAATTGAAATGTTGCAGCGAGTGATGCAAAATTTTTGTGGTAGACTTCAGGAGTGCCAGAAGCAAGGCGGAGGTCATTTGACTAATGTGATATTCAGAAAATAAATTGCCATGTTTACTTTTGTTTCAGTTTTTGATTACCTAAAGTTTAACTATTAATGAATACCAGTACATAGAAAATAGATACTTCATTCTGCCTAACCCGTTATTAGGCGAAGATTTTTTGAAATATTTGACTTGGAAGTAATTTTTATACAGTCACAGTGATAGAAACAAAAATATTTGGTTAAGATAACTTATATTACGTATGATTATATTAAAAAAACGTACCTGCTGTAACAACCTCGAGGTTGTTAGCAGCATAATAGCGTAATAGCAGCAAAATATTGAGGTCTTCGAGGAAAATTAAAACCCATAAAAGTGCCTTTTAATATTTTATTTTGTTATTTGGGTTAATTAAAGAGATACAATTTAGACGTGTGATTAAAAAAATATATTTCGCCGACAGTATCAGAATAGCAACACTGTACTTTGCTCATAATATCATAGATGTCGTTTGCAACTGATGCTGTATTCGTATGACCCTGAGTGCTCTGTACAGCTGGTTGCAAAACATTTAGGATCATAATTTCAACTGCTCCTAATGGACACCTATACATATTTGTTACTGTTTTAAATTGCTCTGTTTTACCTCAGTTTCCCATTTTTCCCAAAAATTCTTTTCATTTTTACCCTAAAATTTTTAAATTTTTAAAATTTTCTTAAAATACATATATGTATAAATTTTCTATATTTGATCTAAGATTTACATTTTTGCTTATGTCATTAAATTTTCTACTGTCATGGTGAGGTTATGTTTTGAAACCGAACAAAGTTAAGTATGGTGTATTTTCAGTGATATAGTTTTAAAAACAATTTACGTCTATATAGTAAACGGGAAAAATTATAAACATTATAGTGAGTAGAAAATGTAAGTTGGATTTAATGGTATGCGCGGTCGCTTGGGGTTTGTGGAGGGGATACTCCATGTGTATTAGTTTATAAATTATTAATAGTTCAAGCAGAAGGGTGTTAATTCAACCCCATGAATCTCCTACCCACAAACAGAAAATTCAAAAAAACCACCCCCTAAATCTAGCCAATCCTCCCCAACATCCCTTACACTAAACAATAAAAAATCCGAAAATTCACCACCCATGACTCACCCCATCCCGCACTGCTGCTATATTTCGCGATAGATGCCCGTTAATGTCATTTACATCTATCTAAATCAAGGCAATCACCTTCGGGTGGAGAGCCTCAGAGCGAAGGGTGTTAGTGGTTCGCTATATCGATATGTAATATCTTAGAATGTCACGTCAGCTCGGATCTTTGTCGTTGGCGTATCAGATTAATACATTTGTTAAATGTTTTCTGAATTTACGCTTGAACCGACACTTCAACCATACTTCAATGTTTTATTTTAATATAGTGATATCAAATAAATTTATTTGTATAAATTGGAATCAGTGTATATTTATCTATTAAAAACAGTTACTTGCATATTTTTCGTATTGTACTCCATACCTATGCGTGACTTATGTATTTGCCAAGTTGGTACAAAATTAAAACCTTTGAAATAATTGCCTACGGCAATTATGGGTACTTATATGTGTCGGTCCTGAATTAATAGCCAAGATATGATTGTTCACGTTCAGGTTTTTGATCAGCGTGTTGCAGGTAGGGAATCCAGATTTCGGGATCGGGATTATTTTTCGGGATTTTGATCGTATTTTTGTAGTCTCTCTGACGCCAGAAGCCCGACAGCCGGCACAATGCAAAACAACGTAAAAAATTTAGGAAGCAGCGTTCGTAATGTTCGTGTATTTTCGGGATCCCGTACTCGTTTTTTCGGGATCCCGTCATCGGTATATTGAGCGGGATCCCGGGATTTCGGGATCAAAATTTTCCGTAATATCCTCATAGGTGCTGGTCTTTGAAAATAACAGAGCATTGCATAGTACTTTATAAATATAAATTACATCCCTGCAGGTATCTTTATAAAAATGTATGTTCATCACAAATGTTGCTCATCTCCCCCTTTTGCACCAATTTCCATCTTGTACTTTTCTACATGTTTTGTTAGTTACTGTTGTTATTAATAATTAATGAGCATGTCTGGAGCCGCTTCTGTGTCTCTGTTATCGACAGCACTAATTTATAATTGCTAGGAACGCGTTGTTTGAATGCAGGAATGTCAAACGATTATCTCCGGACAGAAAAACATGTTGGTACTTAGATTCCTTACATTATCGGCTTACTAACGAGTTGTTTCCTTTACAACCTTTCTACGTGAGGTTCTACCGTTAAGTGATGCAACGGGCAGTGGTATAATGTTTACCTGTAAGTGAAGTCATATATTTTCATTTTGTGGTATCAAAAGTTAGTTCAGTATAGCCACCAATAACACATATGTACGTAAAAGAGGAAAAAATGTACAAAATGAACAAAATTCTTTAGTTTTCAAGATTTCTAGCATTGTAGCGCATTATACTATTTGCTTCTGTACATTGAGTAAGGAGAAGTGGCGTACCAAAGGGGGGCACTTCGGAATTCCATTCCCAAGTCCTCGATTGAGGACAAAAAAAGTTGTGTGTTTGGTTTAAAGTTTTAGTTAAAAATATTCAGTGGTCCATACAATCAGTTATTTTGAATTTATATGCCATTTCATTTACCAAAATCCTCCCCATAAACATTTCTTAGCTACGCGCCTGGTGAGGAGTTGTTAAATAATTGCTGTACATGGTTTTAAAGTTCGTAAATAAATAGTATAAAACCAATGTCTTTCTACATTTATTATAATTTGGTATCATGTTTTGCTGCCAATGTGTATTTTTGGTCATTGATATCACACGGGGTATTCTTTTGTGATCTGTCTGTTTTTTTCTCAGATTAACCATTTAATCTGAGGTTTCTTTGTCATTTCTGTTATTCTCATGGTCAACTCATAGTAAATAAATACAGTTATTATTTTTTTTATTATTTACCATTCAAATATAAATCTGTAATAGTTGAGAGGTTATTTTGTTATTTTTGTGTACAAGTTGATAATTCAAAGGATGCAAATTCATAAATATTATTTAATGAATAATAAAATCTAACAAATTACTAATCGATTAATGCCTTGGTTTTTATTACTAAAGGAGTTTCTAAAGGAAAATATTCCAATACTCTATTGAAATATTTCCAATACTCTATTGGAATACAGCTATAAGAGTAATTCATTAATTTTAGATTATGATGGTAATGAATTCAGAACATATTTATGATTGTTACTTACCGTTAAGCATATTATTATCTTTACATTAATACTACTTACATTGTATGCGAATAATTATAAATACCTACCTGTTTGAAAGAACGAAAAATGATTTTAAAACATTTAGAATGAAAAATCGTTTTAGGAGAGGACTTTTATGCCAAGCAATCGTGGAGTTATTTACTTAAATGTAGCCCAACATACCCTATATTTCAAGATCATGTGTCTCCAAAGTAGTGAAGAAGTACAAAGAAACAGGAAATGTTAAGAAAAAAATTTAATTAGGTCGCTTAAAAACAGTTTTTAATGACGGTGCTGCATTGGATGGGCTTTTAACCATATAAAATTAACCATATAAAATAAAATTTTTGAATTTCGGAAAGGTCGGTTGGTAGGATTCCCAAAAAGAAAACATTTTATACGTATACAGGTGCTTAAATAAAAATATGTTGTAATTTGGATACAAAGACATAAGATAGAGATAAATAGAGATAAATAACATACCTAATAGTGAAAAAATTCTTTTAATTCGTTATTTAGTGGGGGAACGCAGCTGAGAGCCACACCCTCAGACACCTCTGAAGCCACAACTCTGACCTCTGTCACTCGTGTCGCGTCTCCCACTTATTGATACCTCGACCCACCGGTGCACCTTTCTTTTTCTCTGTTTAATACACTCTTTACTTACTATCGACCCGTCCTTGTCTCCAAATTGAAGATATTTTTATTTGTGGATCCGTATAATCCATTGACTATACGAACTTATAGCGAGGGTGATTTTGACCGAGGGATGCAATTTTGCGAAATCATGAAATATATCTGCCAATAAAACGGAAATGTTGTAAATAAAAATGTATTTTCAGATGAACCGATACATTTATGTCAGTTGGATTTTTAAACTGACATAATTGCCGTTATTAGGGTGAGCTTAATCCTCATTCGATGAAACACATGAAACAGGACGCACATACGGTGTGGTGTGTCTATTTTTTAGTGTATACAAATCGATAAAAAGTTTATTTTGTGAGATATTTTCAAAAACCTTTTTTTTTGTTTGAAATGTTTTCAAAAAAACGCTCCTTTTGGTGTTATTACATTTATCCAAATGCAAATCCAGGGACGGCTACGATTTTTTTTATACCCCTGATTTTTACAAAAACCATTTAGCGATTTTTCTATTTAAAATATAATACAACAGCGCTAATCAGGACCAGTAAAAACTCCCATTTAATTCCTGTTAATTCTTCTTGAAATAATTCCATGGCACGCTTGACTCGCCAGCTACTTTTGAAGTCCTTATTTTGCTAAACTTTAACACGGTGTAGAACCGAACACCCTCTATATTTTTTGCTCAAATTTGGTAAATGGGGGTTTTTACGAGTCCTGATTAGCGCCGTTGTATTAGATTTTAAATAAAAAAATCGTAAATGATTTGTTATGGTGTCATTTGAAATTTCAAAGTTGGTTTGACATAACAAAGAAATTACAACATCAATAATCTATTGAAGGTCTCCAAAAAAACAAAAATGGCAAAAAATTGTCCACGAATTGTTTGTTCCAAACATTTTTATAGATAATATTTACAGTTCATCAAAAGAGTTTTTGTTTTTTAAATAAATAATATCGTTTCCAACCCTCAGGGTAACATATGTTTCATATGTAACTTTAATCTAACGAATACTTTTTTCTTCTTTGCATATGTAGTTGTTTTATTCATAACACACTGAACCTTTTATGACTTAATATGCATGTATCTTCCCATTAAGTGAAAATATTTAATATTACATCAGTTCGCGTAAAGTATGTTCAAAAAGCATCTAAAGCTTTAGGGCTCTCATCGAGGCTCTCATTTAACATTCAGTGCTCAACATTTTTTGCCATACAACAGTCGTTGAAACACATGTCACATTTTATTTATTTAAAAATATACAGGCTGTCATAAAATTATATTTAGGTAGGTATTCTTCCTAGTTTCAATGAAAGAAGAAATAATTGAAGAAAATTTAGAAAAAATATCCCTTACACCAACTCATATGTATAAGTAATTATCTATAAAAGACTATAATATAAAATCATTTTGAAGGGAATATAAGTTTAGATTAATTAGGGATACCGATACCAGTTAATTTTACTACCCGGGTACCGGTTTTCAATAGTGTGTATTTACCCGCTACCGTTAATTACCCGTTACCCGTTATTTACCTATTACGCGATATCAACCCATATACCTTGCTCATGCATGAACTGCTCAAATGCTCAAGCTCATGCTCATGTTCCCTGCTCTCTCCCCCATTCAGATCATATTTTATATCGCCAAACCTGTTAACAACGGGTTATCGGGTACTAAAATCGGAACCGGGTAGCGAGTTGTAATCGGGTGCCCGGATACCCGTCGGCATCCCTAATATCAATCCAATAAACATTAGAACGTCACAGTTAAATAAATATCACTGACGCCACAGGTTTTCGATCATGGGGAATATCAGACCAATTTACAATTTCTCAAATATAGCAAGAGCTTCTTGTTCGCAAAAATTTGAACTTAAAATTGAATCTGATGTGTCAAAACTCAAGACATGCTTAACATTTTCTATTTTCATTACAATTTGTGTTAATTTTATACCAACATAGTGATATTTTACTAGGAATTTTTGGAATTGTAAGCTTGGATTCTAACCTTCTTGAGGGTAAAACTGACCAACTTTTTCCTAATTTAACCAACTCTGTATCTCTCATGGTTTCCGAGATGGTCATACAGGTCATCTTAAATGGACACAGCAATGTTATTTAGGAATATGGCCATTCTGAACTTAGAAGGAAAAGTGCTAAATTATACTGTGTTTTAATTATTGGAAGGAGATGCCGAAAACAACTACTCCACGGGCACTATGCCCCGACTGGCGTTGCATTACATCAACATCTCCATGGATGTCGCCACATCCATGGAGATGTATTATGATATATTATAATGCCATTACAGATCCACTGTAATGGCATCTGCTTTTCTGCAGATCGTTATCTGTCTGTCAATTAGACAATAATTGTCAGACAGGTAGTAGCAAAGACCCAAAGAGGGCACTGCAGTGTATTTCACTGTATCTCGCCACTACAAACATTATACTGTGTTTTGTTTAATTTTAATTGTTTTTGTTACTCTAGTGACATTTTGTCTTCCACGAACAAATTTGTTCTTTTGTGGGTCTTTAATTTATTTGCTTAATTTGTAAAACAAAGTACATTTTCTTTATTTGTTATTGTATTAATATTGTTATTCTATTGTAGTGTATTGTAGTTGGTAAATAAATTATTATTATTATAAACTTTTACTGCGTTTTATGATGCGATTCTAAAAAATAAAAGAAGACAAACAAATTGCGCTCTTCGAAATTCTTTTCCTACGATGGAAAATGTTTTAACCTGTATGTAGGTATATTATTATAATATAATGCCCGCTTATTATGCAAGGAAATTAATTTTCTACATAAATATAAAATAAATTCAACATCATTAGCGCTTCAGAACTACGGTTATACGGGTTATTATACCATAGAATAAACATCATAACTTCGTGCACGCACATTGTAGAACTTAAAAAGTCGAATATGCCTTGTTTAAATGTAAATGCGACAATTTATGGCGTGAATATTAGTGAATATTAGTGCAAAGATTACCGGGCTTACTAAATGTTACATATTATTATGACCTGACCCTTGTTTACACATATACATCTCTATATATAAAAGGATATCACCATTATTGGAAGTATTAATGGAAAATAGAAATACCTTACAAAAAGAAAAATGTAAAAGACATTTACGGTTTGACCTCTTGGCAATTATCTCCGCCTGGGACAGCCAGACTCGGGTCATTTTTCAGTATTAGTTAAGTAAAATCGCTGGTCTAACTCGCTTCTTTCTAGGGATAATATGCATATATATACAAATTTGAAATATTTCACGTAGCTAACCGCATATCGAAGTTTTGTCATGCATAATTTTAGAAGTTTTAACTTCTAATATTTTAGAAGTTTTCACGTCATTTTTTTGGTAATATATAGGTGTACTACCAAAAAAGGTTTATACCTTTCGAAGCGCTTAAGTTTTGTGCATAAGCGATTAGGTCGGTAAGTGCAGCAGTTTTTTTTTTAATGGCGATGTATGTACTCAGTTACACAAGTTTTCGAATTGTGTAGATAACTCACTCTAAGGCCATTTAAAAAACATTGCCGCACTAAAAAAACTTCAGGGCAAAACTGTAGATCACACCACATATGCCCCAAAACATGGTCTACAAGATGGTATAGGTTTCATCTGGTTCTACGCCAGGGGTGTCACCTAAGTGCATAATTTCGGCCGAATTTTACTCCACTATATAGGATGCAGATCTGTATAGAGGGATTTTTTAAGCTTATTTATTATAAAGATATATACGCCCTTTTGCTTTAACCCAGATAACCCTAAAGCTAAAATATGTCAGGTGGGTAGCTTATTTTTCATGTGCTTGATGAAATATACTTATAAACGACATATTTGTTTAAAAAAAGTTTAAAAAAATTACAGAAAGGACAAAAAAAAGGTGTACTACATATAGTACATTAGGAATATAGAGCTATATATTACATTCGAGTATGATAATTAACAAAGCATTGTACGTGAACTGCGATATTACACTTTATACATCTAGTTGTCGCACGTTGATGACATTGTCCACATCTTGTCTGTTTCTCTTGACGAATCACATAATGATCCAGGCGATCATACCTCATGTCTATATTTTCATTTTTAGAAGGACGGCCTTTTTGGTAGGTAGAAGGTTTTTTGTTCTGGGCAAGCATTGCTGTGGCAATCCTTCTTCTAAAATGCAATTGGTCAAGATCTCCACCATCGTTGCGATAAATATGCCAAGAATTTTGTATTGCAAGATCAATGCAATGTGATATCAATGAAAAGTACCACTTTTTTCCACGGATTGCTATGCGATACAGTTCAATATTTTCATCAGAACGGTCAACCCCACCCATATTAGCATTATATAGATGCACAATATGTGGCTGTTTGACTTGAATATTCTTCTTTTCCTTGCGGGAATACCGTTTTACATTGTGAAGAGGCTCTATTCCAGCAAAATTAGAACATAATGATACCAAGCTGTTATCATTCCATTTTACCGCAATAATGTTTTGATCAGAAATCTTTTTGAAATCATATGAACCGCGTTCTTCTTTTTTCATTTCTTTATTTTCGGCTAATGGATGACCTGGTATGCGATTTTCCCTCACAGTGCCTGTACCATAAAAATTTTTTTTAGAAAGAATTTCAAGTAGTGTAATGTTAGTGAAGAAATTATCAAAGAATAAATGGATTTTTTCGCTGGGCCATTTTTTTCGTAATACATCAGCATACTCTAGAACTACAGCAGGCCCAACACCGTACTCAGCATATATGGTGCTTATGTTTGTAGATATGCCTTGGTAGGGCTCAAACCAAAATACATATCCAAGTCTACTTGTACCTACCCACAGTTTGTAACCGTATCGAATAGGTTTACCTTTCATAAACTGTTTTGCACCATGCCTTCCATAGTATGGAACCATAGCTTCATCTACTGAATGCATTTTCTCAAACTGGCCATATTCCATAAATTTTTTATTGAGATGGTCAAATAATGGTCTTAGTTTTGTAAATTTATCTGTTGCATCCAAGTCATTATTATCTCGAAAATGGATATTTGACATGATGAAATCGAACTTATCTCTAGTAATTGACTCGGACACTAGGTCATTATGAGAGTCTCGTTCTCGTTCCCAAAACATCTTTCGGCGGGGCAGTGGTACGTAACCACTCAAAATGAGCACACCAATGAAAGCCCTTATTTCAATGTCGGTAACAGTTTGGGAGTGATTTTTCTGGTGGGCATATCTGTTTGTTTCACGAACTATACCTTCTATTATATTATCGTCAAAAAAATCATAGAAGTATTCTATTGGACTCTTTAGTTTAGTAATAGATGTAGGGCCCAACAAATCTTCATTTGGGGCTGAAATATCTTCCTTTACCCACTGATAAACCTTTTTCTTTTTCGGTTTAGATGACTTTTTTTCTGTCTGTTCAGATACATTTTTTGGCGAAACAAAAGAAGACAAAGGGAGATCATCATCCGATGAAAAATCATCATCTAGTTCATGAACTGCTAATTTGATTTCTGCGGGAGCTCTTAGTTGGGAACCAGGTAGATTATCAATGTGAACAGCGTTTTCTTCGCCAGAGTCCTCGTCAGTCAAATCAGTGCAAGCATTTACTGGAGGAAATACCGTAACATCTTGTACATTATCCAGCATATCGTTATCCTCTTCTAATAACTCCAGGGCTTGAGCGAGGGAAAACCCCCTGAAACAAAATCCAACGTATACTTATATTCCTGATGTACTAAATTTAGTACAGACAAAAACAAATGGCAAAAATAGGGTTATGTCACAGCAAATGTCTAGGTATGAAACTTTATATCAAAAGTTACATCCTTTAGGTTTCTTATTCGAGGATTATTACTTTTTAAAAATTATTTTTGAAATAAGTAATTTACTTACCTAGCCCACCGGATACCATAATTATTCATTTTCAAACTAAACACTTTTTCGTTTTTTCACTAAACTCACAAACTTCACACAAGCTACTAACAAACAACTGACCTGCTTGAAAGACTCTCAGAGAATGATTTCTAGTGCACAGAATGTTTGTACATACGCAGACAAAGACTTGTCAGAACTTGCAAGAGGTGTACTATATTTAGTACATTAGGAATATCTGGGTTAAGGCAAAATACATGTTCAACTATCCAAACATCTCATAACTCGAACTTCGACTGTGTATCTGATATACGCCCATTAGCCTAAGCACGCGGCAATATACGTAATTTTTCTCCCTCTCGCATCTACATTTATATTCCGCAGCATTGGCACTGTCGAATGTCGCATCTTGCCTTGAACATCCACCCCTGCGTATTTACCTGGTACCGGGGAATGATTCAATTACGGCCATAAAAGGGGGCTCGTTGTCTTCGCCTGGGAGCGCTCACACCCACACATTTTTACACCCTCCGCAACGCATGCCCATGGGGTGTGTCTTCTTGGATATACGGCGGGGTTGGGTTATGTAAAAATCTTCCAGGCAGTGGCGTCGTCCTGGAAAATGTAAGACAATGAAAGAGTCAATTTCTTGAAAGAAAAACCATATGCATATTTGACGCATCCGTACGTATCGTTTTACTGCTGAACTTTGAACGCTATAAACATAAAAATTAACGGCAAGATGGGATGCCTGAGGCAATTGGCGATTCCAAAAATGAATGAGCCCTCTGCAAGAAAATATTTGAACCTACTTAAAAGGTAATTTTTAGAGGCTTATTACTGATATAATGATAAATAACACGTATTTGGGTTTGTTTAACGTAATTTAGTGGTGCTTGAGATTTTTTGGTATTACAAAGTTAAAAACGACGTGGTTGTTATTTGTACAGCTTTATTTTTACATTTTAAAATGGCTTTCAAAAGAAATCAGCACAACACAAACTGCCGTGTTTATAGGTGTTATTTCGCAAAATGTGTTAATAGAAGTGTTTAAGATAGAAGATAGGTAGAAGTTTGGCCCTAGTATAAGAAACTGTTTCTCATTCATTTCTCCAAAAGGCATGTAATAATGCATGCATTACTATACTGCATTTGTCTATACTTTTCTATTATTAGTCTTATAAAAACAGAATATATTTTAATGTAAACATTATTTAACAAAAAAACAAGCACTAATATGGTATCACCATACAGTTTATCACACTTATTTTAGCCCAAAATGTAAGTAAACTAAAACTAGGGTACCTGTTTCAACCCAAAAAAATCATATAATTAGCAATGAAGCACTTATGGGACATTTGACTGCTTTTACCACTCTTTTATCCTTTATTTCACCCCAACTAGCACATGAAGTCAGTATATTTATGGCAGTTGAATGCTAAATTGCTAGATGATGTGGTATGAAATGTAAAATTTTTACTCGTCTTCCTCCGTATTTGTTTACAATTTGCAGCGCCCTCATCGGTAATTTGAAACGCCAATAGGTTGTGTGCCATAGTCTCCAAATGGAAAAAAACAATGCAGCTACACATATTAATGTTTCGCAGTTTTGGTTCCCGTTCAGTATACTGTAAAGTCCCAACATATTTATCGGAATTATGGAACAAATCCTTTTATTTTGGTCTATTAATCCACAAATCTCATGAGTGTTCTTTGCCATATGGAAAAAAGGGGTGCACGCACTGAGAAAAAGGATGTAATTGAAATAAATAAAATTTCTTACCACCTATAAAATTATTTATTTGTATTTGGCTAATTAAAGATCTAATGGGTTATTAATATGGTATTTAATTGCCAAGGAGAAAAATATTTTATTTGCTGAATTAAATGTTTAGTTTTTTCAAACGGATTTATTGATTAACGGATGAAAAATAAACATTTGACAAGTTAATTAACATTAATTTATTGATTTACATACTTATATACATGTTTTTATTTTGAAATAAATAATAGTGTGTGACGAAGCCACCTCCCTTGTCACCTTAGAACGTCTGGCGCAGGTTTTCCAACCTCACTGCGATTATAAACAACTCATAATACCTATTATTTGCATATTATTCGATCACAACACTACACAAAAACAATATACAATTATTACACACATACACTACACAATTAGTTCGTTATATGTAAATACTATTATTCACTGAACGGCTAAATACACTTACTTTACTTGCAAAGAAGCACACCACACAACACGATACAAAAATGGCTGTGCCATCACTGCTATAATGGCCACTGAGTGAATTAAATATTAATTGTGGAAAATAAATATATTTCTTAAAAATAAATATTTGATTCTAGGATGAATCCTTGGATTTAAACTATTAAAAGTGCCTGCTCTTGAAGTCACTTGAAAATGGTGATTACTAAACGGAGGCTCGGTTTATGACCCAATGCTGCTTGAGAGTTCGTAATGGAGTTTCGTATTATTGTGCTCTCACTATTTTCATTGAATTTTGTTCCAGATCTACATCATTTTCTGTGGCATCGCAAACTGAAGAACTAAAACTCTGTAGCTGCGTCATTATGTTTTCAATTGAAGACTATAACGAAAATTTGTTTGTTTTGTGTAAAAATTATGATGGAAACTTTATTCAATTAAAAATATTAGGCTATTTAAATCCAAGATAATATCATACAATCATAATAGACTTTCGCAGTGCGGAGGCATAGATAGATAGCTATGCAAATAAACAGCTCAATGCATTGACATTTACAATTAGTTTACTATTTCGAACTAGTGAGTATTCACCTCGGTATTCACTCGCCTGTAAATCCTGAAATTATGAGGGAAAACCTGGAAGTCATGAACTCTTAATAAACAAGTTCAAGAACTCTTAGTAAAAAAAAGATTAATTAATGTAAAAGAGGAAATTTGAACTAAAACCTCTAAACAAGATTACTATACTAGTATCAAGAATCCAATCGAAGCGCGTCATCGGCGAGAAATATTAACTCGTTTTCATGAAGACATTAAAATAAATATGTAAATAATAGAATGTTTCATTGTAATTCTGCAACTAGTAAATCAGACAAGCGTAAACTATGTTGTATATATGTACTTTAAGTACATCTTATGCTAACTGACAGCGCTGTTTAACTAGTTGCGAGCCATTCTGTAAACTAATTTCTTGCAATATTTGCATGTCACTCACTTTTATCTTAAATATAAAAACAAAAAAATATTTTAATGCATATACAGCTATATAAAAATAAGTTCTAGTTGGACCATTCTTTGACT
Source organism: Pogonocherus hispidulus (assembly GCA_963924545.1). NCBI lineage: Eukaryota > Metazoa > Arthropoda > Insecta > Coleoptera > Cerambycidae > Pogonocherus > Pogonocherus hispidulus. The sequence goes on from OZ004700.1 coordinate 15,453,991, forward strand.
ACGCGTAAAGTTACATGTTTCGTACATGAAAAGCCCTTGCATTCAACAAAAAATAGTCTATTGTCGTCCAATTACCTTTTTATATTTCAGTGATAATACATTTTCATCCAATTATAAACAAAAGATATAAATATTACTACCAGAACTTAAAATTACATTTATTTCTATACGATTCTATTATGAATTCATAACTTTTCTATTATCCTAAACTCTGATTTGTTACTTGTTACTTGATAAAACTCACATGTCCCAGACATAACTTATAGATTCTATAACAGACAAAACTGCAAAAGATGACCTACATGGTCACGTTCCCTTTTAAAAATAAATAAATTTAGGATCTAATAACCTCCTTCATCTCCTTACTATAAGGCCTCGGCATTTTGTAACTAAAACGTAAATCTAAGTAGGTTTATTTTTTATAAACAAATATTTGCATAAAACAAGTTGATTTGAACTATAATACCAGAGAATATAATCAATAATCTCTAATAGTACCAGATTCTTAACTGATTGTAGAAACAGGGAAGAACTGATTGTAGAATGATCAAGAAAACTAGAATAGCAGGAACCCAACAAAATAAAATACAATAAAAAAATCATCTGTTATCACATTAGTACAGTTTTTCGATTGCCAATAGATTCTGTAGTGAACACGGTGTTTAAACATTTACTGTTTTAAGCGTCGCTTGTAAAATTCCGGCCGCTTTTCTCTAGTCGGGAGCTTCTAATTTCAACGAGTTCTAAAGTAGTTTTTACCTACTAGAGTTGAAGTAAGTGTTCTTCAGTCCAGTGATCAGGATTAAAAATAATGTCCTTTGCTGTTTGTTTGACGAAAATCAGTCTAAAGCACAATATTGGATTGTTCCAGAATAGAAAGAAATAAAGAATCCTTGTGCAGTGCATAGAAAAAATTCAATAGATATTCAGAACAGGCGAGACAGTTACATCGTGTATAAATAAAGAATTGATACGTTACTTTAAAATTATTCTAAGAACATTTGCTTCAATATGTTGTTACATATGTGTATACGAACCTCCATCAATTATTTTACTTGAAAGTGTCCATTTCTTATCGAGAAAATAAGCAAGTTAGTAAAACATTAAAGATGTTATAATCTCCGTAGATTTTAATTTTTGTGATATCGTCTGGTCTCGTTCTACTTGGCCTAGTTGTATAAACTCGATTTACAAACAGTTTATCTTAAATTGATCCAAATTTACAAGATATCGGGGTAACCAAAATCCCTCGTTACTGGATTTAATTCTGACTTCAGATATTAACCTGCTTCAGGATTTCCATGTAAAAACTTCCGCCTTCAAATGCCTGCATAGATACACTTAAGCTGGGAACGAGAGGTCGGCCTACGTTAAAAAATCTGTGCTTCTCGAGGGATTTGAAGGAACCAACTCCTACCAAATAACGAGGCAAATAAATCTTATAGGTACCAAGAGAATTACTGGGAATTACTCGAGTAATGAAAGGCGCTGTATTCAGTGCTTGAAAAGTAAATTTTCATATTAGTTTTTAGGTGCAGATATAATTAATGAGAAATATAAATTGGATTTATTGTTTTGAACATTTTTATTACACCTAAAATAAAATTGGTATACCTACTGTTATAAAATGTTCTCATCGAGTCCAGGTGCTGATAAAACAAGCTGATTGGATGTGAATCCTCAAATGGAGTGGAGGAAAGGTCGATATGATAACAAGGAGGATGAATTACACCTGAAGAGTAGTATGAAGATATAAATATAAAATAATGAATCTAGATTTTGTTGTTGTTGTTGTTGTTGATAGGCGGCGCGGTTACCCGCAGCACTCAGGTCTTTCGATCCATTGTGCCTGCCGCTAGTTGGGAGTTATTGGAAGAGACCCGTGCTGTGCGCATAGGCCAACACCCGTTGTAGGGGAAGCTCCCTAATGTCCTGAGGCAGAAGAAATGCTGCGCCCAGGTGTTTGTGTCTCTTGACCATGAGGTAGGCACAGCGACAGAGGATGTGAATGGAGTCCTCGTCATTGTGTCCGCAAAACCTGCACCTTCTAGTGTCACTAAGACCGATAGTGTTAAGGTGCTTGTTAAGATGTCCGTGACCTGTCAACAGTCCTGTGACAATCTTTATGCTGTTACGACTTAGCGCAAGTATTGATTGAGTTGCGTTCGACCAAGGCCCTTCAATTAAGAGCCTGGCTTGTCGCAGCCCAGTCACGTTTGACCATTCTTCCTTTGATCTTACCTTGATCCAGTTTCCAATGAACCTTGCTACATAACTAGGCGGAAGCCCCAGCACTGGTTCGGGCCCTGTAAACTGTATACTTGAGCCTCTCTTAGCCAGTGCATCGGCCTCCTCATTTCCTTTTATATTATGATGACCCGGTGCCCAGGTCAATTTTACCTGGTTGTTCTGTCCCAATTGGGTCAGACCATAAACACACTCTAGGACCGTCCTGGAGGTGATCCTGTAGGAGATCAAGGCACGTAAAGCCGCCTGAGTGTCGGTGCATATCTGGATATGCTGATTGGAATATCTCCTTTTGAGATTTTCCTGAACACATGCAGAGATAGCAAACACTTCCGCCTGAAAGACCGTGGCATACTTTCCCAAGGAGAAGGATAGTCTCGCCCTCGGGCGCACGCCCCGGACTCCCGCCCCTGAGCCCTGGTCTGTCTTGGACCCATCCGTAAACCAGACGAGCCCATTCGAGACCTGAGCATCAGGATTTTCGAGCCAAGCTTCCCTGTCCGGTATCTCTACTGTGTAAGGTTTGAGAAACACATAAGTGGGAGATATCCTGTCACTGGGTGCGTCCAGTAGACTGTCTCCTCCCACAAGTTCCCCAAGAATACTTGTGTGTCCACCATCGTGGCTTTTACCTAGCCACCGCCCCCACTGCTTGACCCTATAAGAAGCCCTCCTTGCCTCTCCCTCAACCACTATATGCAGTTTAGGGAGAGACAGGAGAGCCTCCAGAGCCTCTGTGGGAGCCGTGCGAATCTAGATTTTTCTTTCTCTCCTGATTTTAAATTACAAGTCCGTATATTACAACAGAAAAAAGTGCACACTTTTCACAACGTTCATGTACGGCCGGCCTTAATAGTAAATGATGAATTAAGTGGTTGTGTTCGAGATTGATTAGAAAGTTATTTCTATAGTGTGTTTATCCATATAGAGAACATTTTGGCCTATCTCCATGAGGATGTACTGAGCAGATATTACATAGATCTAGCTAGATGTTCAAAATCTATGGGAGAAGTGAAGCCAAGTGAAGTGAGTAGACGCAAAACTTCACTTCAATCAGATTTAACCTTTACTATTAAAATGCCTAATTTTAATAATTATAAATGATATAACTATTTACATACATTTACTTGTTTCATTTAGAATATGTAATTAAATACAGGACTTTGTCGTCTACACATTTCAGCGATGAAATTTATTACCATAGATGCTAGGTGCGCAACTAGGTGTTTATAAGCTTTCATACTATCATTGTCTTACTATCATATAATACTAATACTATCATATAATACTAATACTATCATATAATCCTAATAATAGGTATCATATAATACTTACTATCATTATCATGTATTTAAATAAATACAAACAATATAAAATATAATAGCTTATTGCTAGTTTCCTATTCTTCTTCATAATCATTGGCCTGTAATATTATATACAGGGTATGTCACGACGATCTGAATCAATCTGTATATAGAGAACCAGTAGGTTGGAGAATTTTGAAAATATTGCATGTAGAGCTAATAGATGGCTCTGACTTTTTGAAAAATATTTTTGGCATCCGGTCACTTCCGGTTATACCCGAAATCGATACCTAGTCCCTTATCCTAAATGGAATTCAACATTTTTTTAGCATTTTTGAATTCCTTGGCAAATTTAAGGGACATTTTATTCAAGATTCCCTATTCCCAAAATGTATGCTTTTTGAGATATTTAGCTTTCTTGAACAATTTTAACGTTTGCAAGGTTTTACTATATATTTAAAATTTTGAAATTTAAGTCATAAGAAAAAAACAACTCAATCACAACCTGAATATAGAATGTCAAAGGCACCTAAAATGGATGAAAACAGATTCATAATGTTATACAGGGTATTAAAAAATCCGACAGGAAGACAAAAATATTTTCTATTAGCCCCCCATGCAAATTTTCAATATTCTACCTCTATTTGTTCTCCATATACAGATCGATTCAGCTCATTGTGACATACCCTGTATGGTGCAAAAAATTATATTTTATAGCTGTTTCGAGTTTTTTCTGCGTATTCCCTAGGCAGTGAGCATGTAAAGTAATGTTGTCGCTATCAAATGAAAGCGTAAAAGCTTACTTTACCTAACCCTCGAATAAAAATATATTTTGGCACGACCAAGTTGAAGTGTCTCTTGAGTCTCGAAAACAGGAAGTAAAAGAAAATATTTTATCTTTAAGCATGTGATTTAAAAAGATCACGATTTTTTGTCATCTCGGAAGCGGTGCTTGTTCTTAAAATTATTATTTTGCAGTTTCATATAATAAATTTAAAGTTTTTTTTTTATATCCTAAAATCAAGTAAGGCCGTTAGTAGGTAATATAACATTTTTTTTTCTATGTATTAGTGTACCTACAAGAATTTGTTACCGCCTGATGGATTATTAAGGGTGTGTGGGTGTGGAAAATTTACAAAAGCCCACCATTGTTCCTTACTAAACTTCTTTATCAACTTTTCTCGACTGCTCTTAGATTGGAGAGGGAAATCGAGGCTGCAGAATTTATTTAGGGCATTCGTTTTTAAGTAGAGTTTGTGGTTCTTGAAATGCGATCTTTTTTATGACTTTCTGGCCTCTTTCTAACCCATCCTTGGACCTCTGTGGTAGAGAGGTTAAAGATGCGAGATATTTAATCGTTCCCCACGTTTGACGATGTTATTCGAGTTTATATAAAAATCTTCTTCCGTTATTTAACATTTTTAACAGTGGTAGGCAGAATTCATGATTAAGAGAAAATTATGTTAAATGTTACGGTCAACTGACCCATCGCTGTTTGTTTTGGTATCGAGCAAGGGTTAAGGCTATAGTGTTCGCCTTTATAGATTAAATGACGAATTTTTATAAATTTTGCTCCGAAACTCCTTGCTGTGAGTCTTCGACATATTGATGTGCTTAGGTACTCTTCCTCCTCATGCCACTGCTTTTTTTCAAAAAAGTTTTTCTTATAATGCAGTAAAATCTTATAATAATGTACCATTTTCTAAGAAGAATCTCACTGTTCAAGCTTTTAAATTTCAATCAAGAAATATATATTTTCATTTCAATAATATAGGACCTGATTGTGGTTGTGCATTTTTTATTGGTTTTTATTAATTATGTCTCTTTGTGTAGATACTTCTTTATGTTTAATTATATTAATTACCTCTGGTGTGTCTATGGCTATGGGAACTTTTTTTCCTCTTTTTACAGGATTAGAATGACACCTGTAGTATGTTAAGTGTAAGAATAGCCTAGAGCTAAACTTCGCCTGCTGCAAGATGATTATGCACCAATATTGTATTGTATGTATTTATGTAATGTTATTATATTCTATTGGTGTAACAATAAAGACGATTATTATTATTATTATTATTATTATTATTATTAATGTTCGAAGTATTTTAAACTAAATGCACCATTCGAGCGCGAACGCGCACGGACTTCAAAATATAAAAAGAAATGCAGGCTTTGAATAAAACACATGTTGAGAAGGTGTGTGTGCTTATGATTGAAGTCTTTATGGCATGGCACACTATTACAATTTTCGCCGCGACGGCGGAATGGTCGTCGTTGTAAACTGTGGAGTATTTATTTAAATGGAAATTTGTATATATGGCGATGGCATGATGGCACCGGGCGTTATTACGGCTGTAATTTTGCTGTTGTAATGGCGGAGTAATGTACTATTGTAAAAAATCTTCGTATGGCATTGGCATTGGCCTTACAAAAGAGGTGGGACCATCATCATCAGCGTACAAAATTATTTAGCAATTAATGAATTTTACCTCTTTGAGCGAATCTCTGAGTGCTTTGAAGCTACACCAGCCATTTCGGCCCACCACCAAAATTTCTAGACCATAATTTATTACACTTTTATTACAAATTTATTCCACCAAAATTAATTTTATTACCCTTGCCGTAAGTTAGTTATAAGCGAACAACCTAGGTTTAATTTAAACCTACACCAGCCACTGGTAACTTTTGAACTAAATAAGATATGGAGATGGTTCTTTCGCTAGAATTTATTACAAATTTATTACATTCGACCCCGCCTAGTTTAAACTCCCTACAGTGAAATCCAAGGGGTGAAAACAACCCCAAAGAGGTATTTTCAATTTTAATGAACGTGAAACGTGCAAATTCATCCGAGATATATTTTAATTAATCTATTAGAAATATTAAATAAACATTTCATACCCGGGGGTGAAAACCACCCCATCTACCCCAAGTACGTCCAAACACCGATAATCGAAATTTAAATTAAATTAAATTTTAAAATATTGCAAATACAAGAAGAATGAAACCTGCTTCGTATTTTCTTCCATTTAAATTATAATCGATTAAAGTAAACCGCGATTTTATTACACTTGCCATTTTCGAGAAATCGGGAGTGGTCGGCGTGAATCTTAAGCTAGCTCGCCCACTCGTATCTCCGAAACTACATAACGTATTGCAATGAAACTTGCATCATATTTTATTACATTTTAATCCTAACTGAATAGAGCAAACCGCGATTTTATTACACTTGCTATTTTCGAGAAATCGGGAGTGGTCAAAATTGAATGGTAAGCTAGCCCGCCCTCTCGTATCTCCGAAACTAAAAAACCCACTGCAATGAAACCTACATCATATTTTATTACATTTTAATTATAATTGAATAGAGCAAACCGCGATTTTATTACACCTGCCATTTTCGAGAAATCGGGAGTAGTCCGCCGTGGTTTGAAGCTAGCCCGCCCTCTCGTATCTCCGAAACTAAAAAACATACTGCAATGAAACCTACATCATATTTTATTACATTTTAATTATAGTTGAATAGAGCAAACCGCGATTTTATTACACCAGCCATTTTCGAGAAATCGGGAGTTGTCGGCGTAAATCATAAGCTAGCCCGCCCACTCGTATCTCCGAAACTACATACCGGATTGCAATGAAACTTGCATCATATTTTATTACATTTTAATCATAATTGAATAGAGCAAACCGCGATTTTATTACACCTGCCATTTTCGAGAAATCGGGAGTGGTCGACGTGAATCTTAACCTAGCCCGCCCACTCGTATCTCCGAAACTACATAACGTATTGCAATGAAACTTGCATCATATTTTATTACATTTTAATTATAATTGAATAGAGCAAACCGCGATTTTATTACACCTGCCATTTTCGAGAAATCGGGAGTAGTCCGGCGTGGTTTGAAGCTAGCCCGCCCTCTCGTCTCTCCGAAACTAGAAGACGTACTGCAATGAAACCTACATCATATTTTATTACATTTTAATTATAATTGAATAGAGCAAACCGCGATTTTATTACACCTGCCATTTTCGAGAAATCGAGAGTTGTCGGCGTGAATCATAAGCTAGCCCGCCCACTCGTATCTCCGAAACTACATACCGGATTGCAATGAAACTTGCATCATATTTTATTACATTTTAATCATAATTGAATAGAGCAAACCGCGATTTTATTACACTTGGTATTTTCGAGAAATCGGGAGTGGTCGGGCGTCACTCAAAGCTAGCCCGCCACTCTCGTTTCTCCGAAACTAAAAAACGTACTACAATGAAACTTACATCATATTTTATTAAATTTTAATTATAATTGAATAGAGCAAACCGCGATTTTATTACACCTGCCATTTTCGAGAAATCGGGAGTTGTCGGCGTGAATCATAAGCTAGCCCGCCCACTCGTATCTCCGAAACTACATAACGTATTGCAATGAAACTTGCATCATATTTTATTACATTTTAATCATAACTGAATAGAGCAAACCGCGATTTTATTACACTTGCTAATTTCGAGAAATCGGGAGTGGTCAAAATTGAATGGTAAGCTAGCCCGCCCTCTCGTATCTCCGAAACTAAAAAACCCACTGTAATGAAACCTACATCATATTTTATTACATTTTAATTATAATTGAATAGAGCAAACCGCGATTTTATTACACCTGCCATTTTGAGAAATCGGGAGTAGTCCGGCGTGGTTTGAAGCTAGCCCGCCCTCTCGTATCTCCGAAACTAAAAAGCCCACTGTATTGAAACCTACATCATATTTTATTACATTTTAATTATAATTGAATAGAGCAAACCGCGATTTTATTACACCTGCCATTTTCGAGAAATCGAGAGTAGTCCGGCGTGGTTTGAAGCTAGCCCGCCCTCTCGTATCTCCGAAACTAAAAAACGAATTGCAATGAAACTTACATCATATTTTATTACATTTGAATTATGATTGTATAAAGCAAACCGCGATTTTATTACACCTGCCATTTTCGAGAAATCACGGAGTTGTCGGCGTGAATCATAAGTATAGCAATGAAACCTGCATTATATTTTATTACATTTGGACCACATCATGGTCAATGACCACTTGTGATTTCTCGAAAATGGCAAGTGTAATAAAATCGCGGTTTGCTCTATTCAATTATAATTCAAATGTAATAAAATATGATGTAGGTTTCATTGCAGTACGTTTTTTAGTTTCGGATACACGAGAGGGCGGGCTAGCTTACCATTCAATTTGGACCACATCAGATTTCTCGAAAATGGCAAGTGTAATAAAATCGCAGTTTGCTCTATTCAATTATAATTAAAATGTAATAAAACATGACGTAGGTTTTATTGCAATAAGTTGTTTAGTTTCGGAGATACGAGAGGGCAGGCTAGCTTCAAACCACGCCGGACTACTCCCGATTTCTCGAAAATGGCAGGTGTAATAAAATCGCGGTTTGCTCTATTCAATTATGATTAAAATGTAATAAAATATGATGCAAGTTTCATTGCAATCCGGTATGTAGTTTCGGAGATACGAGTGGGCGGGCTAGCTTATGATTCACGCCGACAACTCTCGATTTCTCGAAAATGGCAGGTGTAATAAAATCGCGGTTTGCTCTATTCAATTATAATTAAAATGTAATAAAATATGATGTAGGTTTCATTGCAGTACGTCTTCTAGTTTCGGAGAGACGAGAGGGCGGGCTAGCTTCAAACCACGCCGGACTACTCCCGATTTCTCGAAAATGGCAGGTGTGATAAAATCGCGGTTTGCTCTATTCAATTATAATTAAAATGTAATAAAATATGATGCAAGTTTCATTGCAATACGTTATGTAGTTTCGGAGATACGAGTGGGCGGGCTAGGTTAAGATTCACGTCGACCACTCCCGATTTCTCGAAAATGGCAAGTGTAATAAAATCGCGGTTTGCTCTATTCAATTATGATTAAAATGTAATAAAATATGATGCAAGTTTCATTGCAATCCGGTATGTAGTTTCGGAGATACGAGTTGGCGGGCTAGCTTATGATTCACGCCGACAACTCCCGATTTCTCGAAAATGGCAGGTGTAATAAAATCGCGGTTTGCTCTATTCAATTATAATTAAAATGTAATAAAATATGATGTAGGTTTCATTGCAGTGGGTTTTTTAGTTTCGGAGATACGAGAGGGCGGGCTAGCTTACCATTCAATTTTGACCACTCCCGATTTCTCGAAAATAGCAAGTGTAATAAAATCGCGGTTTGCTCTATTCAGTTAGGATTAAAATGTAATAAAATATGATGCAAGTTTCATTGCAATACGTTATGTAGTTTCGGAGATACGAGTGGGCGAGCTAGCTTAAGATTCACGCCGACCACTCCCGATTTCTCGAAAATGGCAAGTGTAATAAAATCGCGGTTTACTTTAATCGATTATAATTTAAATGGAAGAAAATACGAAGCAGGTTTCATTCTTCTTGTATTTGCAATATTTTAAAATTTAATTTAATTTAAATTTCGATTATCGGTGTTTGGACGTACTAGGGGTAGATGGGGTGGTTTTCACCCGCGGGTATGAAATGTTTATTTAATATTTCTAAGAGATAAATTAAAATATATCTCGGATGAATTTGCACGTTTCAGGTTCATTAAAATTGAAAATACCTCTTTGGGGTTGTTTTCACCCCTTGGATTTCACTGTAGGGAGTTTAAACTAGGCGGGGTCGAATGTAATAAATTTGTAATAAATTCTAGCGAAAGAACCATCTCCATATCTTATTTAGTTCAAAAGTTACCAGTGGCTGGTGTAGGTTTAAATTAAACCTAGGTTGTTCGCTTATAACTAACTTACGGCAAGGGTAATAAAATTAATTTTGGTGGAATAAATTTGTAATAAAAGTGTAATAAATTATGGTATAGAAATTTTGGTGGTGGGCCGAAATGGCTGGTGTAGCTTCAAAGCACTGAATCTCTGCACTCATATACTCAAATATGTAAAAGTATATACACAAAAAACACGATTTATTTAAAAGTCAAATACAATTTGTGCCATTTAAATAAATTTGTTATTTTTAGTGAATGTGTCAATTTTTAGTGAAATGAATTACTTCTAACCTAGCTCTGACTTATACAGATCAGAAACTCAGACTTGATAGATACAAGAAGTAATTCTCGCGTTAAAACTGACGTTTAGTTATTAAGTCCATAATATTATTTAATTACTCTTACTTCTTATTCAAAACAATATTTACGAAATATTTACTTAAAATAGTATTATGTTGCTAGGAGTAGAAGTCGAACATTATTTGTTGAGCCCAGAAACTTACCCAGCCGAGGCGCTAGCCAAGGCTGTGTAAACTGGGCGAAACACATAAGGAGCTTTGTGCTCTATATTTGAGTAAAATATTTTCTTTTCCTTATACTCCTATAAAGTCTTTATTTTGATCACAATTGACAATCAAATTTTAGTATCTCATTCATTATTTTTAGCTTCTAATAACGTACCTATTTTTTATAGTTAGATTTGGTTTTATCTTGGAAGAAAGGAGTATTTATTAAAAGCAACTGCCCGCATTTGCGCCTCAGGAACAATTTACGTTAGTAAACCCTAACCACCATTCAGTGCTGGAATGAGGGAAACCTGGAAAACCTTATTATTTAGGAAGGACCAAACATCAACTGATTTTAATCTCTCACCTCTCACATTAACACCAAGCCGACATTTTTCCCATCCTAGGATGGTCAGCGCCAGGATTGTTGCCAACCCATCCCTGCGAACAAGCCTTGATCCACGAGTTAAAAATTTAACTAAAAATTGTCTGGTGGAATTTAAAATAAATAAAAACAAATACAATATCTGGTACAAAATCTGTCTTCTCGCACATACATGTAGGATTATTTGGTCTAAACATTTAAGTACAAACATATTTAAATGGATTAAACCGAAAATAAATTTAACATTTGGAGAAAAATGATTTTTGCAATCCTTTCCACACAGACTTATTATTTATGCACATCAATGCACAGTACCTGTTATAAAAAAACAAATGAAGAACATTTACTTTACTTAAGTAACGTTATAATGTATAAACTTATGAATATGTAAACGATAACATTAGTTCCTAGGCTATTTTATCTACTTAATGTATTCATAATTATCACCAAATGTATCCTTATCAATCTTCGTTGAGATATCCCACCATCCACTAGCATTTTTCATAAGGAAATAATGTGGGTAAAAAGTTGTACCTCATTTTCTTCTAATTGTACTCGAACATACATGGAAATAAATTAATTTATTGAATATTTTTGCTTGTATTGAATTTCGTAGAACGTTCTTTTGGGGCAAACTTTTAAAGTTTGCCTTGAGACTACACTATTTAGAATCTTATTAGAATATTTTGAATACTGTTTTTCTATTATTATTTAACAGGGAGTGTATTTTATAAGTTACCATTTACATACTGAATATGTGTATGATGTGTAACATACCCTCTCCTGTACTATTGGAAATAGATATAGCCTTCATTAAAATATTAATTCAAGAAGTGGAAAATAATCTCATCATTTGGCGCCATGGTAAATATAATTGGATGTAATTAATTATAATTAATGAAGTTCTAGAGGCTGGCATTAGACCACACGATCTTTATTAACAACAATTTCCATGTATATTGGAGTACAATCAGAAGGAAATGAGGTGCAATTTTTTACCCATATTTTGTCCTTACGGGAAATGCTGGTGGATTGTGGGTGGACCTCTGAGAATTTTATAAAGATTAGATACTTATATTCGTTTAAAATGTTTTTGTATTTGTAACTGTTATTTTAAATGTAAAGTAAAAATCGGATACAGTGAGATAGAAGGATCTAAAGTATTTTTTGGTACAATTGCACTGAAAGACTCAGCGGTTATGCTTTATCAATTTTTGTTTATCTTTTCATAAATATTTCAGTTATTGTTACTTAATTATAACGAAAAAACAAACAACATTGACCACAAAAATTTAATATAGTCGAAAAATTAAAAAAGCTAAAACTTGATGTCCTTTTGGCGTAGGAATTAATTTATTATACATTTATATATATTATATGGGTTTAGGAAGGGCTTCTCTACAATAAGAGCTTTACTAGCTGTTATAGAGGAAGTGGTAGAAGGTCTTGACAAGGGCATTGCAACGCAGGCCACATTATGTGATTTAAGCAAGGCTTTTGACTGTGTAAATGTTGATATACTGCTTCTAAAATTAGAGTATTATGGCATTCGCAATAATGAATTAAATTTGTTTCGCTCATATTTAACAAGAAGGCAACAGTATGTCAGCATTGGCAGTCAAAATTCGGCATTGCTTCCTACCACTGGAGGTGTTCCTCAAGGGTCTGTACTGGGACCGGTGCTCTTTTTAATTTACATTAATGACCTACCGGTCAATATTACAAGGAGTACCTGTGTTCTTTTTGCTGACGACACGACTCTTTTAACTCCAGGGAGTTGTGAAGTGGGCAGGGACAGTCTCAATAATGCGACAACATGGTTTTCAGCTAACAAACTAAAATTAAATATGTCAAAAACGCAACAGATTACCTTTACATCTGATAAAAATTGCGCTAAGTCCGCCCCTGTAAAATTACTGGGAATGACATTAGATCCTTCTTTAAATTGGGCAGCGCATATTGACTGTCTCTGCTCAAAGCTTGCAATACAGATTTTTGTCATGAGACAGCTGCGATCTTCTGTAGACAACAACGTTATGCGAACGATATATTTCTCGTTGTTCCACAGTCGCATGATGTACGGGGTAGGTTTGTGGGGAAATAGCAGTTCATCGCATAGACCGTTTATACTACAGAAGGCCGCCGCTCGTCTAGTGGCTAATGTGCCAAACTATATTCACAGTAGAGACATTTTCAGGAACTACAGGATCTTACCCCTTCCATGTCTGTATTTGCTAGAGTCGCTTTGCTTAGTACATGAATATAAGTCTAATTTACCAACCCATTCGAGTGTTCATGATCATGACACTAGGCACGGTGGTGATCTTATAGTTCCGTTTTCACGAATAAATATTACTAAGAACCATAAACTTAGAATAGATCTATATAATCCATATGTTAATTTTTTTAAGCAAGAGAAACTGAAATTGATGTCTCTGAAAACCTTCCACTTTTTCACAAAAAAATTTTTATTAACGAATTGTTTTTTTAATATCAAGGAGTTTTCTTCTTTTACTTGTCCTTAGGTATGACTGTTAATGTACTGTTATGTATGTAAAAGTCAATAAAACTCTATTCTATTCTATTCTATTCTATTCTATTCTATATTTTCGGAGAAGTTAGTTATTGTCAGATAGAAATTACTTTTGTGGATACATTTGTAGCTTTAGTCTCATCAAATCTATACATTTTAACTATATTCACTACAGAAAGGTAGTTACATTTAAAAAAAGTATCAACTACCGTATCATCTTTTGCTAATTTTATATTTACTTTATTAATAATATATTTATAATAATATTTTATTATCCTACAGTATAGAACCATTAATAGGTCAATTTACATATGAATAACAACATAATTATAATTAAAATAAAGTTTAAAGTAGCATCCAAAGGATCTATTATCTGCATCTTATGTGTAGTTGTGCACAAAATACGTTTTGTCCATAACTGTCATAGAAAAATTATCATGATTAATATTGATATAGGTGAGATACAGAGTTGAGTATATTATACATAACTTGCACTGGCGATTTAAAAAAAGATTAATTTGTGCGTGGCTACAATAAAAAGTATCGGTATTTCTGTAACTTTGCCCGACATTCTAGACATTCATGACATCTAAATTTTGAAACTGAAATCGGTTAGTCAACAGTCTATACGAAATACCTCTGTCGGATATACATTGCCTGCTTTATAAAATAAACATTTTAAGAATTTCCCTTGTGGCTTCGATGTCATAACTCTATAATACGTATACGTAGAAGGGGTTCCTTACAACCATACAATATTATGATTTTGACCTAACATAAACATAATTTAGACTATAATAAGATCATTAATATTAATCCATACGTATTCATTGCTTCACTAACCTTAGATACAACATGACATGAAAAAGTTATTATCGAAAATAACTCCCAACTCTTTAACGGTAGTCAAAGAACTAATTGTATCTTTATTTATGTTGTAATAAAAGTGATAAGATATCTTTTTTCTAGCAATAATAATATTACAATTTGTTTACGTTGCACCAAACCTCTACTTTATCCAGTTTTCTTTGATTTAAGACACAGTCATCGGTTGAGGAGGAGTATGTACAATATTTTTAATTCATCAGCGTCTAATAACTTTTAACGTTTAGTGAGAGCCCTAGGTCGTTGACAAACAATAAAAACAAAACAGGACCTAAATTTGAGCCCTGAGGAGCCCTCGATTTTGGCAAATACTTATTCGAGTTGTACCCATTATTTATATTGATATGGCACAAATAAATATAATTCTAACGACGAAATTGAAACAGCGTTAAAAGCAAAGCCATTAAGTTTGTTTACTGTTTGATGCCAGACCAGAGAGTAAATCCTATTGTAAAGAATAATTTAAAAAATCTTTGGGAAATTACAAAGGATTGAAATTGGTCTGTAATGCAATGTAGTGCAATATTATTAACTGTCTAGTCTAGTTTCATCAAGATATTGATTGTAATTTAGACCAACTAAACCGTATAACATAATTAATGTAGTCAAAAATTATCTAGTATTTATTTTCTTAAAAAAGAGTGCTCAATCCATTGCGATGAAGATACAAAAATGATTGTAATTCAAATATGAAATAAAAAATATGTTTTATATTTAAAACAACATAAGTTTGATATGGCCCCGGTTTATAGAGCACCCTATATGATCATAGGGTGTGCATCCTCTTAGGCTGTATGAGATTCATTTTTTTTTTGTTTATTACGGTACTTATATAGGAGTTATGGAGTTATTATAGGAGTTATGGGACTTTGTCACACTATAGGGCCTCCCTGTATATTCAAAGAAGCAGATAAATAAATATCACTAACTTTAATAAATTTCCCCGTTAAATAATTTTCAATGTTGTGTCAGTACAATTACATTATTGATTAGGATAAACAGGTATTAGGCTAAATATAAAAAACCACTCGAAAAAAACAGCAAATCCTTGATTTACCTTTTTGGTTGTTTATTTTCTTTTGTATGTTTTCAGCAAATTATGGAAACGTGACAAAATACTAATAATATGATGAACAATGTTGCGTCTTTTTAACTATAAAAAAACGTTTAAACTTTTGTAAATGTTCATTTATTATTACTTGAAATTTAAAAGAAAGACCACAAAGAACATACTGCACGATTAAGAGACTTACTGCTCAAGGATATTGCATAGTAATATGTAATATTGATCGTGTTGGGACTAGGGGTCGCGTTAGTTTCGATATCCATTGCAAGATGCAGTTTCGAGCAAATTCTGACCGTCCCGAAACAATATTTTGCAGCGCCTATGTGCGCAGGGGTGTGCTATCGACCGTTTTCTCAACTAGGACACGCTGCAAGGAGTTCAATGCACCCCCGCTGCATGTAGGACGACTTGAGGGTTGGGGCAAAAGAGTAGGGCGTTTATTTAGAATTTAGAGCAGCGCTGCCACCAAAAATAAAAAAATACCCCAATAAAAGAATTCCTACGAGAAAAATGTGATTGTGGAAGGAATATTATTTTGGCGTGTTGGGAATTAAGCGAGGTCTATCAGGTTGTATGTTAAAAATGGAAATATGTTTTATTATCCTGGAAATATCGAGGAGTATTATGAAATTACCTGATTTTTTAAAATCCGGCTAGACTGTCAATCGTCTGACACAGAAGTGATCACGAGTCGTCACAAAAATTTCTCATGGAAAACTTTGGAAACGCGTATTATCGAGTAACTGCGTAGACTAAAAGTCACTTTTCCACCATTATGTCATGTGATAAAACGTGGCAACAGTGTTAAATCCAATAGTCAAATCATAGCCTTCTTAGAAAAGGCTGTGGTCAAGTGGCCAAGTTGGACGCTGATTGTGATGTGCTGTGGTAACCAAGATTATTGAGGTTCTTTTATTATTGTGTATACGATAGCAGTGATACCTGCCAGTTACAAAAATGTATAAAACTAATACCAGAGAAATAATTAGCCACTGTCAGTTATGGCAACGGTGTTGTTGTCGATGTAGTACCTACTCTGACGTTTATACTTAAAGTTGAAGTACGTGATTGCCTTGCAATAAAAAGGGCAACACTTTGTATGAGCTTAGTTGTCCAGTCTTTAGTTTACCTAAACACTTCCTTAAATTGTCTGAAGATTAAGTTTCTTATAAATATTTAACTTTATGAGATCTGATGTCTTAGAAATAATGTCTTTTATATTGTAGAAAATATCTTGTTGAAAGTGTATACAGGGTGGCCCATTTGGACTTAGGACACCTCTGTAAAATGGATATTTTAAGTCCGATTTTGATGATTTTTTTTTTAGGTTGTTACTCATGGAAAATTGCATTTTGTGGCAAATAGACAGATTTCTGTTACACAAATCAAGGCCTACTTTGCAATTTTTTTGGGGGCGAGATTTCGAGAAAACGTATTAGCGATTTTTTTAGACGAAAACTAAGTACGCCACTGTATTCTGCGCCCCCTCAAATAGCTCTGTACCAAATTTCATCCTAAAGTACAGGATATTAATAACAATTCTCACTAAATTAATTTATGCCCCAAAATACGTTGTGAAGATCAAGTAACCCATGAAATAAATAATCTCTATTTGCCACAAAATGCAATTTTCCATGAGTAACAACCTAAAAAAAATTATCAAAATCGGACTTAAAATATCCATTTTACAGAGGTGTCCTAAGTCCAAATGGGCCACCCTGTATACATACATATTAGCAATAAGGCATACTGGGGAAAATACTGTTTTATTAATCTACAATAATTGTGAAGAATTTTAATCATAACATGCTAGAAATACTTTATAGTATACAGGGTGTCCACCTAGTGCGCGTAAGTCCAATATCTGGGTTAATAAAAGAGATAACTTAATTTTTTTTTCTACAGGGTTGTCTAATATCCCGAGCTGCACAAAATGAAAATATATTTACATATTCAGGGTGTTCAGTTTTCCCTGGACAGGTACCAACTTCGTTTTTCTAAATGGAAATATATATTTTTTATTGCTTTTTCGAACTAAACCCTTGATTTTAGTAGGACTTTCATCAGCCTTCCCTATACCTAACTTAAACTGTTTTTGAAATATTGACGGGTGAATATTGACATTTTTGCAACTTTGACACCCTGTAAAATCTAAACGGTTTGAGATCAAGCAAAACGGTTTGCACATTCCTATCTTAACTTTTCATAAGCTATCGTTTGGTACTAATTTCAGAATTATCCAAAAATTTAAAATTTTCTGAAAATTTTGAAAATTTTTTATTCCTGTATAAATTTGAAATTAGTATCAAACGATAGCTTATGAAAAGTTAAGATAGGAATGTGCAAACCGTTTTGCTTGATCTCAAACCGTTTAGATTTTACAGGGTGTCAAAGTTGCAAAAATGTCAATATTCACCCGTCAATATTTCAAAAACAGTTTAAGTTAGGTATAGGGAAGGCTGATGAAAGTCCTACTAAAATCAAGGGTTTAGATCGAAAAAGCAATAAAAATATATATTTCCATTTAGAAAAACGAAGTTGGTACCTGTCCAGGAAAAACTGAACACCCTGAATATGTAAATATATTTTCATTTTGTGCAGCTCGGGATATTA
The DNA here is from genome assembly GCA_963924545.1 of Pogonocherus hispidulus. NCBI lineage: Eukaryota > Metazoa > Arthropoda > Insecta > Coleoptera > Cerambycidae > Pogonocherus > Pogonocherus hispidulus. Next base: position 15,472,313 of record OZ004700.1, read on the forward strand.
GACAACACTGTAGAAAAAAAATTAAGTTATCTCTTTTATTAACCCAGATATTGGACTTACGCGTACTAGGTGGACACCCTGTATATAGCAGTAATTTTTGGTATTTCTTTTTATTTTTAAAATTCCAGGCAAACAATCTTGTACTAAAATAGCGTATTTTCAAAAATTATTTTCTCTAAAATACTGTAGTGTAACATACCCGGGTCCGTTCAACAAAGTTGAATGAAGTAAATTAATTATGGCCAGTAATCGAAGAATTATACCCTACGTTGTGTTTATTGCGGTGATTTAGAATAAATATTATTAACTTACCTCGGATGCGCTAATTAGTCACTGAATAGGGAGATTTAAGGATGGTGAAAATCTTAAATAATAATAATAACAACACCAATTCGTAAATACACCTACTTTATTGAATTACTGAAAACTACCAGTGCCGTACTCAGCCTTGAATTCACGGAGGGAAAGAGCACGGCAGAGAAACCTCTGATCTCAATTCAAACGAATCTCTTTTATACTGTTGCAAGGTGAAAAAGAAAATATTACATACACGACCTTATGAAATATTGAAGTACTCGAATTTACAGTATCACACATACATTCTCAATACAAAACTGAAGAGGGTAATTGTTAGTTAGCCGACAGTCGTCGGAAGGTACTGAGGTCCCATACGGGAGGCTACTCAGCTAATAGTTGAAATTGAGCTAAAATCTCGATATTTTATCATATTTTATTCTTTGTTATACTCGGATGTTCGCTCAAGCACGGGAGAAAATATTAAAAAATTCATCAAGGCTCTTTCATATCATCTAACAGAATAGTACCGTAAATTCCAGTAATAAGTAGTAAAACCCTGTGTTTTAATAAGAAAACAATATCGATCTCAACAGTATAACTTCGATTCCATCTAAACATACAATACAAGAAATTGATTATTCAATTGAGATAATTAAATTATCTTACCTCGAATACAAGCATAGTAAATTAAATGAGTGTACAAACACATTAGGTATATTATATTATTTGAATAATAATAGAAATTATTGAGGTGAGTTCATGAAGGTGAATATAACTAATTAAGAAATTGTGTTATTTAATAATTAATAATAATAAAAAAAAAATGACATTAAACAAAAATTATATGTCGTAAAAGCAACATAACCTAAACATCAACAAGTACTTTACTAACCTGTAAATTAGATAATTTCTCCAAATCCAACAATACACAATTCACAAAAACTAAAGAACTAGCTCAAGACTAGAGGTAATTAATATGACTTGTTCCTAAAACCACACTCCCCTGAACCGCGTTGCCGTGTCCCTCTCATTACCGTCCTCGTCAACCTCCCCTTCTCACCCCGTACAGCAAACGCGTTGACTCTTATCAAGTGTTCTTTATTCGGGTTACAAAAACAAATAAATAATCTTCAAGTTACCAAAACAAAATAAAATTCAAAGAGGCGGTTCCTCTCAATACATGTATTAAACAAAAATTTGCTACTATAGGGATCTAGTTTATCTTTTGATCTTTCCGGTGATATATAATTTATAACACTAAAAAGAAATTTTGTTGCAATTATAAGACAAATCCGGTACCCTTGCAATGAGGGCTAACTTTATTTCCATATGCCTTTTTACATCGGCTTTACGTGCACCTCCGAAATCTTAATAATTCGATAGTGGAAATATGTAAGTCTTCACCCATCGGCTACCCATCCTCTCAATTCGACCCCGCATTCATGCCTGTCAAATCTGCAGAGAATGGACCCTTAACATTTCCTTAACTTGTCTGTAGATTAAGTAAATATTTAACAACTTTATGAGATCTGATGTTTTAGAAATAATGTCTTTTATATTGTAGAAAATATCTTGTTAAAAGTGTATATACATACATATTAGCAATAAGGCATACTGGGGAAAATACTGTTTTATTAATCTACAATAATTGTAAAGAATTTTAATCATAACATGCTAGAAATACTTTCATGACAGAAGATAATAATTTTCAGTTAAGGAAATATTTCTTTCCGTATATGGTCGTTTTTTTTTTCGTCTGTATAAGACTGATCTAAATGAAACGTTACAGTTAATTAAATATGTATGTACATACATCTAGGTACTGGAGAAATGTTACTTATTTTTTGTTTAATATATTTAATAAACGTTTAATAAAACGTTTGATGATAAAACAAGTAATGTGAATTTCTCTGGATTCTTAGAAATATTAACTGCTATACTGGATAGTATCAGTCTTTGTTTATGTTCGGTGATTGTATATAAAATATATTTAGTACAAACTTGCATTTTCCTATATTCGCAGATATCTAAAACTATCACACTCATTCCACCACTTAATGGTGGTCAGGGTTTACCAACGTAAGTTATTCTTGAGGCGTAATTGCCTCAATGTCCATAGCCTTCGCCCCCACAAATGTCCGACTTTCGGGCTAATCCTTGTGATTAGAATAAGGGGTAGATATATTGTTATTATTATTATACCATGTTATTTTATTTAAAAAAAATATATAAACTATTCTTGTTTAGTATATTTTAAATATTATTTATTTATTGACTTATTTAACTGTTTATATCTTTCTTTACATAGGATTTAAGTCAAAAAGTTAACTAAGATAAATTATTAATGAAATATTCTGGTTCAATAAAGTTTTTAATTTTCCTCATTACCTATAACTTAGGTATGTAAAGGAATAACTTTACTATTTTCAAGAAATATCGAAAATAACTACTTTGCGTACAATATGCACCCCCCAACATTGAATAAGAACGGCATATCTTCATATAACCTCAACTTATTGTCTTTAATACATTTTTCTTTTTATTAGTGCTATCTACATCTTTTAAATAATGAAATATTAAAAAAGCATCTACATTACATTAAAAATAATTATTTTTACTGACAAAAATACAAAAAGTATGTGACCAAAAATAATTCTTTTTAATGTAATGTAGATGCTTGTTTAATATTTCGTTGTTTAAAAGATGTAGATAACACTTTTAAAAACAAAAATGTATTAAAGAGATTAAGTTGAGGTTATATGAAGATATGCAGTTGTAATTCAAAGTGTTGGAGGGTGCATATTGCACGCAAAGTAGTTGTTTTCGACATATCAAAGTTATTCGGTTGCGTACCTAGGTTATGGGTAACGAGGAAAATTACTTTATTGAACCATAATATTTGATAATTTCATTAATAATTGATCTCTTAGTTAACTTTTTGGCTTCATTCCTATATGAAGAAGGATATATGAACTATTTGTTCTAATTCTAAATTCTAATTAATTGCAATATATTTTTTGTTTCAGGTGAGTATATTAGACATCTGAAGCCAGAACTTTTCGCATTGATGGGGTCTTTTGGTAAACTCTTTGTAAGTATAATTAATACACAACGTTTAACAAAAGCAAATCAAGCTTAACGTGCACTAAATAAACAATAAATATTTAAAAAAAAATTCAAGTGCTTTGAATGTAATCTTAAATGCAAGTTGTATATTTATTATATAAGCAGTGCATTTAATTGCGTTATTTTTACATACCTATGTGAAATAGTGTATCTCCTCTCTGTCTCCTGTATGATTTCCATTAAGTGATTAGCTAATTGATTTTCTCAGCATATTTTCATGAAATCAGTTCCTTTATATATAAATTCGAGGTATATGCCATCTGCAGATATAACAAACGTATATGGTCTCAGAGTAACAAACGCATCCCTTGGCTTACTGTATACAGGGTGATCGATTTAACTAGAGACATGAGTTTTTCTGGGATATGGCCGAGAAAAACAAATAATTATTTTAAAAAGTATTGCATTCTTACTTACTTTTACAAGAACGTAGGGTAGAAATACAAACTTACAAACTTGTTCATTTTGACAATTAATTGTTTTTAATTTTTTGATTGTATTGGAGCACTACCGTAAAGCTTTTAAATTATAGGTTTTTTATAGGTCATTTAATAGGTTTATGTATTTTTAAGATGGTGATATTAACAAAGTAACTATATAGGAATTGTCCATAACTTTCTCTAAATAATGGAAACATAAGAAATGTTATATAGGAAAAATATTCAAAATTGAGGGATCTTTCGAGCGACATAATAAAAAATGTATATATTTGAGGCGGTTATGTCAAACGGGCTGGGTTACCGTTTTACAAGAAATCCCTCTCTCATATTTCTATTAGGACATTTTGTCGTTAGGAAGTAAATCTCCTGACAGAATTTATTCGAAAGTATTTGCACTTACATTAATAATAGTATTAATAATACTTTATTTACTGGAAAGCTTTATAAATTTCTAAATCCTATAAGAATCCCTGAAAATATGCACATAAATATATATAAATGTCCTACTGTTGGAATTAATCCACAAATTATACAAAATATACTGAAGTACACTGTTACCGGTCACAAAGCTACGTCACGTCAAGTCGGGAAGTTCATAATACCTTCTATGTTTGTATTATGAGCAAAAATATTATTCCCGCGATCACAAATAGCCAACAAATACAGCTGAACGCCAAAATAAGTAAAAATAATAGTTTAAAACACGCTCTTATGAGTAGTGCACTAAAAAATTAAAAATTGTACCATATTGTAATCCGGTCAGTGTCTGGTGGTTGGTCTCGATAAAGGATGTGGCGACTCCTATGGAGATGCCAGTACCAGTCAGGCACATTGGCCATGGAGTAGTTGTTTCCGGCATCTCTTTCAAATAAATATTTGCTTACAATGTTAAAAAGTTACATAAAGTTAAGGTTACAAGTTAAAAAGCTAATAAAAGCGTGTTAAAAACGCATGCGTTGACTTTGTGTGTGAGATAAACGCAACGAACACAACTTCTGAATATTTTATAAAATATGCATACATTTCCATTTCAGAGCTTATTCACGAAAAAAAAACGAGTGTTGGTAGGCAATAATAATTGTGACCGGTTAAAGTAATATTTTGATATGCGTCTGAACTCGCGTCTGTATTATATGTTTAATATGTTGGTATTCTTAATATACATCAAACATGTTGCATGACTGAATTACAAAAATAATACAAATAAATTGCTTAATTAATGTATGTACATTTATTCCTAACGAGTCACGCAATGCATTTACAAAAAACGAATTAGATACTTAAATAAAACTACTTTTGCTATCTTTATTCCATATCTTTGTTTTATTAATTTAATAACAATAATAATAAGTATATTCCGTATGTATTCATTGATGCTTATGTAATAATTACCATGCATTGTGTATGCATAGACATGTAAAAAATATTTAACTGGTAAAATATATAATATACAATGTGTTTCAAATGGGGCAAACTTTAGAAGTTTGCCTTGTTACTACACTTTGAATATTTAATTTGTATACTTCTGTTTTTTTGCTTTTTGTAATTTTACAGGTGGTGTAATCCCAAAAGAAACAAACTATGAATATTCAGAGTATTCCATTTGAAAAAATTATTACTTTTTCACCGCCCTGTATATATTGCAGCTAGCTAATTTTTCTTGCGATTTTTGAAAAATTCTGAAAATTTCCTGCAAGCCACCATTGAATATCTTTACGAATATCGACATACGGGGAGGGGGGGGGGTCTTTATAAAACATTAAAATCTGTTTTTAAGTAAATTTTAAAGAGCGGTTCGTTGCGACCAATACAATGTGACTTACGCAACACGTTGAATGGGATGAAAGTCGTCTTATAGAGCATCTATTTGACCTGGAACGTCTTGTAAATGAGAAAAAGTGGACTACGTTTATTTTTGTTTCCAATCCTCCTGAATCGTCCTGCTGAGCTTCCACCTGCACAGGGGTTGTCTGTAACCATATGTGATTATCCTGATGATTTTCCTAAATATATTTTGGGAGCACCGCCGGTATTCAGTTATTCATTAGACTTCTCGGTTAGACTTAGTTCAGCCTCAACGTCAGGCCTTAATAACGTGAGATAATTTGTCACATAAATGAGAAATTAAATCAGTCAGTGTGCCCTGCCAATAAATATATTTTCTATAAATTAATTATTTTATAAATAAACTTTTATCACAGGGCAAAAGTTTTTATTTTATTGTCTTAAATCTTAACATATTTTTTTTATTTTAAAAGCCAAGTGGATTCGATTTAACAAATCTAATTACTTCAACAATATTCGGGGTGTACCAAAAAATAACAATAAATAACAAAACCATAAATTAAAGTTAAAATTAACAAAATAAAAACATTAACAAAGACAAATTTTTTATTACCTATTGCACTATTTTTTGCTATACAAATATTGCACCTTTTATTCATATTATGATATCTCTTTCAAATAGAATTTTGTCGTTGTTTAGGTGAATAAATTTTCTATAATGGGGTTTTGACGTTGTTCTCTCGCGAAATCTCGAACATTATTGAAGATAATGAAGAGTTATGTAGTGTTGGACTAAGAAAAATTCTGAGGTTTCTAAAGTTTTAGTTCTGAACAAACTATGCAGATACCGAAATGTGGATATGGAGATTAATCTGAAAACTATGGATGAATTTGTGTAAATATATTGACACACATTAATTCGGTATTAAAAATCCCCAAAATATTTATTAAAAAGTATTAATAATATTTTAAGGGCTGGCTTCATAATTAAATCTAAATGAAATTTAAATAATGCTACTTTTAAATACCTTGAATACAATTATTGTCTTAATAATAGATGATAATAGTAGCCAAGATATTTAAAGGTAAATTTAGCTAAAGGTACCTTAAATTTACCTAATTATGAAACCGGTCCTAAATAAGTATTTCATCCTAATCCAACATTAGGATGAAATACCAAATGCAATTATCCGAATTATCATTTGAATGTACATAAACATGTAATTATCTTGCTAGACACTATTTCGGTACAGAAAAATTTTCAAAATCTTCATAAAAAAACCGACGCAATAGAATTAAATAAATTGACATTAATTTTTACCAATAAATGCTAAAACATGCTAACTATGCTAAAACAAAATACAAAATGTGGTATAATGGTGAACGAATGTCGAATTGTAAATCAATTTAGTATAAATAAATAAGTACCAGTTTATATTAATCTATTGACATTGCCTTTTCTATAAAAAATATTGTTACTCTTTCCGGGGTTTTAAAGATAAGTGAGACTGTTATTCAACAGTATAAATCTGTATTTAACTCTTCAAACACAACACTTCTTGTACAATATTTAAATACATGCCGAAAACTCTTCAAAAATTGCATTTATTTCACTTAAGTATTGCTTCTTCGCTCTTGACCGCAGTCTGATTGAGACTGACCTCCTCGCCGGCACGCCGCGGTCTTTTAATGCATATTAGGCTCCTAGATCCTCGTAGAAATTTCCATCGAATACTCACGAATAATCTACATACCAGGGCAGTTCAATAAATAATCGAAGCCAAGTTATACGAGGGGTATTCGATAAGTACCGGTGGTGACATCCAGAAAATGTGAATATAAGGGCCTATCTCCTTTATTTGAAGGCCTAGAGGGTTGAGACTTCGCCCTTGGGGGGTTGTCTCTGGCACCCCCAGAGGCGGCCTTGCCAGATTGTGAACAATTTCCTTAAGGCTGGGGAAAAAGTAGATAATGTAGATAAGTTGAAAAAGTGTCTAAGTAGATACATGCACAGGTATATATTTTTTCATATTGTTTTCTATATGCCTGTGTAAGTACAAAAGTAAAATCTTACAAATCATTTCCTAATTTTCTGATATGAGGATAACCTTCAACTGATAAATCATTCATATAATTCAATCATGATAAATGATAATTCAACTAAAAGCGTTTTTTTAGTATTTCATACTAATCTAATGATGGCTTTTTTCCCATGTATTAAAATATTGCTGTGTATAGTACTAAGATATTAGCTTATATCCAATTATTGTATATGTTACATGGTTTTATATCGAGTGAATTTCTCTCGAAGTGATTCGACACCCTCGATTAGCCACTTGAATTAATAAAATAAGTAATATCTTGATTCAAGCTTATTCTTAAGCAACCGACAAGTTTAGTTTATTGGTTCTTGTAAATATTGTCCAAACAGAAAAAGTGTCTTCTCCAAACTGTTCAATCTCGTCAAACAATAAGTTTTTTCGCAATAAGCCAACGACTAGACTCAAATAAATATTTTTACAGATTTATTTCCAACTCCGCCATTTTTAAGATATTCACAGTTAATGTGAGTGCTCAATATCTTTGAATCGTATAGCAATAATACCAAGTAATAAAAGACTTGCTCAAAGGAAAAATATCGAAGTAAGGCAATTTTTTATAAAGAAAAGAAGAAGGAAAAGCGAAAAAGAATTCCATATAAAAAGTCATTATTGTCGAAGATACGTCTTTTAGCATTGTGTAGAATACAATTCATCATGTTTTCGAAATAAATAACCTATTATTTTTCAGAAAAAAGGGTAGAAAAGAATTAAATTTGTACGGCTTGTACAGGAGCCTGAAAAATATCGGAAGCATCCTTGCATAATGGTTATGATAGGAAAACTTGTACAGTATTAACTCCGTTATTGTTAGTGGGTTTCTGTGTAAATAAAGAAGCCAAATTGTCGTTCAATCCCATTTTCACAACTACGTTTAGTCAACTAGAAACGAAATTAAGAACCATGCGAATTTATTTTGCAATTTTACATTTACATGGAAATAATACATTTGCTCTTTTCTCTGATATTTGGAGATTAACTGATTATCTTTATTTTGACTTTTTCAAATATCTGTCCTGGTCGGTCACGTGATTTTGAAAATGTGAATACTTTTCTATGAAATGAGGCTCAAACTCGCCTGTCGCAAATTTGTGTATTGCACAAATAGAAAAGCTTTTGAACAAAGATTACTTCGATAGGTCTCATAATTTTCCAGAAATCGAATTTTTTATTCGTCTCATTTTCATTAACCGCTCAGACACAGATTCTGCGTTTTACTTATTGTTTATTTAAGACTGTTTATTTAAGAAGGCGGTGTATATCTTCAAAAACACATTTTGTCGAATTACTACTCAAACACGAAAAACTTGATTTTGCAAAAGTTGGTTCTACTAAAAAAAAAGTTGTGTAATTCAATTTCCATTTGACAAAAATATGCTCTACAAGATGGTGAAGGTCCCATTTAATTATACGGACAATCGGCGTGTGTGTGAAGTTGGCCCCCCCATGTTCGAATTTTATTTTTTATTTGACAGTTCTTGTTTGCTAATAAATAGTTCTAAAGTTCTCTATGAATTTAAACAATAGTTCCATTACGGATCGGACGCAATTGCAGTTTGAAAATTGGGGGGGCCAACTTCACGTAGCCCCCCATTTACGAAAATTGGCCTTTTTTTTAAGAGTTCTGAGTTGTATCTGAATAGTTCTACAGTTCCTTATTATTCTCGACAATAGTTCTGAACTTTAATTATATATAAACAAAAAAAAGGAATAAACAGTAAAAAAAACGAATTTTCAAAAAACGGAGTTCTGGTGCAAAGAGCAACAGTGCTGAGTTCTAATAGAATAGTTCTGCGATTTTATGCAAACCGCGTGCCTCTAGCTGCGATACTTTGCTAGATACAGATTTTTCTTTATACCTATAGCAGTTTTAAAATTTTCGAAAAAAACGGAGTTCTGGTGCAAAGGGCAACAGTGCTGAGTTCTAATAGAATAGTTCTGCGATTTTATGCAAACCGCGTGCCTCTAGCTGCGATACTTTGCTAGATACAGATTTTTCTTTATACCTATAGCAGTTTTAAAATTTTCGAAAAAAACGGAGTTCTGGTGCAAAGGGCAACAGTGCTGAGTTCTAATAGAATAGTTCTGCGATTTTATGCAAACCGCGTGCCTCTAGCTGCGATACTTTGCGAGATACAGATTTTTCTTTATGCAGCAGTTTTAAAATTTTCGAAAAAACGGAGTTCTGGTTCAAAGGGCAACAGTGCTGAGTTCTAATATAATAGTTCTCCGATTTTATGGAAACCGCGTGCCTCTAGCTGCGATACTTTGCGAGATACAGATTTTTCTTTATATAGCAGTTTTTTAAAATTTTCGAAAAAATCGGAGTTCTGGTGCAAAGGGCAACAGTGCTGAGTTCTAATAAAATAGTTCTGCGATTTTATGCAAACTGCGTGCCTCTAGCTGCGATACTTTGCGAGATACAGATTTTTCTGTAATAGAAAAAATAATATAAGAAAAATAATAATAATAATAATCAGAATAGAATCAGTGATAAAAAAATAAAAGAAATAGCTAACCTATACTAAAGAGTGTACCACTTCCCTGGAGATAAGAGAGCATGCTAAGTACGCTACGAACTCGAAATTTACCGGGGCATCTCACGCGGGCGAAATCCTACGAGGTCGAATCTATCTCGCCACATCGAATCTCGGTAGTTCGAATTCGAAGCCAACCGAGCGCTGTACGTAGACGGCCACTTTTTAATTCGTCTTACTAGTGAACTAACAAAGTAGAGAAATCAGCTGAAATATGGTTTTCAATGGAGACTGACAATAACGTCAATTGGTATTTTATGAGAAATGTTGCAAAGCCAAGAGGATTGCATTCCAATAGAACTCAGCACTGGTGCCCTTTGCACCAGAACTCCGATTTTTTCGAAAATTTTAAAAAACTGCTATATAAAGAAAAATCTGTATCTCGCAAAGTATCGCAGCTAGAGGCACGCGGTTTGCATAAAATCGCAGAACTATTCTATTAGAACTCAGCACTGTTGCTCTTTGCACCAGAACTCCGTTTTTTGAAAATTCGTTTTTTTTTACTGTTTATTGCCTTTTTTTGTTTATGTATAATTAAAGTTCAGAACTATTGTCGAGAATAATAAGGAACTGTAGAACTATTCAGATACAACTCAGAACTCTTAAAAAAAAGGCCAATTTTCGTAAATGGGGGGCTACGTGAAGTTGGCCCCCCCAATTTTCAAACTGCAATTGCGTACGATCCGTAACGGAACTATTGTTTAAATTCATAGAGAACTTTAGAACTATTTATTAGCAAACCAGAACTGTCAAATAAAAAATAAAATTCGAACATGGGGGGGGCAACTTCACACACACCAATCGGCGCAGCAATTTTACTCCACAAAATTCACTTCTCGCTAGCCTTAAAGCTGGTTCAAGTTTGCCGCAGTGTCAAGTGTTTTCAGAAGTTCTTCTGAAAGAAAAATATATGTTTTTGAAGGGTTTGAAGTTATATATTAACACAGCACAGAAAAGCACAAATGCATATTATCGTGTATAGTTACTCCCTTAACTCTTGACTCTCCCTTAACAAACAAATAAATTCTTTTGTTTATAAGGGTAAAGCTTTTATTATTTGTAAGATATAGAGACATGGCAGTAAAACTAATGGCTTAGTAATAATAAATTATATCCGAAAAACATCGTATACTCGTCTTCTTATCAGCTAAAAGCGAAAGAAAAGGAAATACGCTAGGAAAGTGGAAACGAAATATGAGTAAATAAGTAAATAAAATCAACCAAATTGTGTGGATCAGTTAGGTAATTGATTTAATTTTTGTATTATAGAATTTGCTTCTTCACAAATTTGACCTAAAAATACACCAGTTATTTTGCTTTAAATATGTTTAATTGTTCATATCGTGCCGGTCTGGATACATTTTTCAAATTAAAAACGTTAATACGTTTCGAATTAGATAAGGATTTAGCGCATACCCGTTATTGGGCTTTTGTAGAAGGAGGAAAATCTGTCAATCTCAATTTCTAATATTCAAGTACAATTTAGTTTTATTTTTGAAACATTTATGAATTTGTAACAGGCTGGCCGATGTTACCATACAGGCTTCACGAAACTTACTTAATTATTCAGTTATCTCGAAAGGGAGTCTAAAGTTTTACTACTGAATCAATTTCTCTGTCGCTGGGTTCGAGATATGCTGTGATTGATGTATAAAAGAGTATTGACTTACCGTGGGTTATCTTATCCTGATCCTCGATGTAGGTACGTATTCCTGGGACACTTCTTATATGCTAACACTAAGAGGGTAGGGCGGAGGTAACCAAAAGAGAAATGCAAAATACTGAATACTTTTGATCTAGGGAACGAATGAATACAACTCTAATGAACTCTAAACTGAATGACCATATAAAACAACTAACGGCGTCTACTTACCTGTACGTACTTTACCCTGCCTTGGTGGTTTGCCCTCATACTATGGGGAAAAGCCCCAAACAAACAAAAACAACTTGTTCTGAAGTCGTACCGCAGGAGACTCCCTTTTCTTCAGTCGAAACTTCCCAAGTAAACTTTCTTTTCTATAAAATTCAAATCTACTAATCCCATTGGCTGTTAAAGTACGTTTCTCCTCTCTGTCTAGTACCGCGAACCATGACCTGTTTTGGCACGCTTTACAATCAAAATAGTATTTACTAGCTAGTGATCTAATACCCTTAATATTATCCTCGTCTCAATGTGAGGGGGAATTACGGCTTACTCTACCGATATTATTCCTGGAAAAACTCCCCAAAAAAAAACCAGGTTGACCTATGCCTTTGCAATATTGTATATGAACATACAAAATAACTTACTTCGGAGTACCACCATAATTCATTACAATTTCCTGGACTTATTTAGTAACGCACATTTGGCGCTTTGTCTACTAAACACTGTTCCGTCTCCAGGGATGCACGGAGTTAGACATCGATAAAATGTTTTAATAAATCTGTTAAGCCCGAACAATTCTCTATACCATATGACCCAAAATGACATATTTGTTGAAGAACCAGAAATGGTTCTACGAACTCTATCTATTTGAGCCAGATGTTACTTTCGAAAGATATTTAATTTACACACCAAAGTGTGACCCCTCTTCAGGGTTCAATTTCTTTTAAATAAAGGTAAATATTATACAAAGTTAATAAGAAGCACCCCTGAACGTGTTATTAATGCATCTGACACAGCGGTTAAATAATCTTATAAATAACTAATGGAATATCCTAATAGTAATAAATGAACAGGTAATCGATTTTTCCAGATATGTTTGACTAGACCATAATTAGTAAATAATTATTGAATTTGTAATATCATTTACAATCACCATTAAAAATAATAGTTTTTCCAACATCACATATGAACATGACTTCATAAGCGTAGCGATTTAGCATTCTTATAATCGAGAAGAAGGCTAAGCATCGTTTTTCGAAGTTAATACCTGGATGAAGGACCATGCAAGGAAGACTTGTGATGCCTTTTTACCTTTTAGTAGCTTGTACATCGGTGAATTCATAAAAACTATACAAACTTAGGCGAGGTTTGTGAAGGAGAAGTGCTAATCCTCTGATAGGATGTAAAGCCGGAGGATCTTTGTCTATATGATGCTACAGACACGACCACGATCAAGTGAGACTGGCCTTCATTGCAGGTTGGGGATCATTGGCCTTAGTCGCAGATATAGGCCGTCGTTAAATGTAACAGAAACAAAAAAATTTTGAAAATAAATAACTTTCATCAATCATCGCTAATGGGGAATGTTATGTCATTGACATGGGGATGTGATTGCATATACAATTACTACATTATTTTACATGTGGCTGATTTACTATATTTTGACCCCCCCAACACCATGTTAACTTGTTTCTTTACAGAATTATAAAAAAATGTGAAATATAAAAGTTGCACGATTTTTTATGAAGTTTTCGAAAATGATAGTAGAAAAACAAATGAAGTCCAGACAAAATGAATGGCCGCGGATGTTAACTTTGTTGTTAATGTGGATGTTAATGTTGTTTTAAATAGAACACCCTCTATATTTTCGCATATTTGGATAGAACGTTGTCCCACGAATATAGTAATATAGATATCTTGGGCGCACCAAAAAAGTGCGCCATAAGTGATGTGGTGGAGAAAGACTGCCTAGCAACACATCGCTCTTATGGTGCACTTTTTTGGTCATATCTCCGTTATCATTAAAGATAGACCCATCAATATCTATAGTATTGTATTCGTGAGACAACGTTCTATCCAAATATGCAAAAATATACAAAGTGTTCTATTTAAACTAACACATTCAACATCCGCGGCCATTTTGTTTGTACTTCATTTGTTTTTCTACTATCATTTTTGAAAACTTCATAAAAAATCGTGCAACTTTTATATTTCACATTTTTTTATAATTCTGTAAACAAAACAGTTAACAGGGGCGTCAAAATATAGTAAATCACCCTGTATATAAACGTCAACGTCAAATGGAGCATTATATTATTCCAATGTTAAATATCATGTATTCATTGAATTGTTTAGAAACCTCCTTAAACTACTTGTACCGTTATGTGTGACCGACGGAAAATTAGTAGATTTGTAAAACAAGTGTGAAAGACATACGGTACACTCTATAAACTCGCGATTCAACTTTCATACGTGTTTTGCAATGGTTACTTTTCCACTATTGTATTACAATTAATTAATACATACCGGGTGTCAACGGATCTATTAGAAAAGCCATAACTTCTAGAGTATTGGATGTATCAAAATGAGATTTGGTATAGGTAAATGGTAGAAGAAGAGGAAAGTTTTTGCATATTCACGTTTAGGTTACTTCCGGTTTCAGCGGAAATGGCTTCAATTTTGAATTTTTAAATGGAACACCCTGTATATTTTTACATATTTGAATTTCTGAGACAATTTTGGACTAGAAAATGACATTAAAACTTTTAAAGTATAATACTCGTATACGAATTTATTAAAAACTTCACTGAAGTAAATGTATTTTATGAGCTTATTTTTAATCCAATCACAATGAATTTAGTATCGTTGGATTCGCAAAAAAAATCCCTTTTTGAAAAGTGCTTGTCTAAAAAGTGTTGCCATTTGAAAAAAAATAGATATAAAAAAGTAATTTTGCCAACTTGTCTCATTCCTATCTACCATACTAATCACTAAAACTTTGCGATTACATTTTTCTGACATCATCTAAGGGCTTCAGATTAGTTTGCGCTCAATCATGGCCACCTAGATGCAATATTAAAAATGGCTCTAAAAAAATCAAGTAGGCGAAAAAATTTTTTAAAATGTCATTTTCTAGTCCAAAATTGTCTCAGAAATTCAAATATGTAAAATATACAGGGTGTTCCATTTAAAAATTCAAAATTGAAGCCATTTCCGGTGAAACCGGAAGTAACCTAAACGTGAAAAATATGCAAAAACTTTCCTCTTCCTCTACCATTTACCTATACCAAATCTCATTTTGATACATCCAATACTCTAGAAGTTATGGCTTGTCTAATAGATCTGTTGACACCCGGATACTATTTATTTATATTATTTTCAAATCAGGGCTCATAGATTCCGTTAGAGTATATTGGAGTTTAAAAAGAATCTTTCAAATGGGAAGTTTTCTAGAAAAGTATTTAAACTCGGCAGAAAATTCTCCACAACTTTTGTATATGCCATTTTTTTTAATCAACAAATTAATAAGAGGATAATTAAGATAAGGAGGGTATTGTTATAAAAGAATACACACAGGAACTTTTTTCGTAGTATATGTTTAGACATTTACAGTGTAAATATTTATAATACGTTCCTAGAATTTTCTGATTCTGAGTGAGCGAGGGTGCGTACCAAAAATGAGTTAAATACAAGTTGTGGTCGAAACAAGAAATCGAAAAATTAAATCAAATTTATTTTTATGCCATCCAATATGTTTAAAAAATGCCTGTAAATTGTTCAAACCATTTTGAGGTATCTTGAAAGGTCAATTAGAAATTGAAAATCAGTCGGTTTTCAATAATTCATTGCCAATTAAAGGTGCTTAAAATGCGTGTTACTTTTTTTTTTTCAAATGGAACACATTAACCTTAACCCTTTTAAAGAGGAAAACGTATTCCATAGAAAAAGACATACATGTATGTTTGTACTGTAAGGTTATTTAAGCCACATCTCTGTAAAATCCAAAATAAGTGAACACCTAAATGAAAAATGATATAAAAAAAACGGTCGACCCTTGTCCTTCATTATTACCAGTTTCTATAGAAACTACAGATAAGAAACATCCATGGACATCTATGGAATTCTAGGCACATCTATGGAATTCTACGCACATCTATGGAATTCTACGCACATCTAAGGAATTCTATAGAATTCTACGGACTTCTATTAGTATGTACACCATAATTCCATCGCGGTTCGCCGCTCGACATAGACTAAGTGTTTTCTTCTATACTAATAGCCATAATTCGATCCTATGTCCAGAAATTAGACGGATTTGTTGGTAACCTCAGAAATGGTAGTTGGCCAGCAGTACTGAGGCGAAATGCCTTATTAAAATTAAATATGTCACACCCTGTATAAACATTGTTATATCACAGTGAATGCGGAATTTTCGAACTAATTTCGCCTAGCGTTATTATAGAGGTATGAAATAATTTGCCGAATTTCATTTACATGAAATTTTTCTCGTTATATCCAGATATGTGATATCCGGATTCGCATCTGGCACAACTATCAATGAAATAAAATACTTTTAGTGTTTAATTACAACTAACTGTTAATTATTTCACACCTCCACGCACTAACGTCCGTTGAAGTAATCCCAAAGTTCCACCTTTACTTCATTAATTCACCGAGATATCTTACCGTTACTGAGTTTGTAGCACAGACCAGAGTTTGTAGTAAGATGCGTTTTTTTAAATCGGAAAGCACCTGTCAAAATATTAATTACCTTCCATCTTTAAAAGTGAAGATGTCACTGACCCGTTCCGAACACATATTAATGACGAAAGTGTTGCACCATTCACGTGTTTGTCTCAAGATTCCCTACATTCCGTTCCAAGTGAAGTGAAAAGGGCACGCACGTGGTGTTTGTTACAAATTATGTTTGTGACATGACCTAAAATTGTTAGGTACGTTGCTTTGATGTAACGGTGAATAACAAGTCAGTTCACATTTTGTCAATTTGAATTTTGTCAAGATGTTTTGATACAAGTCGGGATAAAATGTGTTTAAAATTTACATTTACCCACGAGTTATAGCCGGTTTATATAATAGGTACCTGGCGAATTATAAAAATCTAACTGGAAATGGCAGAAAGTCACTATCGCGATTTTAAATGGAGGTCACCCTTCGGGTGACAAAAGCATGTAGAATAATATTATTTTTAAGAAAATACATATTATTATTGAGAAATTTGAGATAATCCCTTGTATATGAAATAATAAATTCAGAAAGCTGAAATTTTGTATCTGGAATGATGATGTATATACTAAACGATTTTTCTCAATAATATTTTGATGAATTGTAAGGGTACTCTGTTCTTGGTGGTAAAACATCATCATTTTTTAAGTGTTGAAAGTATAATTCATTTTTTAGTAAACTTCTCGTAGGAGGTGCTTGTTGTTAGTGCAATCTCACATTGGCAGATAAAATGAGAAAGAAGTTGACACGGACGCGACTCGAGATTTTCGAAGACGAAATAGACGTGGAAGGAGTGGTCGTACGGTCCCTCGGAAAAAAAAATCTCGAAAGGATGCGAGAAGAGACGGAACTTTCGTGTGAATCGGTTTTCGAAGCCGTAAAAATTAGAAAAAGGGTCAAGCGGAGATCTTAGAGATCTTCTGATGACAACTAAGGAGTTTAATATGTGGATTAAGTAAGAGCAGACATTGTAGTACAAGTTAAAAATATTACTATCAGGAAATATATTACGTACTCATTATTTAATAAAAACAGATAACAATATACATTTAGAGTAAATTAAATGTGACTATAATCTCTTAAATCTCTTTAAACTGATTCAGTTTTAATCGTCTCCTGATGATGCCAACTTCGCTGGCGAAACACGCCTCGAGTGCAGTGTAGTGTTTTGGTGTTATGTGGAAAACTACGTCAGTGTTATCTTCACACCAATAGTTCCAATCCCTTTCAAGATCCAAACTGATGGAAGACTGAAATTGGTTAAAAAACGACACCACGAAACAACATAGAAAGTCTTTCTATTTCTTACATGTTTCGATTCATGTTCGGAAAGCGCGCATAATACCCTTATGGAGTTGCTCATAGAAAATAGAAAAGAAATTTCTTTTCCATTCTATTACAGAGTTCCACTGCAGATTCTCACAGTGTTATTTTTATTTATGAAAAAAGGTCAGGCAGAGTTAATACCCCCAAACAAAATATACCAGAGACAATAAAAAGACCAGTCAAAACCCTGTTATACGGTTGGCAATAAGAAGCACTGTGGCGTCCTCCAAGTCAGAACCCCGAAATATTAAAAACCGCGGGAGTTTTGAGATTTATTTACTTTTATTTAATGATTCGTATTGCGTCGCATTAGAATAACAAAGTTCTCTATCTGAACATTCAACCATATTGAGAAATCAAAGGCTTAAAGTTTGAATAACTTATAATCTATTATAAAATTAATGATATTCAATTGAGATAAATATTACCCCAATATTGCATAATATTTATCCCAATTGAATATCATTAATTTTATAATAGATTATAAGTTATTCAAACTTTAGCCTTTGATTTCTCAATATGGTTGAATGTTCAGAAAGAGAACTTTGTTATTCTAATGCGACGTCAGGTTGGTCGGTTGGTTGATTCGATAACCATTGGATCGATTTCAGAAAATATGTATTCAATGAGACCTAATATCCTGCATATAGATTACATGAAACATTCCTTAAATAAAAAAATAATAGTTGCAAAACCATATTACACTATTAAAAAACAAATTAAAATCAAGGGTATATTCCCTCGATTTAAATGGAACGTTTAAAAATCAACTGAAATATACACTACTTATTAGCAACACTTATTAGGTTATACTTATATTCTATATTATTTACTTTTTAAAAATGTAAAGAAATAATTGAGTAAATGCAGCACTTGCAGAAAAGTAGGTCGTATGAATAGTGATTATAGGACCATAAAAAATAAAACTACAAACTACACGTATCATGGCTCGGCACCACAATACCACAGAATACACTCAAAATCCGGTATCTTTATATAGGACTGCACGGTATCCATGCTTCCAGCGCCCTCCAAGTTGGAACCTGAGAAATTTCCATTCTGCCTATATCATTGAAGAGTCTTTTTATTGTCTCTGAAATATACTGTTGTAAGAAGGTTCGAGGATCCTAATCAATAAGTTGCCTGCCACCGTGTAAATACGTTTATTGTTGAATTTGCCAATCATCGCCATTTAAATCGGGCAATTAGTAGTGGCATATTTGCTCGACTACGACTATTGTTTTGTTTATACAGTTGTGTAATGCGTGGGAAGTACGCATTTTACGATAGTGAGTGTGGGCCTCGATGCGTGCGGACCGCTAATTTCAGCTTGTGTTCGATGTGAAGGTCATTGGGGCCCCCTTTGGATCGCCATCAGCTCACCTACTAGCTAAATCTAACATCTAACAATAAACCTGCCTAGGTTCGGAAGAATGGAATATTAGCAGGTGTAGTGACCGTTTTAATCCACTTACAGGCAGATATCTACATAAGTACCTCACTTAAAACTGGTCATATACAAGGCGTTTCTTAAATCGTAGTACATAAGTTTACTGAAGCCTGCTGAAGCATAGAAGGTTATATTTTGCCCCCCTTAAGGGAGCCCCTCAAATCCTGATTGTTCTCATTGTAAAACAATTTACCGCAATATATTGCAGTTTATCTGTACATTTTTTAAGTGTATTTCAATGCCATAAGTTTCCAACGTACTTTGTTATAAAAAGGAGGCCAGAAATTCAAAATATTTTGGCAATGTTATAATGTCGCGCTTTGGGAAACATCACTTTGTTATAGAGCTACTTAATTAACAAAAATGTACGAAGTATAGTACAGTAATTATTGTAACATATACTTATATACCTATCATTTTAGGTAAATAAATGAAGTAAACTACTACGTACTTTACCAGGTCGAACCTGTAAATTAAATATTTGTGTGTGTATACTGTGGCGAATTAATGCTAGGAAGATTCCTATAAATAATGAAATCGTGACATTCGATATTAATTAATTTAAAAAAGATATACGTTTTCATGTGGCTGTATTAAGTAGCGCGTAAATTGAAAATTATTAAAACAATTTTTTATAAATACACTTTGAAATGTGTAATAAACCTAACTAGAAATTAGTTTTAATAATGTAGGTAATATAATAATTTATATATGTTAATTTACCCTGATGTGATGTATAACAACATTTGATAAACATCTGTTAATCAAGCACAATATGTTTATAAAATATATTACTTAAGTTTTATCTACTTACAGCAATCTAGTGGCGCAGCATATGAATTATAAAAAAATTATATTTCTTTGTTTTAAAGGTTGTAACTCAGTGGCTTAAAAATTCTGGGGAGAATGCGAACTTTGACATAATTGGTTTACCTCTAATACTGAGCGAGATTACCTGAAAAATTAAGCCAAAAAGTTAACTAATAGATATAAATTGTTAATGAAATTATCAAATATTATGGTTCAATAAAGTTTTTAATTTTCCTCGTTACCTATAATCCTAGGTACGCAAAGGAATAATAAACTTATAATTTTTAAGATATATCGAAAACAACTACTTTGCGTGCATATTGTGCCATAATGTGTTAAAAAGAAATATCGATTCGCTCCGAAACTACAAACGCTACAATCTTTGCCAGAGATTGCTCTTCGGTAAACATCTTTGGTTATATGAACCTTACTTTAGGGCTATATCCATCAAACTCCATATCAATGGATTCGTCGTGAGAGCACGTTCTCTCTAAATCTGAAAAAATATTCCACAGGATTCCATTTAAAAAATATATATTGTGGTAAACTCTCTTTTTTAGGACACCCTCTATAAATGTCAATAATAGAAAATGTGTCCCCCTTGTAATATACAAATCGACCTGTTTCTGGAATTTGTTTAAATAAACTTGTATACCAACTTATTCAAGGTGGAAACTTTTTGTTAGAGTACCCTGTATAAATATATATATGTAAAGTCATGTGTTATGTACAAAAAGTTATTATTTTCGAATAAAATACTGTATTTTTGCTCTTTGGTAACTATTTTTGGTAAAGTTTATGTATACTAACATCGTTGACTGAACTAATATTTCACTCAACGTTAACACGCTTGACGGCCGCAAAAGTCTTAACTTTTTATTTCGAATAGGGGTGTCCTTGCTCCTTTAGTTGCTGTTCATATAATTATATTCATGCATTGTTTGAGCTGAATTTAAAAAATCCATATATGTATATTAAAACCCGTCGATTCTGTCTCGCTCTAAATTCCGTCGCCAAATCGACCAATTTTCTAAGCTATCTCCTCCGAGCCTTTCTCCTATGCTTGGGCGCATTTTCGTCCCATTTCTTACGCGTTTTCCCAATTTAAACGTCTTTTCAAAAAACCTCTGCAAAATTTTCGGCGAGAGAGATGCGGCTAGCACCGGCATTTGTTCTCGCGCCCAATGACTGTGTCACGCCTGCCTAAATCCCGACTTTCTACGGGACCCTCTCGACCCTTTTTCTAATTTTAACGCCTTCGAGAACCGCTTCATACGAAAGTTCCATCCTTTCTCTAATCCTGTGAGATTTTTTCGAGACCGTACGACCACTCCTTCTACGTCTATTTCGTCTTCGAAAATCTCGAGTCGCGTCCGTCTCAACTTCTTTCTCATTTTATCTGCCGATGTGAGATTGCACTAACGATAAACACCTACGAAAACTGTCAAATTAATTAAACTTCAGAGAGGTTATTATTTTCCTATGAGATATATTGCTAACGGAATCGATAGTACTGACTGCCAAAAACTTCTGATTACCAATGTACTGAAGCGAAATGCTTTTCCAATTAGAATATCGGTAAAAATTAATTTTTAAGGTTAACACGTACAGTTTACATAGTTGTCTCAGCGTCAAAAAATAACGAGGGACGTGGTAGTATAATGGTATAAGTCGCAGGATTTCAAACATCGAAGTGCAGAATTTCGCAAGTTCGAATCCCGCTGGATTTTACTTTTTTATTCCAGTTATTTATTAGTATTAGTGTTTAGTTATTCTGTTTCATTGTCTGTAGCTTTTATTCTTTCTGCAGGTGAAGTTTGGAAGTAATTCGTTCATTTTGGCAGTCAGTAAAATTCATCATTTTAGCTTACAAAAGCAAATATCTTCTACAATATTAATTTGCTGCAACAATTATGACAGCAATATATTTTGAACGCCGCTGTTATACCTTTTCGAAGGGCGGGCAGAATCGCGGCGGAAAATCACGTTAGGGTCCAAGTAAAATTGACCTGGGTATCGGGTTATCATAACATAACAGGAAATGAGGAAACGAGGCGGCTGATGCACTGGCTAAAAGAGGCTCAAGTATACAGTTTACAGGACCCGAACCAGTACTCGGGTTTCCGCCTAGTTATGTAACAAGGTCTATTGGAAACTGGATCAAGGAAAGAGCAAAGGAAGAATGGTCGAACGGGACTGGGCTGCAACAAGCCAGGCTCTTAATTGAAGGGCCTTGGTCGAACGCAACTCGATCAATACTTGCGCAGTATAAGTCGTAACAGCATAAGGATTGTCACAGGACTGCTGACAGTTCACGGACATCTCAACAACCACCTTAACACTATTGGCCTTAGTGACACTAGAAAGTGCAGGTTTTGCGGACACGATGACGAGGACTCCATTCGCATCCTCTGTCGCTGTGCCTGCCTCGTGGTCAAAAGACACAAACATCTAGGTGCAGCATTTCTCTTGTCCCAGAACATTAGAGAGCTTCCCCTAGAACGGGTGTTGGCCTATGCGCTTAACATGGGTCTGTTCCAATAGCTCTCGACTAGCGGCAAGCACAATGGGTCGAAAGAAATGAGTGCTGCGGGTAACCGCGCTGCTTTCCAACAAGAACAAAAACAATTGTAGTGCTTAAGGGTATTCTAAAATTAGACAAAAATAGGTTTTGAAGCATAGTGCATATCTTTTTATGGTAAACTGAATGTGTTGAAATAGACAATTTATTTGGACTGTTGCTATGTTCAGCAGTTTCTTGTATACTGATGCTGCCCTCGCAGGAGCTTTTATGAAGCCGTCAATCCTACAATTGTCAAACACTAGTTATTCAAAAATAAAATTAGTATAAAATATGTAACGCATTTGTCAAAAATGAATCGCTAATGCCAAA
This sequence comes from Pogonocherus hispidulus, assembly GCA_963924545.1. NCBI lineage: Eukaryota > Metazoa > Arthropoda > Insecta > Coleoptera > Cerambycidae > Pogonocherus > Pogonocherus hispidulus. The sequence goes on from OZ004700.1 coordinate 15,495,464, forward strand.
AATTTTTTTGTGAAAATAGTTCTTTATCTATATTTTAATTTGTAACGAGGTATAAAATACACTTACAGTAATAATGAGTATTATTCATTCATGGCGACTATTATTCACATTAGTATGTAAAGTCGTTATATTCCTTAATATATTCAATTTGAAATAATTACATATAACAATGGGTTTAATTAACGAAACGAAGAATTAATTTACGAGTAAAATTGTTAAAATATCTCCGTTACTATAACCAGTTTTATGGACAAGAAAATGGTGGATGAGAAAAATGAGAGATCTTAATGCCTTATTTCCGTTATTGTTCATTGATTTTATCAAAAACAGAGTTTGGAAAAAAGTTTTATGATAATTAATGAGCTATCTGCGTCGAAAACTTGTTTTTTATGTTGGCACACATTTTTTTAAAACGAACTAGATAAATTGCTCTTTTCTCTTATATAATATTGTTAAATACCATTTAGCACAACCACACGTTTTCATATCTTTTATACCATACCATGATATAAAGCAGAGAAAATATGAAAAGGATATTTATTGAATAATAAATCTAAACAATTGTTATTTTTGGGAAAATGATTATAATAGTTTCTCCAACAACTGACTATGATTATATTGAGCAAACTTTGGTATGTAACAGAGAAAGGTGAATGTAGGTAAGTAAATTCTGCCTCAGTGCCTCGTTCTATCAATATTACAAAAATGGTTGATTTGATTTTGATTATAAAGATGTTCCGCGAAAAAAGAACATTTGTTTTGACCAGAAAGTAGTATATGGTTGATAATTCAAAACATATTTTTTGGAATTACATTTATAAAACGTTTTTTGTAAGATAAAGATCTGTAATCTACTTATTAAAAGGATATTACGATAAAACGTTTTATTTGAGGTTTACAAAACGTTTTAGACAACTTTTAAAAAACGTTGTACTTTCATTTGCGTTTTACAAACGATATATTAAAACGTCCATACCATATAAACGCGTGTATTACACATTACACCAGTGGATGAGGTGTTTTATTCCAGTGTTTAATATCACCTCTGGATGAACGTGCCAATAGTAGCAGCGTATGCTATAGGTTTTATTTATACGTTTAAATGTTCTACCAAATGTAAACGTTTAAAATTTTCTACCAAATGTAAACGTTTAAAATTGCAACTTTTAATCGAGAATTACAAGTTAGAAACGGTAATAAATATTGGGTGTTGTAAGGTTTTATTAGATATTATTATGCGACATTTTGAAGAAATAAAAAACAAACAGCCAAAAGGACATTGGCGTTGATCCTCGAAAACATTATTTTCATAGAAAATGTATTTGCATAGTAATATGAATCACATTATATTTTTGGAAAATATTGGGACTAAATAAGACTATATAAGAAATCTTCTTTGATAGGAAATTTTAGGAATTTCCTAATTTTTTACAATTTCAAACTGGACAAATTCTCTTGATTTGAATAGCACTCGCTGTATTTTTTACGCTGTTACTCGATATTGTCAAAAAACTTTGAATGGAGGCAGTGGAATTTCTTGTATTTTGCCACATATCTGAAAAATCATTTAAAAATAAAATAAAAACCTCTGAATTAAATAATAAATATCGGTCGTACTTCTTAGAAAGTTCACTATCTTCATTGTCGAAATATAAGAATCATACACTGAAAGAAAAGACGCGGTTTATAGTTAACAATTGTTTATTTAGACGTCATTTATTTAAAATAAATAATACATATTTTAGGTTAAACACTATTTTTTACTATAAATATTCTTGTAAATATATTTTACTTATTAAAAACAAATACTTTGTTTGGTGTAAAAATGTTAATAGTTAATGAGAAATGTTTCATCTTAATAAATTCTTTATTTGGTGGTATTCCCAAAAAATATATTTACTATTAATTTGGATTTTATTAATATTGAATAATCCAGACTAAAAATTAATATATGTTTGTTTCTAATTTACTCTATTTTATTTATTATGAAGTAATCCATTTTTTTGTTAAAAATCCTGAAGTAGTTTTTTAATTAATGGATATTTTATTGTGGCATTATAAAATTGTGCAGTTGGCAGTGTAGGCTAGGTTGGCATTGTTGACAGTGAGTAGCAGACATGTTTTTCTATTTACCTTGGATTGGGTGACTATTTCATTTCGTTATTTTCATTTCATTTACCTCTTATTTGGGTGCGGCGCGAGTGCTTCGTTTTCGTTAATGTGAGTGTACGTTACTTTACTTGATACTTGAGATGAGACGATAGACGCTGCACTGTGCTGTACGGTATACCTATATGACCTATATGTGTATGGTGCACAAGGTAGGGACGTCAAAACTTATATACCTTTGAAAACGTAACTTTGGAAAACTGCCGATTGTGTGATTTATTAAAAATGTTTAGAATTATTACCTGTTCAGTGGTGATTGCTGTGACATAAAAAATAGATCTGGACTATAACTATACTAAATAAACGTAAAATAATTACTGGATGTGATAAATAAGACACTATTCATTATAAATAATCTTTATTTTTTAAAATTAAAACAAATATTTATTATAAACATTGTTCTTTATATTCTAATAAAGTCGAAATTTTAATTAGTATGCTTTATTTATAATAAATAACTGAAATATTCATAATAAATAAGTAATGCTACATTTACTCATAATAATATTTATTAAAAACGATCGTTATTAATAGAAAATAAAAGATATATTGATTATCAATAATCCCTTACTTGACGGTAATAAGGTATATTTGAAAAGATTTAATAAATTGTTTTTTTCTCATAAACAAAAATTTATTACGCCATTATCCAATAAAGCCTTTGTTAGGTGTCAATCAATATCATTAATTATTAATAAACTGTTCTTTCAGTGTAAAATCACAAGTTGCAATTCCAATACTAATAAGAATAGAAGTCGCTATAACCACTAGAAGCTTATGAAAACTTACTTGAATGTTACCCACATGAAGTATAAAGAGAAGGAGCCCGAACTCCGTATACATATTTAAAATGATTTAAATAAGAGGACAAAAGAACAAATGAATTTAGTACAAATTTAGCTCAACCGGTCGCGCTGTTTACTCTAAGTTCGCTCTCAAACTGTCAACGTCAAACTGTAAAATTTAAAGGCGGGTATACATTTGCGAACCGAACGGTTCGCGAGCCGCTTATGAACCAGTTCTTCGCATAATTGGGACGTGGTTTAGAGCGCCAAAGGAACGGCTTTTAAACCGTTCTTGGCGATCCAAGTCCTGTCGGTGCTCTGGCGAATACAAAGGCGTTTTTAGCTCACAGTGGGACGGCGTTGTGTACAGTTCGTTCTTTTTCTTCGGCTCACGAACCTACCGTCTTCATCGTTTACTTTTTTAATTATGGAAAAGTCCGAAGATGTATTGATATTGATAGGTATTTAGCAAAGTTTTACTCTGGGATCCTAAACACAAGGACCATTTAAAAAAACTAAAGGAGATGATGCCTGGAGGGAAATAGGTCCTTAGATGAATATATGTACGGACAAATGTAAGAAGAAAATGATATGTTTGCCGGCGTGAGAAAACCAAAGTAAGAAGCAGTGAGGGAACAGGAAAAGATAAGTTGTGATCTATACTAGATACGTCTAGAATGTGTTTGGAATTTTCCTCTTTCCTGTTTTACTTGTTTATGTTTCAACAAGTTATTCGTTTTCTATATAATAAGGTAAAACTCTGCTGAAATAAATAATTACTTTAATCACAATTTTTTGAGGTGATAGCACCGAGATGATAGTAATGACTGAGGTGGTCCGCTGTTCGTTCCTTTTCCATGGATCTTTGAAAGCATAATTTCAACGAAGGGTTTACGAGCGGTTCACAAGCGGCTCGCGAACTGTTCGGTTCGCAAATGTATACCCGCCTTAACGTAAAATTAAGAGAGTAATTGGCACAAAATAAATACAAATTATTATGACTACCACAAAATAGTATTACGGTTGAATTCGCACACAAAGTTGCAATATGGTAAAAGACATGTGTCAAATGCTTAGAAAAGCAAACGTCAATTGTAAAACAAAAACAGTAAACAATGCAAAAGAGATGGACGAACGAACCTGCCGATAGCAGCGCCACCGAAACAAATGAATAACTCATTACTTTTCTTAATTTCGAACTTTTTGGGAAAAATGGCCAATATTTTAAGTGGTGTATCTTGGGACCTATTAAACCTATGGAGCTGCGGTTGCACTCAAATTATAGTAAATTTTGTCTATTTTAAAATTGTATAGAACAACTTTTTCCGTTGTATGCACCATTTAGAAGTTATAAGCCAAAAACTGAAAAAAGTCCGAAAAAAAAAGATTTTTCGAGCACCACGCAGTTAGCACAGGTCTCTCGAAGCTGCAAACTTGGTTTTACACGGTTGGTACCTATCCTAACAACATTCCAAAAAATCAGAACTCTGCAATTTTTGCGACCTAACGCGATTTTTGTGTCTACGGTGACTGGCCTATTTATACTTCATGGTTACTCAGTTCAGATTCTTCTTTTATAGTCTATAACAGGTTCCCTGGGCGGGGATACCCCCTCCGATCAGAAGACCCTGGGAAATCCGGATAATTCCTTTATATAAGTAACAATAGTAGTAAATTTATGTGTCGTAAGTAAGCTTTTTTTGATGCAATTTTAAAATCTATTGGTTGTGCAGTGCACCTAAGCCTTATTAATTGTCATATAGTTGGCAACACAGGCTCACCCTCCCTTTCAGGTAAAGCTAGTGCGGTGTGAGTCGAGAATATGGATACTCACGTAAACCAAGCCAGCCGGCAAAGCACGGAATGCATGCATGGAATGTGATGATTTCCTGTCGACTAATCATTACCGTATACGTTGTACATGGAGAATATTCCGTCAATCGGCCGCAAGTTAGTACGTTCACGGACTTCTATTTTAACGTAAACTGCACGGATGGACGACAACGCGCTAAACATGGACGTAGGCAGTGAGGGTAAAGAAAGGCGATCATGCCATCATTTTGAAAAATAAAAAAATTTCACCAAAAGTAATATAAACCAAAATAGGTATACGGGGTTTCCCATGTCATCTGACTAATGGCAATTAGCATGGGCGATTACATTTCATTGAATTTTATATTCCCAAGGCATACTATGAGAAATATTGCTAACATAATCGATAGTACTGATCGCCAAACACTTCTGATTATCAAAATACTGAAGCGAAATCCTTCTTTAATTAAAATATCATTAAAAATTAATTTTAGGTGAACTATAACAGTTTACATAGCTGTCAGGGCACAAAATTTGGAGTAGCGTAGTGGCCTAGTGGTACGAGACGCGGGTTCCAAAACCAAATTTCAAATATTCGCAAGTTCGAATCACAATCGAGGTAACATTTTTTTTTAATTTTACTTTTTGATTAATTACAATTATTAGTGTTTGGTTATTCGAATAAATATGAACATATTTAAAAAACTTATAATTTTATTAAAAAAAAACCTATCACTAATTCACGACAGTTCCTCTGTAACTGTTTAACTTAATATCCAGCTTGAGATATAATATGTAGTAACTTTAGCAGAGATAAGTACACTATTATTATTTTTTTTTTTTTTTGATAAATATTGTGACTAAAGATTAGCTTCAAAAATAATAACTAGTTACCGACAATGAACCATATTTATTCGAATAAGTAAACACTAATAATTTGTAATTAATTAAAAAGTAAAATAAAAAAAGTTGTCTCTGGCGGGATTTGAACCTACAAAATTTTGCGCCTCAGTTTGAAAGACTGCCGCTCAACCAACTAGTCCAGCAGATGACATAAGGCTATATCGCTAAAACGCTTATGTAAACTACATCTATTAACTTAAAACGAATTTTTATTGATATTTTAATTACAAAAGCATTTCGCTTTAGTATTTTGGTAATCAGAAGTGTTTGACAGTCAGTACTATCGATTTCGTTAGCAATATTTCTCATAGGGTGCCCTGGGAATATAAAATTCAATGAAATGTAATAGCCCATGATAATGGTCATTAGTCAAATGAAATGGGAAACCCGGTATGTATCCAATATGCATATAGGATGTTTCCTAATGGCGTGCAGAAAATCCAGGGGCATACCTATTAATTAAAATTAAAGTAATTTTATTAAATAAGCATAGGATTCTAAGGCCGCCGGTTTGGATGCTACAAGGATATCAATACTTATAGAAAAAATTATATTAAAAATTTTTAATTTCTAAACCGCTTGAGATAGGTATTTTTAACAAATTTGGCAACTCGTTATACCAACATACTCGGTAGGTAATATAATTAAACATGTATACCACTCATACAAAATACACTTCAGTGAAAATTCAATTTTGTTGCTAAATGTGACGGATGCAAAAAATTATGCAAGGATATAAAATGAAAGGAATGTAACGGAGCATATGAAGGCACATTTGTTTGTACTATATTATAGATAGAGGGTGATATAATTTTTTTGTAAAAAAAATATGATAGTACCCATAACTCTGCCACCGGCTATTTATATATCGCTGCTGAATTTTTTTCATATTATAGCTATACTAAAATATTAAAAATGTATACCAAATTTATTAAAAATATCGAGCGGTTTGTAAATGAATAATTTTAAATAATTTTTTTTATTTTGAAAATCCCATAGCGAAAATGGTGGTGAATTTATTTTTATAAAAGCAGTCAACTGAGAAAATATGCCTTGAATTTTCTTAACCTAAATAATGGATGTCAGCGACTACTAATGAGTCTATATAGGTGGTTTTTGGGTACATTACTTATCTGAATGATAAAGCCTTGCTTTGGAATTGGTCGGAATTAAAATTGCAACAGCTCTATTGGCAGATGCTCATGTTTGAATAGCGACATAGAGAAAATAAAATAAAGTGTTTAATTGCTTGGGAAACAATTGGACACTGTGACGTCACAGCTACTCTAGCGCCACCCTTGGCTACGGGAAAAACTAAGCATTTTAAAACGACAGCACTTACAGAGGAGATAATATTATTTCTTGATGATTTTTGTTGTATTGTTAATTTCTGTAAACATTTTTTAGGATGCAAAATAACGATTGAAGTGGTAGAAAAGAAAATTTCTGGGCAGTTGTGGAAAATTACATGATTTATCGCGAATGAAACGTACCTTATGAACTACATTAAAATTACATTACTTAATTTTAAAAGAGGTATTGGAAATGTTTTCATATTGAGATGCATTTGTAAAAAAATAAATTAAAGATAAAATATACAGTCTTTATTGTAAAATTCAAAGTTCTCGTAACAACCTTTTGCTCTTGCTTTTTCCCGTTTTTTAATTTTTATTACATTAATAACCATTAAAGCAATAATAATCAAGGAACGTGCAAAGCAAGAAGCAAATAGAACTTCCCTTTTAAGTAAATACAAATATAACATCAAATTTAAATAACCCGCCAAAATGCTTAGTTTATACTGTAGCCCGCAGGGTGGCGCTAGAGTAGCTGTGGCGTCACAGTTTCTAACTGTTTCCCAGGCAATTAAACACTCTCTTTATTTTATTTTCTCTATGAAAAACGCTTTATTTGTCGTATTAAGTTTGACAGTAACCAAGACAACTTTAAAAACGATCAGTTCAATGATAATCAGAAACGTATCCTTATAACAGCATGTATCCTTTTTCTTCGTATGAATCAGCACCTGTTACTCGTAGATGGACGAAGCGAGTCCATCTAGGAGGTGCTGGTATGAATAAAGATATAAGCATATAATTTTTTTGTCTTTCTTATTATTTCATAAATATAAATAAACTTTTGTACGATATATACGTAACGTAAAACGTAACTTTATACTAAAATGTTATTAATCTCGGTCTTCGCCATCATTTAATAATTTTTTCATCTCCTATTGTATCTAATATGATGCGTTATTGACCGAATATACGTTACGATAATTACATCGTAAATAACTATTATATCAATAATAACAAATACGAAATTCACTGTAAGTAGTGTTTACATAACAGCAGCAAAATTGAATTGTTCAAAATGACAGCGGTTTGGACACCTCTTCACTATAGTCTGCCATTCATGAACCTCAAAAGGTTGATACGTACGTTCTTAATGAGTGAAATTAAAAAAATTAAAAACCAGTTTGGGGAGAATTATACATTTAACAATGAATATAAAGTTATACAACAAATTTTTGTAAACAAATATTATTAAATAAGTAATATCCACTTACATATTTATATTGAAAAGATTCAGCCGGAGGTGGTTTGAAATCCGGCAAAGCCGAAATTTAAAAATATCCGGTCAATCGGCCGGATCCTCTTCCGGCTCCAAAAATCTAAGTAACTGAAGTTTTGCATTTAAAAACATAATCTGGTCTGTAAACATGATTTATCTTTACTTTTCCTGTCTGTTGGTCAATACAGTTTTCCCTTAAATAAGTGAGGTGTGTATATATATACAGGTCCCCAAATAAAAATATGTTTAATTTGGAAATAAAGACACAAGATATTAGTACATGACAGTTAAATAAAGATAAGTAACATAATACTGAAAAAATACTTCTAATTCGTTATAAAGGGGGGAACGCAGCTGACAGGCACACCCACGTACTACCTCTGTGGCCACACCTCTGACCTCTGTCACCCGTATCACGTCTCCCACCCATAGGTAGGTATCGATCCCTCGATCCACCCATGCACCATTCTTTTTCGCTGTTTAATGCAGAAATTAACTCATCTCTTAAAAAATATAGATATTTTTTAGCGGTTAGTGACCCTTCAAAGAAAAATGGCCCCAAAATTCGATCGTCAATAATTCGCGTCCAACATTTACTTTTAAAGGGAACTTGCAGTCTATATGATCAGAGTGATCCTCATTGAGTTTTTGTACCAAAACTAATTTATACGGATGCCATTTGTACTTTTTGAAGACATTAGCTGCCGATTTTTGGCAAATGTTATGGTTAGCACCCTGGTCTAGTGTCGTGTCGTATGGGGATTTTCTTGCGCTGTCAATAAAATATCTAATAATCTAATTGGATATCTTCTACTTTTAGATGACCAGTTCGAGGACGATCCCTAACATGTCCAAACTGTAAAAATTTGTTCTGAATACTTATTATTAAATAGCTCATACATTTCATCTTGTTTTCTACTTCGCTCGCCGTAGCCAATCATCAGCAATGTTTCAATTCTTTATTTTTTGCACAAATTACACCACCAATCTTATAATAATTAACACAATTTAGAAATAACAAACCGAATCGCACGAAGCAATGTAGAACATATATACAGGGTGTCTATTTAAAAACGAGCAATGCTCTGTAAGTATGGACTTATTTAAAAAATTTCTCAAAACCGTTTCTAGGGTATGTGGGGGGAATCAGTATGACCACAAAAATGACGTTCACTAATCAACCCCTGGGGCTGTACTCACCCCAATTCAATTTTTTTAAATGGCAACACCCCCTTTGTGATACCTCATTCGAAAGCTCTTAGAAATTGCTATTTAACAGTACTAAACAAAATACTTGTTATTAGTTTAATTTTTGAGAAATACGCAAAATAAATTTTATATAGTTTAATTTTTAGCTCTTTAAAGTAAATGCTCAAAATGACGCCCATTATTACTCCCTAAGAATTAAAGTGTTCTTTACACCCTCACTCATTTAAAACTTACACTATGCACCCATTTAAAATACAGATAGTTCATAAGCTGAATGACATTGATAAAGAAGCTCGTTTACGTTTCTACAGACAAATGTTAGAATGTTCTCAATGGGCTTATCATGTCGGACGAAGATTATTTTCATCTAACAAGATACGTTAACAAACAGAATTTTCGTTATTGGGCACATGACAATCCAAGGAGCTGCATCAACGACTTCTTCAGGACCAAAAAGTAACAGTATGGTGTGGAGTGTCCGCTATTGGCATAATCGAACCATACTTTTTTGAAGAAAACAACCACACCGTTATCGTCAATTCTAACCGATATATTATGATGTTGGAGATTTATATGAAATTTAGAACTTCAAAGAAGTGGGCAAAAGATTGTATGGTTCCAACGAGATGGTGCCACCGCTCATACCAGTAGGCAAAGTTTAACTATTTTACGGCAAATATTCTCACGTCGCCTGATTTCACGTTTTGGTGACATTCCATGGCCTTCAAGATCTCCGGATCTGACAGCACTAGATTATTTTCTTTGGGGTTACTTAAAGGCAAAAGTGTACACTAACTCGGTCTTCAGACAGCACAAGACTTAGAAGATCGGATTAGGGAAGAGGTAAACGGAATTGATCAAGATTTGCTTCAGAACGTGTTGCAAAATTTTAAGGAGACTGCAAATGTGTGTGTCAATGAGCACGGGGGACATCTTAAGGACGTAATTTACAAACATTAAAAATTGCCAACAATAAAGTCCATGTTTCAGTACCGGTTGTTTGAATCGCTACATTTATTTTCTCACAGCAAGCATAGTTCAATCCTGTTGCTACTATGGAGAACTGTCATAATTTAAGGGAAAACTTTAATTGTTCAAAGTTAAAATCACTTCTTTTTACTTTAAACCCGGTTATCTCGAAAAATATCAACGTCAATATAATAGTGTGGCATGTCACTGGAATCGCAATTTCAGCGACTATTTAACTACGATGTAAAAAACCTGGCTTATCATTTAATAAATCGTTAAAAATTTTAAAAACGTTTGACGTTTAAAAAGTTTAAAATTTGGCTATCTAGATTATAACTTGTAATCTCTTTTTAAACAAAAATATTTTTTTTCAAACCATACGAATAAGACACTGTAACATTAAATTATTTTGTATAAAAAGAGGACCATTTCGGGACTGTTTGAGATCGTCATAGCAACTGTACAAAAAGGAGATTATTGTACAGTTGTACAGTACCGAAAAGTAATTTGACATTGACATTGCATGTCACATAATATATTGAAGTTTAATTAAATAGAAAAATAGAAACAGATAGTGACTCCGATGAATCGGTAAACTGGAGGTGCTAATTGGAAGTGGTTGGAAAAAAAAATATTATGTTAAACTCGTACAAAAAATACGTTTTCGGGACTCGTAAAATTGCCGGACGACGCTTCCCTCGTCCCGAAATCGTGTATTTTTTGTACTAGTTAAACAAATAACTATTATTGGCGATTCCAAAAATTAATGCGCCCTCTGCTTGAAAATATTTGAACCTTCTTAAAAGGTAATTTTTGGAGGTTTATTGCTGATATAATGATAAATAATACGTATTTGGGTTTGTTTAAAGTAATAATTTAGTGGTGCTTGTGATTTTTTGGTATTACAAAGTTAAAAACGACGTGGTTCGTATTTTTACATCTTTATTTTTACATTTTAATATGGCATTCAAAAGAAATCAGCACAATCCAAACTGCCGTGTGTATGGGTGTCATTCCACAAAATGTGTCAATAGAAGTGTTTAAGATAGAAGATAGGTAGAAGTTTGACCCTAGTAAGAAACTGTTTCTCACTCATTTCTCCAAAAGGCATGTAACAATTTATTAACAGGGAACACGTTTATTTACACAACATAACCACTTTGTTGCAGTTTATCTACTTTTCTATTATTAGTCTTATGAAAACAGAATATATTTTAATTTAAACATTTAACAAAAAACAAACACTAATATGGTATCACCATACATTTTATCATACTTATTTTACCCCAAAGTAAACAAAAACTATGGTACCTGTTTCAACCCAAAAAAATCAATTAATTAGCAATGAAGCACTTATAGGACGTATGCCTGCTTTTACCACTCTTTTTATCCTTTGTTTCACGCTAAGTAGCACATGAAGTGACTATATTTATGGCAGTTGAATGCTAAATTGTTAGATGATGTGATATGAAATGCGCCCTCATCGGTAATTTGAATCGCCAATACGTATCTGCTAGTAATTGTAAACACAGTTTTTACGGAAAGCAGCCAATAGAAATACAAATATACTTTCTCCACTTGCTCTTTGTTAATTTACTGCTCGGTTTACTGTTAATGTCTTTTATCAAATAAACCCAATAGATGATTTGTTTCTACCTATGAAATATTGTACGCCCATGGACATGCAACTTCTGTTCCATTCACCTCCAGTTTTGCACACAACCGGCTAGCTTAGCTGAACCGCTGATAAAGTATTTATATGCTTAGATAATGCTTATTATTTTATTATGTCACAGCGGCTTTCTCGGGAAATCACGGCATTGTAGGGCGGATACGCCATTAGATTGAGATATCTTTATATGGTTTCGAATAAATATAAGGCCGCGCGTATTACTGTTTGATTTACATTAATACTTAATTACACTGTGCGTGGGGTTTCTTATTCTACTTTATTTTAGTTCACCAAACACGATTTCATGTAATCATGTTACTTTTTAAACCAGTAATAATGGACGGGATTTCTGTAATACATGGAAATACATTTTGGGGAGCGGGTTTTACATTAGAAAATGTAATGAAAATTCGTGTACCAATAGGTTTGGAAAGGCTTTCTAAAGGAGCTAAAAATGAAAATCTAAACTTGTTGAAATGCTAATCAGCCCAACCGCGTATCATATTCAATAAATTTAACGTATGCCTATTATGTTATGATAACATATAAGAATAACATGTTTCATAACGTGGAAGTGCAAAAGTCGTACCGGGTATCTCCGAATAACGTGGGCCGTTATACTGCATGTTATGACTTTTTCATAACATGTACAAAGTCGTGTATGTTCGTGTAAAGTGAAATAGCTTAATATCTGCTTCTTGTGCAAGACTAGGATAATCCGCCGAGATGTTACAGAACCATAACAGACTAGAGTTTAGAGTTAGAGTGACATATTTGACGTTTAATCAGATTAAGGCCTAATTTGTGTATTTGTGTGAATAGTTCAAATTATGGAAGGAAAAAGGCAAAAGAAAACAACAACGGCCAATATGAACAACTACTACAATTTATTCAAGAAAATAAGTTACTGATCACTGGTAAAACAAACCCGTCTGAAAGGGGAACTATAAAAGTTCTGTGGAAGAAATTCTTTAGACAATCGAAATAACTTATATAAAATACGTCTCTGTACTTTTTTATTGTACCTTAAATAAACATAACTTCCATTAAAAAATACGAAAGATGCTGTATATTGCAATACCTTTGTTACTACTCATGAATTTCTTGCATCAAAACTAAATTTAATATCCCATCAAAAGCCATTTGTCAGATCGGACACGTTATGCACTTAGCCACACCGCACAAGCAATTGAAATTTGTCACTTGTTATCATAACATAACGTATAGATAATAACATGCATTTTAACCAAATGTGTATTCTTCTGACGTTACATAGTATGAAATTTGAATATGCGGAATATGGGGAATCTGTTGTTAACAGATTCCCCAGACGAACTTTGAACATGCACGTTATTATAACATAAGAGATACGCGGTTGGGCTGAATGTCTGTTAATGAAATGTAGGTGAAATGTTGCTTCAAAAATGATTTCCTTGTTTGTTTCAAAGGGATATATATATATATATATATATATATATTTACACTGGGTGATTCAGCTAACTCGTTTATTAAAGTATTTTTTGAAAATTTGGATACGGGGGTTTTCGAGAAAGTTCTATTCATCTAAAGTATTTCCGTTTTTCTCGCACTTCCGGTATACCGGAAATGGCTATCAACTTTCTTATTTTACCCTATGGAATACCCTATACTTTTTTACATTTGGATTTCTATGCTAAAATCTACGTTTTTTAATGTGGGACAACTTGTACCAGAAATGAATAGTTTTTTAGATATTTCAATTTTTTTTTTTAATTTTTGACGTCAAATAAACTTGATATTGATCAAGATATCAAAAACCATCTTTGAGGAGCACTTCTCACAGCTAATTATCTGGTTTGAGAAATATTTCCAAAATGAAAATTTCGATAAGTTTGCATGAATTCAAGATCCATTTAACACTAGTGCTCCGTCTGAATTTACTTCTGCAGAAGAAGAAAAGAATCTTATCGAGTTATCATCTAGCGATAACAGTTTGTAAGCAAAATTTGGCAGCATGGAGATGACAGAATTTTGGATTTCAATAAAAGATGAATATCCTCTTCTACGTGATAAGATTCAACGAATTTTAATGCCATTTTCGACGTCGTATTTGTACGAAACTGGGTTTTCGGCGGTCGCTGTAATAAAAATACAATACAATACCTTTATTAATCAAATTGATCATAAACATGATATAGGACAAGTCTGATGTTTACAAAGAGCTTTGAAATTACAAACACAAAATAAAATGGAACAAGGTACAAAATAATCTAGATATATGTCATATATTCACATAGACGTATGTACATTAAGTAGATACATTTAGTGGTTACAGTTACAAACTTTTCTCCCATTTATGACATTAAGTATTCATCTACTGAGTAAAAAGCTTTTAAAACGAGATAATTTCTTACAGTTGACATACATTTTTTTTATTTACAATTTGTTTTATTTCACTATTTAATTTATTATACAGGATGGAACCGGCATAATATGGATTTTGTTTATAAAGTTCAAATCTATATGGATTTCGTATTGAAAGTCAGATCCATGTCTAGTGTTGAGTAGGTAATTATGATGTTGATTTAGTGGATTGAATGTGGAAGGATTATTTTTCACAAATTTTAAAATTTTTTAAAATGTTCTTGTTTCTAGTAAATGTTTCTTTTTAAAAAAGCAAGTATAGAGCAAAAATCAATGTGGAAAAGGAAATGAGGGTGGCCGTGTCCAGTCCAGTGATAACATTTTGAATTAAAAATGTCAGTCTGACAAAAATTTTTATCGCAGATACAAACATTACAAATCGTCTATACTGACGACAAGTTGAGGATCAACTTGAAACGTTTAGGAAAAAGTTAGTAAGAGTTTAATTTCTTTTGAATTTTATTACAATTGTTGAAAAAGTTGACGAAAATTTAGAACTGCAAGTTCTGCAAGTCATAAAAAAAGCTACGAATTTAAACTACACTGGAGATAATATCATATCGCTGTTTAGAATTGGGAAACAAGCTGGTAGTCGGAAATCAAGACCGATAATTGTGAAATTTAAAAATTATGATGACAAAAATAATCTTTTAAAAAATCGTAAAAAATTTAAAGGAATGAACATATTTATATCAGAGGATCTAACACGAAACAAGAGGGAACTATTAAACGAAGCCCGAAGTGCCTTTGGAGACAAAAACTGCTGGACTTCAAATGGAAACATCTATGCTAAAATTAAAGGGGACATTGTAAGGATAAGGGGCAAGGGCGAGATGGAAATGCTTAAGTGAATAGAAAAAATCTCTTGAAAACACTTATCATAAAATACAAATTTTCTATTTTCACGATTGTTTAAAATGATTTTCACTTTTTGTATGAATTTAATTTGCGGGAGCGGGGAAATTATTATCGTATTGTCTTTGTTTTGGAATTGTAAGCTTTTTACTTTCCATTTATATAGGTACAAAGCTGTTACGCGTTTGTGCGTTTTTGTATTTTACTTTATTTATTTATTTTCGTGTAAATTAAGGTACTTACTTTATTTTTAAATTAATTATATTTGGATTAAATGAATCAATTTTTAGAAGTCTTAGATGCTGAGGAAATAAAAACAGAAGTGTATGATAATATAAACAGTGATCTATTAAACAAAATAAAAGAGTTTGCAAATGAAAAATTAAATGTTGTACATTTTAACATTAGGAGTTTAAATAAAAATTTTGAAGAGCTGATGTTATACTTGGAAAGTTTTGTTCATGATAATTTAGATGTGATTGTCTTGTCCGAGTCGTGGAATTTAGAAGGGGTAAGTAATTTTTCCATACCAAATTTTTCATGTCACTACAATGAATCTAAATTGAACCAAAATGATGGTGTTGTTGTATACATTAAAAACAATATTAATGCACACATCACTATAGAAAAGCTAAGCCAAACAAATCTGATGAGATTTATATTTGTTAAACATCATCCTCTTTCGGAATAACAGTTTCTTATAGACCACCACAAACAGATGCAAATATATATATACATGACCTGAATCAGTATTACTTTAATATAAATAAACAAAATATTGAAATGTTTGTTGGGGATATTAATATAAATACAGGGGACAAAAATGATAATATAGTAAATAATAAATAACTACCCCAATATATAAATCCGGCAATAAAGAATTACTCACAAATTATAGACCTATTACAGTTATAAATAAATTTTCAAAAATTTTTGAACAATGCATAAAAACTAGATTAGTAAATTTTTGGAATAGAAATAAGATTTTAAATAAAAACCAGTTCGGGTTTCAACAGAATATCAGTACCGAATATGCTACAGTTGAATTAATTAGTAATATAGTAACTAATATGAACAATAATACAAAATGTCTGTCAGTGTTCTTAGATCTGGCCAAGGCGTTTGACACTGTCAATCACGGTTTGTTATTGAAAAGACTCGAGGATATAGGTGTTCGTGGATTGCCATTGCAAATTTTTAAAAATTATCTGAAGGATAGAATACAAGTTGTTAAAATTAATAAAACATTAAGCAACCCCTTAACAGTAACTATGGGTGTCCCTCAAGGGACAGTACTAGGGCCAATTCTATTTTTAATCTATATTAATAATTTAGAAAAAATTGATATTTAATGGTAACATTTTTTCATATGCAGACGATACCGCAGTAGTATTTGTTGGAAATTCATGGGATGAAGCATATTCAAATGCAGCTAATGGCCTTCAAAAAATCCAATTTTGTTTAAATATTAGTCTTTTAAGCCTAAATGTGGCAAAAACTAAATTCATTATTTTTTCTTCTACAGCCGCCGACAGCCAAATAGAAATAATATTTATATTCATAAAACAACCTGTAATATGGTGAACTGCACTGCATGTCCACAGATAATTAGAACAGACAGTATAAAATATCTTGGCCTAATGGTTGACCAGCATTTGAAATGGAATAGTCAGGTGGATTATCTTACAAAAAAGCTTAGAATACTAGTGCATAAATTTTACCAAATACGTGATATTCTTAACAGACGATTTGTGCTTGCAGTGTATATTGCTTTGGCTGAATCAATTCTTAGGTATTGTATTATCGTTTGGGGAGGGTTATATGAAAATTCTCTACATAAACTTTCTGTTGCGCAAAATACAATAATTAAAATTATTTACAAAAAATCGTATCTACATAATACAGATAAATTATATGATGAGACTGGTTTATTTAATGTAAGACAAATGTATGTTTTTCAATGCATTCTGTGAATATTCAAAAATAACGATAAAATTGATATGTTCTACCATCAATATAATACGAGGGCCTTAAAAACCCAAGTCATTAATACTCCATTCTGTAGAAAGACACACTCAAAGATTCGTTCTGTATTACGGACCAAAACTGTTCAATTCACTTCCAACTGATTTAAAAAATATCAAAAGATGTACAACATTTAAGAAAAAACTAAAAAAACATATTCAATTACACGGTGTACCAAACATATTTTGACTGATTTTTACGAAGGATCGGTTACCAATTCCTCAGCATAGACAAATCAAAATTAGGTAGGTACGTTATAGTATTCTTGTTATTTTTGTACAATATCATTTCTTTTTGTTTTTTTTTTATGAATGACTACTGAAATAGGTACTTAAATATTTCTGTTTTTATATCTTCTGGTTCCTTTATTCTGTTCTGCTTTGCTTTCGGGTCAGTCGCAATCAAGCATCTATGCTTAGGTGACAGCCTGAGAGACAGAGAAGTAGGGCGGGTAGAGGAGGAATAAAGAGGGAAAAGAAAGAAAAAGAAAAAAAAGAAAAAGTTATTAAAATAAAATAAAGATAAGTTATTCTTTTAGCCTTCAGTGGGCATTCATAATTATAATTAAAATTATAATTATTTATTTATTATTAACTGAGAGACGTGTTGGTTGTAGCGGTTTTGTCCTATGGGTAAATGTACTTAATTATGTGCCTGTAAAAAAAATAATTATTTTATTTAGACATAAATCAAAATATGATTTGTAATATTACAAAATTTTGTATAAAACTAAAAAACTACTGATGAAATTTAGTTAATTTATAAAATATTTATTTTACTACGTACTGCGTACGTACTACTACTACGTTACTACGTTTTATACTGTTTTTTTGCGGCAAACTTTAGAAGTTTGTCTTATGCTGCATTTGAATATCTAATTTGTATGCTTCTGGTTTCCTGCTTCCTGTTATTTTACAGGTGGTGTAATCCGAAATGAAAACTGTGAATTATTATAAATGAGTTGTACCTTTTGAATGCATTACTTTTTATCAGCGTTTGGAGGTACTTATTAGAAGATTAATATTTCTTGTTAATTCAGAATGTATTCCTATTGCTGCCTTGGGTATTCCTAATTTCCTGCTACTGTGCTGCAACAACTACTGTGCGTTTCACGAAGTTGTATCCCGGATTGGAATGTTAGTATATATCTCCAACGTATGGAGCGTCGTCATGTTATTAGTTAAATTCAATGCATTGGCACATCTCGGTTACGGACCGCTACAAATTGAGGTGGTGTGATTTAAGCACGCGTGCCAGTCTCGCACAGGATTTGCCAGCGAATCCTGACAATCCGAACATTCCAATCCGGGATACAACTTCGTGAAACGCACAGTAGAATATCCTTCTTTTGATTCCGGTCGTTTCCAAAAACTCAACCGCATTTGCTCTGTGGGATCTAGCGCTTTCATCCATAAAGAAAGGAAAAATTGGTTCTAAAATGTTACCTATGTGAGTTCTGATCGAAAATTGGCACTCCATTAATATATCAACAGCAAAACCATAAATATGAACCCATTCTACTAGTTTGGTTATCTTTCCTGGCGCATCCGCCACACTCGACGGGTTATTGTTGGGGTACAAAAAACCGTGATTTGTTGCTAATCGAGCAGATCCCATTCTCGAAACCTCAATTTTGATGTTTTAGATCGAATCTGCGTCGATTTTCTGGACTTTCGCTTTAACGAAACTCGCATCGAGGACATCTAGTTTTTTTTTGTGATCTGTGGAAAACACAATTCTGAGCTTCAGGGAAGATCTGAGAACCCTGAGTATTGATACATAAATTATTGCTCCATTAAGAAAACCATTAATTATATGAGCAGCCAAGCAGCGCGATCTCAGCTGTATAAAAAATGTATTAAGCGCCCTGTAAAATTTGCAGATAAATTAGAAACGGTTGAATTAGTTTTGATCAAAATCAGTTGGGCCATTCCTCATAATTAAAAGCGAAACATCGCTGAAATTTAAATAATTCTCGTCCCTACACGCCATCTCTAGAACCGAACTAACTAGAAAGAGCTAAAAGACATTTGTCTATAGTCCCTTCTTCTATAGATAGATATTTTATTAGTTCCCTCGCAAAATAATAATTTTTTATATCCCTAATATAGGCTTTTGCGTATATAAAACGGCGATCAATACCTAACTGACATTTATGGGTTCAACCTAGTTTAGGAAATAAGAGAGCCGGGGGAGGCGATATTTCTCTTCTATTCCATCTAATTTGGAAAGCGCTCGGTTTTTGTGTTCGAAGCCACTCGTTCTCCGTCTCCGCTTATTAAATCGATCGATAATACGGAAATGGAATATTTTAATCCGGCACGTATTTATATTACCGCACGATTAGAACGTCGTTCCTGGAGCTGACAAGAAACAAGAGGTGATAAATTAAACTCATGCAAACTAGTGCCCTGGTGTTTATTTAGTACAGTGAAGATTAAACCTTTCGGGGACTGTTGTTTCAGTTCCAACTTGTTTCCCAGAACTGGGAAACAAAACAGCCCTATGCCTGTTTTGTTTCCTTTTGCTTCTTTCAAATTTTCTTTTATTTTAGTATTGAAAATACTTCTGGGCGCGTGTATATGGGAGCTGTCTCTTAAAATATTAACGCTTAGCGGCATGCAAAAGCGACCTCGACATGGTCACGTCCTCATATGGAGACGACCTAGCCTAGCTGTGTTGTTATAAAAAGCAGAGTATGTTTATTGTTTATGCTTGGGTTACATGGTTCCTTGACTTACAGAGATTGCTTGGTTGTATCACGGTAGTGGGCCCTTATAATTGGAGCATGTTGAATAAAAAACTTCCCAGTACATGTTACAGTGATTTATGAACTGATGTTGAATGTAAAATAAACGTTTGGTATTTACTGATCGTTGTGATAGGATGAACAGGTTTGTTATTTTATTAATTTAGACTAACATGTACAGAGTGAACCAAATCTGACTGTGTGTACAGGGATCTCGGAAACTAGAAGAGATACAGAAATGGTTAAATGGGCAAAGTAGTGCAGAATTTAATGCCCGTCAATAATCCGCTGAGAAAACAATTGAATTTCGCACCGTCTAGATTTTATTTAGAAAAAAGTGAAAATCGACAATTTTCCAAATATATACATGGGTTGGCAGAAACGCTCCTATTTAGTGGCCTGCAAGGAGTCCTGATTTGACGCCACTGAATTTCTTCCTATGGGGCACTATTAAAGACATTGTCTATATTAATCATCAATATCAGACCATTGAAGAGCTGCAAGAATGTGTGACGAATGCTTTTCCTACTCTAGATAGACGTCACATAAGGAAAGCAGTTAATTCCATTCGAACCCGATGTGTCAAATGCCGGAATAATAATGGTGGACCTTTCGAACACTAACATATTAATAACAGTATTAGTTTTGTTTAGGTATTTTAGTTTGTTATTAGATTTCCGTATACCTACCTATAGTTATTTTTCAAAGTTGTTCATATTTTTTCAGATTATAATAATATGCATTATTTATTCGCAATATGGTGTTTGTTTATTGCTGTCACACTTATCTTCAAGGCCTACTATTTTGTTCTTGAAAATAATATTTTGAAAATTATATCAAAGTAATGAGAAAAAATCGCTAAATTTAAAAATGCAAAAATCCAATATGGCGTCCATTAAAAAAATAAAGTTGCTAGCATTTTCACGAAAAGTATGTATCATAGCAAAAATCTAACTACGCCACTGGAATCCCCGTAAAACTGCCCAAAATGGCCTTTGAATATTTTCGATCCGAATGCAAACAAAAGAGCAAATTTGAAAATTATCGATTTTCACTTTTTTCTAAATAAAATCTAGACGGTGCGATTCAATTGTTTTCTTAGCGGATTATTGACGGGCATTTCTCCACTACTTTGCCCATTTAACCATTTATGTATCTCTTCTAGTTTCCGACATCCCTGTACACACAGTAATCTCTAAACTGGAAGATTTAGTTTTCTAGATACATCAAATGAAAGGTTTTGGTATCACACTCTGTATAAATTATAAATATAATGGACTATGAAATGTATAAAGTGCGTAACAAAAATAGTTGTGTCTGGTATTTTCAATACGCCTACGATATTTGCGTAAGATGCAAGATCTGTGAATTTTTTTTTTCAGTTATTGGCGAAATTTCGGTTTTTCAAATTTTCGATGCCTGGGCTTATCTAGGTTAATTTAGACATTAGAAAAAAATACTTGTATGTTCTTCAGGCATTTTTGGAAATAGAATGCAGTGGCGCATATTTTTAATAAGTTGTTAAAATTTCGAGTTAACGCATAAACTTGCATTTTCTTAAATGAAAATGATAAGCATGCGAAAACGAAATGGACAGTATTAAAAACGTCAAAATAAAGAATAAAAAATAGTTAAGACGAATAAATGAGGCACACATATCATTGAAAAGAGAAAAAATTGTCTAACAAAATCAGTAAAAAAAAATACAAGTCTATGTCATAACTTGAAATTTTATCAACTTATTAAAAATGTGTCTGTACGTCACTATATGTATTCTATTTAAAACAGTTATTAACTACGACAACTATAATTTTTTTTGTCTATAGACTAATTTTCGGGCTAATTAAATGATTGGACCGGAAAAAGATAAATGAAACCAAAAAATTGAAAAAACTTTTTGTAAGACTTGAGTATTAATAGTGGACTGCACCTGCTCTTGACTGCATAAACCTTTTAACAGTTGGGGTATACTTATTAAAAGATTATTGTTTGTTCTCAGGGCAAAATATGTTCCCATTGCTCTACTAAGGCATTTTTATGTTCCTGCGACCGTGGTGGAATTGAATCCTTTTGATTCCGGTGGTTTCTAAAAACTAAATGGCCACATTTTTTACTCTGGGCTCTGGCGCTATCGTTTGTAAATGTTAAATTTTTGGTTCTAAACTGTTTCCTAGGTGATCTCTAATCAAAAATTGCCATTCCAAGGCATTAATGTTTCAACAAGGCTACACATTTCGCATTCCACCACGGTCTCGGTTTCTTTACCGGCGCCTTCGCCACTATTAATTTGTAATTCACGAGGTACAATAGTCTCTAATCAACCAAAGGTCCCATTCTCGAGACCTCAATTTTGGTGTTCCTGTTCGAATGAGACGGTCTCTTCGGTGTTCTCTGGGCCACAAGATAATTTCATAAAAGGCATGCATATGTAGACACTGCTAAATTGTGCAGTCGAGAGAAAGTCTAATCTAAAATGAACAAGTGTTGAGTTTTGATGTATTGTTTTGACAGTTTTTTATTTTTTCATAAAATAAGTTGTTCTTTTTATTTCTCCTAATTTCGGATGGATCTATTATTATCGTGATAAAAATTATAAACACCAAGTGATTCTCAAATTATCCAAAAGGTGGTGGTTTCAATAATACTTTTATTTTGTAAAACAGCTTCATAATTGTAGAATTGTAAAAACTGAAATGATGTAAACTATAGAAAAATAAGATTGTCATGTAGCCATTATTTTCCACCAAAGACAAGAAACATCGATTGTTTAATATTTAAGTAAATAAGCGCTTAAAATCACCGAGAAGGACTCTGAAGGATTACTGAAATATAAGGACTACAGATAATGTCAAATATTGTCAATTGACAAGGGATGTAATACATAGTATGGGCGTTTAAAATTTAATTTGGTGCTTGCCAAAAGCTGGATGTATAAAATATTGTACATAGATATAATAAAATACAAAATATAAATGCCATACAATTACAAATAACAAGAACGAAAGCTCTGGCTATTGTTATTATCTTTAATTTTAAATTTATAGGTCCTATAGAAATAAATAATCCCTTTATATAAATGTTTGGTATAATCATAAGAATGTATTCACTGTAATTGGTTGAATATACCGGTTTTTCAAAGATAGTATGATTAATACAATTATTGTACATGTATTTAGTTAATTATTCAAGTAATAATATTATACCTATTTCTTCCGGTGTTCCGGGGAGTATTAATTAAGCGATTTCATATAAGATTCAACTGTTTTGTCATAATTCCATGGAACACTTTGCTCGTCAACTGCCTTTCAAATTCGGTATTTTATTCAACTTTAAGATCGTGCAGAAAGCACAGTTTAAAATGAAAATAATAGCAAAATAGTTACTTGATTTTCGTGGGTTTAAATAGTCGCCGAAAGACGACTTCCAAATCGCCGATTACCACGCTAGATGCGTTTATATAGTAGCTCGTATTCTTGGTAACCACATAGGATACTTTTGCAGTGTAAATTGAAAATTTGATTCTAGACAAACGTAAGTAATGCTTTTTATGTCACAAAACAACACATCGGATGACAAAATTTCTCTGGATCCGCTTGGAATCGAACCCGCTACCTTTGAACCACCTGAGCTATCGACTCAATAAATAGATGGAATACTTGATTTGAAGTACCAGGAATACTTTATTTCTTTATATTTATCTTTTTCATGTGTTAAGAAAACATCAAAGCCAGTGGGGGAGGCCGGTGTTAGTTGACTAATTTTTTTACTAACCCCGACCCCGGGATTAGTTGGCACAAGTACTGGGGTTAGTTGACCAACAGTTACTTTCAGTTACTCCAAGGATAGGAATATTAACAAGTCTGATTGATTAAATGTTTGTTTCTCATACATAAAAACAAAATTTGCCAAAAATAACCTTACAAATCATCATCTGAGTCGCAGTTGATGCATATATAAAATATGATAATATTAGACCTTTTGGTGCACTTATCATGAGCCTACCTGTTGCAACGTGTCCATTACACCCAATTATCACCAAAGGCGCTATTGCCATACCGTTCTTTGCATATCAGACACTCAGTTTCATCTTCAGGTTCAGAAGGTGAAGAAGTGTTTTTGTTGTTAAGTTGGGATCTAGGCAATTGGTTCCTCTCGCAAAAGAAATTTGTGGCCATCTCTAAATGTATATACTCTTCGTATGTTCTTTATCGCCTGTTTTTTGTTTATTTCCCCGTATATTTTTTTACTTTTCCTTTGTCTTGTTCCAATGCTTCTTCCACCGATGTATCTGTTAATATCGCAGTTTGTCTCCCTTTTCTACTCCGCAAACGCTTACCTAGTCAATAAACCAACCCCCACTCACTATTTTGAAATTGTGAGGCCTGCATGTCAACAATTATTGAAGCATAGATCAGTAGAAATAAAACCCCCGTTAAATCACAGTCAACAAACCATATTACATGGAATGCTCCCAAAAATATAAAAATAACCATATCTGTAATAATAAACAAAAACTATGAATAAAAACAATTACGTATCACATGATTTTAGATATCTCTTGCCCATAAAGACATTTCACGTACTGAGAGGTTTGATGTACGGGCGTATGAATACCGTGATGGATTGGCCATCTACCGGTTAATATGGGAATTATGAGTAATTAGTCAACTAACCCCTATAGTCAACTAGCCTCGGTGTTCCCTACCTGATGAAGAAAATATAATATATAACAGTACTACCTTTCCACCCATTACATACCATTCCCTAAACATTGTATAGTGTAATGAAATCACAAAGAAATTTGAAATAAAACCCAGACTTTCTAAATCCTAGGTCGATAAGACGTTTAAATGCTTAATACTTCTTAATTAATGTATAAGAATAAAATATTTTGATCGAAAACAATTATTTATAATTAACCAAAGATTAATTACGGAAAATGCTTACCATTTTTTTTTGTAGGAGCCATCTAACTAATCTAGTCTCCCCTGCAGCCAGCCTGGGTTTATTGTGCATCTTTTCCCAATTCTCTTTAGCGCAACCACCCCAATATCCTTACTATACAGGGCGCCCTATTTCTTGACCCGTTGCATGGGTAACTTTTTTATTAGTAGAGATACAAAAACGCTTAAATGAGCAAATTAGTGCAGTTTCGTATTAGTAATTCTACGGTAAGGCGAAAAATTATATACGGGGGAAGGTTGAAAAGTTATTGACAAAAAACGAAAAATCCAACTTTTCTATTATCCCTCGTAGCTCGTTCATTTGAAGAGTTAGAGAAAAATGCTTCACATGTTTTTTGCAGTATTTTTCATGTAAAATGACATGCACTTGCTACTTTTTATATATCTCTTAAAATGGTTGAGAATCACAGTAAAATATATTTTTTTTAAATGTAATGGATAGGTGGCTGTGACATTAACCGAAAGTCCCCTTTTTTCTCTTTCAGATGATATAACATAGTCCATATTTTATCCTTACAAAAGTAATAATAATCGTTGTTTTTAAAGAAAGTTTATTGTCACATCAAGAATGCTATGGAAATAAAACAAAAAATAAGATTCCTGATATTTTTAAAAACGTCTAGTTGGCATTTAATTATTGACAGATCATAAGTGACATTTTTAGTTTTTGTTAAGTAGTTTATTGTTTATTATTAATACTGCATACAAAATAATAGTGTTGCAAATATGTACACCAACGAAGAGAAAAATGATATGCTATTTTGTTATTATAACCAAAATCGAGATGCACAAGCTGCAGCGAATCTTTATTTTGAAACTTACATGGAACGAAGACAACCCCATTATAGAATATTTAGACAGCTGGAAAATAATATACGATTATACGGTTCTTTTTCAAAGCCTAAGGATGAAAGAAACTTCAATGAAGACACTGAAATAAATGTTTTGGCTTATGTAAATTTTAAACCTGATTCTTCAACTGCAGAAATTGCACATCACTGCAACACTTCCAAGGAAACTGTAAGAGCTATTTTAAAAGGTAGCAATTTAAAGCCTTATCATTATTCCATATGCAATACTTTATATCCAGCTGATAATCAAAGAAGGATGACATTTTGTCGATGGTACATTTCAAAATGCGAAGAGGATCTAGACTTCTGGAAAAAGATTTTATTCAGTGATGAAAGTAGATTTACCAACAATGGTATTTTTAACCGCCATAATAACATAATGTGGTGCCGAGAAAATCCACATCTTGTTTCTGAAAGAAGAAATCAACGTCAATTTGGGATAAATGTGTGGTGTGGAATTTTTTGTGGCAAAATTATTGGCCCATATTTTTACGAAGATAATTTGAATGCGAATAATTACCTTCATTTTCTTAATAGAGGAATACTCTAACAGAGGAATATTTAAATGAATTACCACTTCATATTTTTAGAAATCTTAAATACTTCCAACACGATGGAGCACCTGCGCATAATTCCCGCGAGGTAAAACAATATTGACATGAACAGTTTGATAATGTTATAGGAAATAGAATGGATATCGACTGGCCAGCACGAACACCTGATTTGACCCCCTTAGATTTCTTTCTTTGGGGGTTATTGACAGATAAAGTTTATGTGACAGCTCCTCTAGATATAGAGGATCTAAAAGTCAGGATTCAAGATGCAATTAGAAGCATACATGGGTTACCATGCTTACTATGTATCCAACAGGATGGTGGTCATTTCGAACATTTACTTCAATATAATTAATTAATTAATAATTTCTGTTCTCAAAACATTCTTTTGTTCCATAATCCATAGCATTCTTGATGTGACAATAAACTTTCTTTAAAAACAACGATTATTATTACTTTTGTAAGGATAAAATATGGACTATGTTATATCATCTGAAAGAGAAAAAAGGGGACTTTCGGTTAATGTCACAGCCACCTATCCATTACATTTAAAAAAAATATATTTTACTGTGATTCTCAACCATTTTAAGAGATATATAAAAAGTAGCAAGTGCATGTCATTTTACATGAAAAATACTGCAAAAAACATGTGAAGCATTTTTCTCTAACTCTTCAAATGAACAAGCTACGAGGGATAATAGATAAGTTGGATTTTTCGTTATTTGTCAATAACTTTTCAACCTTCCCCCGTATATAATTTTTCGCCTTACCGTAGAATGACTAATACGAAACTGCACTAATTTGCTCATTTAAGCGTTTTTGTATCTCTACTAATAAAAAAGTTACCCATGCAACGGGTCAAGAAATAGGGCGCCCTGTATACAAACCCTGATCCGCCACCTTGCTTTAGACACTTTTCATAGCTCTTTTTAACCACTAGCACCATTAAGAGGAAACCAGGCTTCGTTGAGAAAAAGCAGAGAAAATCCTTTTATAATGTCAAGAAATAAGCGATTTTCCAACAAAGGAAATTCAAGTTTTATCCCACAATTAATCAAAATCTATCAGAATACATCTATCAAAAATAAATTAATATACGTGTAATAGATACAAAACAATTAATCAAATTTACTAAAAACGCACGTCCGTTGAGGAGTTTTATATTATATGAGTACAAGCAACGGGATTACCTCTTGCCTAATCTAGGTAATAAATAATGGCCACTATGTTTTTGTCGTGGGAAAATGTAGGAAAAGTCAATTTACTTATGAAACAAACAGAAGTGCAAAAACAGTGGAACACAAGAATTAGCTCGGAAATCTCGATTTAGAATTTTAGGCGATGTTACAACTGAAAGATCGCATTCAGTTTATTAAAGTCTTTTCAACAATTACATTGGCTAGTTAACTATTCGTAAAGTGCATGGATCTGAAACATTTCTGTATGCCCACTTGCACACCTGTATTATAAAAGACGATTGAATACCACGGGCCTCATGGTACTGAAAATTATATGTTAGGTTTGAAAATATCTCGGATTAACCATATAATAATAATAATAATAATAATAATAATAATAATAATAATAATAATATGTCTTTATTATCATCAATCAACACTTGACAAAAGAAACAATAATGGGGGTGGCGGTATCCATCAGAGATGCTCATATACAACCACCCAGCTAATCAACTATTGAGAAATATATTGTGAATATAATAAAACTATAAAGAACATACAAAATAATACAATATACTAGGCTAGGATATATAGTATATTAAATTTGATCTCGCTTACTTACAATACATCTCTTTATCTCTCTCCGAAATGTGGCTAAGTTAGAAGCTGTTTTGACTTTACACGGCAAGGCATTATAAATTTTTACCGCATTGTAGGTAAATGATCTTTCAAATAAGGCTGATGTGTGTTGAGGGAGGGATAGCAGTTGGCAAAACCGAGTTTCTCTGTCATGAATATTTCCAATCAGTTTTTCAGAAAGATACTGAGGAATTCCATACTTAGTTACATTGTAAACTATGCAAGACATATGTGTTTGAAATCTTTCTTCGAGGTTCAACCATTTGGAATCCCTGAAACTGGGGGATATGTGATCAAATTTTCGCACATTGTAAGAGAACCTAAGACAAGCATTCTGCAATTTTTGAAGACTATTTTTGTGTCTCTTCAACAGAGCTGGCCAATAAACAACATCACAGTATGTTAAGTGTGACAAAATCAAGGAGTCTGTTAATCTTAATTTAATACTAGTATCGAAAATATCTTTATGCATATATAAAATTTTTAATTTTCCGTAAGCTTTAGAAATCAGCTTTGAAACATGAGTAGAGAATCTTAAGTCATTGTCTAAATACAGCCCAAGATTCTTAGCATTGTTGACTGGCTTCAGAACTATGTCTTTTAATATAAGTGAAAATTGAACATTAGCTGCAATATCTTCTCTATGTCCGCCAAAAAGAAGCACCTGCGTCTTATTCTCATTAAGCACTAGACCGTGTGCATCAGAAACCCTGCCTATTATATCTAAATCCGAATTAATCATTTCACGGGCAGCAATTAGGTCTTTGTGAGAAAAAGAATAATAAATTTGTAAATCATCAGCATATTGATGTGAACGACAAAATTTTAAATATCTACAAAAATCCGAAGTATATAGCGAGAAAATTAATGGCCCCAATATACTGCCCTGGGGAACGCCCCTACTCAGACAAATAGGTTGTGAGAGCACGTTATTCACTGTAACTCTTTGATACCTATCCGAAAAATAATTTTGAAAAAAATTAATAGAATTTCCACCAAACCCAAAGAATTTCAGTTTCATTTCTAGGGTGACGTGATTAATAGAGTCAAATGCCTTACTATAATCCAATAATATTAAACATGTGTCATTCCCATTATCGCACGCTCTTAAAAGATCATCCGTAACATTAAGTAATGCCGATGTAGTACTATGGTTAATGCGAAAACCTGACTGAGTAGGTGGTAATATACTGTACTCACGTAAATACTCATTAATCTGATTAGCTACAACTTTTTCTAAGATTTTTGACATAGTTGATAAGAGACTTATAGGACGAAAATGAGATAAAATAGTAGGATTGCTGTTTTTCGGTACAGGAACAACATTAGCCTTTTTCCATGACGTAGGAAATTTCCCAGTTAACAGACACTTATTTATTAAAAAAGTTATATACCTACTTAAATGAGGGATTACATACAATATCATTTTTAAATTTATATGATCTGGACTGGCAGCATTAGATTTCATACCATGAATGATTTTTTCAACTGTATCTACAGACACTTCTGTAAAACAAAACTTATCTGTAAATTTATTATCATGGAATGACTTATTTAAATAATTTTGGCTAATAAAATTCTGATCACAAACAACGGGTGGTAAACTATTTACAAAAAAATTATTGAAATCCTCAGAACTGCCACAATTAATCGCACTATCATCATTTTGACCTTGGCAGACATTCAAGTATTTTAAAGTTCTCCAAAAGTTTTTAGGATCGGTCTTAAATACGTCCTGCAAATATGCTATAATTGTCAATCTGAGGAAAAAAGCTTAGACAATTAGCTGAGAATATTTGGTTGATATTTATTTTATAAAAATTCATTTTGTTCAAAACATTTTCTCTTTGTTGGATTTTTGGAAAAATATTTGTTTTATTTGTGGAGATAGGTATAATTTTATTTATTTTATTGTTTATCCTAACTTATACCGCAGTGACTATAGAAAGTATAGTCACTGCTTATACCTATATTTATTTGTTCAAATTTTGTATCTTAACTTCACAAATAATTAATATTTTTATTCAAGAAAACTAAATATATTTTCATTATCAATACAATACAAATTCAAAATGCTACCCCTCTGAAATTGTCGTGGCAACACCCATGAAGCCATCCAGCGTGAAACTGCCAACCCACGGTATGTATAGTTGATCTGGTAGGATTCGCTTGATGCTAGCTATCTCTCTCGCACTCTGGAGAGAAGTCGGGGACGGATTTAAAATATTTCTATTATCTCAAATAAGAATTAACAGTATCGTATTAAATATTTTTTTAAACAAAATTACTTTTTACTTGGATACATTTTAGATCATATTTGAGGACATAAAATGTTCGTGCCACACATAAATACCTGATAAAATAAAACAAAAAGGTATTGTTTAGGTATTTATTGAATTGAAATAATTAGGTACCTACCTACCTGAAATCAGTTTAGTAGTATTATTAATAGGCTTAATTACAAACAAGGAAGTCTAGGAAAGGTTTTAAAAATAAAATGGTCAAAAATAAAATATGTAAAATTTTTATTATAGTAATAATAGTAATAATTATTTTCTTTACAAATTTCGAGAAACTAGACAGGGTGCTTCAAATTCGATGCAATACATGTGGATCTCGGAAACGGTAAGAGATGCGAAGTCGGTTAAATGGAGGTAAAGTTGCGTATTCAGGAGGGCAACATAATGGTGAAAAGAAATCAAGGCTAACTTGATTGGTTTTCGAAATATTTTGAAAAAACCGAAAATTTCGATTTTCGTTTTTATTTTTTTGCGGGCCTATTTGATAAGGTATTCAAAAATAAAGAGCACTTTTCCATGGGAACTTTTTTCCCTTTATCGAATGGTGTTAGCGAATTTTCCGCAAAACGTTTCGTTTCCCGGAAACCCACATCAACTTAATTTTTTTAAATACTGACCTGGATTTTTTTCAATTTTTTGGAAGCATTTTTGTAACTTGATAGAATACCACCATAAAAGGAACCAGATTTAAACGTTATCAAATAGGCCCGCAAAAAAATAAAAACGAAAATCGAAATTTTCGGTTTTTTCAAAATATTTCGAAAACCAATCAAGTTAGCCTTGATTTCTTTTCACTATTATGTTGCCCCCCTGAATACACAACTTTGCCTCCATTTAACCGACTTCGTATCTCTTACCGTTTCCGAGATCCCCATATATTGCATCGAATTTGAAGCACCATGTATATATAATAAATATAAAGACACATTTAAAAAATAGACTATTCATTTCTCCATATAATTAATTTGTTTTTGTTTTCAGGGTAAAATATATTCTTACCCTCAAATACAATCTTACAACATATAATTTTGGAAAATAATCGCATGGATGATTAAAATGTATTACATTACCTAATTCCACAAGTGCGTTGCATATATTATATTTTGTGATACATTTTTCAAAATTTTCTAGGGAAGCTGAAAAATCTCTTACTGCAATTATAACGTTTATTGTAGCAGCTTCTAAGAGCACAAACATATCCTGATTTTCTATCACTCATAATGATTCCAAAACACAAAACTATAGCACACAACACAGGGTTCAAAACAAATTCTCAAAAATAATCGCAACTACGCCTAAGGCTTAGATCGATAATTGTGAGTCGACACGGGCGCCACTGCTGTGTTCTCTCCTGAAAGGCGGAGCTTGGGAACATGCGCGAGGATCGGCGCAAACCGTTCCCGCCAACGAAGTGCCCTAGCTGTTTGGTATGGTAAGCTGTGGCTATAGTGTGAATGTAATGCTGCTATTGCTCTATTTTTATAGTTTAAACGTGCTTTCTCGGTTTCCAGTCCCTGTACCGCATTTATAATGTTTGTTTATTTTAAAAGGAGGCGACAACTGGTTAATAAACTTGTGTACTTAATTTAATTGTATTTTGACATCAACATGTTGCTTATTCTAAGAAAAGGTACACCAAGAATTAAATTATTTTTTTACTTGTTTATATTAACACAACACATCTCGAAATAATCTACAATTCATTTTTTTTAATGAATTCACACACCACAGTAACGATTTATAAACACTGTCCTAATTAATTATCGTCGCATGTGTTCCTAATAATCGAATAGATTGGTGCTATAGAGGATAATTTCATTAATGCACGAAAAAATGTAACTACTACCTACTCCCAGAGACAGTTTTCCAGCTGAGAGTAGAACCTTTACGAAATTCGCTTTAAAGACTGTAATCAAAAGTATGTTGGACAAACTAGAAGGTCGATTCAAACCAGATTCAAGGAACATATGGCTCACCTCAAATATGATAGAATCGATAAGTCTAGTGTCGCCCAGCATGCGTTTGAGAACAACCATAAAATAGATAAAAGCAATTTAAGATGCTATTATGAGTTTTTTACTTCCACAAATTGTTTTTCAAACATTCAGCTCGATGGAAATAGCCAGTGGTGTGCATTCTGCACTCTTTTTTCTAAAACCCCTTGTCTTAAAAATATATGTTTCGCAACTCCCTAACGTTTAATCGTCTGTAGCTCCGAACTTATGAACTCTAGCCCCTAAGTAGTGTAGGTCTTTGAAATCATCTCAATGATTTAAAAAATTACAGGGTATTCCGTTTAAAAAAAACACCAGATGATGTCTTAGCCGAAGCAACAATGACGTCATAGCTAAAAGCATAAGGTAAAAAGATGTGGAATTAAAATAAAAAATCGACCTGTAAAATTGTAAGGCATATAAGGTTACTATTCGAATTTTATATAAGGCTAACCGATTTTTTTGACACCAAATGCTTACATGTATGTAAATTAACAACCTTGCATGATCTTGACTTTGATCGGGAAATTACCAATCCCTAAGCTCTTATCGGCAGAGCAAACAATCAAAATTAAAATTTACACTGTAACGTATTCAAACCAAGGGAAATCAAAAACGACTTGCGCCTAGAGCGTTCGGAAGCCAATCTAATGTAAAAATCTAAACGAAAATAAATGAAAAAGAATATTTTTGAAATAATAAAATTTATTCTTCTTTGAGGTCCCATTGGAAAATGTATAGTTCTGCTGAGTCTTAATTTATTCTTTCGCCAAATAATTGCACACTTGCTATTGCAATGTTATTATTATTATTATTATTATTATTAATGCTTTAAACTACGAAATTTTAAGATACAATATGTTTTTTAGGTACCTATATTAAATTCAGGTAAACCATGGATTAATTATACTAAAACAATACGATATATCTGTGAGTTAATTATATTTCTTTATGTATGCCAATAGTGTAAATAAAAAAATAATTGCTTATAAAATAAAATAAATACTTTTACAAGTTCCTTTTGTTTTATAGAATCTCATGAATGATTTCTTTCAATTTGAACATATCGTATATTATGGTATTCAGATTTGTATAATATATCCCAATCCGTACAAATATAGGTACAGGATATTCTATTCTAGAAGGTAAAGAAGTAAACCATTAGTATAATCTACCCCTTGCACCCTTCTACGGAACTTGACGTTTATAACCCTCATCTGTATGTTTAACTAATATAAAATCGCTAACGCACCATATAATCTCCTTTCTATAACCTAGATATATCGAGTTAACATGGAGACAAGATAAAATGAGCACCTACATTGTATCTTTCAAGTGAATGTAAACATACAAGTGTGCGACATGAACATCCTTGTCAAGATATTTTTCATTCATTAACATTCAGCAGCATTTTGGGTGTCTCAATAACATGAAGTTTTTCCCGCTTTCTACTTATAATTAATATTTCAAGAGTCTAGGATACTGCAATAAAATAGTTCATTCGCGTAAAATTACAACCTGCGCTTTGCTCATCTCCATCTGATAACGTCTAATAACATCTGATTCTCCACATGACATTAGTTATATCAAAGTTTACAGAATATAACTATATCAGTTACTGCACTCTCCGTCGGAACTTTTATCTTTCCGAGATCACAAGCGTCCCGCCGCTATCTACGTTAGACAACAAAACCTCGTTACGAGGGACGTTGCAAACGTTAGTTTGATGTCGCACCGAGAATATTTGAATTACCTGGGGTTTTCCAAAAGATTATATAAATTAAAATTATTCAATGGGTAGGTAGTTGACCATGTTCAAAAATACATCATGCTAATTACTTATATTTAAATTGTACCTAGGTAAAAGATTAAACACTTTTGGAAACTGGTATCTATATATAGGTCTATAAGTAAATCAAAAATAAAATTGACAATAAAATGTTTATTTAAATATTTCATAAAAACACAAAAAGATATATTATTTTAACTAAGATATCAAATAATTTCATTCAAAATCTACATATACTATTATTTACAAAAGTCACAAATGCCGTAATATTGAAAGTTGTGTATTAACTTTGCTAGATGCTGTCGCAGTTGTTATATTTTGATTAGCGAATTTTAATGTAAAGTAAATATCTACATATAAAAATTAATAAAATTAAAACAGCTAAAAAGAAAGTTTTTACATGTATGACTAAAAGTTATATTTACGAAATTATTTTTTATTGTGTTTCCAATGTTTTCTTGGCAAACTAATTTCTCAGATTTACTAATAAAAATATCTTCTAATCTAATCTCGTAGTATCTAAATACTACGACAAATTCCACGATATTTCTAAAGGTTACAACTAAGCCCCCTGATGTGGTGCTACTATAGGATTTAAGAACACAGAATGTGGTTTGTATATTTGCTAATATTGCTACAAATTTCACAGAAATGTTTGTAAAAGATATTTTCTTAAAACATATTCGGTTACATATAGGTATTGCGAGAGACAACTACCCGCACAGTACAATAGGAATTTTTGCAAAAAATTAAATAAAAATAAAACATTAATAAATAATCACTTGTTTTTCTCACTCTATATCAATAACACACAACACGTTGTCACTTATTTAATTCTGTAAACTTTAGTTATCCACTTATAATAGCTCAAAATTATAGTGTGTGTCCGATCTACGCCAGTATGAGCTGTGTCCATTCAGAAACGTGTAGAGCATTGAAGAGACCTAATAAGGTCGAAACAGCTGATGTACGTCGTATATACGTTACGTGAGGGCGGATGCCCTCAGAAAAATTTATCCTTTTATCTAAAAAATAACAATATACAATGAACAATATCTTATCTATGTATCCATCTATCTTTTTTTTTTTTTTTTTTTTAATAAGGAGGAGGGGAAATCTTGCATAAGACCCTTGAAAGGAGTGTCAGATTCTTACTGACTAAAACCCCTCCTCCTTAGTTGCACCTCAGATCCCACTGGTACCGCTTCCGCATTGCTTCGGTGGGATAGTTTTATCTTTATAGTTCCCTTTCATCTTTCTCTTTACTCTCGATGATACTTCTCACCGCTGTGTATGCCCTTTTCCATGTATGCTCCTCTCCCAGCGTAAGATCTGCCATCATGTTTTCCGCCGTGAATACCTTCTGTGCCTCTTCCACATATGCAGTTCTTTTGTCATTCCAATGCGGGCAGGAGAACAGTGTATGTTCGACCCCGTCTTCATTCCCGCAATATGGGCAGGCTGCTGTGGGTGACCTCTGTCTCTCATACAAGTATTTCTTAAAACATCCGTGTCCAGATAGGGCCTGTGTCAGGTAATAGTCGGTCTCCCCGTGCTTACGATCAGTCCATACTTGTATGTTGGGGATCAGTTGATGGGTCCATCTCCCTTTTGTGCTCTCCCTCCACTTCTCTTGCCAACGGTTCGTGAGGTTCTGTTTTGCATCAGCAGCCGATACTCCCATGTACTTCTCCCTCCTTTCAAGGATCATGAGATCTATGGGAGGTACTCCCGCTATTACACCAACCCCCTCCGTAGAAACAGTCCTATATGCTGACGTAATTCTTATATTTACTTTTCTCTGCAGACTGCCCAATTTTTTTATTAACTTTATATTTTTCCCTACAGTATGCCATACAGGAGCAGCGTATAGCATTTGTGAGTGTATTACGCTCGAGAGTAGACGTCGTTTGGATGCCCGGAGTCCCCCGACATTCGGCATGAGGCTTGCTAATGCTGTGGTGGTTCTATCTGCTTTTTCTATGGTTCGTTTGACATGTTCGGCAAAAGTTAATTTGGTGTCTAACCAGACTCCCAGATATTTTACAGCCTTTGATGGTCTAATAGTAGCATTTTCAACCCGGAGTTTAATCTCCCCTATTTTCCTCTTGCTGGTTAAGAGAGCAGCTTCAGTTTTTTCGGGAGCCAATTGGAGTCCTTTCTCATTCATCCATGTGGAGATGCGTTGGAGAGCATCATTTGCTCTGTTCATTAATAGTTCCTCCCCTTTTGCAGCCACAACGAGTGCTACATCATCAGCAAAACCGATAAGAGTAACTCCCGGCGGCTGTTGGGTTCTCAGCAATCCATCATACATCACGTTCCATAATGTGGGGCCTAATACGGATCCCT
This sequence comes from Pogonocherus hispidulus, assembly GCA_963924545.1. Lineage (NCBI taxonomy): Eukaryota > Metazoa > Arthropoda > Insecta > Coleoptera > Cerambycidae > Pogonocherus > Pogonocherus hispidulus. The sequence continues at coordinate 15,532,210 of OZ004700.1, forward strand.
GGGGTACTCCACTACTTATGGGTCTTGTCTTCGTCATTCCCTCTGCCTCCATAATAATTTCCCTGTAGGCTAGATAGTCAGCTATGATGTTTATTAGACTTTCCTCAATACCTCTCTCCCTCAGTTCTTCTAGAATTATTTGCCATGATGCGCTGTTGAAGGCGTTTCTGACATCCAACGTGATGATTACGCATAATCGTCGATACTTCCAAGAATAGTATCCATCTATCTATCTATCTATCTATCTATCTATCTCTATCTATCTATCTATCTATCTATCTGTCTATATATCTATATATCTATCTATCTATCTAGATCCTTACAAATCCTTTTTTATTTTAGTGTTTAAGCATAAACACTTGCCCGATACATATTCAAATTTTGGATTGCCCTTATGACTCATTTATATTATACGGAAGAATTAATAACTCTGTACATATATTTGCCCACTTAGTTCCTCAAGGAATACTTCCAATCTTAATACCATTTATAGTTTGTATTGAAACTATTAGGAATATTATTCAGCCAGGAACCTTAACCATCCGTTTATCAGCCAATATAATTGCAATCGATCTATTAATGACCCTTCTAGGAAATACGGAATCCTCATTATCTATTTTAATAATTAATATTTTAATTATTACCCAAATCCTATAACTAACCCTAGAATCACCGGTTTCTATTATTCAATCCTTCGGTTTGCCATTTTAATAACTTTATACTCTAGAGAAGTAAACTAATGTCATTAAAAAATCACCCTTTTCACTTAATAGACGTAAGCCTTTGACCTATTCTAGGTCTACGAATATAATCCTAAATATTCGTCAATATTTTAATTGGCAATCATCTCTGGCTGAAGAAAATTAAAATAATATTGTAAATAAATAAGACCAGCAATTTATACTTCAAATTTCTTGTTAGTTTAGTTAGTTAAAAAATCTGATATCTATTAAATCATGATTTATTATATGGGACAAAATCTCATGGCCCTTTTTTGACGCGGAGGGAGTAACAGCGTATGAATCCAGAGCATGCATATCATAAAGTTACAATCTGTGTCAAGGAGAAAACAAAATTTTAAATCGTAGGGAAAGCTGTCGACTTGGAAACAGTAAATACTTAGGTCTGCAAAGGAGCGTTTCCCAGATACAGGATGCATGTTTAAGTTTAAATAAAAAATCTAGCTACGGGATACAATACGGTGCAAAACCCAAGACAATTTATTGATATTTTAACCTAAACTAAAACAACAATATAAAAAAATAAACTTCCCGTTCTACCTGTAACTTTTGGTGTATCAATGAATGCTTCTTTCATTTTTAAAATCACATTTTGTATAATAACAATCAATGCATGTTAGTACTTCTCCTAACCTTCAAGGCTTAATGTTCTTTTCGTTCAAATTGTTATAATATCCAATTTTATCCACTTACTTGTATAACTGGATCATTGGTTTCATGGTTTCATCTCATTTTCATGCAATCTTTTATATTAATGCATGTCTGGTTGCCCATCTAATACCTGGGTCATCTTCCATGGCCCAAACATCACAGGGTAAGCCATCTGTACGCTCATTTTTCTGTACGTTTAGGTCCCCATTGTTTAACCCAATTAATGGAATGGTACGTGTCTCAGGAGATATCTAACCTGTAACTGTGTTTAACTGATTCCTGTTTAGAGGGTGTAGTTTTTCAGTCTTCCTTCGAGATGGCTCTAATTGACATCTTTCTATGTTGATCCCTGGTTATTTTGCCCCCAGTGTTATTTCTGCTGATTTTTGGTATAACGTGATAATTTTAGGACATACACATTAATTAGATTAAGTAAGATTCGAATGTAAGTGGGTTAAGAACTAGACCCCCAACTATGACCATATGATCTATTATTGTTAACAAATATCTACAATTGTAAACACAAAATATACAATACATACCATTATCATAACTTGTTAGGCATCTAAATTCACTTCCCCTGTTGACTTGTTCAAACTTTGAAGTACATTCGTTTTTAATGTTCCGTACCTATTTAGTATTTACGTATACAGTAGTAATTATTTAAAGAAGTTTGTCTGTATGTGTTTGTAGTATGTTGAATAAAATATGAAGAGCTATATTTATCAGTGTGCCCTACAGTCGATAAATAATGTTTTTGTTTGAGTTTAGTCTCCAATCTAATATTTATTTTGTTTCTGAAAGCTACAAATGTTAACTCAGAACTCTCGTATAAGTTCTCACAAAAAGGCCAATTATACCCAGAAATAGATAGATTTATACTTGCAATACATGTCCAAGTTATCGTGACAAATAACTATAAAAAATAGAATCGAGAAAATATATTTTAAAGGATATTTCAATTAAGAGCGACATGTGTTGAAAATGTCACCAATTTCCTGAAACAATAGAACATATAACATCCGGCTGTAAACTACTAACAGGTGTGCAATATACCGGGATATCAAAAATTATCTTGGTCGTGGTGGTTGTGGAATGAAAACGTGTGTCTTACTTTAAATTTGAAATAATTATGTCACTGTCACACTGACATCATCAATAACCTACAAATTTCATACCTATTTATTTCAGTTGTAAAATAATAATGAACTACAAATTATGAAATAACGGTTTTAGTAAAAAGAAAAACTAAATTACAGTAATTGTTGGAAATGTCCCCCGTTTTGTTCGATGCACAAGTTGACGCGCCTCCTCATGCTGTGAAAAGCGTTTTGCAGCATTTCTGGCGTTATGGTTGCACATTGCTAAACAATTCTTTGTTGCAGTTCTTGCAAATTATTTACCGGAGTTGCGAAAATCTTGTTTTTTAAGTAAGGAAATATAAAATAGTCCATAATTGTCAAACAAGGTGATCTCGGAGGAAACTCAACTTCTGTATGCAAACTTATCAGCCGGTCATCAAAAAACTCGAGAAGGAAAGCAATATTTTCTCGTGTAGTATGTGCTGTTGCACCGTCATGCTGGAAATAACCGTACCGAAGTTCATCTTCGTTTAACTGTTGCACAAATTCAGCGAAAAAGTTGTGTCTGTACCTTTCTGCGTTGACGGTGAAATCGAAAAAAATTGGCCCAATTATTCTTCTGCGAGAAACTGCCATCCAAGGCTCCTCTTCCATACGTTGACGGACGTCATTGACAACTTCTTCTGTACGAACTCTTGGTCTACCAGCACTTTTTTTATGAGTCACACAACCAGTTTCGCGAAACACTTCAACACAATTTGTAAGGCACGCATAAAAATTGTCAGGTAATATTGCCACGTTTGGGAAGTGCTCTCGAAAATTGTCCAAACACCAAACGTTGACTGTATTGCCAATTTTCATTAACTAGCGCACCCGTTCGAAAATAGGCTTCAATCATGAAAATTTTGTGCTGTGTGGTAAGAGGCATGATTCAAAAACTGGATTAGAAAATTTCAGCACAATGACTTGACAGATTCTGACACAACAAAACATATTCAAAAATTTAAAGTAAGACACACGTTTTATATTCCACAACCACCCTTGACCAAGATAATTTTTGATATCCCGGTACCAATAGACATAGTACAGTAGTAAAGGTTATTCACCAGGCAATAGCTCTGCGATATAATCTGCAATCGGAGCCTCAAGCGTACTACCAATATTCACTACAAACTATAATAGAAAAAAATATTACAAATTATACTGGGACCTTCCCATACAAACTGATAAAACGGCAGTTAATTGGGCAGTTCAGATATAACATTTCAAGATTAAATTATAAAGATACTGTTTTGATTTTGATTATTAAATTAATAATCAATTGTTGCACTGCTGTACCACATCTAAATTGAATTCTCGAAGGACCAGAAACAAACTCACTTGTTCGTTCCAAAACATATATTTACAAAGGAAAAACTTACAATCAAAAATATATACACATATTATAAGTAATGGTGAACAACTGTATCCCCCGAAATCTATATTAGTTCTACTTTTCATCTTGTCGTTGCAACCGGAGATCCCCCTTGCTGCCCCCTCTTAATCATCGCAAAGAGGGACCCTATTGGTCAGCATTGGGAAATTCCGTATATAAAATTCATAATAATAATTATACCCGGAAGGATAGTTACTAGCTGATATAACATTCAAATAATAATACCCTAAATACTACCCTATTCTAATTCGAGCAATTAACTACACTGTATCTTGTAAATACTTCTTAGAATTATCCTACTTAAATATAAATGACGAAATATAAACTAAGGCTAAAAGGTAAATCATATTATATACATTCAGAGATATTATTTCCTATAATTCAGAGAAATTCCCTAATGACAGGTAAGCAATTCTAAACAAACATGCCGCCCACCTTGAAAGATAGTACTTTCAACTAGGGTTATAACGGAAATTAAAGTTTCCCTTGCTAATTTTAACCTTAATCCAAATGAATGTCTCCGTATTCTTAAGCCAACACTGATTACTACTGCGATCCACAGTCAGACACAGGCAAAACACAAACTTTAGACACTGATCGCTTGATAATGGTATCACCTTTAGTTCTTATGGATACAACTCTGATAACACCGTCTGCTCCGGGATGAAGTTCAACCACGCGACCAAGCCGCCATTTGAATGGGGGTAGATTGTCTTCTTGAATGATTACCAGCACGCCGACACTTAACAAATTGCTATGATTTTTCTTCCATTTGGTTCTAACTTGCAATTCGCTTACATATTCCTTTCGCCAGCGCTGCCAGAAGTGTTGCGTAATTTTTTGGATGTGCTGGAACTTGGTTAGCCTATTTTCCGGTATTTCTGCCAGATTACTTTCAGGTGCAGAAGTAAGTTTCCTTCCAATTAAAAAGTGTGCAGGGGTAAGAGGTTCTGGGTCATTAATATCTGAGGATAGGGGACTAATAGGACGGGAGTTCAAAACCGCTTCGATTTGTGTCAACAATGTATAATACTCCTCAAACGTTAGGTTTACATTAGAAGCTATGCGCCTTAAGTGAATTTTAACTGATCTTACGCCAGCTTCCCAAAGGCCTCCGAAATGAGGAGAACGGGGCGGTATAAAATGCCATGTTATATTAATATTACTTAGGGAGTTAACTATTTGCCTCTGATTCTCATCATTATTTAGGAATTCAGTTAGTTCAGTTAATTCCGAGGCTGCACCTACAAAATTTGTGCCATTATCAGAATATATATTTGCTGGTTGTCCTCGCCTAGCAATAAATCTTCGTAATGAAGCTAAAAAAGTTTCTGTACTAAGGTCGGTGACCAAATCAAGGTGAAGAGCTTTCGTGGAGAAACAAACAAATATACAAATATATGCCTTTATGAGTTTAAATCCACGACCCCTTTTATTTTTAATCAATATAGGTCCAGCATAGTCTACGCCACAATTATAAAAGGGCGGAGCACATTCTGTGCGAGATCTTGGTAAACTTCCCATAATAGGGATATTAAATTTAGGTTTAGCTCGAAAACATTTAATACATTGGTGAATTACCTTCTTTACTATTTTTTTTCCTGAGATAGGCCAATATTTCTCTCGCAAGGATGCTAGAAGCTGATTTGCACCGCAATGGAGCAACCGAGCATGCTCGTTCCTTATGATTAGATAAGTGAGATGATGAGCCGGAGGCAATATTATCGGATGTTTTTTGCAATATTTATAATTTGAATGCGTAATGCGGCCTCCCACTCTTAACATTTGCTCGTCATCAACAAAGGGATTGAGTGATAATAAACGACTTCTAGCATCAATTTGCCTATTTTCTAACAATTTTTTTATTTCCTGAGAAAACGCCTCACGTTGACTTATTTTAATCAATTTATTCAGAGACCCTTCCATCTCAGTAACCGTGAGAGGACCCTTAAATATTTTATCAGACTTTCTCGTATTGTTTACGAACCTCAAACAATATGCCATAATACGTTTAAGTTTGTTTACACATGAATATTTGGAAAATAAATCCAGTGGCTCAGTATTCGTTACACTAACCGCGACTGTTCGAGCTTCCAGCAAATTATTTTCATCTTTTAGAACATTTAACGGCCATTGTAACTTGTTTTTTGCTAGCCACGTGGGACCATTCCACCATAAATACGCCTTATTTATTTGATCAGGATATATGCCGCGGGATATAAGATCTGCGGGGTTTTCACTACCTTTTATGTGCCTCCAATCGTTGGAGTTTGTTAATTGCTGTATTTCTGAAACACGGTTTGCTACAAAGGTCTTCCATTTATTCGGAGGTGCTTGTATCCAACTTAATGTGATCGTCGAATCACACCAATAAAATAGACTATCAAATTTGATGCTGATACATTTCCTTACCTTACAAGTTAATCTTGCTAATAATAATGCACCACATAATTCCAGACGCGGCAAAGTGACATTTTTTAATGGAGCTACGCGGGATTTGGAACATAACAATTTAACATGATTCAGACCTGTTTCGTCGGTACTTCTAATGTATATGCATGCCCCATATGCTTTCTCGGAAGCATCACAGAACCCATGTAATTCAACAGTATGCCCGTCCTTACAAATAACATGCCTAGGAATTTTCAGCGATTTCAAATGGTGCAACTCATCCCGAAATTTTAACCACATGGTGTTTAAAACGAGAGGTATAGCTTCGTCCCATGACAATTTATGCTGCCATAACCTTTGAATAATTAATTTTGCGTGTATAATGACCGGGCTTAACAACCCAAGAGGATCAAATATTTGGGCGGTTATGGACAGAATAGATCTCTTAGTGACCTGCAATTTTCTTGGGAATTCTTGAATTGCATACAATAAATAATCCGAAGTAGGATCCCACAATATACCGAGCGTCTTATTCTGTGAATCACTATTAAACTGAAATTTTTCCTGCTGTTGACTATCACCTAAGTTAATTTTCTTTAATAATTCTATATTATTTGAAGACCATTTACGAAGTTCAAACCCGGCTGTTAATAATATACTGGAAATCTGATTTTGAATTGTGAAAACTTCATCAAATGAATTTGCCCCTGTTAATAAATCATCAACATAAAAATCTTTTTCAATTATCTTGGAGGTATTCGGATATTCATCCCGGCAATCAAGAGCTAATTGTTTCAGGCAGCGTATCGCCAAGAATGAGGCAGAAGTTGTGCCATATGTCAAAGTATTTAATTTATAACAACTTATTGGCTGTTCCACATTAGACCGCCATAATATTAATTGGAAGTTTCTCTGACTATTTTGTACTAATACCTGCCGGTACATTTTCGCGATATCCGCTGTTAAAACGTATGTGTGCTTACGAAACCTTATCAGTATAGAAAATAAATCGTCTTGTATTATTGGACCGGTATATTGAGCATCATTTAAAGAAACCCCGGTCGTCGTTTTAGCAGATCCGTCAAAAACTACTCGAACCTTAGTCGTTTTACTTGCTTCCTTTATCACAGCATGGTGCGGTAAATAGTAATTCAGAGAGTCTAAAGAATTTTCCGAAATTTTTGTCATATGTCCTAGCTCCTCATATTCTGCCAAAAACTGCGCATATTCATGCTTTAAATGGCAATTCTTATTTAGTTTTCTTTCCAATGAATAGAATCTATTTAAGGCAGATTGCCTTGAATCCCCAAGTTTATCTATCATTTTATTGAATGGGATATTTACAATGAATCGCCCAGTATTGTCGCGCTCAGTGGTTTTTAAAAAATGCTCCTCACATAAACATTCCTCTGATGAGTATTTATTATAGTTATTATCACATTCATCTAATTCCCAAAACCTTTCTAATTGTTTTTCGATAGGTGCCTCTGCAACGCTACCGAAATACGTTAGTGAACTATGCACGTGATTTACTTTATTTTCTTCAATTAATTTTCCTCCCAAAATCCATCCTAACATCGTGTTTTGCAATATTGGTTTATTTTTACCTAATTCGTGCTGTCCAACACATAATAATTCCCAGAATATATCTGTGCCTAATAACATATCAATTTTACCAGTTACATTGCATTTCGGATCAGCTAAACGCATATTTTGGGGTATATCTAATTTCGCCAAATTAAATGAATTTACGGGCAAACAATTAGTGATATTATCTAAAATGAGACATGATATTTTCCCCTGATAATTATTTATGCGAGATTTAAAAATTACATTTGTCTTAAAATTTATATTTGAAGTTACTTGACTTATGCCTGAAACGATGGAATTATAACGAAATTTACGTAAACCTAATCGATTGCATAAGTCATTGGTTATAAAATTTGATTGCGACCCTGAGTCTAGCAACGCCCTACAGTAATGAGTATTTCCGTGTATATCACAAACAGCAATACTTGCAGTTGATAATAAAATTTGTAGGTTATTTGCACAATGATTTGAGTAAGTAATTTGAGAATTAGCTGGAATAGGCTCATTTATATTATTTACAACTGGATCAGTATTTTGACTCGTACCTGGATGATTATTATTATTGCTAACATTAGGTTCATTAGATGCGTATTCTAAATGCAACAATCTATTATGTTTTTTATTACACTTAATACAACCTTGTCCCCTACAATCTCTAGCTGAATGATTTCTTTTTAAGCAGTTTAAACACAGTTGCAACCGCTTCACTTCAGAAATTCTTTTATTTACCTCTAATTTTAAAAATGAGTCACAATTGTAGATTGCATGGGAATTTTTGCAGAAGCTGCATATAATTTTATACGTGCTTAGATTCGAATTGATATTTCTATTATTGGGTTTACCTTGATTTGAACTTGGATTCAACAAACTTTGACATGATTTATTTGCTTCTAATGCCCCTAGAAGCTGACAACGCTTTTCAAGAAAATCTAAAAGCTCCTCTACTATAGGAAACTCGCTGGCGGGCTCAAAAGATTCCCATTCCTTTCTTGTGGTATGACTGAATTTAGCTGTTATAATATAAATTAGTAAGGTGTCTGCGGTAGGCTGTTCATAGTTTTTTAGGGATTGTATAAGCTTACGAATATTATCTAGTAGTCTTTGCAAGGAGATATATGAATCCCTTTGGCTATACTCTAAATTAAAAAGTGCTTGAATTTTACTTTGTACAATGAGTTTTTTATTATCAAACCGTTTGCACAACATTTTCCACGCAACTTCATAATTTTCAGCTGAAATCTTTAATGAACTTATTGCATGGGCCGCCTCCCCTTTTAGTGTTGAATTTAAGTAATAAAGTTTTTGTATACTGGATAATTTTGAATTTTTATGAATGAGAGAATCAAAGGCATCGTGAAACTCTAACCAATTTTCAAATTCGCCATTGAACGACGGTAACGTTATACTAGGTAATCGTAACATACCCTCTCCTAATTCGGAAGATTCGAGCTTTACTGGCTTATTTTCATCAGTATTTAATTTTTTGTGTTTTTCTAAGAAATCCCTAATTTTTGATCTGACTGCATAAAATGCATTTTCAAATAACGTTAATTCTTTTTCGAATGAAGCTAAATCCTTGGATTGCTTAATTATTTTTAAATGAATAATATTATAATCTTTTAACAAATTTTCTCTACCGGAAAAATGCTCATCTAGCTCCCTTAAGTCGCTATTACTGATTATTTCTTTCTTTGACATTTGATTAAAAAAATTCTCTAACCTTGTTAAACTTAATTTTAATTGCTCTCTTTCGATCTTTAACTCTTCCATTGTGACAATCTAATCGAAGCTAGGTTGTATGTGATAGGTTAATAGGATACTATATGAAGGATGCACACTTACTTGTGTTGATATTTTCTTTTCAGGACTACAGATGCTCCCTTGGGTTGATGCGCTGTAATGTCGCACTCGTTCTCGAACTTGATGCCCTGCTATGTGGCACTCGTTATGCTTGTTTTAATTACAGTTTTTCCTCTGGCTGATTTCCTAATCCGGCTCGAAGGACCATGTTTTGATTTTGATTATTAAATTAATAATCAATTGTTGCACTGCTGTACCACATCTAAATTGAATTCTCGAAGGACCAGAAACAAACTCACTTGTTCGTTCCAAAACATATATTTACAAAGGAAAAACTTACAATCAAAAATATATACACATATTATAAGTAATGGTGAACAACTGTATCCCCCGAAATCTATATTAGTTCTACTTTTCATCTTGTCGTTGCAACCGGAGATCCCCCTTGCTGCCCCCTCTTAATCATCGCAAAGAGGGACCCTATTGGTCAGCATTGGGAAATTCCGTATATAAAATTCATAATAATAATTATACCCGGAAGGATAGTTACTAGCTGATATAACATTCAAATAATAATACCCTAAATACTACCCTATTCTAATTCGAGCAATTAACTACACTGTATCTTGTAAATACTTCTTAGAATTATCCTACTTAAATATAAATGACGAAATATAAACTAAGGCTAAAAGGTAAATCATATTATATACATTCAGAGATATTATTTCCTATAATTCAGAGAAATTCCCTAATGACAGGTAAGCAATTCTAAACAAACAGATACATAGATCACATCTTATCTATGTGGCAATACCATCTGGCCAAAACATAGCTAAACAATATACACGAAAGGCCTCAGGAATCTGTGCCTCAGGAACGAATTACGTTGGTACGCCCTAACCACCTCGAATGAGGGAAAGCTGGTTAGAGAAAACTTTTAGTTAGAGGGGCAGTCAAACATCAACTGATGTTAACCTTTCATATTAACACCAAGCTGACACTCTTCCTATCCTTCCCATTCCCATCCTAGGCAAGCACGCCGGGATGATTGCAACTCGATCTCGAGCTGTGCATGTCAGAAAATCCTTTGATTTCTTGAAAGAAGCAACCGACGCGACGGTTCGTGTTCGTGCCGGTACACGTAGACTCGTTCGTGCGGGTAAAACCTACTCGAAAACGCATTCGGGTGATATATTCATGGATCGTTTCTACTCGTAAACATGTTCGTGTGGTATTCATTAATCGTTTCTAGTATAACCTATTCAAGAAAAAATGGCGGAGTCGTACCTACCATATTATACGACAGTACCTACAATTATGTTACTATAAACATATATCATATATAAATTTCGTATAATCACGTGAACAGTTTATTATTGTAACAATTACAGTAGATATTTTTATTGGTGTATGTCCTACGCATTATGTGTAAGAAAAACAATACTCTGGTTATTTGAAGGAGATCCCGAAAACAACTACTCCACGTCCAATGTGCCCCGACTGGCATTGCATTACTCCGCCTTCTCCATAGGAGTCGCAACATCCTTCATGGAGACCAACCACAGACACTGACCGGTTTTGCGCTTATTATGAGCTCGTCAGAGCACCATAGATAGTGCAATGTTAATGAACGATGTTGCGAGATGATTGCCTAATGGGCATCGTGAATGTTAGTAGTGGTGAGAAACACACCGTAGTGCCCTCTTTGGGTCTTTGCTACTATCCGTCTGGCAATTATTGTCAAATTGACAGACAGATAGCGACGTGATTTTCCACAGGTCACTATAGCAGTGACCTCTATTGTCTTTGAGGAAGACAATCCTACTTATTTAGGTATTTGAAGGAGATGCCGAAAATTCAATTTCACCTATTTCCTATATGCAGTTAAACTATATATGTCGCGATATAGAGGTTTGTTTACGAAATTTTCAAATTGTTTGCTACATCTTACACTTCCACGCCATGGTTCTTGTTGCAAGGGAGCCTAACAACAACTGCCGTCATCGTTTCTCAAACGTAGTAGTATAGACATTTTAAAGGGCTGGCAGTCGAAAGCCAGTGCGTTTCATGTTTAGCTCCGCCGCAACTTTCTCTTCTAATTATCCGAACCGAACATTCTTGTAACGGTAAAATAATAAGAGGAATAGTGAAGGTTGCATACCTTAATGTGATAATAATGGGCGGCATCGCCTTAGCTCTGGAATGTACATAGTGGGCCCGCTTTGGGTCACTATATGGCATTTGACATTTTATATTATATGTATAGTCTGTAACTGTTTATGACATTATCTAGATGTTCTTCTTTTAATTGAGTAGAGAATTGGGAAAAGATTTTAGGAAACAAACCAGATAATACATGAAATAAATTAACATGAAATATACATAAGGTGCTCCATAAAAATTAAGCAACTGGAAGGCAAATTCACCGCCCGTTTAAGAAGGTGTTTATACATTGAAATAACAAACACCCCATACCCACCGACATTGCCCATGTGGGAACTAGGAATCGAACCCAAACTATAATAAAGTGATCGAAAAAATGTGGAATAACACCCTCTAGCCCACTATGTTATCGTCGCGATATATAGTATAAATGGAGTCACTAACTCATGTTACGTCTCCTTTGGGGGTAACGGGTGCAAAACGAGACTTCTAACAAATAACAATGTATATGGAGCTTAGAAGCAATTTATTTTGGATTAACTTGTTTAATTTATCTATTTAAAATACCCAACAGCAGTGGGTATTTACCCAGTTAATGGGTAGGAGTAGCATAAAAATTACAAAAAGATAAATGAAAAACATACAGTATTCATATAAAATATCCACAAATACATAGAATAACTAAAATGAACATAAATTCTAAAATTGTAGAATCAGATATTAGTAGAAATTTTCTTTTTAGTAGGCGGAATATCGTCTTGAAATATATCCATCAAATTCTGCATCTTGCAATGATAATAGTCCATTCTGTACAGCGGAGAGAACTTTAATTGGTTGGTCTTGGTTGTGGGAAAATAAAACAATGATGAAAATTCAGTGGCAAGGTAGGGAATATGAAGATGTATGATTGTAACAAATCTGAAAAATGAATTTTATTTAGTTAAAATATGGGAAGAGTCGCCAAAGAATTACTCATATTATGGAGAGTAGCCAAATCATTGAGTAGAAATTGTTGAAGTAAATTTTCTTAAGAAATTCCTCGTAGTAGATTAATAAATTGGAACAAAAAATTCATCCACATTATTCATAAAACAGTTATAATTTTATACAATGTGGTTTTTCTAATGTTAAAAACATTATTGAGATGCTTAGGGTTCCATAGAGCAGAAGCTCCCTAAGTAGAAGTTGGTATTTTTAGATTTTTTTAAATGCTTACTTTCTGAAAATGCCCTGTAACTTTTTTTACGACAATAATGTCGACCAAAGGCACTAAATGTCGACATATCTTGAATTGCACTTTTCTACACTCTGAATGACAAAAAAAACTTTTTACAATTATTTTGTTAAAATCGGCTAAGACACTCCCTAGATGCAGATATTTCTTAAAGATGATGAAAAACTTAGCTATGTCCAGTAATTCCTTGAGCAGTTTTTTTTTAATTTTAAATATATAATTTAGGACATTTCACTTTACTTCAGGTCGCCTTCATTATATTATAATGAAAATAACTAATATATAACTTCTAAACAAATAGGGACAAGCAATATGTAGAAACAAGTTTATTAAATATCGCATTGATTTTCTCTCAATTCGTGTTGTTCTACATAAAAGCACCGTTTCGGAAATACCAATAGTGGCCTAAATTTAGGCGGTCATCCTGTATGAGCGTAACTGAAAAACAATCCCAGTTCAAATACCTGTGAGAAGATGCTTCTGTTACGGTAATTTGTTTCCATTCTGAGATGTACCTAATTATGATAAACATCCTTGGAATGTAGGTACATGTTTCCGGAGTATGTTTTTTGCTTTACATGTTCAATGATACAAATGAAAGAGTTGTACCTACGTGTAATTTCTCAGAAATGCAGTCAGCTCCTTTAAATTTAACACAAACATTGTATATAAGAAACTTATTTGTATTAAGTGACATATATAACTTACTAGGTTCTATCACCTGTTAGTTTGTTGAATAAATAAATTAAAACAAACAAATAACAAAACTACGTTAATAGTTAATATACAGGGGGAGTTTTTAGTGTCTATTTATTTTGCATTTATTGACATTAATTATTTTACAGAAAATTTTATACCAGTTGTTTTAAGCCAATCAGATGTCTTGTTTTTGGCAGGTTACTATGGCGACAATCCAAATTTTTCGGAAATTTTTTCAGTCACGTAACCTAGTTGAAAAATTAATAAGTGATAATTTCTCTGGCTTGACAGCTGTCACATGCAGATATCAGAATAACAACAGAGGCATAGATTAATTTTTACAAATATTTATTATCAATTCAATAATAAGTACGTACATGTTAATTATTAACAACTTGAATTATCAATTCCAAGTTTTTCTGAAATTCATATTCCACTTCTTTTTTCATCAATGGCGAATAAAGTAAAGAGTTGTGGGTTTTCTTCACTAAATGTCTATGCTTCCTGAAATGAAAGTAATACTTCGTTATAATTTTGTTCTTCTCAATACTGGATTTATGGATGAAATATGGAATAATTTCACGAAGAATATTGCTCATACCTCTGAATAGATCTTCTTGTTCGGGATTTAAACCAGAATTGTTCACCAAATATGTTAAATATTTTATATTTTTATGAAAAATTTCAATATGCCCAGATTCCGTACAAAATGAACAATGATTGTACGATTTTCTATTCATTTTGTGATATTTTCTTTGCGACAATAAAATTTCAATACGCTGCAACCCGAAAATACACAACATCGAGAAGCGAAGCAAACAATGAAAACCATGACAACAATTATTGAAAACAGTCGATTAAGTTGTGTCGCTATGTGATTGTGTGTTCTCGGCTGCAACAGTCACAGCCAACTTCGTAGATTTTGTTTCCTACCTAAATACATATCGCGTTAAATTGTCATTGACTTTGCAAGAGTCATAATTAATTTTCCTTTCTCTCTAGTAGTAGATTATTAAAGTAAGAAGAAATATGTGTTCATTTCAGGATTTTGAGAATCGTTTTTTTTTCACTAGGGCAAAGGGAAAATGAAAAAAAAATTCAAACCATTTAAAATACAAAACACCTATCGTCCAATATAACACATGTACACCTATATTTCCCTATTCTCTAGTACTGTAATATTGTGTGATTTAAATAGAATATAATCAACTTGATACAAAGATGCAAATCTTATTTTACTAGAGTACAAGGAAATGAAAACACCAAACCTCAAAACAAAACAAACGCTTGCCAAATTGTAAAAAATTGTATTTTTTTAAATTAATTTTTGGTATAAAATTTTCTTACCGAATCTCCCGCGTGCCTGAATTAAAAACCGGAAATTTTGTCCTCGTGCACGAATATTTTAAGAAAATCGTCTTCGACTCGGGATAATTTTCAAAATATTCGTGCACTCCGAAAAATTTCCGGTAATAATTCAAGCACTAGGGAGATTACAAGTGAATATTAATGTCTTCTGTCATGTTATTTAAAAATATTGGTCAGTGTACAGGATGATCAAATATTTCTGAATATTAAATACTTTTTTAATTTAAGTTATGTAAAATTGATTTCCCTTCTGGTATAGACAGTGTATGGGTTCGGATTATAATTTTTCACAATGTGGCAGGAAACTAGCCTCATTAGATGCTATATACTTACTTATGGGCATTTGTCAAATATTTATGATATGAAGGAGCTCGATAAGTATGTTTGATTTTGAGGTTTTAATTTGACGGACCTATTCTAGTTTATAAATTTTCCTTGGTGTTTTAAATAGAACATCGTTAGGAAAATCGGTACCTATGAACGTTCAGACTGGTGCAAATTATCTGCTGATTTTAAATATACGAAGTTTTGTATAAACTTTGCTCAATAATTAAACTTATGCTTTTGAAAAACCAATATAAAAACCTTGATAATATTTCATCGCATCAAGTTTTATTAGCTGTCGGGTTTTCTCAGTCCTAAATGTAATTTAATTTATTAAACAAATTAGTTACAGTTACACCGGCGAAATCCCGATTTGATATAATTTTTTATTACGTATTGGTAGTTGAAATAAAATAGTTTGTAGAATAATATAGCTGTGTCGAGATTTTGTATCAAACCTAAAATATTTTTTGTTCCACGACCCATATTGATATTAAATAAGGACTTTTGTCTCCAGTTTTATTGTGGAAGTATGTTAAAAGCAGTTGTGATAATTTCGATGATAAGACAAATTGTGTATAATATAATTATAATGTTTAATAACATTTTCATGCTCACTAAATAACATGTAATGTAGGGAAATCCTAAAACCCACAGTATACGTGTTCAGAAAGTAAAGGCGTATTTGCATATTGTAGTGAACTTTGCTAAATAAGATGCACCCACGCATCGGAGAAAAAATATTTTTGGTGTCAATCGTTGTAGTATTACATGTCGATAGTATTACCGATTGAAATGAAACTATATATCCTGGAAATTGTCCAAGTGAATATGTTCTTATGGTGGTAATTGCACGCCCTTGTAGACGAGGTAATCAAAGATTTGAACTAAAACTATTCACGCTAAACTTATATTCAACTGAAACATAAGCCCTAGTCCTGCAGGAATCACAATCTAGTCAGATCTATTCAAGTCATTCCAAACGAGTCAGTAAATTGTTTTCAACAAATCACAATCCTTCTGACTAGTTGGTGATTTCTGCAGGAAAAGGCCTATAGATGCCACACTGATCAATAAAATCAGCCAAAGAAATTTGTATCAAAATATTTTTCCAATCCTGCCTTTATATTAAGAAACATACAGGGTGGGAAAAATTTTAATGTGCAGCATTGGTATCTCGGAAACGGTAAAAGATACAACGTGGCTCAAATTAGGAAAAAGTTGCTCAATTTTATGCTGATTCAAAATATGTGAACAAGTTTAATATATTCCGGGCCGTTCGGGAGTTATACCGGAAAAATCCAAATTTGCCAATTTCTTTTAAGTCAAATAACTTCTCTTGAAATAAATGTAGACTTTTGAAATTTGGTACGTTTACATAGTTTGATGAGAGCTTTCGACTGTCATACTAAAACATGTTCTAGGCCTACTAGTTTTTCCGCAACAATATTCAACTTTTGAATTTCTTATGGGCGCCATATTGGATTTTTACTTCACTAAATACAGAAAGAAATTACAAGCACGGTGATATATCACACTTGATACTTTCTTCAATAAATATGGATAATACACGCGAATAACGATAAATATTATTTATTTACAAATAATAAACAATCATTCATTTATAGTTAATTGTTACAAAGTGTGTTTTTAGCTTTTTAGAGGAACTAATTATTATAATAAAAAAAACAACTTATTTATACTGCTCGAATTGGCTGCCGTTACTCTGAATACAAAGTTGAGTCCTTACAGACATGTCATCCACTGCACGTCTTACTGTTCCACCATCTATTGAATTTATGTAAATATTTGGTGTGGAATTTTAGATAACAAGGTATTAGGGCCTTATCGTGTTATTGATAAATTAACTTCTCGAAATTATTTACACTTCTTACAAAATGATTTGGAGGAAATGCTGGATGACCTTCCTTTGCAAAATATACAAAATTTACAGTTGTTTCAACAAAATAGATGCCCTTCACACAATGCTAGGATTGTAACCCAGTACCTAGATCAACGTTTTCCGAATTCGTGGATGGGTACAAATGGTCCCATTCTATGGCCACCGCGATCACCGTGTCTAAACCCCTTAGAATATCATTTCTGGGGAGCTGTTAAAAATTATATCTACCATAATCCAATGCCATCGACAGAGGATGAAATGTTGGAAAGAATTAATGAATACACAAATTCAATAGATGGTGGAACAGTAAGACGTGCAGTGGATGACATGTCTGTAAGGACTCAACTCTGTATTCAGAGTAACGGCAGCCAATTCGAGCAGTATAAATAAGTCGTTTTTCTTATTATAATAATTAGTTCCTCTAAAAAGCTAAAAACACACTTTGTAACACTTCACTATAAATGAATGATTGTTTATTATTTGTAAATAAATAGTATTTATCGTTATTCGCGTGTATTATCCATATTTATTGAAGAAAGTATCAAGTGTGATATATCACCGTGCTTGTAATTTCTTTCTGTATTTAGTGAAGTGAAAATTCAATATGGCGCCCATAAGAAATTCAAAAGTTGAATATTGTTGCGGAAAAACTAGTAGGCCTAGAACATGTTTTAGTATGGCAATCGAAAGCTCTCATCAAACTATGTAAACGTACCAAATTTCAAAAGTCTACATTTATTTCAAGAGAAGTTATTTGACTTAAAAGAAATTGGCAAATTTTGATTTTTCCGGCATAACTCCCGAACGGCGCGGAATATATTAAACTTGTCCACATATTTTGAATCAGCATAAAATTGAGCAACTTTTTCCTAATTTGAGCCACGTTGTATGTTTTACCGATTCCGAGATACCAATGCTGCACATTAAAATTTTTCCCACCCTGTATATACCTGCCAAGATAATTTTAAGAGTATTTTAATGGGTACATCTATCATGTCATAGTAATAATATATTTTTTACTTTAACAGGAACATTAATTTTCGGTTAATATATAATAAAATTTTATGATGCATTATGCAAAGAAAATAATAATCACTTCTTATTCCTTGCAAAATATATACTGAAATGTACCTCCGTTCTTCAATTGGTGGTAATGCTAGAGCCAAATTTAATTATAATTAGGCACACGATTATACAGGGTGCGGCAGCATAACTTCCTTTTTTAAAATGCGCGCCATTCAGTCGGTTGATGTCGTAGCGGAGCGCTAGTATAGCCTTGTTCGAGAGGCGGGACTATAAAGTTTTGTCCCGACACAGTTCAGTCGCCATCATGCGTTGGAACAGTGAGGAGCCGTTGAGGCCTACTTTTCGAGCGGATGTTCTGTGATCGCAACCCAGCCCGCCTTTCGGAATCGCTTTAATTTAGCCCCGTTGGCTCCTGTCCCGGACCGGAAATCAATTGTTACGTGGGTCACTACGTTCAGACAAACTGCAAGTGCGCAGTTTGTCTGAAATTATTAATATTTTATTATTAATTTTTTTATTATTAATCATTTTTCCGAAGTCGCCAATTTGGCGGAGTCGCCAGTTTGGGTGCCCATTTTAAAAATTTGGCCCCTTGTAATTTTTTTCTTTGGGGTTTTTTGAAATCCCGTGTTTATGTGAACTGTCCAAGGACCCTACAAGATTTGAAGACCAACATCCAGGAAGAAATTGCCAACAACGCCTGCTATGCTGGCAAGTCATGACAAACGCCAGAAATCGGTTTACTCAGTGTATGGAGAATGGGGGACGTCGCCTATATGATTTGATCTTCAAAACTATGTAAAACAAAACTTTAGGCATGCGCCTACATTATAAAAATACAAATAAAAATGTTCATACAATGGGTTTTATTAAGTTTTGAAAAAAGGAAGTTATGCTGCCGCACCCTGTATATACCTGAAGGTCTCACTGACTGGATACAACAATCTGATAAGGAAGCTCCTACTACTCTTGTTTTATGCTGCTGTTGACTAAACACAGGAAACTACGAAGGAACGTTCTTCTGACGATTAAAAACTCTTCTTGAATAATACTAATTCGTTCTCAATACTCTCCTTAACATACCCTATCCTTCATGCTTCAACATTTAGGTGTCAGCCCCACTGTCTGAAAGTAGTTGCAGAAATTCTGCTTGCCAAATACGGGCATCTACATTCTTTCAGGGCATCCTATAGAAATTTGACATCTGCCTGTTTTGTAACATTTGAACAACCTACGATTAATAACATGTTTTTTGTCTTGAACTCACATAATTTCGATAGAATACCATTTCGTTGACATTTTCCACTTCTGATGTAACTGTAAATATTTTTTTATGTTATGTAATCCTGCTATAACTGAAATAAAGCCGGTTGCTTTCTTCCATGCCGGCCACTTTTAACATGCGTAGTTTATACGAAGAGAATGGGCCTTTTCCACTAAATTGAATTTTACTATTTCATTAATATCAAACGTTATACTGGTACATAAGTAAAGGTAGAATCAACCCAATTTATTAAAGAAATGTAATTAAGCGAAGTTATCCAAGTACAAAGTGACCGGTCTTCATGAATCACTTCAAACTGCGCGGTTCGCTGACATCACACTCCAGTAGCCAATAAAATGTAGACAAGTTAAAGAACGGCTCCACGTTGCCACATATAATTTAACTTTTTTTTTGGCAACGATTAAATTTATATTCTGGTAATTTTGAAATGAGAATATTATGTATTTTTAGGTGAAATGGCAATTTTGAAATGAAAATAGGTATTTTTAGGTGAAATATTCTCCATAAATTATTACTAAAGCAAATCAACATGATTATTATACAATTTATCACTTGGGCAGAATAATTTTTAGGTATTTTCGCTAAAGGTGACAACACTGCACAATCTATGCTAGAATCAATTAAATGATGATTTGATAACTTAGGTTATAAAAACTAACCTTCTTGTCTTAACGTTGCGCACTTCAGCACTTAGAAAGTTCATATTTGTGACGTAGAAATCGTTAACCATTTCACTGTCAACTCTTGGAAGGTTGCCTGAATCAGCCTTAAGATATTCCTCTTTAATTTTATTCATTTCAAATCAAATTAATCAAAACACAAAACGAAAGTTAGGTTAAGCACACTTCACTTGACAGAACACAAAATGCAGGGCAGCCAACAGACAACAACGAACTGGAGTATGACATTCATTCATGCCGTCGACCAAATTTCTATCTTTGTCACTATGCGCCAGGCACGTACAATTTGAGTGAAAAATAATGAGCTCGATGTAGGTTATAGTAAATTTATGAGACTGGTTTAATCATCGTCATATCGCACATCTAGTTACCTTTGTCAGTGACACGCAAATAAATGAAATGGAGAATGAGAGAACATCTACACTGGTTGCACATCTCGATGCCAGGTTAGAGATTCGTTTTTCGTGACCCTTCGTTACTTCCATTTTATTTTTGTTATCTGTTTGCTTGAATCATTTGGAAGCTTCGAGTGACCCGGCGTTTGAGTGCTTGTATTAATTTATATTATTAACAGGTATCTTGCGTTATAAAAGTTATAAAAATATTGTATCTGTGCGAGAGATGGCGTAGCCGGCCCTGTGCTCTCGTCCTACTCGAAAGGCATATCAATTTGACATTACATTTTCGATCATTTAACATCAACAGTGTCAAATGTTCGCACTCGAACATTTGACACTCTTCTAAGAGTGCGCCGGGCACAACAGAAATCTCCGAAAAAGAAAACGAAACTTGGGAGGTAGTAAATTACAACTAAGTCATTCTTTATTAGTTTATTCTCTTTGGTTCATACTCCCACGTGCACCTTGGAGTGACTGAGTGCTGCCACTTGAAAGGATTTATGCAAAAACTTCAGACAAAATGATGAAATCTCAAAATATTTTACACTTGTATGAATTGTTTTAACACGGACTCAGTGCACACTTTAACATTGCACTTGACGCACGTTTCGCCAACCAAGGTGGCATCATCTGGAGATGATTAAATCAGTTTTAATCATCTCCAGATGATGCCAATTTGTTTGCGAAACGCGTGTCGTGTGCGGTAGTGTTTTGATGTTATATGGAAGACTACGTTAGTGTTATCTTCACACCAAAGGTTCCAACCCCTTTCAAGATTATGACTTGTTTTATTTTCGGCATTCGTTGGTCACAGCAGTGCATGTTTTTTACAATGTTTTGATATAGAAAGCATCATACCTTTAGTTAGGCAATAACAATTAATTATTGTTTCTTTTTTAATTGTTATTGGCGAAATTGAGCAAATATCAGTTTTCAATTCAATAATAATAGTAATTAGAGTGGTGCTTTAAGTCGGCGGCAATACAAGTAAAAAACTAATTGTCGGCTTCTTTTATATATTTATTTGGCTAAATAAACAAATGAAACGTTAGCCATGGGATGGACTGCACACCCTTCTTATAGGTGATATAGCCAGGCGTTTTGTTCCAGTTACAGGATCGTATTCAGGAGCATCAGAACGGATGGTAAAGAAGTCACATAGTATATTTGTTGAAAATTTACAAGTATTTACAGAAAAATATACATACTTTTGTTTAGAACATTCTACCATATATTTATATTATAATTACATAAATACAACATAAGTATCACCATAATAAATAATAATTTAAATGTTTTGTGTTTAAAATTAATAATGGTATGTTTTTTATATTTATTGTAAAATTTCAGCATATCGTGTCACTTAAAGTATATGTTAACCTGTGTTGATGTAAATCAACATATATTTTAGAAATAGTACAAAATTGGTATTTATATCTGAAATATCAGTGTCCTTTAAACAGTTGCTTATGGTTTTAATCTTTCACAACTTACAAATTATTTAAAATCTTCTATCCTTTTTAAACTTTGAAATGATAGAATAAGTCTTGTTATTGTGTAGCACTAAGAAATTGGTTGTGATAAAGTTGAGTTTACTTTTAAACATTAAACTTGGTTAAAATGTCACATTTTTTCGTATTTTACTAAATCATGTAGCATGTAGACATGTGTGTAACCAATATCTCTTATTGTATACTTCAATTGGTCAATATCTTATAGTGTGATCGACGTAAAACTGACCTCTGCCTCAGTATCTTAATTCTCAAGATATGGTTTTGTCAGTAAACATTTTTATCAATTTTATTAATGGGACCAAAAATATATTGCCGCCATAATTGTTGCAGCAATATTGTTGAAATTTACTTTTAAGCTAAAATGATGAATTTTACAGACTGCCAAAATGAACGAATTAATTCCAAATTTTACCTGCAAAAAGAATAAAAACTACGGACAATGAACCAGAATACGACGTTTGTAATCCTACGACTATCCCATTGCGCTACCCCCCGTGCTCTTATCAGAACTTGACCCTGACACATTTAAGTATGGAAACAGTACGTTGTCAACCTGAAAAATTAATTTTTACCGATATTCTAATTGAAAAGCATTTCGCTTCAGTATTTTGGTAATCAGAAGTGTTTGGCAGTCGGTACTATCGATTCCGTTAGCGATATTTCTCATAGGAAAATAACCTATCTGAAGTTTAATTAATTTGGCAGTTTTCTTCGTGGAAGGTCCTTGTCTCGTTAGTGCAATCTCACATCGGCAGATAAAATGAGAAAGAAGTTTAGATGGACGCGACTCGAGCTTTTCAAAGACGAAATAGACGTAGAAGGACTCGACGTACGGTCTCGAAAAAAAATCTCAAAGGTTAGAGAAAGGACGGAACTTTCGCGTGAAGCGGTTCTCGAAGCCATAAAAATTAGAGAAAGGGCTAGCGGGTTCCGCGAAAAGTTGAGATTTCGGCAGGCGTGATGGGACCATTAGGCGCGAGAACAAACGCCGGTGCTAGTCGCATCTCTCGCCGAACGGCGATCGACGTTTGAATTGGGAAAACGCGTAGAAAACGAGACGAAAATACCCCTACGCATAGGAGAAACGACGACCTCTGGTCGTCCGCGAGGCTCGCTGCACGATCCCCCCTCGAAGGAGATGGCTTAGAAACTTTGTCGATTCAGCGACGGAATTTAGAGCGAGACAGAATCGACGCGTTTTAATACCTATATATGGATTAAATTTTAAAGAAAAAATCACAGGTTGTGGGGAACTGTTCTGGGGTAATCAAACACCGAAAAAAATGTGTTGAGAATATAATATTGTCCAGACAATAGGAGGGGCAGTTTTCGTGTACCAAAATATACAATACAATCAATTATTATATTATTATGTTATTAGGTTATACATTTTACCGGAATTCGTAAACAAGTCTTGAAGTAGAATATTCTCTTATGCTGAAGAAACATACTAAAATTCCTACAAGTATTAGTGACCCTACAAAAAAATAACAATTTTAGGCGGTGTGTCCGTTAAACTCCATTTCAAAATTTGCTACAATGTAGCAAAATTGATATCGGCTTCGCGTTCTGAACGGTCGTAAAACTGAAGAACTTATCCCAGTAATAAAAATAAAAGCTACTTCCCAAGAATAAAAACATTTGCATGGTATCAAGAATAAAATGGTATTTAATAATAAATTTTATGAGCCCTGCCATCCGAATTGATTTTTTTTTTAATTTTATGTTCGACTTTGCCGTCTAGTTAGCTTAAGTGTTTTGTTTTTAATTGGTGTTTATATGAGGACATTTTTACTTAAAAGGCCATTTTCCATATCGCAGAGCTAAATCTAACCATTTTATATAAACATAAATACTTTTACTACATTGTAAAACGGCTCATTCATATAGTGGTCTGTATTGGGTCAGTCTCGCTTCGTGTCAATGATGTACAGGGTCATTATTTATTATTTTTAAAGTTAATAAAAATAGGAAAGTAAATTTAAATGGTTTTTTGTATATTAGAAACAGGGAAAAACATCTGGAATCTAAAATTTTTCAGTGTGACTAAATAATTTCAATGTTTTTAATGGAACACCCTTTCGATTTATACTTGATGGATAGAGAATAATTGACATAGGTTAATAAGTCATGCATCTAATACTAAAGGAATTATTTGTAAAAGGATTATAAGAATACAAAAATATAGATAACATTTTACAAGACTGAAACATTGATTGTTATACTACAACGATATGGTAAAACATTTTGGCAAATGTTCTAGTAAGATGTAAAAAAACGGTAATATAATTTTAAAATTTATTATAGTTTCTGAAAGCAAAATTATCCATATGTATGTATAATATTTATATTTATTACTTCAATAAACTACAAATGGCAAATCACAATTCTGGAAATAAGTGTATTCCTAATTTATTCAATGAATAAATTTATAGAATCAATAATTCAGTAACCAGGCAGAAGGGTAACAAAGGTATAGGTATCCGATCTTACTACCTAACAATATTGAAACTGTCTGCCTACTAAACCGGATAATTACATTTTAGTTATATTTTATAATTCATGTTTTTCCGTATACCTCTGATCTACATTTTGAGCCACAAAGAGCTTTTTTATGAGTTGCACCATTATGCTGAAATTGTAGAATCAAATGAAATAAAACAGCATAGCTAAGTTAAAGAAGATGCAAACTTCTATGGGTCTATCTTTAATGTTACGCTAGATATTCGAAAACTAATGTAAGTACCCGTAAAGTAGTAGTAAGTACCAGTAAATTACTGGTTTGTTAGTAACAAGAACATCACCTTGCAATATAAGATTTCTTATAACACACCCTTTTTAACATATCTCGGTTACTATAAGAGATCCATCAATTCCCACATTTATGAAATGTAATATGTAAAAATGAAATAAGGGAGGGTGTTAAATATTATTTAACAAATCAACAGTTTGTATTTTTCATACGTCATGTTCTTTTGTTTAATTCTAAACAGATTCTGGCGGTTCGGATATCCTGCCACTTAAAACTTATTAACTTAACTGCATAAAAACTTTGAAAATAATGCCTGTAGAAATAATATGAAATATAGGAGAATACTCTATACAATTATATTATTTTAAAATATTTGGACAAAGATAATACATTTCAGAAAAAAATGATGGTACTATTTTAAATACCATAAATAATGCGACTCCAAACGAGAATATGGGATATTTTCTAACATCATTTGAATATGCGTTGTTTATGGAAAAATAAATGTATGAAATATTTAATTTACCATAGAAATTAAACATCATATCTACTTTTGGTTTAAAAATTAACTGATGTCAACCTCATTTACAATTAAATATCAATCTTCTTGCAACCTCTGCAACTCTCTTTTTATCTATTAACAACACAGAATGCTATATGACAAACGCTCATGCATTGCAACCGGTCATGAACTGTTTTTTGGACGATCTTTTTAGTGTTCCAACCTAATATTTGATCGTTTGGGAACGATTTCTGGACGACAATATTAGTACATGGTCAACAGTAAAAACTGTTTTGATTGGCCTGCACATTAAGCACTTTTTCAGCGAAATATTGATTTATGCATTTATTTCTAGCCCTATTAAATATTTAAAATATAAAGTTTAATGATGAAAATTATGGTATTATACTGGATTACATGATTTTTTTTTAATTTTTAAATAGCATAGTGTACTGATAAGGGAGACTTATTCAGTAGTCCTGTGGACATGGGAGAGTGACGAACCGAGCACATTAGATGGCAACTATATCTGATACCTACAATAAAATGTAGGTTCTTGGAATTTTAATCAATTAATTGAATGATGTCAAGCGAGGTCAAGGTAGTTATGTAGTAGTGCAACCTTCAATTCCTATCTTGTGTATAATAATAATATCTGTAATAACATATTTATGTCTTAGGCTCATCGAAATAATGAGCCAAAAAGTCAGAGACTTGTATGAGAGGAGATTGGCAAATTATTATTTTTGTAGGCCAGAGCTTAAGAATTCTAGGCAATTTTATATTTTTTTTAGGAGAGGAAAACTAATAAAATTTATTAAATCATGCTGACACAGAATGCTAACCACAATTAGACATCAACTAGCAGTGGAATTTTTGTTATTTAAAATTCGGAATCTAGCATTGAATATTATAATAAAAATCGCGAAGCTGTTTTCATGCAAAAATGATTTCACATTTCTGCTGAGTCGTATCGTTTTATATTCTTCTGTTGGAGTTGGAACATCTACGCCGAGGATGAAATGTTACATCATTTTCTCAAGGGAACACCTCCAAAATCCTGAACATCTAACCGGACCGCTGCTACATTCCACATTTGCTAAGATTTCTACACCTATCGAGTAACTACCTCACGTTTATTAGTAGATATTTATACGAAAATGATCGTAATAATATTTTCTTGCCCATAGTTTGGATTAACTACAAAGGATTCTTTATTCCTAGGAGGAACTGTATTCCCAAGAGATACAATTATAGACCGCACACAATCCTCAACCGTATCTATTTGTTGTGGTCCTCTTTTAATTAGTTTAGTAAAGTAAACTTGCTTAATTGTAATTGTTTTGCACACTTTATTTTAGGTTAATTCAATAAATAAGGCGTTAAGGCTGCGTTCACCCAATGCCAAAGTAGTGCCTGAACCATGCTATCTCAATGGTCTGATTACTGACCTCCGTACGTCTTTCTGCGAGTGCGAATGCGCCCTACCCATGGATTTTTACAGCTTAGAGTTTAAAATTCCGGGCTGCCACCAACGCGAATTCTCAAAATAGCAAAGCGCGAATGATGTGCCTTCGCTGAGAGTTGGCGTGAGTTCAGCTAAAGTTTGAAAGTATGATCAAAGTTGGGCGGCAGCGTTCAACATGTATTTGACGTGAAACGCCAAATTTGTTCATTGAGAAAGTCTCCAATTATGTTTAAAACTTCACCTATCACCTGCGTCTTAAAGTGAAATGTATTATTTTAAAAATGGAATAAGTCATAGCTAATATCTATAGTATCTATATCTATAGTATCTATAAACATATATCTATATTTTTTCTTCTGGCTGAAAATTCCAAATGTATATAGAGCGTTTGTAACGATGAAAGAACAGTCATAACACCGAAACTAATTTAGATATACGTAATTGGATTTTTGGTTCAGAAATAAAATATAGTCATCATTATATCAAAACCTATATCAGTATCACGATTTTTGCTTTTTAACATTGTATTGGAAGGAAATATCAAAGCCAAGGATATTACGACAATGGTTCGCAGAAGTTCGACACAATTTAGGGCCTATGTGGATGTTGTTGTCTAATAGTAAGATATAGAAAAATATTACAGTAACTGCTGTCAAGATTAACAAACACAAGCAAAAAAAGGGAACAAATTGAAGATATACAACGAACATAAACTAAATCAAAATTCAACATAGTAGCTAGCATAGTAGCATAGCTTCACAAAAAGTAACAAAATTGAAATATTTTTGTGTGATGATGACGAAAGAATCACAGAAGCAACGGAATGTCTACAAGGAGGTAATCGAAAGTACTGAAGATAACTAACTATTCTATAAGACAGAAACATCAGTAAAGAATAAGAAAAATATAATCTATTAATATCAAGAACTATACTACTGGTATCTTATACGCCCGAAACACGAATGTGCCTCTAATAAAAACGAGGAAAAATTTCCTGTATTTAAAGAAAAATACTCGGAAGAATAGTAGACTCCAAAAAAATAACTGAGGAAGAATTTAGTCGGCTAATGAGTTATGAATTTCGGGATGTAAGGAGGGCATTTGTTCCCGCTTTTTGATGGTTTGGATATAAGAACAAAGAATAAGAGAGCTAGAGGTAAAAAAAGGTAATGATTGGAAACCAATAAAAGACAAAGGAAAGGGAGGCCCAACCAAATTAAAAGTAGAAAGGAATGGTCGGATAGCATAGGGACCAAAACACAAAAAAATGTTTTATATCAGTCTTACGGTTAGTGTTATAAATTTATACAGGGTGTCAGTTTTAAAGTCCCACCATGTCCCAGTATCTGTCTAAAGTTGGGCGTATTTTTAAGCTGATCAGTAATCTGAAATTAGACTTCTGGATTGATGGTCTGATGGTTTTGGATATATCGTTAACAAATGGAAAATTTTGATGTGTCTTCGCATTATCTATTACTATTTTTCAACTTCTAACTAGAAAATGGATTTATAACTAGTTTATGTGTACCTAAATGTATGAATAATTTCATGTGTCTGTATTTAAAAATATACGGTAGTATGTGTTTTTCTAGGAGGTAACAAACAATGTCAAACGCGTAATAAAAACAGTTCCAAGTGTGAATACCCTGAAACTTTAAACAAACAATGTTAGATGCGCATTTAAAACAATTTATGGTGTCCTTACTTTTAATTTCTGTAGAAGTCTAGGTAGGTACTACAAAGTTTTAATAAATTACTATATTTTATGGTGATTAGGCAACTTTGTAGGTTACATCAATCCATTTTTATTGTCTCAATAAGTAATAATACCTCTATCCTTCATTCGCACTGAGTAATGAGCCCGGAACTAGAAGACTTGTGTGAGAGAGGGAGCCGTATATTATTATTTCGTCCAAAAATCGGCGAATCGGCGAGCGTCCTCAAATGCGGAAAACGATTAAAACTTGCAACACTCGGACACGACGCTCCTAATCCTGATGATCTAATAATTGTAAATTAGTAAAAACATTTTGGCAGGTTAAAAGGAGTGTATGTTATTGTCTGTGACATTCGCGCTATTATTCACTTATGGGGATTCAAGAAGTTCGTAACAAAACGCCAAGCATTATTATTATTATTATTATTATTATTATTATTATTATTATTATTATTATCATGGGAGAGATCTAATTTACACAACACAGCGCATTTCTGGTGCTATTAAAATTTTAATCATCTCAATCATAGCGACTCTGCTTAAAGCTATTGTTTATGTATACTTACATTAAATTATGTAATTTTTTTTAATACAATAAGTCATGCCCCTTACACATAAAAAATTTAATAATTTTCCACTTATCTTTAATATATTTCTTTTTTTTTTTCAGGTAAGTGTCTGCATCAAACGAAAAGTTTCTTATGCCCATGAATAAGTGAGTACAGAATTGCAAAATACTTTAGTACTAGTTAGTTACTGAAGGGAAGTATGTCACTAACAATATAGCAATATTCTGATGGTAGTATATCATTACATTTTGCTCCCCCTCCGCAAGACATATATTTCAATTAAATTAAAAAGGTATAAGTACATGCTAAGTGTATTTATATTTTTGTATAATAAATGCTTGATTTAGAAAATAATTACAATTTCAAATTCATTGAATAGATTTTCAAAAGGCGTTTTTAAGGGTAGGTAAGATAAAAATTCGGTCAGTTGTCAAAGTCAGAATAGTAAAATAAACTATTGGATTTCTTTTTACTGGAAGTTAACACTGACGTAGTTTACCACATAATACCAAAACACTATACTGCATAATCATCTCCAGATGATGCCAACTTGGTTCGCGATACACGAGTCGAATGCAGAATAATATTCTGGTGTTATGTGGAAAACTACGTCAGTGTTATCTTCTCACCAAAGGCTCCAATCCCTTTCAAGATTACTAGAAGTTCCAAAACGGGTAGTAATTATTGAATTGATAAAGGGCAAGCAACATGACATTTCCCGAATCTACCGCTTAATCAACCTTGTATGTATACAGGGTGTGTCATTAGTGGGTAATTGTTCGATTACTCACAAACGGTACATTATATCAAAAAACTTTTTATATGAAAGTATTTTGGCACTAAAGTTGCATATTGTAAAAATATTTTCAATTGCACAGGGTGTTCCAAAAAGTCGGGACAAGGTGCAAGTTGGTTATTTCAAATGCGACACCCTATATATTATTATATTTTGGAAATCTAGGGATAACTAGAAACATATTTGTATTAAGGTTCTCTATAGCTATCTCTTTTCGTTTTCGAGATATTTAAGAGTGAATGGAAAAAAACCTCGAAACAGTGCATTGCAAAATAAATAAAATTTCCTCTATGAGACAATGTGAAAAAGAAAAAATGTGTCAGTAAGCACACGGGATACCTTAAATATTGCACTTGAAATAATTTGGACATCTTATACAGGGTGATTTTTATCGTGATTTATATTTCACAATGTTAAATTGCCTAAATCTCAATTTTTTTAAATGGAACACCCTGAATTTATTTATGGAATTAGATGTAGAATTTAATTACCTTTCAAATGGTATTAGGATGTCCTATACGAAAAGTTGATCGGTTTCGAGATATTCACGATTTTTTGAAAATTTAGCTTCCATAACTGATAATTACAAATTATAGTCAAGTAAGTTATGAAAACAATTTATTTTGTTGTGGAAGTTATTTAACTGTCAAATAAATATTCGATTTTGTGTAATCTGCACATTTTATATGCAAGATACACTATTCCAAAATGCTCTCAAAAGTACCACGAATTCCGTTCATAATGTTTTCTCGTGTGGTTGATGGTGTGCGGTAAACTAAATCTTTTATGTATCCCCATAAAAAAATCTAATTTTGTAAGGTCCGGGTGCCGAGGAGACCATGAGATAGGTCCACCCTTCCTACCCACCTATTGGTGTTGGTACTCTCTATTTAACAATCTCCTTACTGAACCGCTGTAATGTGTAGGGCAACCGTCATGCTGCAACCGCAAACCTGCTAAAATGTTCAGAGGAATATCTTCAAGATAATTTAAAGGTTGATTTTCCAAAAAATGCAAATAAATGTCTCCATTGACAGTATTTAGGACGGTAGACATGCAGCATAGGTTGACATTAAATGTATAGGGGGATTCTAGGCGATAAGGTGATTGGATCATATTTTTTTGAAGCGATTGTCAATGGAGAAATTTATTTGCATTTTTTGGAAAATCAACTTTTAAATTGTCTTGAAGATATTCCTCTGAACATTTTAGCAGGAATGCGGTTGCAGCATGACGGTTGCCCTACACATTACAGCGGTTCAGTAAGGAGATTGTTAAATAGGGAGTACCTACAATAGTAGGTGGATAGGAAGGGTGGACCTATCTCATGGTATCCTCGGTACCCAGACCTTACAAAATAAATTTTTTTTTATAGGGATACACAAAAGATTTAGTTTACCGCACACTATCAACCATTTGAGAAAACATGATGAACATAATTTGTGGTGCTTTTGAGAGCATTTTGGAATAGTAGATCTTACATATAAAATGTGCAGATTACACAAAATCGAATATTTATTTGACAGTTAAATAACTTCCACAACAAAATAAATTGTTTTCATAACTTACTTGACTATAATTTGTAATTATCAGTTATGGAAGCAAAATTTTCAAAAAATCGTGAATATCTCGAAACCGATCAAATTTTCGTATAGGACATCCTAATACCATTTGAAAGGTAATTAAATTCTAGATCTAATGCCATAAAAAAATTCAGGGTTTTCCATTTAAAAAAATTGAGATTTAGGCAATTTAACATTGTGAAATATAAATCACGATCAAAATCACCCTGTATAAAATGGCCAAATTATTTCAAGTGCAATATTTAAGGTATCCCTTGTGCTAACTGACACTACATTTTTTCCTTTTCACATTGTGTCATAGAGGAAATTTTATTTATTTTGCAATGCACTGTTTCGAGGTTTTTTTCCATTAACTCTTAAATATCTCGAAAACGAAAAGAGATAGCTATAGGGAACCTTAATACAAATATGTTCCTAGTGATCTCTAGATTTCAAAAATATAATAATATATAGGGTGTCGCATTTGAAATAATCAACTTGCACCTTGTCCCGACTTTTTGGAACACCCTGTGTAATTGAAAATATTTTTACAATATGCGCTTTTAGTGCCAAAAAACTTTCATATAAAAAGTTTTTTGATGTAATGTACCGTTTGCGAGTAATCGAACAATTACCCACTAATGACACACCCTGTATGTTGTCCAAAATAAAATCCTGTATCCTCTTATCTCAGGAAGTATACGAGGTAAAGAATCAAATTAAATCAAATGTTATTTGTTTTACCTAGATTTTTCATTTTTATTATTTTCTTGTATACAGGCATCAACTTTCTTATTTTAAATAGGACACCCTGTACTTAAAATTCTAGGTTGATATTATTAAGGGTACCGTATAATAATACCGTAAAAATATTCAAAAAACGCTTGTTTAAAAAATATCTTCAAAGCAAGTAAGACAACTAAAAAAGTTAAAACCAGGTTTATTTCTAAAGGTAAGTACAAACCAGACAACAAAATGTTGCCAACTGCTGGCAAGATGTTGACGGATGTTGGCAACATATTTGTTGGACACAACAACTTGTATCCGGATACATGTGATCAACAGTGTTGCTCGTCCAAACCAAAACCAGTTGTGCGTCCAAATTAAACGCAGTTTTCACAGTTGACATTTAAAAATGAACCTGTCTACTGCTGCTGGTGTTAGTGCTGCTTTTATCATAATAGCTTCGCATGCCCAGAAACGAAAAAGAAACTTATCAAAAAAAGATAGTGAAATACACCAAGTGGCCCATGAAAAAATAAGCCTATATAATTATATGAAGTTATATTATTTAATGTTCCTACTAGCTGTAGAAAATAAAATGAAGCAGCGAAAAGAAATCTCACTTTTAGGTACTGTTTCGACGTTAACACCGTCCAGACCGAGCGATGTTTTCCATTTCAAATTGAAAACAGGGATACATACAACACGCAACAAAATTCTTTGATGTCTTGCCGCCCAACATCGGCACTATGTTGCCGAGTATCTATCAACTTGTTGCGAGTTGATGGGATACATGTTGGCAACAGTGTTGACAACATGTATCCGATATCCACATATAATATCGATTGCCTTATGATATAATCTACAAAAATATTTTGTAGATATTTTGGGTTTAATGCGTTACTGTAGAGGACATGGCTTAAGGGCAAGGATTGTTAACTGTTTACAGGATTGCTCGATCGCTCAATTTTGTCATCCGCTTTTGTGACGTCATTGAAGATATATGTAATCGAATTGTCAAAATATACCTATTTTGTG
Organism: Pogonocherus hispidulus; assembly: GCA_963924545.1. Lineage (NCBI taxonomy): Eukaryota > Metazoa > Arthropoda > Insecta > Coleoptera > Cerambycidae > Pogonocherus > Pogonocherus hispidulus. The sequence continues at coordinate 15,565,620 of OZ004700.1, forward strand.
TTTGTTATATTTCACATTTGCAAGAGAATTTTCGTATTTGAATGATTATTAATATTATTATTTATTAAAGTTTGTAATAACAGTATAAAGTGTACCTATTTCTACAAGTTCGAGATCTTTGGATCTTTGATGACGTCACAATTATGGATTACATTGTAGTATAGGGATCGAGCAATCCTGTAAACAGTTAACAATCCTTGGCCTTCTCTATAGATTTGACAGGCATGAATGTTGGGTCGGATTGAGAGGATGGGTGGGACTTATATATTCCAACTATCGAATTATTAAGATTTCGGAGGTGCTGCACGCAAAGCCGAAGTAAAAAGGCACAGGGAAATAAAGTTAGCCCTCATTGCAAGGGTACCGGATTTGTCTTATAATTGTAACAAAATTTCTTTTTAATGTTATAAATTATATATCACCGGAAAGATCAAAAGATAAACTAGATCCCTATAGTAGCAAATTTAATTACATGTATTTTAGAGAAAATAATTTTTGAAAATACGCTATTTTAGTACAAGATTGTTTGCCTGGAATTTTAAAAATAAAAAGAAATACCAAAAATTACTACTATAGGGAATTAGATTAAAGTCTTATCTTTCAATACTTTTTTACTAAAAGTCGCTATCTTTTATAGTTTTTTTATAATTAGACACGAGCCGAACGCCGGGGGTGATTTAGGGCTTATTTCGACCTAGTGAATGGACTCTTAACTATTTTAAGGACAGTAGAAACATATTGGAAACTGGCTTAATCATCCTTTGGCAATTATACATTTAATAATGGGACACATTGACTATTGTATATAGTGCGTATAAGTCCAGTCGACCAGTATGATTTTTTATTAAAATGTTCACATTAAATACTTTTAACACGACTTTTGACTGCAACAAGGTAGTGCAAACGCGCCCTTAATGTTTTTCTCTACTTTTATGCTTTCCGAAATAGGGGTATAAAAGGTCTTAATTTGGATATCCTGCACTGTTCCAAGTATTCCAGTATCGACTACAACATCGGATAGTCTTCACCAATAGAGAAAGTCAGTTTCTATATAGAGAGTTACAACATATTTTACTAGTATAACCTTTTCTTCATGCAAGCGCTTAGAAAATACCCTGTGTATTCAATAAGATTGGCTCTACAGTCTGTCCATAAAGTAACCCCCCCCCCCTGCTAACTTTTGAACGAATCGAGTTAGAGAGTTTTAACAAAATACAGGGTGAATCATGTAACACTTTACATGATTCACCCTGTATTTTGTTAAAACTCTCTAACTGATGTAAAGTGAAGTTGATTCAGACGATAAATTCAATTAAAAGGTAATTCCATTCTCTACATTCTCAATTTTTAAAAATGACAATCGAGTTATCCGTTCTCTAGTTACAAGCGTTTGTATTAACGATATTTAAAAATTTTGCTTTTATCAAGTCTCCTTGCCTTTGCTTGCCACTGTCACTGAAACGTCAATGAGGTTCGAGAAAGTAGTTTAGCGTTCAATTTAAGAGTGTTTGAAAGTTTGTACAAGTTTTTTCTTAGTTTTTTAAGTTATTCGATTTGATAGATTTAAGAGAAAATTTAAGAGGAGAGCGGTACTTAAGAATGCGGCGGGAGGAAATTTTTCCAAAGATAGAAAGAATAGCAGACAATAAACATTTAAAGTATTGTATTTCAATAAGATGGGGCCCTGCCTCATTTCTATGGACCTGTTACCGATTATTTAAATAACCATTTCCCGGGCAGATGGATTAGCAGAAGGGGCCCGATAAAATGGCCAGCTCGTTCCCCGGACTTAACGCCTCTTGATTTTTTCTTATGGGGATATTTTAAGTCAAAAGTCTACAGAACTACTCCAGTAAATATCGACGAACTACAGCAACGTCTAACACATATGTATTGTGTAGAAATATCTCTGCAGAAATTTTAGGAAATATCAGGCAAGAATTTCAAAGTAGGCTTTTTATGTGCCAAGAAGTCAATGGACAACATTTTGAACAACTTTTTAATTCTTTTATTTTTAGATTTAATAAATATTTGTTCAAAATTTGTTGTATTAAAATATTAAATTAACATTTTATTCATGGATCAGATTAGAAACAGAAACGCTTGTAACTATAGAACGACTAACTCGATTGTCATTTTTCAAAAACGAGAAAGTAGAGAATTAAATTATCTTTTAAATGAGGTGCGACACGGCACACTTTGCCATTTAAAAAAATTGAGTTGACAGCGCCCGTGGCGCCATCTTTGAATTTGAAGAATGGAATTTATCGTCAGAATCAACTTCATTTTACGTGATTCACCCTGTATTTTGTTAAAACTCGCTAACTCGATTCGTTCAAAAGTTAGCAGGGGGGGGGTTACTTTATGGACAGACTGTATACTGACAGGCTAATTTTGACACGGAATACAGTTCTTGTTCAGCGAATATACCAAATGAAACATAAAGTGCTTCTATCCGACTCACCACTTATGTCTTATTTTCGGTTCTTCTATACCCTGTGTCCAAAACTTTGTTGACCAAAAATCTGGCTGACATCTTTCGGAAAATGTTGCTTTCCCAAAAACGTTACTTGAAAGTATGTTACTTTCCATAGTCTTGTTTGCATCGTTTACAGCTACCATTGCTTATTAGTTGACAACTTAATTTGTACCACATTGCACGAATAACTTTATACCTCCTTTATTTTCTTTTCATTAGAATAAAATTTTTCACAGCCTACCTTTTTTATTCAAATTACAGTTTTTCTCGAATAGTATCCCTTAAATAAAATATAAATCAAACATATGACATATCGGTGGAAAGCTTATTTCAAGGGCAATCGCACGAAATAAAAATCCAGGACGACCGCCATAAGAAAAACATAAGTTGGCATACATAACTGAAAAACCAAAGACGATCGAGAGTTGGTATGGACCACAAAAGTTTCCCTGTGAAAAAGTGTCTTCATAATGTGCAAGTCTAAAACTTGTCAAATGAACGCCTACTGTGTTATTGAAGAAAAAAGAAATCGGCAGTTTTTGTTTTTTTCCAAATATCGTGAAAACTAAAAAAAGATGGGATAAAATGAAGAACATATTTGACATCAGCATAAAATTCTTGAAAACTTAATTTAAACCGTTAAACTCTAATTTAACCGTTTCTCTATCTCTTATAATAACTAAGATAGCAATATATTACCATCGAGTTTTGGACACTGTATATAATAATATAATATAATAATAATATCTTTCTACACCTCATTCTAATCACAAGGATTAGCCCGAAAGTCTGATGCTTGTTTGGGAGAGGGGGCGGCATATTATTATTTCACGGGCCGCATTTGCGTCTCAGGAACAACTTACGTTGGTAGGCCCTAACCACCATTCAGTGCTGGAATGAGGGAAACATGGAAAACCTTATTAGTTAGGGGGACAGTCAAACATCAACTGATTTTAATCTGTTACATTAACACCAAGTTGACATTCTTGCCATCCTAGGCCATCGCCAGGATGGTTGCCAACCCATCCCCGCGAACAAGCCTTGATCTACGAGTAAACAATTTAATTAAAAATTGTTTGGTGGAATAGGGATTCGAACTCACGATCAGCGATCGAGACACTAAGTCCTGAGCCACCGGCTCGACATAAATAAACATACATACCAGACTGTCTAGATGAGGCGTAAATATTTCTTGGAAACCGCTTTGTATAATCAGAAAGGATTTGGTTGTGTGTGTACAACGAAAAATGTGCATTTTAGTGTTTCAGTTAATATATAATCATGAAATATGTATCGAAATTGTAATAATATTTTATTCATAAAATGGCTGCATCAGAAATATATTCGAATAGTGCATCGATATGTCAGAGACATTTAAATCGAAAGCTACATAATTTAAAAGTCCGAAATACAGGGTTGCCCTGTTAACTCGGGTGACTACAGGTATGCTCTTAACCCTAAACAATGAGGTTAAGGGTCCGTTCACTGTAGACTTGACAGACATGAATTCGGGGTCGGGTTGAGAGGTTGGGTTAGCCGATGGGTGAATACTTACATATTCCCACTACAGAATTATTTAGATTTCGGAGGTGCACGTAAAGCCGAAGTAAAAAGGCACATGGAAATAAAGTTAGCCCTTATTGCAAGGGTACCGGATTTGTCTTATAATTGCAACAAAATTTCTTTTTAATGTTATAAATTACATATCACCGGAAAGATCAAAAGATAAACTAGATCCCTATAGTAGCAAATTTTTGTTTAATACATGTATTTTAGAGAAAATAATTTTTGAAAATACGCTATTTTAGTACAAGATTGTTTGCCTGGAATTTTAAAAATAAAAAGAATTCAAAAAATTACTACTATAGGAATTTAGATTAAAGTCTTATCTTTCAATATTTTTTTACTAAAAGTCGCTATCTTTTAAAGTTTTTTTATAATTAGACTCGAGACGAACGCCGATTTTGGACTTATTTCGGACTAGTGAATGGACTTAAAAAAAAGACTTATATTCTTCAAATGCGGAAGGCTCAGAAAGCGGAACTTTTCGTGTCAGTGTAGGACTGTTCCCTCAAAACATGGACGCCTGCCGACCCTAGTTTTGGGTACATGAATCTATTGATTTGTTTTTGAAAACATGGAAATTATAATAATTTACTACGTTTTAAAATATTTCTATACAGAACGCCCAAATTATCCGAAGGCCGCGGAGAATAATACTCGAACCTGGTAGTGTTATCGAACTATTTACGGATATAGAGGAAAACGAACGTCAACCTATAAAAACTGTTTCACGGGAATCGATAACTACAAGGAACTAATCCACTATACTATGAGTGACGTCTGCTACCTAGTGTAAATAGAATAGTATATAGCGTATACCACAGACCAATACCTATTATGCTCGTCACCGTTCGTATCTTGTGTAGATAATTTTTCTGTAGAAGGGATAAATAATAAATTGCTGTTCATATTAAATATTTGTATTTTTTATGGCGCCAAGACTTAATGTGTTATGTGTTAACTAAAAAAGAAAATTGAAGGTTGATAGTTCAGAAAATTGGTATTTACTATTTAAGCTGAGCGTCCATGAGGTAGGTGGAGCGACGCGGCGCAGCGCCAATCAATATTTTCCTAAAATCCCTGTTTCATGTTTGAGTAGGTATTTAGTATCGGTGTTCCAAGTAAATGAACAAGAGGAAGAAAAAAATAGTCTAAAAAAAAATCTGAATTTTCATATAAACACTGCTACATTAGAATAACGTAGACTTTGCTTCTACTTACTTAAAATAAAAATAGGTAACTTTCAAAAACAACCGAAGAAGCCTGTAATCTACAAACTCTTTAAAATTCGACGGCACTACCGTCGTTTAGATCGGAAGGGCGGTGCGGCGTAGCGCGACGCCGATATCTGATTCTTTTGAGCGAATTCCACTGCCGCTCCGTCCGTCCGTCCGTCCGTCCTAATGAACGGATCATCATCTCATTCATTTATGTATATTTAATGTCAAAGCGGATATTCTACGTGCCGCGGCGCGCCGATCCACCGACCTAATGGACACTAAGCTTAAGGCTCCGTTACATGGTGTCAGTAACTCGTACGAGTCACTAAAATCGAGTACTGGAACCGAGTGTTTCACAAGATAGTTGCGTCTACACAGTTTTCTAGTAATATTATGACAGTATAGTGCACCTCTCTTCGTGTTTACAAAATCTGCATTGTTAAAACGCTGAATTTCAACATTTAAAATGAATTGTAACTGAAAAAACGTTAAAAACTTTTGTAGTAGAAACATTGCGAGTTTGTTTGAGAAACCAGTTTGTTTAAAAGTGTGCTGCGAAGAAATGCTAGAAATATTATTATAAGAGGAACTGAATCGCAAACAAAGGTTATGGGTGAGAAAGTGGATAGCTAGAAGAAATACACATGGAACTTCAAGCATGGTTTTAAAAGAGCTTGAAGACGCTTTGGAAGACGTTGCAGAATATCGAAAATGTATGAGAATGTCTCCAGAATGTTTTAACATTCTTCTACAAAAATTATCTCCTACCATACAACGATCAGACACCACAATGAGAGAACCTATACCTAGCAGGGTAAAATTGGAAATAACGTTGTCATTTCTAGCAACTGGAAATAGCTTTCGTAATCTGCAACAGCAATTCCGTGTTTCAAGACCAGCTATTTCAAAATTTGTTCCTGAATTTTTTGTATTGCAGCGTCACGAGCTTGTTTATTTTTGTAAAAGGACAGTTTCGCGTTCCAAAAGCATTCTTGGTTTCGATACAATTCCACAAATTGAATGGCTGTATCCCCATTCCATTTATTAGCCATTTTTAAAAAGTACGTTTTAACACACCATCAATGTCTACGGTTACTATCACAAGTACCCACCCGTCGTTACGTGTTTAGTATTCAAGACAGTCGAGTAAAGTCCTGGTGGGGGTAACAACTCGTGCCAGTAAAATAGGATTGCATTCTATTAACTCGACTGGAATAGCTAGTAGAGCGAGTACTGTATTGGAACACTATAACGCTGGTTTACACGAGACGGGTGTAAGGGTTTACACTCGTACGAGTTACTGGTACCGTGTAACGGAGCCTTAAGGCTCCAATAGAACTAATACATATCATGTCGATGGATCCCGCGGGTAGGGGAGAGATACTTGGAATATTACACAGGACTGTACTCATTTCTGTGTTTTGAAGGATCAGTTTTTATTGCATTTGATAAATTATGTATTTTGGCTTGACTTCGTTCTTTCTTTTTCTATACTAAACTGTGTTACATTGAAAAGGAGGAATTTTATTAAATTTTCTATTGGATTTCAGTTCTAAAGAATTTATTATTCTTTGCTAATCAAATATAAATCGTAATTCTTACCAGTTTAAACTAGGATATTGAATTTGTCAACTTCGCTTACAGACTTTCAATATAGCTATAGTAGCTTACACTGTTCCAGTACAGAAAATAATTCTGTAACATTAACAATACATGATAATCCATGAAATGTTAAAAAAATGTTCAAGAGGCAAGTATAATTTACAATTGGTTTGAATAACTGAACAAGGATTTTCTAGTATTTTCCATACTTAATTTGCGTACTTTGTTACAGCCTAACATGAATCCTTACGTTAGAATTACCTTGCAGTCTTTCCCGTCATCTTGCAGTCTTTCCCGTCATCTTGCAGTCTTTCTCATCATCTTGAATAATGAATGTGAGACAGAATATTAAATATTGAAGATGAACATGAGTCCTAGCGTTACAATTACCTGGCAGTCTTTCTCATTGACATTTTTTTAATTAGTCTTCTAAATTTAATAAGAATTTCCTAAAATGATCATTATTTTCCATTGCATTTCATGTAATTGTTATTTTCACTATTGTTTACCGAATTGAGGGAAATTCAAAGACAAGATTACTTTTAATTCTCTGAATAATATATGCTAAAAGGAAGCCTTATATTATCTTATGAAAAATAAATCAACATTCTGATCTTTACCCACAATTTTATCTCAAATATTAACTGAGATAAGAGAGAGAGTGACATGCTCAGGAAATGCCCCTGTTTACAAGTAATTCAGTTTTATTTTTAATACCTTCAGCAATATAAAGCTTAAATAATAACATGACATAGCCCATAATTGATTTTTTTATGTAGAATGCTAAGCCAGGATAACTGTTGAATTTTGATTTGTGGTTGCTATGTTTGTGTCTTCCTTTTCTTGTTGTCGTTTTATCCCCGTATATTTGTTATGATTGTTAAATAAAAATGCAAAACTAAAATAATGAATTACTATTAGTATCTGTTATAGTTTTTTGAGCAGCACTGGCGATTAGTGCTGATGTCTCTGACATTAATGCATAAATTAAAATTTTTTGAAAATATTAGATATTAACGATATGGCAATATTAAAAACTATTTTGTATGTTATAAATTAAATTTAACTCCAGTCGAATTCAGTTACAAGATAATACAAGACACAGAATACAAGATATATAAATTAAAGGGTATCTAAAAAGCTTAAAAATATAGAACAAGCCTATAAGCAATATACATAATAGTCTATTCTACATTCGCTTGAGGGCGCCACAAACCGAAGCATTTGTGTTCCAGCGTTCAGTAGAAAGATTCTCAAAATGTTATTTGTGGTTTTATTTGTATTTAATCAACGTGTAAAGAAAGAAAATCCATAATGATCATACGTATCCATCTCTATAAGGAAGATTATCATCTCCCAACTTAGACTGTCATGTTGTGTGTCAAATAATTTACACTGTCATGTTGGTATGACAATTATTGTCATGCATGACTCATGACATAATGGTCTTATCTGTATCTGTGAGATTTATATCGACCTAGACCTAGATACTCCTTTTTATTGGATATTTAAGCCACACTTTTCAAACTATTAAAAATTATTCGGGAAGAAAAACGTTTGGATTGGGTAATTTTTTTTTCTATTTTTTATATTTTTAGAGAAGTGACAAAGCATCCAATGAAAAGAACAATATGATTGAAGTTTGCAAATACAAAGTTGCATGAAAACTATATAATAAATACCTTATAAAACCTTAATATAAAACGTATGTCTTTAAAAGTAATTTTGAAACTTTCAGTGAAAGTGGCTACGCCGAACATTTGACGAACCCTTTAAATATCCCAATAATAAAAATGTCACACTATAAACACTAAAAGCATAAATTAGATAAAAGGATCCAGGCCAGAATTCGACGTAAATTCACTTCCCTATAGTATATTTACTACAAAACTATCCAGTAATGTAATGGAGTACACTTAATGTTCTGAATCACTCTCTAAAATTAACCATATTATTTATGATGGTGCTTTTAAAACAATAAATATTACGGGTGTATAAAAATAGCGACACATAAGATACACAGAAGGAAGCGAATCGGCGATGTATAAAAAATAACTATAACGAAAATATTACGCATAATCTCTCATGGATTAATTCTTCATATTGTATTGATTTCTGCGAAAGGACGTGGGCCTCTCAAGGTTAGCCGTTCGTTGATTTTTATACCAGTTTCAAGAGAAATAAACAACTATCCTTGCCAAAATGAACATTAGTTCAGTGGCGTTGGTTTTCAGGGGGAAAACCTTAAACTATTTTTTATAGAATTCTTACAAGAGCGTCTTAAAGTAATTACGCAGTAATTAGTATTTCAACAAAAAACAAATAAAGGAAACATTTTCAATTACAATAATTTTGTTATAGCATATGATTATCTATTGATTATTATTAGTATGTAATTGAATGGACAATGTGGCCCACGTAATACTGATCCGTAATTTTGTCAGTCCCATGTCATTTTTCCTGCAAAACATAATTCCGATTTTAAAATTTTAATTACCTAAATTTATACGGAGTATATCAAGAAATAAGTTTTTTAATTGAGCACCCTATATATTTTTCAAAAACTAATTTTTTCTTAATCCAACGTTATATATAATAAAAAGTGCCAACCTTATTATAGAAAATATTAATCACTTAAACAACGATTCAATTGTTTTTGATAAAGTCCGTAGTAATTTTATTAAAAGGTGCAATATTTGTATGGCAAAAAATGGCGCACTAATTCGTAGACCACGTATATTTTTTATATACATTTTGAAATTGTAATTAAATTTTATAGGAAAAGTCAGATGGTTCTAATTTTTTAAACAAAGATATATGTTGAAAAATGATACAGTAAGGAAGGGTGGGGGCGTCAATTATACGTAGACCAGATTGTACAAGTTGTTGACAAAATTAAGTCAGTCAATAAGAAATTATATATGTATCTAGTACTTTACTTAAAGTCATATTTGAAGTATAATTTTTATTCTAGGTGTATTTAAGGGTCCATTCTCTGTAGATTTGACAGGCATGAATGTTGGGTCGGATTGAGAGGATGGGTGGCGCGCCAATATTCTTGGCTGTGAACGTGACCTTGTATGATTCGGGGTCGAGTGGGACTATCACTCTTTGCCCTCCTCATCTCTGTAGGCCTGGACGGCCTCGTAGAGGTGGACCCCATCCCTCACCAACCCCGATCACAAGAGTGATAGGTTTGGCGATTTGTGGGATCTCCTCCTGTCCTGGCTCTACCCTGCCGGCCGGGTAGGATCTTCTGGCGCTCTTCTGTCTTGATGTTCTTTCTTCGCCAGCATGTTAACCCCCGGGGGTGGTCTGTCATGGGCGGGGGCGGCAATTGCTGCTCCCGCCCTGGGATTGTGGTTAGGTGGGGTCGGGATTGGCATTGTAACCTACGGATGCACCTCTAAGAGGGACCAAATGGCCCATTAGTGGGTTGATGGGTGGCCGATAGGTGGAGACTTATATATTCCAACTATCGAATTATTAAGATTTCGGAGGTGCACGTAAAGCCGAAGTAAAAAGGCACATGGAAATAAAGTTAGCCCTCCTTGCAAGGGTACCGGATTTGTCTTATAATTGCAACAAAATTTCTTTTTAATGTTATAAATTATATATCACCGGAAAGACCAAAAGATAAACTAGATCCCTATAGTAGCAAATTTTTGTTTAATACATGTATTTTAGAGAAAATAATTTTTGAAAATACGCTATTTTAGTACAAGATTGTTTGCTTGGAATTTTAAAAATAAAAAGAAATACCAAAAATTACTACTATAGGGACTTAGATTAAAGTCTTATCTTTCAATACTTTTTTACTAAAAGTCGCTATCTTTTATAGTTTTTTTATAATTAGACACGAGACGAACGCCGATTTAGGGCTTATTTCGACCTAGTGAATGGACTCTTAAGGTAGATATAATAGGTTTAGAATTTTACAGGAAGTTGCGGAAACCTCATACCATGGCCTACTCCTCCTAATGTGTAATCCTGCCGTGATGGACCTCTCGGCAAATCAGGATCCTTAATAAAATATTGAAGTAAAAAGAAATTAAAAATTAAGTGGAAGAAAGTATTGTAAAATAAACTACAAATTTAAGTTTAAGTAATTTAGCATAATGATGGGTATTTAAGAATATTAGAAAAGCAAGTATTAATATACAGATCATAGGATTGGTGGATCATAGGAGAATCTGATTTACCAGATATTCATTTTGTTGAGGATGTCACTATTTAGCATATACAAACAAGCAAATCTGAGAAGAATGTCAGTTTCTGAAGAATTAAAGTTGATGGAAGATTTATGGGGCTAGTCATTGCACTACATAAAAAAAATAAATTCGAAGTCATTTTGTTGACTAAAATAGCAGGCGACACTTTCAACACAGCTTTAGTGATTTTTCGACTCATATACGAATATTTTAAACAAGAGGAAATTGAAACAAATGCAATTAATAGTTGAGTAGTTATTATTAAAAAAAATTGCCTTCAAGAATTAGTCACAATCAGTTGTTGTTTTATTAGTAGTTTTTATGCAGCTTTTCCTACGACGTAAGAAAACCAAAGTAGCATGCACCTTATATAATATGAGGTGTATTATATTTAAAAGTGTACTACCAGAATATCAATCCATCATATGGTAAAATACTTCTTAAATATTTCTTTTAACAAGCAACAGAATAATCGTTGTGATAGAAACAGAAGATAATTTATACTTAAAATGTTGACTTTGAACATAGTATTTTCCACTACAGTATTTTAGTTATTTGGGAGACTATTGAAAAATCCTCTCTACCTTAAAAATCCGCCATAACACTGTTGGTACCATGAAGAGGGGTGTGAGAAGCTAAAATGATAACGAACTTTTATCAAAACCCATATAGAAGAAACTCATGTAGAAAATGAATCTTTACAATCTTTTGAGAACATTTTTAGTCGAATACGATTTGGTTAATTTACATAATATGATTTCGGAAGTTTATGGCAACTTGCTTATTTTAAATGAAACACCCTATATATATTTTTGCATTTCCGACAATAGAATAAAATTCTGAGTAAAAAATGTGTCACATAACACATACCTTATAGCTAAAGCTTTCCGTTTCGTAAATATTTGACATTTTCTAAGAAATTTGACACGTGCAAGGGTTCGCAAAAACCTTTATAACTTTATCGTTTAGCACGGGTTTAGTTGGTTCTTGGCAAAAGGAAAGAGCATAAGTTATACTACACTTTAGAGTATAGAGAAATTCAATAATGTTATACCAAATGTTCAATATCTCCAATCTTTCTCTTCTTTTGGAAAATCAAGTAGCCAAATTTTTTTAGTCAAATGGAACACACTGTATTTTTTTACATCACGTTATTTAGAATTAAATTCTCTCTCTTCCAGTATATTCATTGTAGGGGTTAAAACTACAACATTAAAATTAGTCTTAGAAACTAAAACTCGTGATCAAGATTCGCCCAAATATTGTTCAACATACATTTGATTGGAGTCTTTACAGATAATTTCGTAAATCCCCACCTTTCTTTTGTTTCTATTTTGTATTTTGGATTGCCTTAAAGTTGTAGTTTATTTCCCGATGAATAAACCACTGAAATACCTATATCTTTAAAAACCTTTTAAAAAGTTGAGGAATTTCGAAGCGTTAGTCAGGGTCAATGACCTTTATTTATTTAAATGTCCTTGGTCAGGGTCAGTGGTTTATTCATCGGCAAATAAACTATAACAACTTTTAGGCAATCCAAAAGACAAAATAAAAACTAAGGAATAGTCTGGGATTTACGAAATTAGGTGTAAAGCAAAAGTATGTTGGACAAACTAGAAGGTCAATTCAAACTACATTCAAGGAACATATGGCTCATCTCAAATATGGTAGAACAGATAAGTCTAGTGTCGCCCAACATGCATTTGAGAATAACCATAAAATAGATAGTAGCAATTTAAGATTAAAGAGGAATGTAACAAATTCCAGACAGTTGGATGCTTTTGACAGTTTGGAACTTGCTAAATGTAAAAATAGTATGAATGGTAACAGAGGGTCAATCCCATATAGCCCACTTTATTGGTTAGTAAATCACGGTTCACTGAGCAGTCGCGATGGTTCACTGAACCGTAGAAATAGTTTAGGTATAAATAGGACACAATGTTAGCATAGCTTTAGGTTTAATCACCTCCAGATGATGCCAACATGGTTGGCGAAACACGCGTTGAGTCCAGTATAGTGTTTTCGTGTTATGTGGAAAACTACGTCAGTGTTATCTTCACACCAAAGGTTCCAATCACTTTCAAGGCAAATTTCAGCAGAGCAAAGATACATCATTGTATTGTGCATTCCCATTTTCGTCAGCATTATAATAAAAAAAATGATAAAACTATAAAACCAAATACAAGGTTCAGAACCGAGCTCATTAACCTTGTAAAATCATACCAGTTATTTGCGAGTAGGTAAATCTAACCTTAATTTGAAAGTCTGATATATGTATGAATGCAGTTTTATTGCATGTAACTAACCGATTATTCCTAATTATGGTAATCATTCACAAAATTCGCAGATTATTTTGCATAGATTGTCAAACGTTAGGCGAGCTACCACAGCTGAATTAGTTAAAATTGTTACTGGTCAATATTGATTTCCGTAGATGATATTGTTTTTTTTTTCTTTGTGTTCTGTTGACTTTTCTGAGTCTCGTATACTAGGTCAGGAAATAGCAAGAACCCGGAAACAACTAAACGATTATATTAGATTACTGGATGGGTAATTTAAAGAATCGGTAAGACCTTAAGTGAATATTCGTAAATCTATTAAGTCGACCCGGTCCAATAAAGCTCTTACCGAACCCATACACTGTCCTGGAGACAGTGCATGGCGACAGTTCATTCAGTTCAACCAAAGTTTACAGAATAAATTTATTTATTCTGTAATTCCGTATTCCGATTCGTCGCGAGCACTGATGATCCCAATCCATCGTTGTCTGTGGTCAAAACTAATGTAAGAACATGACCGTAGTCTGTGGCCCACTTTACGTTAAAATACAAAATTAATGAGATACTATACTACCATCAAGCGCTGTTTTAGGTAGATATGCATGATCTTGACGCATGATGCCCAAGGCGAGTAATTTCCGCTCTAGGTTGTCTCTATTTTTCTGTATGGTACGTTTTATAATTTCTAGTGGTCTAAAGACAATAATGTTTTTTACTCTAGTGTCTCTTCTCGCCTGTATGAATATCTAGCAAATCTTCGGGCAAACGAGAATAATCAATTTATATTAAATTGCGTCGATTGTGTCTCGCTCTAAATTCCGTCGCCAAATCGACAAAGTTTCTAAGGTATCTAGCGGGGATCGCGAAGCAATCCCCGCGAGCGACCGAAGGTCGCCCCAACCCTTTTTCCTATACTTGGGCGCATTTTCGTCCCGTTTCCTACCCGTTTTCCAAATTTAAACGCCTTTTCAAAAAACCTCTGCAAAATTTTCGGCGAGAGAGATGCGACTATCATCGGCGTTTGTTCTCGCGCCTAATGGCCCCGTCACGCCTGCCGAAATCCGGACTTTTCGCGGGACCCTCTCGACCCTTTTTCTAATGTTTGCGGCTTCTAGGACCGCTTCACACAAAAGTGTGAAGCGGTCTTTCCGTCCTTTCTCTAATCGTTTGAGATTTTTTTTCGAGACCGTACGACCACTCCTACGTCTATTTCGTCTTCTAAAATCTCGAGTCGCGTCCGTCTCAACTTCTTTCTCATTTTATCTGCCGATGTGAGATTGCACTAACGACAAGCACCTCCTACGAAAACTGTCAAATTAATTAAACTTCAGAGAGGTTATTTTCCTATGAAAAATATTGCTAACGAAATCGATAGTACTGACTACCAAACACAAAATACTGAAGCGAAATGCTTTTCTAATTATTAGAATATCGGTAAAAATTAATTTTTCAAGTTAACACATATAGTTTACGTAGTTGCCTCTGCGTCAAACAATATCGAGTGACGCGGTGGCGTAATGGTATAAGTCGCAGGATTTCAAACATCGAAGTGCAGAATTTCGCAAGTTCGAATCCCGCTGGATGCATTTTTTTTACTTTTTAATTCCAATTAATTATTAATATTAGTGTTTAGTTATTTTGTTTCATTGTCCGTAGTTTTTATTCTTTCTGCAGGTAAAGTTTGGAATTAATTATTTCATTTTGGCAGTTTGTAAAATTCATCATTTTAGCTTACAAAAGTAAATATCTTCTACAATATTAATTTGTTGTAACAATTATGACAGCAATATATTTTTTAACACCTTTCGAAGGACGGACGGGCCTCCGAACCGTAGCGGATGGCCCCATTGATAAAACTGATAAAAATGTTTACTAAAAAATGAATTTTACTTCAGCACTTAAAAAATGATGATGTTTTACCATCAGGAATAGAGTACCCTTACAATTCATCAAAATATTATTAAGAAAAATCATTTAGTATAATTACATCATCATTCCAGATACAAAATTTCAGCTTTCTCTCTTTAAATTTATTATTTCAGATACAAGGGATTATCTCTAAATTTCTTTAATATGTATTTTCTTAAAAATAATATTATTTTAGATGCTTTTGTCTGGACTCCCGGTAGGGCTAGAAATGGGAACGAAAAGATTTTCTCTCATTTCTAATATATACACTTTGAAATATGTGTATGTACCTTCACAATTGAGATGTGACCTCAGGTCAGACTGACAAAAAAGAGGGACGTTTTGAGGTGAATTGTTGAATTGAAAAATTGTTATTTCAATATATTTGTATACATCGTTCAAGTCGCCCTACCTCAACCTGTTCGCTGTACTTCACCACAATAATTGTTTTGACCTTGCCAGAACAAACTTAAAGTGATGTTGATAATTTGCAATTATTCTGTAATAGGTACCTATAACATTTTTAGCATGGATTGAAAATTTCGTTAAAGCAGCTCTGAAGGCGAGACATGGATGAAATAAAAACTAAATCAACTGGTATGGGTATACGATCCGGCCAGTTGGCAACAGGGCCCAAAAAACCAAGTCCTCCATTCGCAAGGCACTGTTTACTTTAACGTGTCAATAGATCTTGCAAAAGTAACGGCAGAAAGAGGTGCCACAAGACTTGTTTTAATTTTAACCATTAATTAATTAATTAATTAATGAAACACTACACAATTTCATATGAACGCCCTAATACAAGGTCTAGCTTTTCAAATTTCACACTGTACACGTAAAAAATGTTTACGCAATTGATATTTAATAACGGTGAAATTATATTAGCGTAATAAAAAATAAAAAATTTGATCATGTAGGTGGTGTGAGTAGGTGTAAAACTTAAGACTACTTTAATATTCATTGGTCATTATTTTGTAAGCAGATAAAGTTAGGTACTTACTATATAGAGTGCTAAACATATAGACACCTAGATAGACGTGTATTTATAACATGTTAACATCTAATTACAAGAAATTCTTAAATAATAGTCGAGTCGGTGCTCAGAGTCTAGTGTCTTGATCCCTTGATCTTTAATGTCCGAATCCCCTTCCCGCCCGATAAATTGTGTGTAAGTAAGGATGTGTGCAAGTCTTAGTAAATATGCGTACGTAGGCTTATAGTCGAGAAATGCAATTTTAGAACGTGCGCATCTTTGCGTATGCGTAACTTTGCGTTCATTTCGCTGCGAGCGGTGTACACGTAAACTTAAAGTACTTAGTATACCTACTATACTAGATTTTTCTTACATACTGTTGTGTTCAATTTGACAAGTGAGGTTAAGTACGGTAACATTTTGTTTTATTTTATAGGGCATTCCAACGACTTGTCAAACTAATTTCCATATATATTAAAACGCGTCGATTCTGTCTCGCTCTAAATTCCGTCGCCGAATCCACAAAGTGTCAAAGCTATCTTCTTCGAGGGATGATCGTGGAGCGATCCCCGCGGGCGACCAGAGGTCGCCCCCGACCTTTCTCCAATGCATAGGGGTATTTTCGTCCCGTTTCATACGCGTTTTCCCAATTTAAACGCCTTTTCAAAAAACCTCTGCAAAATTTTCGTCGATCGCCGTTCGGCGAGAGAGATACGGCTAGCACCGGCGTTTGTCCTGGCGCCTAATGGCCCCGTCACGCCAACTCCCGAAATCCCGACTTTTCGCGGGACTCCCTAGACCCTTTTTCTAATTTTACGGCTTCGAGAACCGCTTCACGCGAAAGTTCCGTCCTTTCTCTAATCCTTTGAGATTTTTTTTTCGAGACCGTACGTCGAGTTCTTCTAAGTCTATTTCGTCTTTGAAAATCTCGAGTCGCGTCCGTCTCAACTTCTTTCTCATTTTATCTGCCGATGTGAGATTGCACTAACGAGACAAGCACCTCCCACGAAAACTGTCAAATTAATTAAACTTCAGATAGGTTATTTTCCTACGAGAAGTATTGCTAACGGAATCGATTGTACTAACTGCCAAACACTTCTGATTACCAAAAAACTGAAGCGTAATGCTTTTCCAATTAGAAAATCGGTAAAAGTTAATTTTTCAGGTTGACACGTACAGTTTACATACTTAAACATCTCAAGGTCAACGTTTGACAATTGGCGCGGTAGCCCAATGGGGCAGTCGTAAGATTCCAAACGTCGTAATGCTGATTTCGCGAGTTCGAGTCACGCTAGAGGCAATATTTTTTTACTTTTGATTTCCAATTTTTTATTAGTAGGTATTAGCGTTTAGTTATTCTGTTTAAGAATAGAGTATCCTTACAATTCATCAAAATATTAAGAAAAATCGTTTAGTATAATTACATCATCATTCCAGATACAAAATTTCTTTAATATGTAGTTTATTAAAAATAATGTTATTCTAGATGCTTTTACAGGCCTGGACCCCCGGTAGGGGTAGAAATGGCAACGAAAATCGCGACAACGATTTTCTTTCATTTCTAGTATTACTATTTAAGACTGTTATAAGTGGATCAATATAAAAAGAATGTAATGAACAATTTTATTTCTGTGCCTCTAAATATTGTGGATGTGCTATATTAATGTGTAATTTTGATTCATAGTCTTTATACTTTACTGTGCCTACCAACACTGTAAAGGTATTTGTAAACTTCTTACATCTTATATCTTGTTCACAAACCCAGCTTCAAAATATTTATATGGTATTTATGCTTCCAAGCTTCTGTATGCTTTCGTTTGCTTCCTTGAATAATAACTTCCTATGTATCAACACTAAATAGGCACCAATACTAGTAACATCTGGCACAGAATTGTTGATGAATTGTCTGGTACATATTTTATTCAAATGTCTTGCCACTACATCTCCCTGACGTGTTTAATAAATCTCTTAAATAATCACTATATCCAGCTATGTCAAAAATTTTTAAATATACACTTCACAGGATTCACTTAACACCAATAAAAATTACAAGACAATACTAAACATATAGAAACAGCTGTTCTGTTTGACCCACGTCAGCCATATTGGTCAGGTATTCTGGAATGCCTAATTGATTTAATTGTACAGATTGGTTTTTCAGTAGGTTTGTAAATGAATGAACTATTAAACATTCTTGCAATTCGAAATGTTGAAGATGCAAAGCAACCCAATAGAGCTATTAATCGTCACGATCCCAGAGATCCATTTATCAACCTTAATGAAAGGCAATTTATTAACTTGTTTCGATTATTCAAAGACCTTGTTCGGTATCTGGTGGATCTCTTGTGACACAAGTAATAATTAATACAAAAAAAGTAAATAAAAAGCACAGAATGACCACATCAAATTAATCAGCTCATATAGAGTAGATCTAGATTTAAGAAATAAATCAAGTTTTTGAGATATTCTTTCCAAACTTTAATTTTTGTTTCAGCCCTTCCACATTTTTCATGTGGTTCATTTTTTGATTATACTATTCTCGCTTTAAATCTAATTTTGCTTTTAAATTATTTTCAAACGTAGTAGCTGCTATAGTTTATTAAATTATATAATTTTTTGGGCAGCTTCTCCTTTGATACTGCTACTGATCGTGGATGAGGCACCAAATCATTTACATCGAGTATCAACACTCCTTCCTGGGAATTTGTTGCATAGTTTTCACTATTATATAAATGTTCTTGCATTAATGGTTTTGGAAAGTCGTCGTTTGCCTGTTCTTCGCCATTGAAATTAAACTGCACTGAAGATTTTTGAACCTCGTGTCCTTTCAGTGACACTGTTAATAATCCCAAAGACTGCCTCCAAGACTCTTCTTTTGAGGGATTCCACCAGTTCCACAAGACTCGCGCCTATTCTTTGATTCCTTGCATTTAGTTCTGCTTCTAAGATCATGCCAAGTCAATGCAAAAAATAATAATGTGCATGCTACAACAATAAATAAGTAATGAGTGGTAAACAATAACATTTACTTTTGCGCCAGCCATTCCAGTATTTGGTCATGTCTTTTAACGTTTGTAATTATTAGTAGTTTTTTGTATTATTAAATTAGTTTGTTTGCCACAAATTAAGTGCGCCCTCCTTTTCCCAAACTTTATCAATAACTGCTTTTGTTTTTGCGTGGCGTTTGTGCCCCGTTTTTTGTTTTCACTCACCTCTATGCAATAGTTTTTAAGTAAAAAATAAACTACGCCCAGTATTAAACAGTATAAAAGTAACAAAACTTGCGAGAAGTTAGATGACTATTATTATGAAGTTATGACGAGAAATTATAGCATACAGTTGAGAATGTTGCGGTCTACCGAGTAATAATATGCTGCCCCCGCTCTCGCCGAAGTCGCGGGCTAATCCCTTAGAATAAGGGGTAGAGATATTATTATTATTAATAATAAGTTGTTCTAAATTTATACAAATGAATATTGGTTATGTGACATTTTGATAAGGGATTCCAAATTATAGCGCCAAATTGTGAACTGTGAACTAAAGCAAAATAGAGGACCTTTGAGAGTGGCGATAATATGAAAATGACGACAACTACCTAATAGAAAGCCCCATATTTGATTTAGGTACTGATTATTATATTTTGCACATAAATAACAAATAAAAATTTATTATCAAAAAGGATACCCAAATTATTTTGTTCGGTTCATCTGATTATATTCTAATTCTGTCAATTTTATAATTATAGGAAATTGGCATTAACTTTTTACAATAAGGCAGGACAAAACAAAACAGTTACCAATAAATTTAGGTTTAAGTAATTTTGAAGACACCATTGTGACCAATTGTGGGAGCGCCATTGAAAAAATATACCTAACTTTGTATTGATGGATTCAAACTCGAAAACACCCTGTCTGATCGAAAACAATTTAAAAATGATCCCTTTAATGACCGCTTCAAGTACTAAATGAGTAATGACATGCAAAAATTATGCTTATTTCCTTTTTCGCAACTTTTGATTGTTTGTCACATAACTATTACTATTACCAGATAACACTTGGTGCAGTGTTATCTGCTATTACTACTGCTACTATTATTATTCAGAGTCAGTTCAGGCACAAAGATTGTTTTTTGTTTGTTTTAATGTATATCTCAATTATTATAACTTACACAAAGGAGATGCTACCTACCTACATTTTTAGGCTACAAATTACATCAACAAATATACCTTATCTGTTTCGTATTATACTTACAGAGAAGAATTATTAGACTTTCTGAGATATGATTTAATTTTCTTGCGGACTACCATCTTATATCACTCAAATGTTATGAAATAAGAGAAGGAAACAAACGAAAGTATATATGTCACTTTATTACTTATAATTACACACTAATAGGTATATGAGCCATCATAATAATAAAAACGACGAAATATTTTTTCACTGACCATAAATAAACAACTCTTAATTTCCTTCTAATTTGAGCAGATTTTCCTTGCCCATGTCGATCCTTTATTTCTAAGTTGATACTTTATATTAAAACGAATACCAAACGTTTTAGGGCTGAAAAATATGTTTATATGAAATATTGGTTGCTCTCTATTGGTTGGATTCACGGCTTGACTTGATATTCACACTACTTGACTTGACTTGAAATCAAGTCAAGTAGTTATATTTCAAGTACTTGTTGAAATCAAGTAGTGGCGTTCAAGGCTACTTGATTTTTTGCAGGCTTAATTGAAATCAAGAAATTACAGTGCAATAAACCTTGTCATTAATACCTTCATTTACCTTCATCAAAACAATAGATACTATAAACTGTTTATAGTGCATAACAACGAAATATACATATTGTCCAGTTTCCTTAAAAAATAAAAGCTATTCTCCAATATACGCGTTGTCTTGTTCCTTACTGTCATCGTTTGATGATAGTAAGCAGTTCTGACTGTCATCGTTTGCCATACAAGATCTGATTTCCTGATTCGGATGTTATACCGGGATATCAAAAATTATCTTGGTCAAGGATGGTTGTGGAATGTAAAACGTGTGTCTTACTTTAAATTTGAAATAATTATGTCATTGTCACACTGACATCATCAATAATCTACAAATTTCATACCTATTTATTTCAGTTGTAAAACAATAATGAACTACAAATTATGAAATAACGGTTTTGCAGCATTTCTGGCGTTATGGTTGCACATTGCTGAACAATTCTTTGTTGCAGTTCTTGCAAATTATTTACCGGAGTTGCGAAAATCTTGTTATTTAAGTAAGGAAATATAAAATAGTCCATAATTGTCAAACAAGGTGATCTCGGAGGAAACTCAACTTCTGTATGCAAACTTATCAGCCGGTCATCAAAAAACTCGCGGAGGAAAGCAATATTTTCTCGTGTAGTATGTGCTGTTGCACCGTCATGCTGGAAATAACCGTACCGAAGTTCATCATCGTTTAACTGTTGCACAAATTCAGCCAAAAAGTTATGTCTGTACCTTTCTGCGTTGATGGTAAAATCGAAAAAAATTGGCCCAATTATTCTTCTGCGAGAAACTGCCATCCAAACACCAATTTTTTGAGCATGTAGTGGCGATTCAGTAAAAACATGAGGGTTATCATTGCTCCACATTCACATATTTTGAGAATTGATGTATCCCGAAAGGTGGAACCACGCTTCGTCAGAAAAAAAGTTAAGTCCAGAAGATCGTCATTCATTAAATTGTTGACAAACCAATGGCAGTAAGCAAGGCGTCTGGGGTGGTCTGCGGGCAGAAGAGCTTGATGTGCTTGCATCTTATATGGACGCATGTTCAAGTCTTTCTTTAAAATCTTATGACATGTTCCATAAGAAAGTCCAATTTCCTGAGAAAGACGTTTCAAAGGTTTTGCAGGCTCCTCTTCCATACGTTGACGAACGTCATTGACAACTTCTTCTGTACGAACTCTTGGTCTACCAGCACTTTTTTTATGAGTCACACAACCAGTTTCGCGAAACACTTCAACACAATTTGTAAGGCACGGATAAAAATTGTCCGGTAATATTGCCACGTTTGGGAAGTGCTCTCGAAAATTGTCCAAACACAAACGTTGACTGTATTGCCAATTTCCATTAACTAGCGCACCCGTTCGAAAATAGGCTTCAATCATAAAAATTTTGTGCTGTGTGGTAAGAGGCATGATTCAAAAACTGGATTAGAAAATTTCAGCACAATGACTTGACAGATTCTGACACAACAAAACATATTCAAAAATTTAAAGGAAGACACACGTTTTCATTATCGATCGATTATCATTATTATCAAGTATCAAGTAGCTTGAAATTCCTTAACTTCAAGTCAAGTAGTAAGATAGAAAATCAAGCCAAGTCAAGTATTGATTTTTAAAATACTTTATCAAGTCACGTGAAGTAATCTAGGAAAAATTCAAGTAACTTGACTTGATGAACAGTGGCCACAATTAGAGAAATTGTGGCATTAAAAAGTTTACTTAAATTTGATGTTGCCAACGAAATTCTGAACAGTTTCTTATTCTAAAGTGTTCTTTAAGAGTCCATTCACTAGGTCGAAATAAGCCCTAAATCGGCGTTCGTCTCGTGTCTAATTATAAAAAATATAAGATAAGACTTTAATCTAAGTCCCTATAGTAGTAATTTTTGGTATTTCTTTTTATTTTTAAAATTCCAGGCAAACAATCTTGTACTAAAATAGCGTATTTTCAAAAATTATTTTCTCTAAAATACATGCATTAAACAAAAATTTGCTACTATAAGGATCTAGTTTATCTTTTGATCTTTCCGGTGATATATAATTTATAACATTAAAAAGAAATTTTGTTGCAATTATAAGACAAATCCGGTACCCTTGCAATGAGGGCTAACTTTATTTCCATGTGCCTTTTTACTTCGGCTTTACGTGCACCTCCGAAATCTTAATAATTCGATAGTTGGAATATATAAGTCCCCACCCATCCTCTCAATCCGACCCAACATTCATGCCTGTCAAATCTACAGAGAATGGACCCTTAAGGGGCATCATATGATAAAAATAGGAAGCAGTGTGGAAATATTATTTTAGCTTCGGTGTTAGTAAAGAATAAGTTTCAAGTTTTATGTTTTTAACAATCTCCCCAAAACTTAAACAACCAACTTGCATTTTTAGCAATTTAAAAAAACCTCTTATAGTATGGAAAAAACAAAATTGTAAAAATCTTTTGTAAAAATCGAAATCGAAAATAATATAAATATTTCTATAGCTTTGTAAAAGATAAGCAATATCTCCATTTTTTTGTTTTTTTTCCCCTAATTATTTATAAACTATCTAGTTATTATTAGTTTGACATGGTATCTATCTAAGACATTAATTTATATTTATTGGAACGTCTTCAATAGCAATTTGAAAGAATAATAAAAATTCAAGTTTACCATATTGGCCAAATGAATGATAAAAATATTGGCCAATGAACTGGAGAGCACTTCTTAATATTACCCCTTTTTCACGTAACGGCACCTCACTGTCTAAAATAATTTCCTAGACTTTTCTGTCGAAAAATATCCAGCGTAGGTTGAACCGTTCCTTGTGGAGAATATTTTATCTGATATTAAGTTTTTGGAGTTTCGTCAAGCAGCGCATCCCAAATAATAAAAGCATAAATTTTAGGGTCCTGTGTATTTTCAGGACGTAGAACTGTGCAGGGATTATTGATTGAGGAAACGTATCAAACATAAATTGCGTAGAAGGACATCCATCTTGATTTTTCGGTTTATTGCTGAATATCAGACATGCACTTCTCAACCGACTGAGACACTGAATGATAAATTGTTTCAAAATATTGTGGGTTGTGTAACAAAGGCGCAAAGTGGTACTTTGTCACTGGAGCGTGGTGATTGCTGACCAAGCTTGCAGAGGCTAACAACCTAACTCAAAGTTGGTACTTGGTCTCAACTCAGTTTTCAGGTTGTTTGCCGATCTGGGAACACTGGAATTGTCTCAATTTATCAGAGACGCCTACCCATGAATCTCGTATAAATCTTAAAAAATCGTTCGCTATCTAAATCTTTCAATGTAAATGCTTCTGTGACAGAGCCGTAATCAGGATTTTGATGTTTGGTTTGCAAGTTTTTTATGATATTAGTAAGGATTTTCTTTTTTACTTTTATTTCAAATTAAGTTGTAGATATAACATAACGAAACGTAAAAATTTGCAAAAACACGCAGTAAGGGATTAATATTTTCTTTTAAATTATTAAAACGGTTTTACTCGATTTGTTATTAAGAACAATACATTTTGGAATAGGAAATGACAGTGTTGTCCAAAATTAAATGGCGCTTAATGCCCCCGTCGGTCCCGTAGACCGGTACTGTTCAAAAGAAACACTATGATTTCAATAGGTGACTTGTTAGCTATGCTCCTATATGGTTCAAGTGGCTTCAGAAGAGTAAGAGGTGTTGTAATTAACTACTTGTAAGCAAACTACTAATTAAATTGATTCAAAGAATGTGTATTTTAAAGTATTGAAGGGAACAGACTTCTATTCCTTCATATCTTCTCCAGACCATTAAATATAGCTTTTTGCTCTTTCTGACGCAGTCTCATTTTGTGCCAGAAACATATCCGTTCGCACAGCTGTGAAAGAGATGACATACTTGGGAGCTTTTTGTGTCTCACCAATTTTGAATTCCTTTGTTCAAGATGTTATATAAAAAAAGTTTATTAAGTCAGTATTAAGGACTGACGTTATTGTTATTAATTTAATTACTATTCGTTCAGGGCCGATTGTTCAAACGTGATTCATCTTCAAATCAACTTAACTGAGTTCTACTATCATAGAAGTTAGAAACCATTGTTTCCTAGACATCATAACTCAGCTCAGTTGATTTGAAGATGAACCACGTTTGAAGAATCAGCCCTAACTTTTGGAAACAGTTGCAAAGAGTAGAGATAGAGTTTTGACAGTTGCTCACAATTGCTACCTAAAAAATTAGGATTTCTATCGGGTAAGCTAGGTGGTAAAATTGCTGAGCTACCTCTAGATTTATGAACATCGGAGTACCTATTGGCGATTCAAATTACCGTTGAGGGCGCTGCATATTGTAAACAAATATGGAGCAAGAGGAGTTGCATTCTATGGCACATCATTTAGCAATTAGCATTCAATTGCCATAAATATACTGACTGCATGTGCTAGTTACGGTGAAATAAAGGCTAAAAAGAGTGGTAAAAGCAGTTTATGTCCCATAAGTGCTGGGATTGGACGCAGAGGTTTTATTGAGTGGCCACCAAGGTCACCGGATCTAACCCCTTTAGATTTCTTTTTGTGAGGTTATTTGAAATCTAAAGTTTATGTGAATAGACCAAATAATCTTGTTGACTTTAAACAGAGAATACGCCAGGAAATAAGACTTATTTCAGCAGAGGTAATTGAAAACGTTCAACGGGAAACAATCCCTCGACTACAAAAATGTATTGAAATAAACGGGCAAAACATTGAACATTTATTATAAAGCAATTGTTATTTCAATAAGTGTTTTATGATTAAACATTATTTTTTTCCATTCATCAATTTTCAAACGTCATTATTACGAAAACCGCTGATTTTAGATTCAAAAACTGTTCTGAATTTACCGTACATTAAAAATGGCATAATATACAGGGTGATCCATTAAAAAATCAATGATGACTGCATATGTTTTTCTTGAGACACCCTGTATACAATTCTTCTTATGTCAAAAAATCTACAACTAAAAATACTAATGGAGGTGTCCCAGTGTTTTTCCACAAAATAATTACCTAAATTTTAAACGAATTCGTTCTTTTCATCATGGACGCACTGTATCTAGAAAATTTTCCTCCGTGGAAATAAACATATTGAGCACAATATGGAGTGAGACGCCTAAAATGTAGGGCACTTTGATATGATTTATAAGCTCTTTACATTGTTATTTGGCTGACTGGTGCTTCAAAACGATGCCGGGAAATATTTATGCTTATTACCCGTTTATAAATTTTACACAAGTTAAATATGAAGGTGTGTTAGTGATATTTCATAACGTCTAGATTCTGTGAAAGGTCGTAATTGCCTGCGCGGAAAAAAAATATATATCAGATTTTTCCAGCTAGCAATAAAATAAAAGTTTTCAAGTACCTACATAAACATTTATCACATGCTCCCTCGTTCCCGGTTCACTTTGTGACGATTTTTGTGAATAATTTATAGCTTTAAATTTTAATCAAAGCGCGTTTTATATGTATTTCGTGTACTCCTAATGGACACCGTGTTTGAGATATACACTGGGTGTTTATATTCATTGTATTATTTCGTTTAGGAAGTGATCTACAACTATTAGCAGTGGCGGTTTTACTGTAAGCGCATTTCTGCATTGAACTCTCTTAAAAATTTGGTTAAAAATCTGAGTTGGTAGCATACTAACGTCGATGGGGGCGAATTGGCTAAAATATTTTTAAATTGGTTGCACTTCCGGATATACCGGAAGTAGATGGCAACTTGCTTATTTTAGATGGAACACCCTATATATTATTTCATGTTTAGATTCTACGCGAAATTCGAAACATAAACATATTTCAAGTACAGGGTGCGGCATCATAACTTCCTTTTTTCAAAACTTAATAAAACCCATTGTATGAATCAGAACATTTTTATTTGTTTTTTTTATAATGTAGGCACATGCCTAAAGTTTTGTTTTACATAGTTTTGAAGATCAAATCAGATAGGTGACGTCCCCCATTCTCCATACACTGAGTAAACCGATTTCTGGCGTTTGTCATGACTCTTGCCAGCATAGCAGGCGTTATGTTGGCAATTTCTTCCTGGATGTTGGTCTTCAAATCTTGTAGAGTCCTTGGACGGTTCACATAAACACGGGATTTCAAAAAACCCCATAGAAAAAAATCACAAGGGGCCAAATCGGGAGAGCGGGCTGGCCACTCCAAATCGCCCCTAATTGAGATGAGGCGCTCTGGGAAGTGTTCCCTGAAAACAGCCATCGATGCTCTTGAAGTGTGTGCCGTTGCACCGTCTTGTTGGAACCAAATGTCCCTAGTCCAACTCATCTAGCCGTGGGAAAAAAAATCCTGTATCATGTTTACATACCGGTCCAAATTCACTGTCACTGCGACTTCATTTTCCTCAAAGAATATAATATATATGAATGTATAATATCTTATACCCAAGTTTAACCGTTTTTGACATATTTAAAATCGTATATAAAAAATGACGTTTGCAGATCGAAAAATAAATACCAATTTTTACTGTACGAGAATCTTTATTATTTAACTTGGGTTGGTTTCTATATGTCGAAAGGGACCTACTTTTAACAGTCTTCGTATAATATTTTTAAAATTATTAGATAACATAGGGTTCTCAAAAAAAAAAAAACAAAAGTAACATGTCCTAACAGGACATTTTCCGCTAGAAGGTCACGTTTCGCCGAAAATCGCAAAAAAAAACAGTTTCAACCCCTAAACAGCACCCCCATTACACAATTTCACTTTATCTCGTGTTTAATTTTTGTTTTTTCTCTTAATTTCTTAACTAAATTTTCCGGGTGCTCCTTGCCTGTTTATTTGCTCACTTGCGTCATTCGATCGCGACTCCGCTGTCTTTTGACCTTGAACGAAAACTTCCAACTTGGTCCACATATACGAACATAAACATTTCCATTGTTAAAAATTGATTTAGAAAAAGACAAGAATTTAGAGAACAGTAAAAGAGTTTAAAGATGATTTTTCAGTCTTAGTTCAAATTGACGTCTTTGAATTTCCAGACATTTTTGCATCTTTACAATAGTTCTTCCTATATCGTTTTTCTTATTAAGTCATTTCTCATTCATTCATTTCTTACTAGCTGCATGCAGCAGTCTTTCATAGTTGTTACTGGGATGTGATAAACTAGATTTTTAACTGTACCCTAAATAAAAAAATCGAGTACTGCTATATCATAGAGTGGAGTGTCCAAATAATAAAAGGACCATTGTTGGCTATCCATTGGTCATAGTACTAGTGGTATGGGGCGGCCAAGACCTGGCAAGTAGACCTCAAGCGGGCCGTTTTTGCCTACCCCTGTCGTCTCTTACCTAACTCCGTCAACTCTTCCTCGTCGAACCTTCCCGACCTTCTAATGTAGGTCAGAATATCGGCCCCCAGACGTCGTGTCTTAGTCTGCCGAAAGCCACACATTCTGCCAAGAAGTGGGAAGGCGTTTCGTCGCCCTCCCTGCACTTTGGGCAGATAGGGTCTCCCTCAACACCCATCAATGATACATGTCTTCTAAGCCTGCAGTGACCCGTTAAAACTCCCACCAACTGGTTTAGAGCCTTCTGGCTACGACTTAACAGCCAGGCCGTCTTGGTCTTGCTTGGCTCCACTATAAAGTTGCGAGCTTGTCTACAACTTCCACTCCTCCAGTTTATACTTAGTGTCTCATGAGTCCAATCATTAAGAGCCATGTTGACCTGCCTTCGTGTAATGCCTAAAATCGGTTTTGGTTCCTTGCTGGGTCCCTGAGATCCGAGTCGAGCCAGTTCAACGGCCCTTTCATTCCCTAGGATTCCACTATGATCTGGTACCTATACCAATGTAACCTCTTTTCCTCTGGTCAGCTCCTCCAGGGTATCTCCGCACTCGTGGACAAGAGCGGATCTTGTCCTTGGAGATGGGCCGACTGACTGTCGGAGCAGAAATAAATATTTTGCTCCGTGGAGGTTCTTACTTCTTCCTTGTTTGCTGCCATTAGGATAGCATCCATCCATCAATTGGTCATAAAAATGTCTTGAAAAAAATTTTGTTGCTTAAGTACCTAGCCACTATATGAAGGTGCGTCATCATATTGATAAAATAGGTTTCTGTGATCAGCCAGTGGCAAATGATCATGTTTTGACGAATATTGAGTAGCAAACACGTTCTTGATATTAGTTTATTACATTGTCCATAAATAATAGACAGATAAATAATAAACAGACTAATCTTCGTTTGTATAATTTAAGCGTTCCGGCATTATAGTTAATAATTTTTAGCAAGTATAGGTGACAGTGAAAACATGAAGTATGTTTAGAATTTCACGTAGAATCAAAAAATTAAATAATATATAGGGTTCATAGTTTTTTCTTTCGGGATTACACCACCTGTAAAATAACAAAAAGCAAAAACCAGAAGCATAAATTAAATATTCTATCTAATACGCAAGAATCGCGTATAGAGGAAGCCATGTTTGATCTATGAACATTGTTTCTGATGATCACCATTATCACCATTAAGTTTAATGAAAGCACTTTCTTTTAATTTCCTTTTGACTGATTTTTTTTCTTTTTGTAAAACTTTAGCCTGTCTCCAATCATATAGGGTGTCATATTTAAAATAAGTAAGTTGACATCTACTTCCGGTATAACCAGAAGTGCCGAGTGCCGCCATATTGAAAATATTTTAGCCGAATAGCTTCCATCACCGTTTAGTTGGTATGCTATCAAATTTTCAGATTTTTCCTAATTACTAATCATGGTTTTTCCATAATCGATCGATGGACTTCCCGGTGGGATACCCTTTATGCTTTTTCTGTAAGAACTGCTACTACCTATGGATCTGAAGACGAAGATTAGACTGAAATGTCAATTCGATAAAACATTTCAATTAAAACAAAAATTTTACATATTTGATTTTTTGTTTCTCATCTAATAAACGACTTTCTCAGTTGTAAACATTTTATCGATTAAAAATTAAACATTTATAGTATTTTGTTTAATTAATTAACAATAATGCAGAAATCTTTTGACTATCGTTTATTCTGTACGCTTGGTTTGACTTAGCAGAATTTGGAACAGGTTTTCAATTACTGAAAAGTAATGATAATGATACTACATGTTTGTTAAAATTTCACAGTGAGTTCAATTGAAGTTAACCAGTGCAAAGCAACAAATGTTCGCTCAAAACCTCTACATCCGAATCAATTTTTTTAAGGAGCCAAAACAACGGAACGTTACTGATGCACAAATTGCAGAAGCCGATGACCTAGATGGGCGCTTTTGTTTATCTTGTATAAATATAATTTAGCACTCCAGTAATTACGATTATTAAATTCTAATGCAGTGACTCGTATCTCGTACGGAATATTATGGCTCTATTACTGATACTGTTATATATTAATAAAAGCTTTTGTTGCCAAACATTTTGCTTTGTGTTTTTGTCTGAAATCCCCTGAAAAAATCTAATTGGTTTTTCGTTCAATGGGCGCTTGGTGCAACAAAATTAAATAATGTGAGTTCCATCTCTCACACATTTTGGTGATTGCCAAATAATTCAATTTCCTGTTCTTAAATAAAATTGGGTATTTTTTATATGAAACTATCTCAGATTGGTTGACAATTTGGTTTGGTTTACAAATGTAACAATTATTTTTTTTATTAGATTATAGGTTGTAAGTTTCAAAAATTAGAAACAATATCAAAACAAGTAATGAAGTTGTTAAAGCTACACTAATTTTTAGAAAATCAAAACACTTCATTCAAATCTACTCAAAAACAAAAGATTATCTACTTATGCAAAACGTATTACAATAAAATTAGTGCCTAAGTCTAGTAAAATAAATACTGAAGAGTGTGGTCTAGTTGGTGATTATGACTGATGACTAATTTCGACTAATTTTGTCTCGATTGCTAGTTTTAAGTAAAGTAAGTATTAACGTTCTGTATTATTTGTTACAAGAACAATGATTAATAAATATATGACTTCAATAATTTATTATGTAGTTTAGAAATACCGTTTTCAAAACTACAAATAAAATATACTTTGTGGGCAAAATTATAGAGTGTGTCTTTACCAGCATATGCAGCCATGCGTCTGGTACGGGAGGGCCGAATTTTTACAAAAGTATTGTGTAAAATAACTAAAATTTAGTTAAACTATGTATTACGAATACTAGAACTAGAAAGTCCATTAGTTCCCGCACTTGCAAAACACCCGTAAAACAATGTAACAACTGACCTATAAGTTGCCTACAAAAAAACGTGTTCTACGCCACTTGCACGAAAAATTGTATGTTGTTGACATATACAGGCTGTTACAAATTCGCTTCTCACCATTGGTACCTATATCGGAAACTGCAAGAGATACAAAGGAGCTTAAATGGGGGCCAACTTACGTAATCAAAGGACCAACATAATGCCTCAAACAAATCAAGGCTAACTTTATTGGGTTAAAAATATTTAAAAAATACCGAAATTTTGAAAATTCGTTTTTATTTTCTTGCATCCTTATTTGAGCAATAGGTATTGAAAAATAAAGTGCATTTCCTCAAAGCAACTTTCTACGTATAACCCGCTTTTGCTCATTTATCGTCCACAAATGTGACTGAATGTTTCCATATTCAATTAGATCCTTAAATTTTGATGTAATGCTCTTTCTACACCAATGCAGTTTCCTCAAAAACAAATATGAAATGGTTGGGTAGTCGAATGGCCTGCACGAACACCCGACTTATTTTTACTAGATTGGTTTTGCGGGGAACCCTAAAAAATAGGGTATAGAAGGATGTACCCAACAATGTAAATGAGCTGAGGGCAAATACGCCCATAACTTCATTAGAAGAAGACACTGTACAATATTTTCAGAAGAATAATTTTTTGTATACCTAGCTCAAAATTGAATGTTTTTTCTAATGCATCTAGTGAGAATTTTTAATGTTTGTTAATCATTGTCATTTTGCACGCAATTCAAAAATGTAAGAGCCTAGTTGAAATTGGTAACATCCACTGACATTTACTTCTACGATAAATGAGCAAAAAGTAGGTATGTAGGTTATTAAAAATGGTGCCATTCGGAACGGAAAGATTGAAGATGAATTTGTCTTTTGCGAAACGTCCGAATATGATTTATTCTGGGATAGCATGTTGTTAAGAGTAAAGGAGACTCGCAAATTATAATTTCAAAACTCCAGGGCCGTATTTAAAAAAATGAAATTGGTGATGGTTCTGGAAAAACGAAACATTACATTATAAGTCCAAATATCCCAGCCAATAGGGGACTGAAAGTTGCTTCCAGAAAGTGCTTTTATTTTCAACATCTGTTTTCAAATAAGACTACAAACAAATAAAAACAAGTTTTCAAATATTCGGTTTTTTTTTCTAATATTACTAAATCTAATCAAGTTTGCCTAGATTTTTTTGAGGCATTATGTTGGTCCCCTGCTTATGCAACTTATCCCCTATTTAAGCATCCTCGTAGGTATCTTTAATAGTTTCCGAGATCCCCATGGCAAATCTGTAACAGCATGTAAGTGAGTATGCTCTATTTTTTAACCTTAATGTTTCGATATTAGCCAATCACATTGCTTATTTTTTAAAATAC
Organism: Pogonocherus hispidulus; assembly: GCA_963924545.1. NCBI lineage: Eukaryota > Metazoa > Arthropoda > Insecta > Coleoptera > Cerambycidae > Pogonocherus > Pogonocherus hispidulus. Next base: position 15,598,201 of record OZ004700.1, read on the forward strand.
GCCGATCACATTGTACGTCAGTAGAGGTCCATGAAATGATGTTCTAAGGCCGTTCTAAATAGATCACTATGCGTAGCGAGCGGCACATTAAATTTCTGTACGCAATCATTAGGTGAAAGATTATTTTCTACAATCGAAGCGATCTGATAACTATTCATGGGTCACTCTATAATTTTGGTCACAAAGTATCGTTATGAATAAAAAGTATGTATCATATACCTGCCATATGTGTTCAGGCAATTTTTTCTGTCGTCGATTATTTTCCACAATCGACATTCTAACACCGTTCATTTAGCACTCACTATATTTCACTCACCTTTAAAAATGTTTATGAGAATTTAAATAAAAACTATACCCATTCGCAGCTAAATTGTTCAGATTGCATAAAATAGGCAAAAAAATTGATTTTCATTTGCCTATTTCCTGAACAAAGCTAAAAACTCACTCAAATTAATAACACAAAAGATTCTTGGTAAGACATGGGCAATTGTATGAAATATTTTCAGTAATTTACTACTGTCTAAAAATTTACAACAAAACTAAATAGTTATTTAGGGATATCTATTGTGTCGTTGTACAGGGTAAGTTTAAACTTTTAAGGGTCGGTCAAGTTGTATACTGTTCCTTATAATGCAATAATGTAGGTACCTACTGACAAAAATGTTTTTTGAATTTGTATTAAGAGTCCATTCACTAGGTCGAAATAAGCCCTAAATCGGCGTTCGTCTCGTGTCTAATTATAAAAAAACTATAAAAGATAGCGACTTTTAGTAAAAAAGTATTGAAAGATAAGACTTTAATCTAAGTCCCTATAGTAGTAATTTTTGGTATTTCTTTTTATTTTTAAAATTCCAGGCAAACAATCTTGTACTAAAATAGCGTATTTTCAAAAATTATTTTCTCTAAAATACATGTATTAAACAAAAATTTGCTACTATAGGGACCTAGTTTATCTTTTGATCTTTCCGGTGATATATAATTTATAACATTAAAAAGAAATTTTGTTGCAATTATAAGACAAATCCGGTACCCTTGCAATGAGGGCTAACTTTATTTCCATGTGCCTTTTTACTTCGGCTTTACGTGCACCTCCGAAATCTTAATAATTCGATAGTTGGAATATATAAGTCTCCACCCATCGGCCACCCATCCTCTCAATCCGACCCAACATTCATGCCTGTCAAATCTACAGAGAATGGACCCTTAAATGAAGGAATCTATCCTCTGAACAATCTAATATTAATTGTAAATCAATAAAAAAAAATAATCATAATTTTGTTGAGTGAATATACTATTTAATAAATTGTATACGTGTTATTAGGATTTAGAAGATGACTTGAAAACGAAATGTAGCAAAATTCACTAATTACTAATAATGTATTATTTCCCACATTATACGGAATATGCAGGTTTACTCGCGGGAAAGAACTTGTGTGCATGGCTAGCTAGTCAGACGCGTGCTTCCTATACATTAAAAAATAATGTGAAAACACCTCAATTAACGTAAAGAATTACTTGATTATGAAAATAAGGCAATAACCGGTGGACTAGTTCTGCCATGCTTCGGCGCTCGGGATATGTTTATATTTTGCTTTTAGCAAAACAATGTTTATTACAGCCGGAGAGCTAATTCAAATACCTCGGATAAGAATTCGATGGTCTTGCTTTAACACGTCGTTGCGGGATTCCCATTGATTGCCAAATAACTTTTGGCATAGAAGTTCATATTTGCGGTTTTCTTTGTCTTCGGCCGCGATGCAATACGTTTTTTGTAATCTTTCGCCGGAAACCTATTTCAATTTTTTCGAGTACATTGGGAATTAAAGTAGCAGTTCCCTAGGCAATCAACGCGGTTATTTATTTTATTTTTCATTGAACAACTTTATATTCTGCAAATGGTAGGTAATTATTTTGAGATCTCGCTATATTGAAAAATACCTAATTATTTTTTAGAAGGGTTGAATGACCAAAGGCGTTTTTTCGTCAGCTAACTACAACATACAATTGTTAGCTGTGGTCAAGGATTGTTAACTGTTTACAGGATTGCTCGATCCCTATACTACAATGTAATCCATAATTGTGACGTCATCAAAGATCCAAAGATCTCGAACTTGTAGAAATAGGTACACTTGATACTGTTATTACAAACTTTAATAAATAATAATATTAATAATCATTCAAATACGAAAATTCTCTTGCAAATGTGAAATATAACAAACACAAAATAGGTATATTTTGACAATTCGATTACATGGATCTTCGATGACGTCACAAAGGCGGATGACAAAATTGAGCGATCGAGCAATCCTGTAAACAGTTAACAATCCTTGACCTGTGGTTACCTAAATTGACATTTGTGTAAGTTATACCAAATGTCAATTTAAGTAACCACAGGTAACAATTGTATGTTGTAGTTAGCCGACGAAAAATCGCTACAAATTTACCACTTGGTTACTCAATGTTAGTAGGTAGGCAGTTAGGATATTTTTCTGTTTTTACGATGCGCTGTATTTACATTACCAGTGTTAGAACGTTTTTGGATTTGTGATGTTCAGAAAACATTCTACTGTTTAAATTGACCATTATTTAAGTATTTTGATTTTCCCAAGTATGAATGGCCAATTTTGGCGTGTTTTGTAAAAAAAGATACCTAGCTGCCAGGGTACTTATTCTTGGCGGGTAGTGAGTAGAACAGGTAAGAGAAGTGGGCGTGGCTTACACAAACTATTCTTGACACGAAGTTGAGTGAGGGAGCTACTCCCTAGGGAGGTAAAATGTTCCCCTAGCTAGACCCAAGAGAAGATGACTATCCCTGGGTTTTCTAACCTACAATTTGTGTTAAAACTTGTAAAGGCGCTTTTCCTAATTGTTTTTAATATTAGATTTAAAACAAAGGAAGATGAATGTTAAAGATTACAACCAGTTTATATTCAACGATATTACAGTGAAAGATGTGGAAGATGAACATGATCAAATGAACATCCCTCGGGATGTCCTGGAACAAAAGAATCCTTTTCAACTAATCGACGCACAAATTCGTTAGACTCTTTAGAGTTACAAATAACTTATGCCAAGATATTGTTGATATGGTTACACATTTTGTTGAAGTACCTACAAGGCAGTCAACCTTAACCATAACTACAAAGCTGAATGCACTACCTTATTAATAGTTAAAAGCGCAGGGGGTTATAGGTTTTCAAATTTGTGATTTAGGTTGACCTTATATATAAACTTGATTTTACTCAAAGCAGACATGTATATAGAATATTGTCCCAATAATAAAGGTTTTCTATATTTTTTTTGTCAAAGGCAGTTTCAATAATTGAAAATCAAAAAAAGGTCCGCTATTTGTTCTGAACAATATTTTTATTTATTTTTTTAATTGGTGTACATTTTTAGGTCCTAGCTACTTTACGTTTTTTCGCTTCAGTAGTGGTATTACATACAAGTGTCTTAAAGTCAGGACCTAAGTTAAGCAGATTTGTTTAAGATCATTCACTTAACTCACCTTAAACATTAGGCTTAAAAATAGTCTGTAATTTTGGTATTCTCGGCTATACCTACAACTACATAATAGTTGTCTCCCAAAATCTCCCAAAAACTTAAACATCCAGAATGAAATTAGTAGTGGGACGAATTTATGTCGCAAATCGTGTGAAGTTCTAGCCGTCTAGAAAAAGTACATATAATACCACTGCTGGTAGTTATCAGGTCACTGGATCAAATAGCTTTATTGCCATAGTCAAACATTTGAGGTTAATTTAGTCTGTCAAAATTTGCTGCGTTTTGATTGGTTAAACAAACTGGCAACAGTGTTCCCAGGAACCCGATTTTCCCTTACGTTCCCCATCTCAAGAATACGTACCTATATTTTCTCCCGGGGATCGCAACCGAGGGAAGAATCCCCGGGATACTCCCGAGAATACTCCCATCTCTCAGTTTCAAGAATAGAGTCCCAGGAATCTTTGTTCCATTTTTTCAAGACATATGCCTTGGACAAATCCCTAGATTTTTGGTGCTTCTACGCTTATATTTTTCATTTTCAAATCATTTACAATTCCCGCAAGTTTGTTACCTTGGCCTTATTTTCCAAACATTACAAAACAGTGTTTAATTAATGTAATTTAATTTTTTTGTGAGTTCACGTGTCTGCGAGATTAAACTGGAACATCATTTTGTTTTCTACCTCCAATAGCGCTTGCAGCGACTTTCTGCAAAAATAATCCCGTACAAAAACATAATTTGTTTTTCACAATGCTTCGCATCCAAAACTCACCTGTAAATGAAAAAATAAAATTCTTTTTCAAGGTACTTAATGATAAATGTATTTTTCTCTTAATTAATACCCCAGGCCAACATTGCGGCCTGAATACGTTTTCACTTCCCTTTTATTTCAACATTTCACGTGTCTTTCAACTTGAGCACGCCTACCCTGATATTATGTGAAATACTGAATGTCTAACAACTTTGTATGTGTGACGATGAAATTAATTTTCGGGACTCGGCATCCTATTGTTGATATTTTTTGGAGAGTACAGAAAATGACTGTACCTTTTGAGGTGCAAATCGAGCATCAAATATGTGTTGTAGTCGCATGGTGATATCCGTCATTTCATGAAAATCCTGAGATCTATACACTGAGACAAAAGCTTATTAACGGTCAATAAAAATTTAATAATCGTTGTATAATCCTTCAATACAATAGGGGACAGCTAAGCTCATCAATAATCACAAAGCCACTGTGCTAAAACTCTTTAATAATAACAATAAAAATCAATGAATATCAATGTTGTAGTAGTCATTAAAAGATTTTACCTATCAACAATTTGTCGCGGTAGGATACAAGGATATTTCACAATATGTTCAGAACAGTTCAGAAACAACTGTTCTGTTTCGACATTTAGGGTCACTCCATGCATTAGACTCTGGGACAGAATAGGTAAAGTTACCTATTCTTTGACACTAGTCTATTGTTTATCTTTCTACGCAGTATATAATATACATTCTCTGCATTAACACCATCCTTGTCAATTTCTGTACCTACATTATTCCCTATCTTTTACATAAGATGACCTTGTTTCCAAAATATAGGAGAAAAACTGTGGAACTAGTTCAAAGTGCGCAAACTCTATAATGGGGTGGTGGTAAAATCCCATATATATAATACTACTATATATATGTAAAATCCGCAAATGACATTCCCACCCATAATAATAATAGTTCTGCGTCTGGGAACGGCCTGAGACACATCATGTTAGTTCCCCTGTTGTCCCACTTTTTGGCTTCAGCCTGTTTTATAAATGAACAGTATAGGATAGAAGTATGAGAAGTATGTGCATGTATCAATTTCATTTTGACATTTCGATCTCATATAGTGATACGGACCGAGGCGTCTCACCCTGTATAGATAAATTAGGTACATGTCAAATTTAACATTTTTTATGCAGTTGGTAAAGAATAAAAAGTATAAACGAATGGAATAACTTTTCGATTTAAACGGTATTATATGTAGGTAATTATTATTTTAAAGAATAATAATATGTATATTTATTTTTCAAAATGTTACATTTCATTAAAATAAAACAGTCGATTTCATAATCAAATTTAAAAGAGCTTTAGTTAAAGTTACTATAAATTTCATTATGAAACCGGCCCTTAAACATAAAAAGGCTATTGATTAATTCCTCTCGTTAATTATTTAAAATATATACAGGGCGCCCTATTTCTTGACCCGTTGCATGGGTAACTTTTTTATTAGTAGAGATACAAAAACGCTTAAATGAGCAAATTAGTGCAGTTTCGTATTAGTAATTCTACGGTAAGGCGAAAAATTATATACGGGGGAAGGTTGAAAAGTTATTGACAAAAAACGAAAAATCCAACTTTTCTATTATCCCTCGTAGCTCGTTCATTTGAAGAGTTAGAGAAAAATGCTTCACATGTTTTTTGCAGTATTTTTCATGTAAAATGACATGCACTTGCTACTTTTTATATATCTCTTAAAATGGTTGAGAATCACAGTAAAATATATTTTTTTTAAAAGTAATGGATAGGTGGCTGTGACATTAACCGAAAGTCCCCTTTTTTCTCTTTCAGATGATATAACATAGTCCATATTTTATCCTTACAAAAGTAATAATAATCGTTGTTTTTAAAGAAAGTTTATTGTCACATCAAGAATGCTATGGAAATAAAACAAAAAATAAGATTCCTGATATTTTTAAAAACGTCTAGTTGGCATTTAATTATTGACAGATCATAAGTGACATTTTTAGTTTTTGTTAAGTAGTTTATTGTTTATTATTAATACTGCATACAAAATAATAGTGTTGCAAATATGTACACCAACGAAGAGAAAAATGATATGCTATTTTGTTATTATAACCAAAATCGAGATGCACAAGCTGCAGCGAATCTTTATTTTGAAACTTACATGGAACGAAGACAACCCCATCATAGAATATTTAGACAGCTGGAAAATAATATACGATTATACGGTTCTTTTTCAAAGCCTAAGGATGAAAGAAACTTCAATGAAGACACTGAAATAAATGTTTTGGCTTATGTAAATTTTAAACCTGATTCTTCAACTGCAGAAATTGCACATCACTGCAACACTTCCAAGTAAACTGTAAGAGCTATTTTAAAAGGTAACAATTTAAAGCCTTATCATTATTCCATATGCAATACTTTATATCCAGCTGATAATCAAAGAAGGATGACATTTTGTCGATGGTACATTTCAAAATGCGAAGAGGATCTAGACTTCTGGAAAAAGATTTTATTCAGTGATGAAAGTAGATTTACCAACAATGGTATTTTTAACCGCCATAATAACATAATGTGGTGCCGAGAAAATCCACATCTTGTTTCTGAAAGAAGAAATCAACGTCAATTTGGGATAAATGTGTGGTGTGGAATTTTTTGTGGCAAAATTATTGGCCCATATTTTTACGAAGATAATTTGAATGCGAATAATTACCTTCATTTTCTAAGGAATACTCTAACAGAGGAATATTTAAATGAATTACCACTTCATATTTTTAGAAATCTTAAATAGTTCCAACACGATGGAGCACCTGCGCATAATTCCCGCGAGGTAAAACAATATTTACATGAACAGTTTGATAATGTTATAGGAAATAGAATGGATATCGACTGGCCAGCGCGAACACCTGATTTGACCCCCTTAGATTTCTTTCTTTGGGGGTTATTGAAAGATAAAGTTTATGTGACGGCTCCTCTAGATATAGAGGATCTAAAAGTCAGGATTCAAGATGCAATTAGAAGCATACATGGACATACAATAAATAATGTTTTAAGAAGTATCCAGAAACGTTGCTTACTATGTATCCAACAGGATGGTGGTCATTTCGAACATTTACTTCAATATAATTAATTAATTAATAATTTCTGTTCTCAAAACATTCTTTTGTTCCATAATCCATAGCATTCTTGATGTGACAATAAACTTTCTTTAAAAACAACGATTATTATTACTTTTGTAAGGATAAAATATGGACTATGTTATATCATCTGAAAGAGAAAAAAGGGGACTTTCGGTTAATGTCACAGCCACCTATCCATTACATTTAAAAAATATATATTTTACTGTGATTCTCAACCATTTTAAGAGATATATAAAAAGTAGCAAGTGCATGTCATTTTACATGAAAAATACTGCAAAAAACATGTGAAGCATTTTTCTCTAACTCTTCAAATGAACGAGCTACGAGGGATAATAGAAAAGTTGGATTTTTCGTTTTTTGTCAATAACTTTTCAACCTTCCCCCGTATATAATTTTTCGCCTTACCGTAGAATTACTAATACGAAACTGCACTAATTTGCTCATTTAAGCGTTTTTGTATCTCTACTAATAAAAAAGTTACCCATGCAACGGATCAAGAAATAGGGCGCCCTGTATACTTATATTATAATTATCTATTTAAACTACAGTATGTTGCTTATATTATGAAACACTTAAATATGTTTCTCTTGTTTTTTTCAGTATATGCACGGGCTTTAGATTCTCCAGGAATAGCTCTCTCCATTGACCTAATCGACCCTAAGGATGTAATTGTTCTGAAAGGCCAAAGTGCCACCTTGAGGTGTGATGCGAAGTCCTCCATAAGAGATTTAGAGGTAGGATTATTGTTTATATATTTATGTTTTTATATGCTGGTTCCAAGATAATATGAACATAAAGTTGATTTAAATTTTTGAGGTCAAGATAAGATGATTAAAGACTAGGGTTACCAACCGTACTATTTAAAGAGTACCTATATGTACTTTTTTGAGTGTAGAAATAATAAGTACCTACCAGAGACAATAAAAAGACCAGTCGAAACCCTGTTATACGGTTGGCAATAAGAAGCACTGTGGCGCCCTCCAAGTCAGAACCCCGAAATATTAAAAACCGCGGGAGTTTTGGGATTTATTTACTTTTATTTAATGATTCGTATTGCGTCGCATTAGAATAACAAAGTTCTCTATCTGAACATTCAACCATATTGAGAAATCAAAGGCTATAGTTTGAATAACTTATAATCTATTATAAAATTAATGATATTCAATTGAGATAAATATTACCCCAATATTGTATAATATTTATCCCAATTGAATATCATTAATTTTATAATAGATTATAAGTTATTCAAACTTTAGCCTTTGATTTCTCAATATGGTTGAATGTTCAGATAGAGAACTTTGTTATTCTAATGCGAAGTCAAGTTGGTCGGTTGGTTGATTCGATAACCATTGGATCGATTTCAGAAAATATGTATTCAATGAGACCTAATATCCTGCATATAGATTACATGAAACATCCCTTAAATAAAAAAATAATAGTTGCAAAACCATATTACACAATTAAAAAACGAATTAAAATCAAGGGTATATTCCCTCGATTTAAATGGAACGTTTAAAAATCAACTGAAATATACACTACTTATTAGCACACTTATTAGGTTATACTTATATTCTATATATTTACTTTTTAAAAATGTAAAGAAATAATTGAGTAAATGCAGCACTTGCAGAAAAGTAGGTCGTATCGAATAGTGATTATAGGACCATAAAAAATAAAACTACAAACTACACGTATCATGGCACGGCGCCACAATACCACAGAATACACTCAAAATCCGGTATCTTTATATAGGACTGCACACTGCACGGTATCCATGCTTCCAGCGCCCTCCAAGTTGGAACCTGAGAAATTTCCATTCTGCCTATATCATTGAGGAGTCTTTTTATTGTCTCTGGTACCTACTCTTACTTTTCGGCTTTAGAACCCAAATGTATTCTATTCTGGGCAAAGGTAGCACCATCTTTATGAGTGAACTAATATCACTATTATCCAGACAAAATATTTATCGTTTCCTGTATTATCTACTTTATGCTTATACTATCGGTCACCTCACTACCTCACTGATAGGTGGTGCTATATATCCGCCCATGCTTTGGGGAGTTTACAGTTTACATTCGGTAAACTGTAATACTCATATTCATATATTTATCTACTAAAATCAATAAATATCTTGCCGAAAGTCGATATTTTTGTATAAACGGATTTTACATTAAAATTCCGCAGTGCCCAAGTCTGGCAGGAAATTTGTACTCTTTTTTGAATGGCATGAGTTGGTAACTCTATTAATGACCCTTTTTTGTATAATCAACAGTACGGTTGAAAGGGGCTAAAGCTGGTACAAATTACGGGGTACAAGCAACGAATAGTCTGTGAAAATTATTTTTTTAATACAATGAAACTTCAGCACTAATTTCTGGTTTCACCTGAGATGATCTCAACTTTTGACTTTTATTGAGAACGCCCTATAAATTCTTAGAATGTAGCGGGAGTTTCAGATTTTTTCGGGCTATCTTATTTTATTTTCATTTTTAAATAATGTCTGTAACTTATTTGTAATGCGTTTTCATGATTCATAGTTTCTTTTGTTATTACACCACCTGTAAAATAATAAAAAGGAAGAAACCAGAAGCATACAAATTAAATATTCAAAGTGCAGTATCAAGGCAAACTTCTAAAGTTTATATCAAAAAACCACTGTATAATATGCAATAAAATAATTATAATAAAATTTAAAAGAAATATGAACACATAATATTTCTTTTAAAATTTTATTATAATAATTATTTTATTCCATATAGTGCCATACAGTGCCTTACTACTGCACTTTGAATATTTAATTTGTATGCTTCTGGTTCTTTGCTTTTTGTTATATTACAGGTGATGTAATCCCAAAAGAAACTATGATTTTAATTTTTTATAATTTTTGAAAGATTTAAGGCCTTCCAAATATTTCATAGTGAACTGAAAAATTTACTAAAAACAACATAAATTAGACAACCCCCAAATCCAAGGACAAAGGCTGTCGAGAAGGAGGTTACACATTGAGAAAACATAGACCAACACTCCATACTCACCGACATTGGCAGTACCAGCTGGGGATCGAACCCAGACCTTAATAGACAATGTGGTCAAGAAATACTGCCACAACACGCATTGTATCGCAACAATATAATGTATAATGCTTTACTTAAATAAAAACTGATCATACAATCCTATTTCGGACACACTGTGTACTGACTTACTAAATCTGTGTAAATGTGTCCCCATTCCCTGGTTTGATTAGTTGTATCAGAAATACACATACATATACATGAATAATAATTTATTTAAAGGTAACCTGGTTGCATAACAGTGATCCAGTACCCCTAAATGACACCCGATGGAGCCAGCAAGAAGATGGCTCACTCTACATACCGAAAGTTCTCTCAGGGAAAAGATCTAATGGGGTAACGGGGGAGTACCAATGCCTCGTTAAGAATAAAGTGGGGGCCTTACTTTCAAGGGTGGCGAAGTTAAGAGTTGCATGTAAGTTCTTATTTCATAGATGTATAAATAATAAGTTAATTTTTTTTTCACTAAAAAACAAAAACACATTACAGTTATTTGAGTTAAAATAGTTGTAGTACCACCAGTTTAATCTCAAAAACAGACGAAAAATCCCGATAACAAATTAAATAGAAAATATTAAGTTTTTTCCTGCAAAACTGAATTTTTGGTTTCTATCCGGTTATCATTATCAGATTTTCAATGATATTCGTAAAACTTACTATTTGTCGAGCATACAATGTGGTTAGATAATTCTATGCAGCAACTAATGTTCTGTTTTTAAATGTGCATCCTGTATCTACGTTATATTTTTTTAAAAGCAAGCGGCATTTTATATTGGAAACCTATGGAAACTCTATGCAAACCCCGCAATTTGAAAGATATTTTTAATTTCATCAAAATTTTGATAGATGTCTTCTACAAGAACCTTTCCAACATTTACGACCTAGGATATTATCTGTTTTGTGATAGTTCATAAGAAAATAATATGTGCTGCTTTGAATAGTTAAAATAAATTAAAAAATAATGTGTGCACAGAGTTTCCATATTTCATCTCACTTTTGGTAACTTTCTTAGTGAAATGGAGAAATAGAGCTATACTTTTATATTCTAAAATGTTATGTTAAGTTAAATTATATTCATTTTGTAGTACGTACATTGTAAGAGTTACAGTTACAACTTTTTTAAATATTTTTAATTATTTCACTTATTAGATACTATCAAATAATATATGAATAGAAATAGTCAGCTTAAGTTTAAGAATTTGAATTTCATTTCTATAGATCGTTTTTCATTTGAGACTACTTATGTCACATAAATGAACCCAATTCTACATAGTGTGTTTGATTTAAAAATGCTAATTGGATAAATTTTAAATATAAAGCTTTACTTAACTTAATATAAAAATACAAATACTTAATTTGAATAAATATTAAATCAATAACGTAATTATTTATACAATTTTTAGAAGCTTGTACCTGTCTATATTTTTTAAGCTATGCCAGACTATTGTAGTGGCTATTACCAATGATTTAAATAGGTACCTTTCTTTATTATGAAATAGGTGTCACCAGTGGCGCACCCAAGGGGGGGGCAAGGGGCCATGTTTGCCCCAAAGATCTTGAAAAAACACTAGCAACAGCACATCATTTTATTTATCTCAAAAAACCGATTGCCAAGAACGACTTTTAAATGTCTCCAACAATAAACATTATATACTGTTACTAGAATAAAATTTCAAAGATAAAATGTATAGTCTTAAAATATTATAATTCAACATATCATTTAGCCTCCTTTGAAAAATGCTTTCTTAAATTTTAAGAATTATGTATTTTGTATCTACAAGTATACCTATACTATACAATATGGTAAAGTGTAAAAACCATAATAATTTATCGAGTAATAATTTATTAAAGAGTACCTAGTGGGTAATAGTTAATTTATTTTGAATTCATAAGTTGTTAAGTACCTACCTATATGGTTTTAACAAGCACGTGTATACAACCACTTAAACACAGACACACATACGTTATTCTTTCTCTTTCGTTTATTACGTGAATCCTCCAATTATCTGATGCGTTGGCCTCTCCCAAGATTTTTTTGTGGGTGTGCCACTGGGTATCACTCAAAATTTATATGGAAATCATACAAATAAAAATGCTTAATTCCATCAGAAATTTTACCTGGACACTCAAATAATGATATGGCATGCCACACATTACAAAAAGCAAAATGTTATGGCTGTCAAGAAACAGAACCACATACATAAAAGAAGTAGGTATACTGCTTAAAGTCAACTGCGCATCCGTATTGCGATTGCAATAAAAGGAGATAAAAATAATCGCCATTTTGACGTACATATGTACATACGTACGTACAATAAATGTAAAACCATAGTGTTCTTGTATCAATCGCAAGAAATTTAAAGTATTCAAAAACTTTGAGCAGTATTTTAAAATAAATTATTCAATTAAAACGCGACAATAATTTATTATCAGTGTAGAATATGTAACCACCATTACACATTCGTGTATATTATGTTGCAAACATTTCCTAAAGGTTCAGATGACGCTATGGTATGTGGATGATACACGGTCAGTACGTCAAAATGGCGACGCACTATATTTCATTGTCGCATGTCTCTCTTGCGCGGTATACTTCTTTTAAGTATGTGAACAGAACCAGAGACTTATACATCTACATCTATACGTCTCTAACAGAACCCAGTATTATAATATAGTAATATACCTAACCTATCTGTTGGAAATTAATAAAAAACCATAAACATTGGACAAATCAGTTGTGTACATATTCTTGTAAAATGTATTGTAAAAAAATATTAAATAATTCACCTTGCATTATATGATTTTTTAGAATACTTAGAAACACTGTGTATTTTTACTATTGCAATATGAATACTAAAATTATCTAAGTTAAAAGATATATTTACTACGTTTAAATCTCAATATTTTAGATCAAAAATATAACCACCTAACACCACCTCTTTTCAGAAAAACTTAATTATGGTGATTATGGATTGAGACATAATATTGCTGAATTTGATATGATACTTTGATATTAATACCTACTTTCTAATTTTTTGCAGAATTTACTCACCTTGTATAAATCTCAGATACTTGGAAATTTGTTTGTTTATACAAAGATGTATATGTATATTATTACAGTCAGTCATTGTATTTGTCAATAATCAAACGCTTCTATTATAGCAATGGATGGTAACTTTACAAAAAACCCCAATAATCTCTCTGTTCCGGAATCTCAACCATGCGTTCTTCAGTGCATCATACATTCAGTACCACCTGCTGAAATTCAATGGGATTTCAGTAATCATCCTCTACCTCAACACACAAGGTATATGAAGCAATAATTAATAACTAGGGGACGTTTCAATAACACATATATTTTTGGAGTATAAAGAAAAAATATTTTTCAAACTTACCTATTTTATCAGTCCAGATTTGTTAGTTTAAATTATACTAAATATTTAAAAAAAAAAGTATACTAAGAAGTTCAAATTTTTTGATCAGAATTTTTATGATAATTGATAATATATTTACAGTGTATTTTAAAATGGGGATTCTTATATATATTACATAAGATACAATTCATACAATTTTACGTATTTTTTATAGAAAAATTATTTCAAACTAGGTTTTTAAAAAAACAACAGAATTATGTTGTAAATACGTAAATATCAAAAAAAATTATTATTATTCTGTAGTTGTGCATTTGTATTATTTTCTTTTATTTTATTTTTTTTTTAGATATGTTCCTCTGCCCAATGGGGCTTTGTTAATTTCAAAAACTCAGTTCTCAGATGCAGGATCTTATAGGTGAGTATTATTTACGATGATTTGTGCAAAATGAAGTTAAGACTTTCTAAATTACTACTACTAAACTTACTAAAGTTACTAAATTTAAAAGACCTTGCTTTTTGTTTGCAGAAAAAATACAACTTTTATCGAAAACATAATATGTGTCAAAAACAAACTTAAAAATTGGGTAAAACAATGGGGAAACAGAAACAAAACAAAATATTTGTTTTAGAATTATCCAAAATTTTCTTAAAATAAGTCTTTTTATCGTATTATTTCATAATATATAAAAAGTTATGAGAATAAAAAAGAGATCTGTTATTTTGATAATTACTTAGATACTTAAATAGGTGTTCTTATTTGAATATCTTTCAGATGTCGAGCAACAAATAATATACTTAATGTAACTAAGTACAGCAAACCCGCTCTATTGACAGTGTCTCCGTCTTTGACAGAGATGATGCGACCGACTTTTCTACCTCTTGATATCTCACCCAATAATACTGTTCATGTTGGTGAAAACCTAAAATTATATTGTGCTGTGATGGGATGGCCTACACCAACAGTACAATGGCTTAATAGTAAGTACAAATTTAGTTCATAGAAATTTTAACCGATAACATATTGACAGTTTACAATTTACTTAACCAAAATCATTAATTAAATATTTGTGACACCACAATGGTATTTTCAATCGGATTACAGAGGTTGTCTAATAAGTAATTTCGTTTTCACATGCAGTAAATATCACCTGTTTTACGCTAGACATTTTCAAGGTTACGTGACGACATAATCACCTGATTGGTACAATAGAGTCTCTTATTTCATAAGCACACAGTGATCAGTTTCTACTTACTTACGTTGTATCATTACAAGTGAAACTATGGAAACGGAAAAATTTGAAATTCGTGTCTTGCTACGACATTATTGGAAACAAAAGTTTAATGCCACTGAATCGGCTAAGAAAATATGCGAGGTTGAAGGGAAAGATGTCGTAAATGCCCGCACGGCACAGCGTTGTTTTAAACGTTTTAATAATGGCGACTTAAATCTTGACGATCAGAAACGTAGTGGGCGACCGGCTATATGGAATATCGAGGCGACAAAAGAAGCGGTGGAGAATGAACCATCGACAAGCATACGCAAATTGTCAGCAGCTCTTGGTCCCTCGAAAGATACTATCCATCGGCACCTAAAAGCCTTGGGTAAAATTAATAAAAGCTGTCGAATTGTACCACATGAATTAAACGAGGATCAAGTTGCCCGTCGTGTTGAAATTTGTCGCCAATTGCTTTCTCTGCCTACAGATGATCGATTCTTCAAAAGAATCGTAACGTGCGACAAAAAATGGATTTATCTAAATAATCCTAATTTTAAAAAACAGTGGTTAGATCAAGGACAACTGCCAAAACCTGTGGCAAAACGTGAACGTTTCGAAAGAAAGGTACTGTTGTGTGTGTGGTGGAATTACGAAGGTTTAGTTTACTATGAATTAATTCCTGATGGTCGGACGATTAATGCTGAAGTATATTCTCAACAACTTGATCAAATGTACCGGGCATTGAGTGAAAAATATCCAGGTTTAGTTGCTCGGAAACGAGTCCTTCTTCAGCAAGATAACGCGCGCCCCCATACCGCTAAGAAAACTCAAGAGAAATTAAAGGAACTTGATGCAATTGAATTGCTGCCACACCCTGCTTTTAGTCCCGATCTTGCACCATCGGATTATTACCTATTTCGTTCGATGGCTCAATTTCTTAAAGGAAAAAAATTTGAAAATATTGACGATGTCCGTAGTGCAGTCCTGGATTTTTTTTCTTCAAAAAGTAAAGATTGGTTTTTGAAAGGAATTATAGAATTGGCCGATCGATGGAGTAAAGTCATAGAATATGATGGGTTGTACTTTTAATATTGAAATAAAATTACTTTTTATTTTATTTAAAGTTTTTGTTTTATTTCAAAAAACGACATTACTTATGAGACACCCTCTGTATTAAAAAGGATTCATTGTAGCAATTATCAAGTAAAGTACAAACATATTCACCAGTTGAAAACAGAAATTATATAACAATAAATCAGATAAAAAAATACAATAGAAGAACAGAGATACTTTATATAGACTGTAAAATTCATAACTCAATTACATTCATTTTACTTGTTCATTAAGTGTCATTCAGTCTAAAATATTTTGTTTAAAATGAGTTTTAAAATAATTGTCCAATTCATGTAAATATGTATTAATTATTATTGCATGAGATATATTGTGTATGCAATCCAGTGTAATGATATTATCAAATTTTAACCCTTTCTCTACGCAGTAGCCGTTCAAACTGTGCTCCCTCTGAACATGTGACGCGTATGCACAGCACTCATATTTTGAGAAAAAACAATTAAATATTGTTTATTTTGAAAATATCAATTTCATGATTATTTTCAGCCAATATATTCTTTAAGTTTAATATCTAGTTTTCAAAACCCTCACATATTGCTTATTATTTTTTAGCAAACAATGTGTTTTACCACAAAAATGTTTTTAAATGATGTAATTTTATTAGAATAAGTATTAATCGTTTCCATAAGGCATTCGTATTTGAGTCTATGTGATTGTGAACTTATATGTCACTTTACAGAGTTCGGAGTGACCTGGAAATCCTTGAAATGTCGGGGAATTTTTTTTGTATACAGAAAATCATGGAATTTTAAAAAAATCGTGGTCGGTTGGGGAATTTTAGTTTGTGACCTGGTAAAATTTATTTTAATTACCAGAAGTAAATCGTATATACGAAAAAAATAAAAAATACTTTTCTGAAAGCATTAATTAAATACATTTTATTTTGAACACAACTGTACCGTCTTCAAACTTCGAAAACACTTCAAAAGACGTCACACATATGGATGATTCTGATTGGCAAATTATAATAGAACACTATTATAGAACTATAGACAATTTTTAGCGAACCACCTCCATAACTGTAACTTGTCTATCTTATTCTTGAAATAGGAGCATGATGACAATGTTAAATGGTTATTCGCCAAAAATTGCATTATGAATCATGATTCCTTGACCTTATAACTGCTGTATATAACTACTTTCCGTGAATTGAAATCTGTAACATAAAATTATATAAATATGCATACCGTAGCGAAAGGGTTAATTATTAAATGAAAAACAATTATTTATAATTCTTTAAATTATTTATTGCAATATAATGACTCTTGTGATCCTTTCAATGAAATAAACTACCTAAAGAATAATTTCTATTGTTGTCTAAAATTGTAACTAAGTAGCATATTCTTTCAGAAGATGGAATTGTAATAGATAATTCTACTGTTCTGCGAATAAGTACCACCAAGGCTCGCCTCTCAGACAATTACACTTGTACGGCCTACAATGCCATAGATCTTATTAAAAAAACCTTTAGGGTAGAAGTTCACCAGAAACCACAATTTAACGTTACCCCTATCTCTAAGTCCTATCCCGCAGCGCAAACCGTTAGATTAGACTGTCAAGCCTTGGGCGTACCTGATCCAAAAATTTATTGGTTAAAGGATGGTCAGCAACTTACCCACGATATACGAATTAAAAAACTGTCGACAGGTTTAGTTTTCAGCCACACATTCAATAGCGATTCAGGTGAGAAATATTTTTCTTCCATTTGCCAAAGAATGAAAAGTGAGTGGTACTGTTTTTTAGGTATATACCAGTGTATAGCTGTAAACTCAGCCGGTAAAATATGGACAGCAGCACAAATAGAGATAAACGTTTCCCTTAGTCCTAGGCCACCTGAAAATGTACAATGTCGCCCCTACGACTCCACAAGTATTTGCTTAAGTTGGAAACCACCAGCAAATGTTTCAGTTCAGGGTTATAGTATTCATTCCTTTTACAAAGGTAAGAGAAACATTCGGTGTTATTCTGTGAGCTATTAAATAGTTTGCAATATTGGAAGCTTAGTTCCCAATAATGGGGTATTTCCCTTTAATCGAAATGAAAGTAGAAACCTCTATTTTTATAAAATATATTTTTTTTTATATTTATTAGGATAAAAATTATTAAGATTGAATCGGTAGAAAATTTTTAATTCAATTTTGAAATTTTATTCTATATTCGTGACGTCACTAAGCGAAAACTAGGGAATATGTATCTATAAAGAGGCCACACTGATAATATGTTGCTAGATTCAGTTTGTAAAACGACAGTCGACATTTCGACAATTGACATTTGAAATTTCCTGTTTGTGTTTGGTTTGACAACTTGACGTGTTTTATTGTTGTTTTCTTGTGAAGTAAACTTTTATTAAACATGGAGCAAGGTTTTGTAGAGACAAGTCCGACAATTTACCGGTTATAGATCCTCTTATGATAAAGATTCTATAGATCCCTCCAGAAATAAAAGGGATAAAAAATGCAAGGTTAGTATTTAACTTAACAGTATTACTGCAAAGTCGATTAAATATATTCAAAAATTACCTTTACAAATTACAATGTTTCAATTAACAGAACTTTACTAATAAATACACTTGTAATCAGTCACAGGCAGAGACAACAATTCACAGGTAAAAATATAAACTAAAAACAATGTCTCATGTTTACCCTAACCAAACAATTCAAACATAAACAAAAGCAAAGTTGTCACGCAGTGACACCAACCACACAAATGAAAATATCTTAGAAATCACTAAAAAATGGCGCAAATTTTGAATTTTCGCTTACTGACGTCACATAGATATCGCGCACAATAAAAAAATTATTTATGGACTTCAATGAACCCAATATTAAAATTCCAGAAATACGTATTTCTTCTTTTTCCAA
Organism: Pogonocherus hispidulus; assembly: GCA_963924545.1. Taxonomy (NCBI): domain Eukaryota; kingdom Metazoa; phylum Arthropoda; class Insecta; order Coleoptera; family Cerambycidae; genus Pogonocherus; species Pogonocherus hispidulus. The sequence goes on from OZ004700.1 coordinate 15,617,264, forward strand.
CTACTTTCCATGCCGATGTAAAAAAAAAATAGGAAAACACCCCATTAGCCAGTTTCCAATCACTTAAATTCAGTTTTTCAATTAGTTTCCTCAAAATCTGGAAAAATGCTCAATAACTTAATTGTTAAAATGAGTTCCAATAGAACCTATTGTCAAAAATTAATAAATATAGGCTATCTAAGGAATGTTGTTTATTAATAAGGAGTAGACAGTATATTTTAATTATAAATGTAGTAGAAAATATAATTAGCTGACTCGATGCTAACTGTCTTAATACTTTAAAAAAAATATCTAATGTTAATATTTATTTTCTGCAGACGGATTGGAAATAAAGGAAGTTATAGGACCTGACTACGTTACAAATTCGAATCGTTACCAAGCAGATGGTCTTGATAGCAGTACAAACTATACCTTTTACATTCGTTCATATTCCATAGCAGCAAGTGAACGTTCTGAAATAGTAGCCTGTGAAACTGGTAAGCACAAAAATTTGATTGTTAATAAAATACATTTTTGAAGGTTGATTTGTTTTAAAAAAGAACCAACCATTTCAATGAAATTTATGCGGTATAAAACAAACAATGTTTCATCAACACATTCATGAAGTTCACAAATTTATTCATAAATTATTTTACGGAGAAATTAACACAGTGCAGTCATTATATTATGTTATTCATATCGAATACTTATCCCTGTATGTCATATTAAATACTAAATAGGTACCTTGAAGTAATCCATATCTATCTATAATTATTGTATTTTAGGTGTGAAAGGTAACCGCAATCTAGATATAGTGCCTATAAGTGCAGATTCAGTGTTGCTGAAATGGGCAGAAATTAGTACAGATGTACCTTGCAATAGCACTAAAAGCTTTTATAAAGTACAATGGAAGCGGGAAGGGCATTCAACTATCAATGTTGAAAGAACTCCGAAACGCAAACACATTATTACTGGTGAGTTTTGAGGTACTGTTCTCCATTTCAATGTCACTTAAAATTATACCTAATCAATCTTTAAAATACGGAACTTTCATAAATACTCTTAAGATCACCAAACCGACTGAGAAAATAACAATCGAATGTCAGAGAATTTATCCATTTCGAATTTGTGAGGCTGATTAGTGAAGTTATATATAACGAAACGATTTGAACAGGTTTGGAAGCTACATCACATGTATCGGATTTTTCATCTAAGCTTAAAGCTTTTATAACATATATTAGTTTTTTATGTTTTGTTGAATATATTTCAAATGTGTTAATTTTCATTTTTAATAAAAACTGTTGCATTTAGATAAAATATACTACATAATATTAATAATAATATATTTAAATAATGAAGGAAGTAATGAAACATCTTTTCGGTTACTTATTATAGACCTATACCTTATCTCAGAAACTATAGGTTCCATGATTTTTTTTTGTTCGTGTGTTGCTATCAGTGGGCGCATTTAGGGAACCGCAGCGCTTCAGCGCTTTATTCAAATAGCTGCAGCGCTGTATTAAAGCACTGCAGCGCTTTATTAAAGCGGTAAAGCATATATTTTTCCCGTTGGATCGCTGAATAGTTCCATCAAGCGATAAAATTAATATAGTTTAGGTTTACGTCTATGGGTTTAAGCACAAAATATCTATGGATAATATTAATTATTATTAATATTAATTACCAAATATAAATGAATTACTGAAAATCATGTCACTTTAAGCTTCCGTTTAAAATGTCGATTCAGGGAACGTGAAGCGGTAAAGCGCTGAAGCGCTGGAGTGCTATGTTTTCCTGAATGCGCCCAGTGATAGGTTAGGTGCATGCTGTTTTTGTATAATCTGGAAAAAATAAACGACCTTGCTGCTACAAATTGTTTTGTTTTATACTGCTGGATAGCCAGCAAAGCCTACTAGCTTGGCCCATGCGGTGAAGCCTCACCATAAAAATAAAGATTCTCTAATAAAGTAGCACCCACAAATTTGAAATAAATAAATACCCTAGTGTTTGTTTAATAAATTAAATAATCATGCAGGTGGAAATACAAACCTTAGGGAGTATTTTGGAAGGGTCTGTATTTTAATGTATTCAACTTGTAAAAACTTGCGTAATTTCTCTTCAGGTCTTTTATCTGGTACAAATTATGAATTTCGTGTCACATCTACCTCATACATTGGGAATTCTGATCCTTGGACACCATATACTCATTCAAAGACAGAAGAAAGTATATATGTAAACAGTGAAGAAGCTGAGAATGCTACTGGCGGCGCAGATTCTGCTCCAGCTCATCCTGGACAATTAGAGGGTACACCTATATCCCCTACCTCTATGAAGTTGAATTGGTTAGACGTAAGCCACAAAAAGTTCTATATGGTTTGTTACGTACTAGTAAAGGAGGAGAAGAAATGTGAAGATGGGAAGCTATTAAAGAGGTATTGATTCTAATCTTTTTGCATCTAAAAAACTTATAACTTGTTATATTTTGTTTACTTTGTTTCAACCATTTTGAGGTTAAAAAATGGGGCAAATTCAAATTCATTAGGAATTTTTCAGAACTTTCCCCCACAATTATGCCGGCAATATTCCTGGAAAGTTTGCAGGAAAGTTTCCATCGTTGTTTATTTCTGGAAATTTTCCTAATTGGAAAATTTCCAAGTGCCCATCCCTAAAAGCCATTGTAAGAAATTCATTATGCTAAAAAATAGTAACCGCTGTATTTTTCATATAATTTTATCTTTATTTCTAGTTCCTCAAATAAATTAATCGTTTCCAAATTGAAACCAAATACCACATATGAGTTTAAAGTTAGAACACATAATTTAGAAGGGATAGCTGGACCTTTTTCTAAGTCAATAGAAGTTCAAACACCTGCAGATGATAAGATTAATTTAGGTAAGTTCTTTATGTGATAATAAAAAAAAACTGATGTATAAATTGATACTGTCACTGGAACACCTTCTGAAGTTAATTTTCTGGAGTAAAAATTTAATAGAAAGTGATATTGTCAAATAGTCACCGTGAACATGTTCTTTTGTACCTAAATTCGAAAAGTATAAGCACTCGTCAGCATACATATCTGAAGTATTTTCTATAAGTTAACTAATTTCATACTAAAGTATCGTTGTTGTATGTGACATGCACAGGATGATACTGAGAGAGCAGACATGCTACTCATTTAAAAATTGGTATAAGCCACATACATGAAAATACTATACTGCTTATAGACCATATGCGCCTATTGTAAATGTTCGTGATAAAAGAGGATGGAAGATGCCGCCACTTTTATACTGCCTTGTCAAAGTTCTGTCACTTTGGTGTACTTTGAGGTTATTATATTATATATAATGTCCTACTCTGTACCAAAGAATGTATATTTTTATATAGACTGAACATACATTTTTACATTCTGATAGATTATCTACTAAAATGTTTTTAAATTTGCGGGCTCGACCGTCTTATTTAATAAACCTAGGGATTTCACTGATTACACTGTGGTATTGGTGGTTGGCCATTCTAAATTTTGACAATATAAAAATGGCACCCTCCATGTTTACACCTGTTCGACGTATCACTTGATCTGTATAGTATATTTATGTGTGTGGTATAAAGTAACCACAAGCAGTGATGGTAATAGTGAAGGTGAATAGTAATAGTTTTAAAGTGAAACTTCCTTATTTCGGAGATAAAAAGTCTACAATTCCTGACGCCATCTAAGAATATCCCTAAGATTTCCCTACATTAATCTCTTGAAATTCGCACGTCTTTTTGACATTACTCGCTTAGATCTGTAAGACATGATCTGTGAATCAAGTGGATGTGCAATTTAATCTTAAAAGAGATTTAAAATAAAACCACTTTATATAGAGCTATTGTAACTATAACTAATACTATGGTAATTCTGATAAAAGCTATTAATTCTGTTATAATATGAGAATTATTCTAGAATACTTCACCTTTGATCTATATACACATACAGTGTGTCCACCCTTGTAACTTTTTTGTTTTGACGGATTTTGGTAAACTTTTTTTTTCTTTGGTTGGTATTAACTGCAAAAAATGCAAGGCATCATTATCCGGTTTATTTTTTAAATAAAAATTTTGGTGAGTAAATCAATGCCAGGTAAGGCTTGTATTTTTAAGTAAGGGAAGAAGGGAGTGGCCATATTCTATTCATAACGAGAAGAAATTCGAATGAAGAACTAGGTACATAATCAATAACGTGTTTTCTATATCTCTGAAATTTTACGCAAATTACAAAATATGTTGAGAACTAAGCATAAAAATCATAAAAAATATAGAATGCCAAAAGCCATTACACGACAAATCTAAAAGTAGTCAGAACACTCGAAACCGTCACTTTAGGGAATTTTTGTTCCAAACCTTGGGTTAGAACCAAGCATGTGTTGGTAGTGCTGAAAAATCTACGCCACACAACTTCACACCGACTGTTGATTTAAAATCAACAGATAAATCTAGTGGCATGTGTCAGCGTGTGTAAATTGTTTGTATATTTGATGTTCGTACTTTTTATTGATAAATTTTACCGTATATTATAAGAAAAATTCAAATTCACTGAAAATAATCGATTTCATGTGCAAAATAACCTGATTTGCGAATTTCCCGCCTGGCAGTTAATGCAAAGCTAGCTGCTAGTGCGACCATAGCTGCCAATACAGAAAACCAAAGTTACAAGAGTTACGTGTTCTCCATAGGATAACCATTTTCAATCTCCATAAAAGCATTCTATATTTTTTATAATTTCTATGGAATTAAAACAATAATGCAATATAGGTCAGTTTTACGTGGACCAGCCTGTACTTATATTGAAGTAGAATAACATATAACCTATGTGACACTTGCAGTGGGTGAAATGCTAAGTTACCTTATATGGTGTTAGTGTATACATCTTTTAATATGAATGGCATGCAGTGTCTGTATTCCATATATATAATACTATTATATCGCGAGTAGAGACCCAAGTCACGATATACACACGGAAGATAGGATGTTGCGCCGAAGTGGGCGGTCCTTAAGATGAGCGTGACGTCACTCTTGTGCATATAATGTTTATCTGTGCATATATGTTATGTTTATCTTTGTGCATATAATACCCTCCCATAATCTTTCTTGTAGTATATTTTTTGCTCTACAAAATAGTGTATGCGCAATTTTACTCTATCTATCTTGTAGCGTTCTCCCGAAATTCGTGGCGAAAACCTTAGACGAACAAATTTCGCAGGAAGAATAATGTGTTTAACAGCTCAGCTTCGCGAAATTGAGACATTTTATATTTTTAAGTTATAAAACGAACCATAACAAACATCTTTTGTAAATAATCACGTTACAGACGAAAAACACACAAAATGCACATCCCCGTAATGAAAAGCACTATGAGAGTGACAGCATGCACGCGACAGACGAAAACTGAACACCAGGAACATACGGCCCTGGACCTAAGTATTCCAAAAACACCACGGCACTGACATACTATCTCTATCCTTATTGAGAGTACTTTAGTCAAATATGCACATGCGCACGAATTTCGTAAAATCCAATAAGCATGCAGCATAAATACTATATATATGTCTACCGACTTCGTAAAAAAAAAATATGAAAGTTGGGAAGTCTGCCAGCCTATAAACAATGTGTCAGCTTCTGTAACCATGGAAATCGACAATATTTGTGCACCCGCAAATCGAACAAAGGGTCTCTGGAAGAGTATAGCACAATATATTTTGTCCTTCAGGGTTTTCGGAGAAATCGCTTATGGTCTAGGGCAGGGGTCGGCAACCTGCGGCTCTTTGGATGTGAAGCTGCGGCTCTTTAGTTCCGTACGCAAATATTATTTATTTTATCAAAAAAAAAAAAACATTTAAAAATCGTTGTGAATCGATTCAACGCTCCCATTGAATTTGTTTGCTCAAATGTATGTTATTGTTTTTTTTATTTTAAGTACAAGTTACATCGTTTAGTAAAGTTTGAATTTTCTACTTGAATAACCATGCAAATCCATCGCTCCCATTGAATTTGTTTGCTCAATTGTTTGTTATATTGAAGTACAAGTTAGTAATGTAAGTAAATGTTTAATTGTTTTAATTTTTTACTTAAATAATAAGTAATTATTTAATAATGCCTTATATATATATTATCTAATTTGTTGTGAAAAACACTACTTATATATAAATAAATAGATATTTTTTCTTATGAATAAATAGATTAGGTTTTTTTTTATCAAAAAACTTTATTTATCCGAGTACTATTTATTGTTGGCAAGAAAAAATTTTGTGGCTCTTTAAAAACTTTGAAATTTTGTAAATTGTAATTTTTTACTCTTCCGACTCAAAAGGTTGCCGACCCCTGGTCTAGGGCATCGTTTCTCAACCTGGGGGTCGCGGACAGGTATAGAGGGGGTCGCAGTCTGTCAAAAAAGGCATCTACATGAAAACTCCTTTTATTAAATAATAAACTTTAAGTTATAATCATCGTACTAACTACATCATGTAATAAAACAAACTAATAACTAAATGTGTGTTAATTTAGTAATTAATGTGAGGGTTGAGATTGTTTTTCATTTAAATGTTTTTCTATATGTGGATCAACATCGGAAACACACATTAGTAAATTATTTTCAAGTGATAAATAGCCGATTTATATATTTAGTTTTCAAAGACACCATTGAGGAAAACCCTTTTTCGCACAAGTAAGAAGTAGCAAATGGAATTAATGTTTTTAAAGCTACCGTTACTAAGCTTCCGTATTCACATCGTCGTGCACGCCAAAACTTATCTAAATCTTGAGACAAAAATTCTAGTTGTAAAGTTTTGTCTACCGATATTTCAATTAATTGGTTGTGAGTCTGAACAGGTAATTTGGCAGCCGCAACAATATTTTCAGTAAATGGATTGAGTACCCATCTTTTTGATAAATCATCGTTATAACCTGAAAAATATTCCAGTAGCTGAATTTTCAATTCATGTAAATGCGTGATAATATAAAATATATAGTGAGGGGGTCGTAAAGTTTTTTTACTTTATTTTTATGGTTTTTTAGGGGGTCGCGACTTTAAAAAGGTTGAGAAATAATAGTCTAGGGAATACGCGATATAGTAGTATTATATATATGATGGCATTCACGGGCTGCAAGTTGCATGTAGATGTACTGTTGGTGTAATATCTGACTTGGAATAATAGAGATAAACAGCTTTCCAATGGGTTTATTTATATTTCAATGTTAAAACGATACATAAATAATATAATTAATTTCATATTTTTAAATGGGGTATTTTTTAGTGCCTTCTCCAGTTCTAGACCTAAAGTACAAAGTAATTAATGAGAGCACCATCTGCCTGCGCTGGAACGCACCTATCCATAAAAATGGCATATTACAAAAGTACATTATATCCTATACGCCGAACAGAGACCTACCCCTAGAAGAGTGGAGAAATATAACGGTTCCTTGGTACCAAACCAAGTCTACCGCCTGCTGGTTGGGTGAACAAGACATGGTGTCCACTTTTCTGAGTAACCTAACTTCTAAAAGTCAATACACGGTTTTAGTCAGAGCCATTTCTGATGTGGGGGTGGGACAGATTACTGTTCCCATAGTGGTCACGACTAATCTTGTGAGCAGTACTGAGGAACCAGTGCCAGATTTACAGAAAGAAATGGAATATCATAAAAAAGTTGGTAAGTGATCGAATACTAGTTATATTTTGCAAAGCATTCAAATCTGTCCGGTTGATTATCTGCTTTATGAATTCTGTTAAAAGCTATTAATTCTGTTATAATATGAGAATTATTGTAGAATACTTCTCAATTTGATGTATATACAGTGTGTCCACGTTGAGGACTTGCCATCCTTGTAACTTTTTTATGTTTTGACGGATTTTTTAGAAAAAAAACTGATGATGGATTCTTATTTAGGATAACTTAAAACCTACCTGTCCCGATTTTCCGTGTATTAAAATACAGGGCGTCCAAGACAAAAAATAATTATTTGTGACACTAATGCCAATTATTCTAACCAACACTTACAATTTTATCCTAAAACTAACAAAAGACAATGTATTTACCTTTGAAGAGTATTGTCTCTAACACTGAATGGGGTGTTTTCCTATTTTTTTTTACATCGGCAATGGAAAGTAGTTGGAAAAAGAAGATGTGTATGTGACGTCACTAAGCGAAAATTCAAAATTTGCGCCATTTTCTTAGTGATTTCTAGGATATTTTCATTTGTGTGGTTGGTGTCACTGCGTGACAACTTTACTTTTAATAAAAGCCTAGGACCCCCTGTACATATTTTAAAACACTAAAAATCGAAAAAGGCTGGTTTTAAGTTATTCTAAATAAGAATCCATCATCAGTCTTTTCCTAAAAAAAAATGTTAATAATTCTTTCAGAAATTTGAGCCAATAAAAGTACATTTTCTTTTCTTGGACACCCTGTATTTTAAATCACTGAAAATCGGTACAACTACGTTTTAAGTTATTTTTAATAAGAATCTGTATTCCGATTTTCTCTAAAAAGTCCCTATTAATACGTTCTGAAATCTGAGCCAATACCAACCTAACAAAAAAAGTATCAAAATCCGTCAAAACATAAAAAAGTTGCAAGGGTGGTCAGAGTTTAGTGAGATAATGGCTTAGGCCAAAAGGGATGGATTCAAATCCCCATACTGCCCGATAATTTTAGATAAATAAACTGTCTACTCTTATTAGAATATGCGGAAGAGATATTATTTTATATCTTAATTTTAAGAAATCTCTCCTAAATCAGGTTTTGAGGGTGATTTTCTTCCTTAAAATAGTAAATTGAACAATCTTTTTTAGTGATTTTGTTGAAGTAGACTTGTATAATTTGTAAGAAAATGCCTAAAATTATTTATTAATGCAGTTCTGATTCGTGAAATACTCATTTGAAATTTGAAAGGCACGGTCCCGCAGGGACTGCTTGCCGAAGTTTTTTTATATTTTGTTCGCTTTGTAAATTTATTTATTTATTTATTTTTGAAAAATGTCATGGAACATAGAAATTTGCCAATTTTTAATATATACAAAATGGCTATGGATGGTGACAAAGCCTCCCATTTTTTCAATTTCGAAGGAAGGTCGCTTAAATTTTAACCAAATTTGATAATTTCCTATATAACCAAAATCTGGGTTAAGTATGGTATAAAACACTCATATTGAGTAAGTGTAGAGGTTAGACCACAATAGACCACTGGTCATGGTGGAAAATCTGGTTTCGGAACACGCAGGTTTGAACCTAATCTAACTGTTGAGAAAAGGGGTTGGAACCTTTGGTGTGAAGACAACACTGACGTAGTTTTCCACATAAGATCAAAACACTACTGCACTCGACGTGCATTTCGCCAACCAAGTAGGCATCATCTGGAGATGATCAAAACTGGTTTCTTATCTCCATTTCTTTATAACCAGGCTTAATAATTGATGTATCCTTCTCCAAGAAAGGGGAGCACCACAATCACTTCAAATGCCATTTCTTCGATCTAAAATATCATTCACAAGGAGGTAAAAATTTTTAATGCTTAACGTTTAGGGTCTTAATATTTTCTTATGTAACTTTGCTCTAATATTCACCAGCTTATCTTGAATTTGAATTATCTAGCTTTAACCATGGGGTTCTGTTATGAAAATTGTCCAAATTTGGCTTTTGACTTTTTGTGCATTTGTTTCAAGTTGTCAAAGGAGTTAAAAATAAATACTTCTTGCATTATAAAAAAATTAAGAATGGTGCGAATGTGGGATTTGAAGTAAGAAAACTAAATACTGTTTTTCATTTTTCCCTAAGAAGACTTGCATTAAAACCAATACTACCATTCAAAAGAAGTTCATACAATATAGAGATTCCTAAGAGTTGACAAGCAAATTAAAAAGTATATGAAAACTTACCTCGGAATCTTTAGGCAAAACATGCATTACTTAAACAAGAACTAATAAATACAAAAAAGCTTCGAAAGGATGAATAAAAATAATTCAACAGCTACATGCAGAAAATATATCACCAGTATAAACCTTTATCTTTTCACTAAACCAGGCTAAACCATGTTGTCGTGTCACGACATTAAGTGCAACTGCAGGCGCCACGCGTGATGCGTACCTGAACTAATATTGAGGTTTGAATTTTCAGTGAGAGTGAGCATGCTCTGTTTTACATGCATACCGGGATATCAAAAATTATCTTGGTCAAGGGTGGTTGTGGAATGTAAAACGTGTGTCTTACTTTAAATTTTTGAATATGTTTTGTTGTGTCAGAATCTGTCAAGTCATTGTGCTGAAATAAAATAAGACACACGTTTTACATTCCACAACCACCCTTGACCAAGATAATTTTTGATATCCCGGTATAACATTTCTACATATTGAGTATTTTAGATAAATAACATAGTAACGATATATACTGAAAATAAATTAACAAAAACGGTACATTGGGATCTTGGTAACATTATCTGTACTAGAAATATACTTCATACAAAGGTTTCAAGTAGAAACTAATTACTTGTTCTCACACTGTCGGTTATCTATCTATTATCCTTAGCAGGTGGACATAATGACGGTTTGCGTGTCATACCATGCATACTTTTCCTGGATGCATTGGATTTACGAAATAAATAAATCAAGTACTATAAATTGAAGGGCCCATAACGTACACTGCCCACTTCCTTTATTGAACCTTGATAGATATAATCATGAATCCCTCGATCCAAAAATAGGGTGTTTATATTTAATTTTAAAAGTTAACAATGGGCTTGTTCGTGAAGTACTGCGAACTGGTTTGGGATTAGTTAGAAGCAGTTGCCCAGTTACTCCTTACTCTACTCGATGATTGAGAACAGTGTAGGAAGTTACTGGGCTACTGCTTCTGACTAGTCCAAAGCAGTCCGCGAACAAGCCTAATATTTTTAGTCAAACTGGGAGAGTTAGAGAGACGGTTTTATACTATCCTTATCTGACAGAGGATCTGAATAAGTTCTCACCCAATAAGGTGAACAGCTTCATTAAGAGGCTGGACCTGTTGGGTACAGACTACATACTACATGGTCGCGGTAGAGGGTCTGGTTTTCGGCCCATTCACTTTTGAACCTAACCTAACCTATACTATCCTTAAATATAGTTTTATTCTGGTCCTATAGGTAGTTCACAGTTTTGGTTAACATTTGTTGGAAAAATAGGAGACAGTGTTGTTGCCTCGTGCGCCGCCTTCCATAATTGTTTATATGTTATATTTATTTTAAGAATATTCATATTCATATTTTTCTCTACGTTCATGCAAAAAACAAAACTTTATTGAACTATATTTAGTGAAAAAACTGCACCCATCTGTCATTTTACTACAGCGTTTTGTGATCATGACAAACATAAACGTCAAATCGACGTGGCACTTGATGCAACCTAAATAAAACATTTTTCGGTTTTTGTATGAACGCAGAAAAAATATTGTATGCAACTCGCACAAAAAGTGTTTATTGAACTCGACGTGTTGTCCAACCCGGCCTGACGGCCTCTCGTTGGACAATTTCACGTCGCGTGCAATAAACACTTACTTTTTGCACTTGTTGCATAAATAACTATTATTAAATATGCTAAATATTAAACAATGATTTGTAAAATTCATATTTCATATGTGTTCCTGTCCTATATGTTTTTTTTATATCCGATGAAGATAAGCTTTTGTCAGATATGTCTACATGCAAATGTGAACCTGTTTTAAACCGCTTACACATATATGTTCATATTCAGGTGTCATTGTTGGAGTGATAATGGCCTTAATGTGCATTGCCTGTTGTATAACCTGTATTTTGGTGCGGAGACGTTGTTTGAAACGACGTGCTTTGGCTAGAGCCCGATTGGCATCCTCGAACAATTACTATCCTGCTGTGGCACATTACACGTCCCATGTTGGCTCTGTTCAGGTTAGACTTGAGGACCCCTGTGCCACGAATGTGCAAGAGACGCAACATCTTGTTGCCGAAGGCCATTCAACTCATATACCACCGGTTTCTCCGAGCCATTTGGACACTAAGGTGAGTAAATATTAATTTCATAATAGTATGGTTATTTTTTTTTTTGCTTATAGTATATTTTTAATATTATTGGCTTATTTAGCTGTTTATATCTTTCTGAATTAAGCCAAAAAGTTAACTATAAGAGATAAATTATTACTGAAATTAGCGCAAATATTATGGTCTTGAAAGGGGTTGGCACCTTGGTGTCTTGGTGTGAAGATAACACTGATGTATTTTTCACATAACACCAAAACACTATACTGCACTCGATGCACGTTTCGCCAACCAAGTTGGCATCATCTGAAGATGTGAAACGTGCATCAAGTGCAGTATAGTGTTTTGGTGTTATGTGGAAAACTACATCAGTGTCAAATATTATGGTTCAATAAAGTTTTGTATTTCCTCGTTACCTATTATCCTAGGTATGCAAAGGAATAACCTTATTATTTTTAAGCTATGTCGAAAACAACTACTTTGCGTGCTATATGCACCCCTAACATTGGATTACAACGGCATATCCTGATATAACCTCAACTTATTGTCTTTCATACATTTTTCTTTTTAATAGTGTTATCTACATTACATTAAAAATAATAATTTTTGGTCACTTATCTTTTGTATTGAAATTTAATGAAAAAATTTATTTTTTACTGCCAAAACTGAAATTGCATCAATCCTCCTTAGCGTAATGTACGATACGTATTTCTTTTTTTATTAAAATTCAATACAAAAGGTATGTGACCAATAATAATTATTTATAATGTAATGTAGATGCTTGTTTAATGTTTCATTATTTAAAAGGTGTACATAACACTATTAAAAAGAAAAATGTATTAAAGACAATAAGTTGAGGTTATATGAAGATATACCATTGTAATTCAATGTGGGGGGGGGGGGGTTGCGTGCATATTGTACACAAGGTAGTTGTTTTCGATATATCTTAAAAATGATAAAGTTATTCCTTTGCGTACCTCGGTCATAGGTAGGTAACGAGAAAATTAAAAACTTTATTGATCCATAATATGTATTTCCATTTCATTAATAATTTATCTCTTAGTTAACTTTTTGTCTTAATTCCTATATAACTGTAGTAGTAAAATTTAAAATTTGGCGCCGCCTTCATGCCGAATGTCAAAAAAGGTAATATAGCGGGAAAAGTTAGTTAAGATAAGGGAGAGAAGAATACCGCATGTCTGTGAATTATTATTGTAAAAACTTATGTGGCAGCCTGCATTTATTTGGAAATATACACATTGTTGTTTGTATGTGCGAGTATTAAATCACATCCCCTACAATCTCAGGTGTGGGGTACAACGGATTCGTGGATTTATCAAGATAATTTAAGTTAACCTAGAAACCACGTGTATAACCAGATACACAAATCACTTTTTGAAAAAAAAAAAAAAAAACAAAGTAATTGCCTCAAGATGAGTGCCAAGGATGTCCCTGAAGATGTTTTTGAAAACTTTGTGCAAAGTCGTATTAACCCTTCGCCAAGTGTTAATAATGGTACAACCAGCACAAGTGGCACGACTCCAGAAAGTCTAATGACAACTGTAAACGCCTTACTAGAACAAAATGCCCAAATGTTGAATCTTTTAGCACAAAGCCAGAACGCCGGTGGTGCTATACAAAATTTTAATGTTATGCCTGATCTCAGCAAAACCATTGATGTTTTTAACGCAGAAAAGGGGCCGCAACAAGCTTCTGAATGGCTGAGACAAATTGAAACTACTGCTACTTTACATTCGTGGCCAAAACCTTTTATTTATGAAACTGCAAGATCCCACTTAGTAGGTGCTGCAAAGTATTGGTACCAAGGACGTAGCAAGGAGATAAAGAACTGGGATGAATTCAAAGCAGCGTTCAAAAAAAGTTCCTCTTTGAACGAAGTAAGACTGATTTGTGGAAGAAAATGCAGTCACGAACACAGCTAGCCAAGGAGAATATACATATGTATTTTCATGAAAAAGTAAATTTGTGCAAAGAACTGGATCTATCGTTTTCTGAGATAAAAGAACAAGTTCTCATAGGCCTATGGTCACGAGACTTATGCAATTATCTTATGTCAAGGCTTCATGCCAATGAAGATGAACTGTACCAGGATGTAGTTTTCCATGAAAGAGTGAGCGGAGCTCGTCGAGGCAGAATTAATGAAAGGATTGATATCAAGTCGTACCCAATAAAGAAGGAGGAGAAGCCAAATGAAATCAAAGCAGAAGTGAAAACAGCAGCTGCGTTTACAAGAGGTGTCAAGCAAGAATTTAAATGTTACAACTGTTATGAAAATGGACACTGTTTTACTGACTGCCCAAAGCCAAGACGTGCCAAAGGATCCTGTTTTAAGTGTGGAGCACAGGACCATCAAAGAAGAAACTGTCCAGAGCTACGACCATCTTCAACTACAGTCACGGAGAAGAAGGAAGGGAGCACCCTATTGGTAGACGAAGCAAGCCCGATAGCCCCTTACATGGTTCCTTTAAGCTTAGAATTAAATGATGATCGTAAGACTGAAATATCATTAAATGCATGTTTAGATACTGGTAGCCCTATTAGTTTGATAAAATGTTCATTGTTGCCACCAGGTTCTTTTAAAACTGACTTAGATAACCATCGTTTTTGTGGCATAAATGGTAGCGAATTAGAAATATTAGGTCTCTTTAATCAAACTGTTAAAATTCAAGATATTATTATTCCCATTTCTTTTTATGTAGTGCCCGAGAGTACAATGAACTTCTCAGCTTTGTTAGGTAGAGATTTCACAACTCTAGAAGATTTTCAAATTAGCATTGGCAAGGAAATAGAAATTAAAAGATTAGAGAAGTTAAACTCGAAAGTAGAAACTGAAATAAATCAACTAATGTTAATAGATATTGACTCTGATAAATTGCCTCTTCTGAATATTAATAAAGAATTGCCTTTTAGTGTTCAAAATGATGTAAAAAATATTGTCTATGATTATTTGTATAAGCCTAAACCAGATAAACCAGAAGTTGATTTTGAATGTAAAATAATTGTTAAAAATGATCAGCCTTTTGCATTTAGACCGAGAAAATTATCTTATGAAGAAAAAGGTAAATTACAACAAATTTTAGATGACTTATTACAAAGAGGTATAATTAGAGAAAGTTATTCACCTTATTGTAGCCCTATTGTTTTATTGAAAAAAAAGAACCAGACTGATTATAGACTTTGTATCGACTATCGAGAGTTAAACAAAATTACTGTAAGAGATCATTTTCCCCTGCCTTTAATAGAGGACCAATTAGATTTACTTAAGGATAAAAAATATTTCACATGTTTAGATTTGAAAAGTGGTTTTCACCATATTAAAATGTCCGAAGATTCTGTTAGATACACTTCATTTATAACTCAGTTAGGACAATTTGAGTATTTACGAGTACCTTTTGGTATTTCAAATGGTCCATCTGTTTTCTGTCGATATGTAAATAAGATTTTTCAAAAGTTAATTAAGAATCAAAAGATTTTGATATATCTTGACGATATTATGATTGCTACTGAAACAATGCCTGAACATTTGTCAATTCTTTCTGATGTTTTGGATTTAATGGTAAAAAATTTATTAGAATTGCGGTTAGATAAATGTTTCTTCATGAAAACTGAAGTAATCTATTTAGGGTATTCAGTAAATTCAGAGGGGATTAAACCAAATCCTGAAAATGTTAAGGCTGTACATGAATATCCAATTCCCGATTCGACTAAAAAAGTCCACAGATTTTTAGGCTTAGCTTCATACTTCCGAAAGTTTATACCTTCGTTTGCAGTAATCGCTAAACCCTTATATGACTTAATCAGGAAAAACCAAGCATTTCATTTCGGAGAAACTGAACTCTGTGCGTTCAATACTATTAAAGAAAGATTAGTTACTGCACCTATTCTAGCAATATACTCACCTTTCTTAGAGACAGAACTACATTGCGATGCCTGCTGTAAGGGTTACGGTGCAATTTTATTACAAAAACAAAAAGATGGATTTCTCAAGCCAATTTCATATTACAGTAAAAGAACTACAGATTTTGAGTCAAGGTTGCATAGTTATGAACTTGAAATGCTAGCTATAATTAATTCTTTGAATAGATTTCACATATATTTGCAAGGAATTAAGTTCAAAATAATCACTGATTGTAATTCTATTAAACTGGCATTAAATAAAAAGGAAATTAATCCTCGGATTAATAGGTGGGCTCTTATATTGCAAAATTATAATTATGAACTTGAACATCGCGAGTGTAATAGAATGAAACACGTTGATGCACTGAGTAGAGTAAATTCTATTTTATTATTAGAGGAAAATACACTAGAACAAAACTTGTCAATAGCACAAAATTTAGATAAAAATATTAAAAAACTTAAAGAACAGTTACAACTTAAAGAAGACAAAAATTACGAATTACAAAACGGACTTGTGTATAAAAAATTAAAAAATAAAATTCAGTTCTATGTTCCTGAAGTTATGGAAAATCAAATAATACAAAATTGTCATGATCATTTAGGGCACTTAGGAGTAGATAAAACTGTAGAATATATTTTGAGATCGTACTGGTTTCCTGAGCTGAAACAAAAAGTAAAAAATTATATAAGTAATTGTATTAAATGCTTAACTTACTCACCAAATTATGGTAAAAAAGAAGGAACGTTGCATAACATTCCGAAAGGGAATAAACCATTTTCGACATTACATATTGATCACTATGGTCCATTAGAAAAGTCACCTACTGGAAAGAAGTACATATTTGAAGTTATAGATGGGTTTACTAAATTTATTAAACTGTATGATGTAAAGTCTACTAAAACAGTTGAGGTCATTCATAAATTAGAGGAATATTTCAATTATTATAGTAAGCCACTTCGTATTGTCTCGGATAGAGGTACAGCTTTTACGAGCAAAGAGTTTGAAAGATTTTTGGATAACAATAATATTGAACATATAAAAATAGCGACTGCATGTCCCAAAGCAAATGGACAGATCGAAAGGGTCAATAGAGATTTAACACCTATTTTATCTAAGCTAACTGAACTTAAAAATAAATGGCCAAAAAACTTACCTCTCGTAGAGTTTGCTGTCAATAATTCTATCTGTAGGTCCACTAACCAAAGCCCTTCAATGTTATTATTTGGTATAAACCAACGTGATCGAAATGACTATTTAAGAAGCTTCGTTGAATTACAAAATGATACTGAACGAAATTTAGATTGCATGAGACAAGAGGCGCAAAACCAAAACCTAAAAGTACAAGATTATAACAAAAAGCAATTTGATAAAAGTCATAAAACGCCTTATCAGTATAAAATCAAAGATTATGTATTGATTAAAAATTTTGATGTGACACCTAATGTCAATAAAAAGTTAATCCCGAAGTACAAAGGTCCGTATGAAATTAAAAAATTATTAGGCAATGATAGATACCTTGTCACTGACATTGAAAATTTTCAAGTTACTCAAAGGCCATTTGAAGGAGTTTTCAGTTCTGAAAATATGAAACTGTGGCTTAATTCAAATTAAGTTCTTTACTACTGTTAGAATTTAAGTAAAATTAGGTTATTAAGTTCCTATGTGTGTTAGTATTTAGTCTGTTATTAGTTAAGAAAGTGTAAGATACTTACCTTAAGCACTATGTTATGATACTCACCTTATGTTTCAAACCTTATGTAAACCTTATGTATGTCACCTTATGTAAACCTTATGTTTTATGAAGTTTAAGCCTTATGTATGCATTTTAATGTTATGGATGTTATGATGTTACTTAGATCGAGGACGATCTGTTATGTCAGGTTGACCGAACTGTAGTAGTAAAATTTAAAATTTGGCGCCGCCTTCATGCCGAATGTCAAAAAAGGTAATATAGCGGGAAAAGTTAGTTAAGATAAGGGAGAGAAGAATACCGCATGTCTGTGAATTATTATTGTAAAAACTTATGTGGCAGCCTGCATTTATTTGGAAATATACACATTGTTGTTTGTATGTGCGAGTATTAAATCACATCCCCTACATAACGAAAGATATACTATACAAAACATACAGAACGTAATATACAGAACATACTATAAAAAACTATATACATACTACCAATACATAGTAGCTATATAACTTCCGCAAATATGGTTGACTAGAAAGATTTTTAAATGCTCCAACAGAATTTTGTTGGAGAATCTTATTTCTATTAAAACTGGTCTGATGACCAACCATTAATTTTCTTCTAATAATCTTACAAACTAAACATTTATTAACTAAAGTTCATCCAACGATGTCCTTTAGATTGTTTTCTTTTAACAATTTCACTGGCACACTATGTCTTGCTTTTACACAGCACACTACACCAGCTCAAATGGTTTGGGTCTCTTCAATCTTCGAACAAGATGTTGGTTGTCCAGCTGCTGAAGAGCTTCTGCATTGATGTGGAGGTGAAGTCTGGCCTCATGTCTGCCAGCAAACCTTTTGATCTCATCTTTAACCATTGGGATGTTAAGGTCTCGATGCAAGTCGGAGTTGCGTATGTACCATGGAGCGTCTACTATGTTACGCAGCACTTTGTTCTGGAAAGTCTGAATGGTTTTAATATTACTATTTCTGGCACAACCCCAAAGTTGAATACCGTATAACCAAACTGATTTTAAGATCTGATTGTAAATTAGTATCTTATTATGTATTGTCAACTTAGAATTTCTTCCAAGCATCCAATAATACTGTCTATATTTCAAACCAAGTTCGATTTTTTTTTTCTTCACATGTTCTTTCCACCGGAGCTTGGCATCCAGGGTCATGCCTAGGTATTTGGCGTTATTCTCATTGGGTACAATAGTACCATTAATATCCAAGGACGGAGGGTTAACTAGCCTTTTGTTGGTAAAGTTAACATGAGTTGATTTTAGCTCGTTTAGCTTGATCTTCCATTGTTTGGTCCAATCAAGTATTGCGTTGCTAGCTACTTGCAGTCTTTTAGTGGATATTCCTTGATCTTTACCGACCGCAAGAAGTGCAGTGTCGTCAGCAAATGTAGCTACAGTGGTCTCTTCTAGTACTGGCATATCACTAGTATATAGCAGGTAAAGGATAGGGCCAAGAACGCTACTCTGGGGCACTCCTGCTCTAATATCTTTCAGGTCAGAATATTCATCTTCCTGTTTTATTCTGAAAAGTCTGCCTCAGATATACGATGACAGAATCTCTACATATTGTCTCAGAAGTATTTTGTTTAATTTGTGTATCAATCCTTCGTGCCATACCTTGTCAAAGGCTTGAGCAACATCTAAGAAGACTGCAGAGCAGACTTCGTTTTCTTCAAGTGTACGCTCTATTATGTTAGTAATACGATGAACCTGATCAATAGTTGAGTGCTTTTGTCTAAAGCCAAATTGGTAATCCGGGATAAGATTACCATTTTCAGTTAGTGGTCTTAATCTCTTGAGAAGTAGTTTTTCAAACAACTTTGAAATGGTTGGCAGCAGGGAGATAGGTCTGTAAGATTTGACATCATTTGGTGGCTTGCCTGGTTTAGGCAACATGATCACTTCCGCTACCAACAGAATTTGAAATAAGTATTTAATAGTCCAAGGTGGTAGAAAGGAACTTAGAAAATTTTTGTTTATTACATTGAAAAACATTAAACTTGCATACTTATCATTGTCATTACTTTAATAAAAATCAAAGTACAGAGTTTTCCACAATATTACAGCATTTTTTATTATAGATGTTGTTTACACAGAATTGTTCTAAAATTTCTTAAAAATTTTTGTTGTAATGGCCAGTATTTTTGACTTTTTATAATGAGTCTTCTTTTAAATAACTTATGTTTTTTTTACATCATATATTTTAATAAAATTATTTACAAAAATAAATTGATATTATATATCAGGGGTGGCCAAGCTCCTTGATAGTCCGAGCCATTTTTTACTAATATTTATACTATGCCGAGCCATACTATGAAACAAATTTAGTTAACTTACCAAAAATTCCAGATTACAAATTATATTCGTAGCAAAAGTGATACAAATTGTTTCCTCCAGAGTACAATATGTCAACTATCCGTTGCAATAAAAGTTTACAAATTCAAAATCGGTTTGGAGTCGGTCGATTACGGACAATTACGCCACTGTTTATGTTCGTTCGCGCAGTTTTCGATAAGTCATATCATTCTTAACTTGGACGGAAATGAAATTTGTTACAACGTTGCACTTAGTTAAAGACATTTTGAAACACATACGGAACGATAATAATTTTTTAAAATATAATAGCACAAAAATGAAAGGGGAACTCGGGTTCATTTATCGAAAGCCACAAATAATCCTTCAAGAGCCGCATGTGGCTCGCGAGCCGCAGGTTGGCCACCCCTGTTATATATTATACAGGATATTTGAATAGTCCTCATCTCGGAAGTTATATGACCATCAAGTCAGGTAACCAAACAAAACACAATATTTCCTACTAAATCAAATCTGTAAAAATATACAGGTTTCCATTTGATATAAATAAGTTACATTGAAGCTACAATAATTTTTGTATCTTACAGGGAGGCGAGGAGTTTCCAAATGGTCATGTAAATGGTGCAGCCAAACCATATATGAACGGTTTATCCAATGGCCACGTTCATATAACTGAAAATCCACAAGTAAGTACCTATTCTAAAAATCAACTTTGAATAATAACAAATGGTGATTAATTTTCAATTACGAAAAAGGATTTTTGGCAGCAATTTTATCCATCACATTTACAAATAATGTAGGGCGAATTCCACAATAGGGTCTCACATATTTTTTTTAATACCAAAAAATTGAGTTTTTTTTCCCTATTATACATATGTCTAGTTAAAAAAAATTACAAACACTTGTATATCCGAAAAAAGTGAGTTGAAATTTAAATTCGGCATTAGGCGCGCAAACGCGGCAACTACGGCAGACATATTTGTGACGTCATCAGGCATATAAACAAACAGTTTGACAGGAAGCTATCAACATCAGTCATTATATTTCCATTATAATAAAGATCAGCGTGTATGGTAACAAGTCTTTCAAGTTATTTTATGAAGTACTAGTTATATTGTATGTTTTAAATATATATAAAAAGTTCCAGTTCAAAATATGAAATAAACAAACACTAAACGGTGACCATTTATATGCTTAATGACGTCACTTGTGTTTTGGTTCTCGTTTAAAATAGATCCTTTTTTTAAATTTTCTAACTTCGATTTTATTCTGAAAAATGCAAAATCTACATTTTTAACACATTACAACTTCTTTGTGGATGTATTACTAAGTATGTATAGGTTTATAACTTGATTCGTCACATACGGAAAACACCCTATTCAGGGACGGATATCCTTGATGCCATCATGACTATTTCTCTTTGAAAGAGTGATAATTGTTTTCGGGGTATCGAATGGATCCAATCTAGAAAACTTATAAAATTTGCCCATATTTTCAAAATTTGGTCCAATAGAGAGAGAGATACCTACTTGAGTTTAGCAATATACCAGTTTTTAATTGATTTTTTTAGAATAAAGAATAAAGTACTATAGTTATTGTACTGAACTCTACTATAGTTTACTAAAAGTTAACAAATAACCTAGTACTACATTGCAAAGGGGTAAACCAATTGGTTATCATAATTAGTGGTTATTGAAATTTTACTTTATGGGAACACTAAAAAAACAAACAAAATTTACAAAGCTCGTGTATATTTTTAAATTAAAGTGTCCGAAAACTTCTGTGTCATTTCTTGATTGTAAAATTAGACATTGGAATATTTTACATACATATTTTTAACTTTATTCCAGTATTACACATTCGAATGCAACGGTCACACAGGATCCAAAAAATCCAAACACCCTCCGAAACTCCGCTACGAGGAGGACTCCAATTCAAATCTGAAATCCTCAAAATTCTATGATCTGTATAGATTGTTTGAAAACTCAAAAAAATCAAACTCAAATTATCACCAGTGTAATGCCCATTTGGAGCCAAATGTAAACAAATTCAAAAGTTCAAACAGTGAGTCTTTGGAACTATCTGAGGACGTTTCGGCTAACGATACGCAGTTGACTTGTTTAGATGATTCTCTAGGCATGAGTGTGGTTAACAGCCACAGGAGAATATCGCCTATCTTAGGTCCTAACGGATAACATTGCGATCAATTTTAATGTAACGCTATACATAGTTAAAAATCGACATTTAACAGTCATGACCAATTATAAGCTATAACAGTTTTTTTAGTTCGTTTTACAATACATACTGCCTAGTTAAAAAAACGCAAACCCAAAGTTGAGAACACAGCTTTACAAATAACCACGATAGGACTGATTTTTTTACGTTGATGGCAATATTCCACATTAAATTACAGATGCAACAAGTCTTCTGTCTGTATTACGTTTTTGTAAATATTACTATTGCTCAATATAAACAATACTGTCACTCGTTTTATCTGCCTTACACCAACTTATTTTATTTAGATGCACAAAACTAATTCTGATAAATTCAGGAGAGGGCCTGCGGTCTGGAAATGATCAGAATCTCGTGTAAAGTAGCTTAATATAATATTTTTTCTGTGATTCAGACGTACCGCCCAATCGAAAAACAATAATGATAATAATATTTTTAACTGCAGTTTTTCATGCAGTTCTATATTACAATTTTTTTCATTGACATAAAATCTTTATGACACAATTTGGATTTTTTAAATAATAAGGGATAAAGTGTTGGTCTGAGGGAAAAAATTAAAATCATATTTCCGATAAATTTTTAAATGTTCAGTGGAAAATAGTGTATACAAACCATTTGTAGTTGTAAGTAATTCTAATAGGAGCCCCGGTGGCTAGGGTAAGGCGCTCCATTGTAAATTTAGATTAAATTAGTCGTGGAATTGTAATCTGGCTAGCAGAAGGTGTTGTTTCCAATAGGTTTGTTCTAGCACGAAATTTCGGATGGTTTGAAGCCAGTTATTGGATTGACCAACTGCGCATGTTCGTTCTAAAACTTGGTTACAAACGGTTTAGGATTTCTAATTTGCAAGAACGCTTTGAAGCCAATTCCGTGACTCTTGGGATGTTCTGTGGTGAACCGGTGAACTTAAATGCGTCAAATGTCAAATATCGGTATAAATGTATAGGTTATAATTTTTGATGTTCGATATAAATGTATTGTTCGTTTTTTTAAATATTACGGGTGAATCTAGTTCACTGCCCCAGAGTTTGCTGCAGTCCAGAAATTAACAAGAGAACAAAAAAATTTAAAATATAGGTTAACTGAATAACATAAATTTATCGTCACGTGGCGACAGATATCCCGAACTTCTGCGCATGTCACAAACTGAAAATCCAAAAGAATTTCTGTGGACTACTTTGACGGTTTTCGTCTGGTTTGTAAACAGGGTTTTGCTGTCGCTAGAACATCTGACTAATAGTCGAAAATCCAAGATTTGTTTGCTAGAACGCGTGGATCACTATGCGCAAACTCCATACGATTGGGAACCGTTTGAGATTGCTGTTAGAACAAACCTAATGTGGTTGTGTGCCTCAAGGATCACACGTTTAAGAGATCAATCGGGAGACAAAACAGACAGTTCCCACATAAAAATCTAATGCTCTAATGAAATAAATTAAAATTAGGTTAACCATCTCCAAAAGAAATTAAATATTCCAACTGAAAGACTCCCTCTAAGAATATATTAGATTAAGCTAGAGGGAGATTCGAGATGAAGAAAATGTAAGGCACACAATCACAACCAATCTATTATCAACCACACTGGTTGACAATAGACTGCTAGTTAGACTAATCATCGCCCCCCATGCAATGCCCCAACTGCCGAGCTACTGTCAGACTATTTGAAAAAACATTTTACTTACAAACCTGTACCTTTTATTGTTAAGAATATCTTGATGGTGTCAGATATTAAATATAGTAATTGTTATATATGTTATAAGTTGTGAGATAATTTGATCATATCACCTTTTATCAGAGCTGTGTTTTTACAAATCCTTTTGGCTTCCCATCTGCCGTGTTTGTACATTTTCGTATGTAGAAACTCGTCTCTACGCAGCATAACTATTTACAATACATTATTTTTTATTTTATAATGTTACAATTTATTTTCCTTTAATGAGGGAAACATTATTCTTTAAAAAAGCTTTTTATCCCCTAATCATTTTTTTATAATTAAGTAATTAATTATAAAGTGGCTACTAACAGAATTATAAAAAATTGTATTATACATTTATAACTAAATCCTAGTACCTACATTACTTTGTGAATTTATTAATATGGGCTGCACGTCTGTACAAAGCAATGTTTAAAAGTTATAAAAATTATAAAAAGCTTTTTACCTGTATATTTTGATTTTTCATACCATTTACAAAATTTACCAAAAAATCATTCCGCTGAATATTTTTGAATTCCAGTAAAAAATTTTATGTCTAATGTTATTTGAAGATATAAACATTTTAGAATTTCTTAATATGAGGTATTCTTGGTAAAAAGAAAAACTAATAATTAATAATCATGCGATCTTTGCTGGCAAGCATCATTTCTATTAATGGTACATAGCTAGGGAGGTATCAGAACGCATGTATTTGTTTTTTATTTATCCCAAATTTATCTTCAAAATTAATATTATTAGATTTCGGTTGTAAGGTCATATTGGTTATATCTAATACAAAAATAACTAGTAAAATTGCGAGAATTTCATAAAAGGGCATTAATCTAATTAAAAAAAATTTCAACCAACATTCTTAACAAACGGAATCACTTTTTTTTATTACTGTAACAATACTAGTAACTGGTGTAACACTTGGTATTCCGGAGCTAATTTTTTTTTTGCTACAATTTTACTGAAATAATCAGTTCCTTATTTTCCTAGTGTTTCCCAAGACTATGTGTGGTTTAAAGGATGATATTAGTTCACCATAGATATTTTTATATTTTGTAATTTATTGCTTATTTTAAAATACAATCAATAATTTCAATTTTTACATTTTTCCCAGTACATCTGGAGATAATTCTATATTATGGTATGAATATGAAACATTAATTAATTTGAAATTTTCAAGTAATGTTTGAAGTACACAGATTCTTATTGAATATTACCAAGGAGTAAAGAAACTAAATATATTACTGTCGTTTAGTGTTATTAGCGTATTACGGTTCATAAAGATTCGTAACTCCGATTGGTTGGATGGCATTAACATTAAAATTCAGACAGACATACAATGAATAATACTTATACAGACTTGATGAGTTAACTTCTTATGCGTTTAATTAATGGTTTTAAATATACTCTGGATTATTTTCTCATAATCTAAGATCAAATCTAGAATTGTAGGTGCAATAAAAAGTTAGTCGTGGTGCCAAGTTCTAATCTAGTTTTTCCCAAAGTGAACAGTGGGAAACTAAAAGGGTTAGTAAACGTCATCTGTAAAGACAAAACGATTTAATGTAAGCATCACTCCTGAAAAAAAAATATTTTTTATATATTTTTAATATTTTATTATTTGACACAAGTAAGAAGGAACTTGCGTGCTTTATATGTAAATGTTTTTTAATGTATTCTCTATATTGACTATTTTTTATATTATTATTATTATTATTATTATTATTATTGTGTATTTAGGACCTGAATCTATTGATAAAACATGCACAAATAATATCAAATTAGGAACATTTTTATTATAAGTTGGTGTAACTCAATATTACTCTAACTATAATAATGTCTATAGTTGAAATACCGGTACCTGAAAAAAATTACATATAGTTAGCATTAAGTAAAAAATATTGTATAGTTATATTATCCCTCTTGTCATATACA
Organism: Pogonocherus hispidulus; assembly: GCA_963924545.1. Lineage (NCBI taxonomy): Eukaryota > Metazoa > Arthropoda > Insecta > Coleoptera > Cerambycidae > Pogonocherus > Pogonocherus hispidulus. Next base: position 15,643,077 of record OZ004700.1, read on the forward strand.
GAAAATGAAGAAATAATGTTTAAAAGTCTAATTTATAAAATTATGGTTTCAATCGATACATTTGAGGTCCGTTTTATATTATCATGCTTTTTTATTAATTAATTATATTTCTGTAATTTGAAAAACTCTCTTCTGTATATGACGGTAGTTGTATGAGCATGTGTGAATGATGTACATATAAATAAGTGTATAGTTGTTGAATATGATGTTAAATGTTACATAAACAGAAAAAAACGGTGTTGTTTGTTCTATATAGACGTTACCACAGATATTTATTAATTTAAATAATACCCAAAGATATTCCGTTGTTAAAGAAAATACATAACGTACAAAATTTTTATAAACTGTTATTTATGTCACAGATCTGTGTGGTGTGTGCCTTTTATATTGTACAAAACAACGATTATTTCTTTTAACTCTTAATTATCTTATGGAAGTAGTGTTTCTTCTATAGTTACCAATTTCTTCTTTTTTTTTTTTAACAAAATTTGCATCATGCGAAACAGTTTTTATTAGGAACGAAATGCTCAAATAATATAAAGACCACATTTAAAAACGTAAAACGGAAGCTTCCTTCTATTCACTACCTTTGAATCATCTAAATTCTTCTTTCCTGGTCAGCATTTCTGTCTATAGAATGGTTAAATACTTAATAATTTCAGGGTTGTCAATATTTATATACCTCATAATAACATTCCTTGTCAAGAACAATAAGTATTAAAAAGGCCGCTTTTTGAACAGTTACCTTGTTTTTCATTTTTTCTCTTGTTTACCGCAACATTCCAGTTTCACCTGTACAAACATTTAAAGCAATACTTGTTAATTATTCAGTTTACCATTTACTCCTTTTTCACAAATAGTAGGTACTAGGTTGAAAAAGTAATTTGTGTTTCAGTTTTTTTAATAGTTACCATAAGAGGTATCAATTAAATCAAAAACCCAACGTGGAGAGCTGATATTCAGATAAAAATCCGAAACCATTATATAATTACATTTAAATAGAAGTATATCTCGCCTTTATATAAAATAATAAAATACGCAAAACATTTTAGATTTCGCTTAAAAGTATAAAAATAGAATATCCTTTATACATATAGTAATTTTTTACTTTCAATACTCTGGCGGCATGTCATTACATACTCCGTTTGAGTTCCTCCAGCACTTATACATTTTTAAATGGCCGTTGACTGTCAATATGTATATTTGATATAACACAAAAGATTATGAAATTTAAACAAAAATCATGAAAATACATTAGGTATAACCGCCAAGATTAAATGTGATTATTCTATTTTTTATTTCTAATTTTGTTACTTGAATGGTTGTTAAGAGGTGTCTATTCTATTTTAAATAATTATATAAAATAGTTAGGCTAGCTCACTAAAATGAAATATTTAACTTTATGTGCGTAAAATAAGAGATTTTTCCGCTGTAATCGATAAACTTGAACACCACTGCTTTATCAATTTCTATTTTCTATTGTTGATTCTGATTTTAGGGTTTTTGATTTAAATATTTTCAAAAATACCTTATTCAAACTTTAGTATCTATTAAATCAACCTTATTCTCAAATATTCAAGAAATTTCATTTAAACGGAATTTCAAACAAAATTAATAATACCTAACTTCCAATAATTTGTTCAAATACTTATACTGTTAAATCAGTTTCGAATCTACCTCATTATTATAATATATTTAAATATAAGTATTGTCCTAATATTATTAATGTTATTATAATTATTATTAATTTATGTTATGTCTCAGGGCATAGTTGTAGTAGATGGATTTTCTTTGCTTTATTATTGGACTGTAAGTATAAAATTGTATATTGTATGACATCCATCCGATTATTTAAATAATAAAATTTATTTTACCTATAAGTCTGAAATGTGAGGCTGCTAGTTGATATTTTTGCGAGCCAACAGACTACTCCCATCTCTTAAAATTTAAATGCTAAAATATAACCTTAAAATTATTTGCAACTCAAAAATTAAATGTAGAAAGTTTACTAAATCTTCAATTTTATTTGAATGACTAGGAAAAATAATTGTATAGTAATTAGGTAACTTGGAGATGTAATTCTAGGAGTTTGTGTATATATTTTTTGGTTATATTTTTACTTATTTTGATCTATAATATACACACTCTGTTTGGCGTTAAGTCTAATCTGTAGTAAGATAGATGTTTTTTTTAATATTGTTTTTACTGTGGGATTGCAACCTCTTTGCCTTCAGCAGTTTACTACAGCTTTAAAACAGGTTTATCCCCATCTGATGTGCTGAAAAACTTGGTACTTCAAAAGTTCCTCCTTTTTTTATAAGATTCTCCACTACAAAGTGTTTTCCAAAGTTACATTATGCACAAGTTTCTTTTGAAACACTTAGGTATATTATGATTATTCATAATTACCTTTTATTGTTTTTGTAATGATTTTATTATGTGTAAGTTACATGTGATAACTTGAAAGATAAAATATAGTTAGGTAGTACTTTTTGTACAATGAGAACTGTGTATAATGCATTTTGGCAAACATAATTCTGTATAGGTACCCAAGTGGCAGCTCTTAAACATTAATATAACTACCTATATACTATATAGCAGTTTAACCAAAAGTTAGTATTTAATAAAGCTTGTATATCTAAAATAAAAGTGATATCCTAAAATTTCGTTAATTTTTGATAACACCCTTGCCACATAATAATAATGGTATGGCTAGTTTTAATTGCATATTAATAATATGCTCTGTTGCTGTGTTTCATACTCTTTCCAAGAAATATTTCAATTTTTTTTTATCAAACGTGAAGTTCAACACGAAGCTTTTGAACAATTACCTTCATGGAAATGTTTGAAATTTTGTTAACTTTGTTATGCCAAAAACTTTGATAATCTAATACAATTTTCTTCATCAAAAGTACTGTTCACTGAGAGTATATTTGTCATCTTTTGCTATAAAATAGTAAAAAAAAAAATTATAGGATTGAAGGGAGTCAGTAGACCACGCTTTAAATTCTCATTTTGTATGGTTTTACAAATATCTGGAAATTTTTACAATTTTAAAATATTACTGATAATATTGTAGTTTTGTCAACTAATGAAAAAATGGTTTATCCTTAAAAATAATGGGATTTAGAGTTGATGATTTTTAATAAAACAATCTATTGCTTCATTATTGTTTTTGAAAATAATATAGTAGGCAAAGTCAAGTTTAGTATACACGATTTTAACATATACATCGATTTTAACTTTAAAGGAAACCACCCTAAATACTTGAATACCTACCTATTACTTTCTATGAGTTTAATTTTTATTGCAATAGGTTGTTTGAAAATATCAAAAACTACAAATGGTCGAATAATAGTTATTTGTTTAACTAGTACAAAAAATACACGTTTTCGGGACAAGGGAAAGGGTGCCAGACGACGCATAGTGGAGTCCGGCAATTTTATGAGGCTCAAAAACGTATTTTTTGTACGAGTTTAACATAATTTTTTTTTCTAACCGCTTCTGATTAGCATCTCCAGTTTACCAATTCATCGGAGTCACTATCTGTTTCTATTTAATTAAACTTCACTATATTATGTGACATGCAATGTCAATGTCAAATTACTTTTCGGTACTGTAAAACTGTACAATAATCTCTTTTTTGTACAGTTGCTATGGCGATCTCAAACAGTCCCGAAATGACCCTCTTTTTATACAAAATAATTTAATGTTATAGTGTCTTATTCGTATGGTTAGAAAAAAAAATATTTAGCTAGAAATATATCTATTTCTAGGAAACTATATTTATTCAACCATTTCTCGTTTTCTTAATAATGTTATTTTCAAAATTTTCATTGTATAAAGTATAAGTATAAGTTTATTGAGGTTACTACAAATACGAAGCATTATCGATTTTTATTATTCTTAAACTACATCATGATAATAATAGAAACGAGGCAATATTATAGGAGCTGCCACTGACAATGTATTTTTTTTTAAATATCTAGTAGTATTTACTATATTAAGTAGAATCAGCCGACTGACAGTATATTCATATTAAAAAAATTCAGTGTATCAAATGGGGTAAATTAAGACTGGTCTTTTTTTAACTCCGTGTTGTGATAGTATATTTTAATAAACAGTTCCATAAGCATAAGTGTCCCACAGTTGAAATGTAAAATGTTAATACAATTTTACAGTTAAATTTATATTGTATATTATATTTAAATAAAATGGTGTAAACGTGTTAATAATATATTTTTGTACGCTTGAATCATTGCGATATTAAAATGTATTTTAAAAAAATGAATAAATTCCGAGATGAGTACTATTTATGTTGGTTTATTTAACTGTTTCCAGATTACCGAGACAAATATCACATAAAATATATTTATTCCTTCTAGCATCTATATGTGCAATGTATAATTATATACTTCGGCTGGACTAAAGGTAAGATATAAAGAGAAGACAGCCGCCTAATTTCCTTTGATCTTGGTCAATCGGCTCCATTAACTCGTCCCTTTAAATTGGAGTTATTGCATTGTTGCCGCACTTGACCATTTGTAACATTATTTTCATATAATCAGTGTTGCCATTTTATTTTTATATTTTAGAAGCTATTGAATTTTTTTTTTTAATAATAAAATGATTCTGGAAATAAAAACGAATAAAGTTTTTTTAAACTGTTTTATTTACAACATATTTAGTTTGTGTTTATGGATTTATCAACAAAACTTAATTACGTTTATAAAAATACTATAAGTAGGAGTTTGTACAGTAGGTATGTATGATTTTATATTATGAAAAGTACAATGAAACACTTTATTAAATAAGTAAACATTAGTTGTACATCCTATATTCTGGGTGTAAGGGATTTGCACTGAGAAATTTAAGGAAGTGGTTCTATCAGCAATTCAGCATTGTTATAATTATTTTCCTTTTAAGTCGTCATTAATTTACAGTCTAAAAATGTACCTATAATAGGTAATTAACATTTTGTTTCTTCTTTGCATTATTAATAATTTTTTACGATGAATTTACATTAAACCACAAATAAATTTTCTAAAAAAGATTTACCTATTCTTGTGTTTGTAGGTAAGTAGGTACCCTTAATATTTTTAAATCCATGAAAAGAAGAAATTTAAGAAAATTATTTCAGTTAATATAAATACAATTATACAACAAATTTAATTAGGTAAATACAAGAGTAATTATACAAATCCAGAATGCCATCTCCGTATCATAAGAAATATAATGAATGATGTGAAATGAGATACTAATAATTGGTTCAAATCAATGTGATTGTAATGAAAATGATAAATGCCTTATGATTTCTTATGCTTATTCCTCCTTAATGCTGGTCTATAACCTGTCTCAGTGTTCCACTGTAATTTCAGAGGTATGAAAGTAGCATTAGAAATATTACGTCAAAACAAATCCAAAATCAGTTATAAATTAATTTTATTGTATAAATAATTCAGGGGTTTAATACAAAATCTAATTTATTGAAAAATATTGTATTACCTATATTAGTAAGTCTGTTCTTATCTCTTCTAAAATCGTATAATTGCCAGTACTTGCTGGATTAAAAATTATATTTTGTCTACGCTTTTTTATATTGTATCAGCAAGGAAATATCTACCATTTATTTAGTGCAGGATCGAGTTACAATAACACTTACTTTGCAGCATGAGATGAAATAAATAGACTCATCAGATCTGATGTAAGTTGTAGCTGTCTTCGTAGAAAAACATAAATTTTGTGATCGTTTGCAAACAGTGGGAAATTATTAACTCCAGTGAGATGTAATTTATATAAAGCTAATAAACTGCAAAAAATTAAATGTTCTTAGTCTGATGACTAGGTATTCGCTTTCAGAATTTTGACCAGAAATTTTGCCTTAAATCGGAAGATGGAAAATGTTAATTCTGAAATAAGACTTTGCACCTCTCATCATCTCTCAAGTTATTAGAGAGATGATCAGTAATTGTTTGTGATGGTATAACATTATGTATGAAACATTTTCTAAAACCGTAATGTAAAAACATTGTTATCTTTAAAGAATAATGAAATCACATTATTAATATAAAATAATCTACACATTATTAATATAAAATATCTAAAATAATTTCAAGGCGAAATAATAACATGTCCGTCTTATTGAAATATATGTTTCAGTTTTGTCAACAGCATACTTTCAGCAAGTGATTTTTGTTACATGTGATTGTGTAACGTTTAACCATATTCGAAAACAGATATCAGATTTTTTTATTTTATTAAACAAAAAAATCAAATAAAACACATCTTGTGTATTACATCACATTTTCGTTTTATATAAACACATGCTTTTTTATATTTCATAAACATTTTGATAGTTATTCTTGGAAAAATGTGTGAATTTTATTATACATGCTTAGGTATATAATATATACCCACCATGTAATAAATTACCAATAAGGAGTTTCGTAATTATATTTAATTTCATTCCTCAATGGACAGCTTACTTCAGAAAATTAAGTCCATATGAGGGTGTATCCATAGGTCTCTGACATATTTGAGTGACTGTAAGTTGAAGAGCATAAGGTATTACTTCATGTTGAAGAGGATAATCGCCTTCTGAAGGGGTGAATATTATGAGAAAGATTCCAAGTGGTTGCAAATAATCTAGGTCACATGTAAAATTACTTAATTTGAATTTCCCACCCGACGGCTAATGCGAAGCTAGATACTAGTGTGACCAGAGCTACCTATACAGAAAACTAAAGTTGCTAGAGTTACGTTTTCTCCATAGGATGGCCGTTTTCAGTCTCCATAAGAGCATTCTATATTTTTTATAATTTCTATGGTCATTTCATAGTGTATCGATTTTCACTGGTATCGATCGTCCGAAGTTCTAAGAAAAAAGCAGTCTTCCGTCACAGCCTACCGTAGACTATGTTCAAGGATTGTTAACTGTTTACAGGATTGCTCGATCGCTCAATTTTGTCATCCGCTTTTGTGACGTCATCAAAGATCCATGTAATCTAATTGTCAAAATATACCTATTTTCTGTTTGTTATATTTCACATTTACAAGAGAATTTTCGTATTTGAATGATTATTAATATTATTATTTATTAAAGTTTGTAATAACAGTATCAAGTGTAGCTATTTCTACAAGTTCGAGATCTTTGGATCTTTGATGACGTCACAATTATGGATTACATTGTAGTATAGGGATCGAGCAATCCTGTAAACAGTTAACAATCCTTGGACTGTGTTGTCGTCGTCAAGCATGAATGTGCAGAATCCGTATCGGTATCGAACCGAATTCAGAGATAACCGAATCCTTCACTTCCGGTCTTCAGAATATCACAATACTTTTATAAGACTTTTTTACTCTATAAATTTTATTCTGTGGTTATAGCGTTATTTGCCATTAATGAGTTGGCAATACTGTTTTTTAGTTCTGAACTGATTTGTGTGTTCGTCACTAGTCACTAGCAAGTCAGTTGGTTTTTGTGAATTATTGGTATTTTGCATTTTAAACACACGTAAATGTAACAGTCGCAGATTATTTTATTTTATATTGCATATATGGTTTGGTTTATTAGTAGTTCAAACAAAACAAATTAATTAAACTGAAAATGATGATAAAGGTCATTTTACGTCGTTCAACAAAAGAACATTGATCATAGATTATATTAAGATCAGAAGAAGAAGATACTCTTGTTAAATCACGCGCAGTCAATTTGCGCACCAATGCGTGCTACATTTATTTGATCTACATACTATTTAAACTACTTTATATTTTATATTTATCTGTTTGTAGTTTGTCATAAAATATTGTACTAAAAAAAGCGAGAAAAAATATATTTCATTAGCGGATTCATAAGTTCATTATTCTGCAAAATGTTTATTATTTGTGTCACATTTAATTTTTTCCCGCGTTCCCCGATATCTAGGGATATTTAAAGTTACCAACAATAATTGGTTAGAATGTTTATCAAGGTCATCAAGAATACAAGAATAAGTTGACGGAAGCTTGTACTAGAAAATAAGTTTGTACTATTTATAAATAAAATAAATTAGCTTCAGGCTGTGATAATAGTATTTTATGGTGTATAATATTTACAGTACCGATTGCAATATGTCGAACAAGTTTGAAAAGTATGTGCGCCGGATATCATATGTTTTTTCCAATTGTTTATATTATTCATTGTTGATATTCCAGTTTGAAACATCACCATGTGGACAATTCAGATAGTGGCAGCGGTGACGAGGAAGTCGGTCCAAATATTACTGACTTAGGCCCTATAGAGTATCCACCTGGGGAACATAGACTACAACATCCATATTGCCTCTGGTTCTCGAAAAGACCTTCACATATACAGGGTTCCCAGGTAAGATCACGTCATTCAAATAGAGCCCATATTATATACCTACTATGCAAGTATATGAGTAGGTACTATATTATTACTATTAAGTTCATATAAAGATTTCTAACTTAAAAGTCTCTTGATCTTTGGCATTTTCAAGATAATGGTTATTTTCAGTGGCACAAAGTTCCATCCACAATGTTTTTGTTTAGAATTGTCTCTTCCAGTTTACTACTGATTTCTATTTGGAAATTTTTACAAATCTGGTATATCAAAAGCTCAACAGTCCTCTAACTTATTTTATTACCAGAAAGATGAGTTTGACCAAAGTTAAATGATACATTGATTTAGTTATATGTTGTAGCACAGTAACTTAAATATTTTTATATGTAGATGCTTAACTGTGTGTTGAATAAAACTGAGTTTATTTCTTATTTTTTCTAGGGATATAGTCAAGCATTACGGCTGGTAGGACAGGTAGGCACAGTGGAACAGTGGTGGGCCCTATATTCCCATATGGTCAGACTTCAAGACATACCAGCACATAGAGACTTGCATCTCTTTAAGAAAGGGATAAAACCCATGTGGGAAGACTCGGCAAATAAAAAAGGAGGCAAATGGGTAAGTATCCATAGAAAGACTGTTAAGAACCAGATGGTTATACAATATTTATACCTATAGATTATTGGAAATTACACCCTTCAACTCGGATATTGCTAGTATTGATATTGAAAAAAAAAATATAATTACATAGTCAAAAAATTTGTTTGAATTACGGCTTTATTTTGGAATCTAAGAAATTAAAAAATAAATTTTTCAGTTAAAATAAAAAATTGATATAAAGCTTATTACTGATAAGTCATATATTGTATTATGGTTTATAGAGAAAAAAGATACATTTAAAAATAGCTAGGCTAAGCTTTGAGCATAAGTTTTTTTATTGTTTTTCTCTATTAGTGTATATACATTTAGTGTATACTGTGTATACAAGGTATAACTTTTTACTAACGCGAAAATATTGAAGATAAATAGTATTTTTTATGAATATTAAGAGAAATGTGTTTGACCATTACACGGGACCCTGTAAGGAAATATTAAACTGCTAGATCCACATGAAGTTCACAATACAACAAATACATTTTTTAATAATTTTTCATTATCCGGTGCAGATTTAAGTTTATGTTTAGCTTTGTTTTCAAAAAATTGTAATAATTATTATGTTTTTCTTATGCGGGCAGTTTCTTTAATACTACACATTCACAAAGGCATAGAAGGTAATACATATAGGTGTGTGTATGTGTCTGAGCGAGTGTATCTAAGAATGTATATTCTGATTAGATTCTGAAAATCTGATCTTTCTGTTTCCAATACAAAAGTTGGTCTCCTTTTAGTTGTAAAATCTGTAGTAGTTGTATAGTGATTGTTTAACTTTGTTATTGTTTACTTTAAGAGCAAACATATTGAGCAAGAATTTATAAACTTTGAATTCAAAATAATTTCATTGGGAGCAGTAATTTGACCAGATTATATTAACCATTCGGTTGACATGCATTTAAAACTTAATTTGATAGACCGAAAGGCCAGTTTACTGATTTGTACTTTGAAACAATTAGGCAAACGTGGTAAATTGAGTTGTATCCTGATTTATAACTCCGCATCCTGGCTAGAAGTACTCAAGAATTTTGTTCATGAATTTTGTTTTTGAGGACATTTTGTTTAAGAACATAAAAGTAAAAAAAAACTGTAGGGCTGTTGCATATCAGTCACAGAAGAACCTGTTGCATGCTGCACTTGGTCCATCTACATCTACAACTAGATATAATTACAATAAATACAAAATATAAATACAACCATTCACTCAAATTTGGATGAATTTGTATCATTGTTTACTGAGACAAACTACACCTCTAATAATTAATTAATAGTTAGTTCGTTATATACAGGTGATTCAGGTTTAATCGTGATAACTTCAGGAAACGATAGAACAGGTTATAATGACGTTCATTCATGATTACATTTTTTCCCGCTTTTCCCTCATCCACTCATCCGATTGAAGTGCATTCATCCACTCATCCAGACAGGGGCGCTACACTGTCAGCAATTTCATGGAATATCAGAAACAAGGCCAAATGACGAAAAAAAAACAGACAAAAAAGTTTCTAAATTAATCAGGCAAAAACGTTGAGCAGCTATTTTATTGAAATAAATTTTCTTTGTTGAAATTTTGAAATAATGTAAGAGGGAGGTAGCACACAAAATACACTTCTAAGAGGGGGTGGATTGTTCAAACTTAAGAGGCTTATGTAAAATCATAAGGAATGTGTGTGTGTATTCTGAATATCACTTCAATCGGATGAGTGGTTCAAAAGTTACGAGGAAAAAGCGATAAAAAAATTCTCCTGTCAAAAAAAATTGAAAAACTTCTACGCCCTCTACCTCCGAAATGATGTGATTTAGGAAACAAGTTTATATCACAAATGGATATTGTTTTAACCTGTTCTATCGATTCCTGAAGTTATATCAAGATTAAACCTGAATCACCCTGTATAGATGCACAATAACAAAAACTAATATTATTACTGGTGTTCCGAGTATACTATTGACACAACTGTCATATTTCATCAGGTTTAAGATTCTGACAAAGTGTTAAATATATCCCATAATGCATAGTCACAACACAAATTCAAGTCTTGACTTTACCAGTTCGTCGGATTTAATAACAATATTTTTATGAATATACTGAATGTCCTTGATATCGTTAGTGTTGATGTGCTATTGTAGTTTTTATGTCAAATTTATACATTATTTTCAAACAACAGAATATTATTTAGTGCCATATAATATGTATTTTGTAATACCTCAAAATTGGTACATAAATCTTGTTTACTAAATACCTGCTAATACTTTAAGATGGTTCTGTCAATCTTGTATTCATATTTTATGTTAACTTTTAGGTTATAAGACTGCGAAAAGAACAGGCGGGTAGGGCATGGGAGAATTTGTGCATGGCGATGTTAGGGGAACAATTTATGGTAAGTCACATTTTCAGTTTAGTTTAGTTGCCAATTTTATTTTTGAATGAAGGTAAATAAGTATTTGATATAAGAACGTTATAAAACGTACTAAATCTATAAATAAAACACAAAACGCCAAGCTCAGAGGCTTTCTAAATATGACATTTTCTCAGTGGTTATTACTGTGCCATGGATGGTTTTTTTTTTACTTATATACATCTATATATCTTTATCAAACCGTGTGTTATGAAGTACCGTATGTGTTTGCACATGGTTTTTGGAGACTGGGTTATTATCTAGAGGGCCTGGAACCGGCCCTTAAAGACTTAATTACAGAGCGTGATGACTTTTTTGTTATTTCGCAAAGTCGGAGGAATAGATATTTAAGTGCTGTTGAATTGAGAAATCAACTTCAATATGTCGGAAATGTAAATGTTAGTGAGGGGATGATCAGGAGAAGGATAAATGTTACAAATCTTGCGTCCCGAAACCCGCTGCGAGTCTGGAACTTCAATGGCACCACAGGATGGCACGGTTGTAATTTGCCAGAGAGCACGAATTCTGGAATGAAGATTATTGGGAACGTGTAATGTTCGCAGACAAATCTAAATTCTATTTAAAATCTTTGGATGGTAGGCAAAGAGTCTGGTAGGCAAAGAGTCTGGCGATGCACGGAAGAGTGTTATGCTGAATGCACTTTTAGCCCAAGTCATCAATAGAAGCTCAGCTATGGTCTGGACTTGAATTTCAGTGGAATGCACCTCGAGCTGTTCACTCCCCTTGTTCCTAGGGGCTCGCTGACTGCTGAGAGATACATTGCTGAAATACTTCAAGACTATATTGTACCCTACATACAATTTTTGCTAAATAATGTGCCTTTTGTGCTCGGCTCCATCCACTGGAATAGTAAAAGATTATCTCCATCACCAAAATGGAATGGACTCACTAAGCCCAGATGTAAATCCCATCGAACAGATATGGGACATGTTGGGTAGAGGAATGGGAAACATTCTCAGCATGAAATCAGCCACTGGGTTAGGGGCATGCCGAGAAGAATTCAGGCTCGTGAATGTAACATGCAATATTAACAAACTGTATAAAATAAGCCAGCAGCTGCCAATACCTTTGTTTCATTTGTTTTAAGGTTTAATATTTTTGTACAGTTAAGTTTTTCCCTCGTTTTGCCATATTTAAAAAATTAAGTTTACAAAATGTATGGTGGGTTTACTTTCACATGGACTGTCCCGAGCAGGGTTTTTAAATGGCACTAATCTAGTATTGTGAGGAATTGGTAAAGTTAAAATTAAACACAGATCTCTTTACATGATTATTGTAAATTATGCAAGAATTTGCGTGCTGAAATATTTCACATGCATGTAAATTTTACCTCGAATTGTTCCATCTAAAATCAACTTGCTTTATTGTAGATCTCATATAAAAATTTCACAGGAAGGTTTTGTAATCTTTGTCGATAAATATCGACATATAGATAGTTATCAACATATTAATGAATACTAATATATTGTTATTTGTTTATCATATGTTATCGGTCTTTGTTATAGTTACAAAATGCCATTGTTGTTCACCAAATAACTATTAAAGTCCTATTTGTGGTTCTCTGTTCCGCTACGGGTAATTGTGAACATATTTTTTCTTACAATTGGTACATATTTTTCAGGCTGGGAATGAGATATGTGGAGTGGTTGTATCAACCAGATATCAAGAATACCTCTTAAGTATTTGGAATCGGACTGCGTCAGATCAGGCGACGACGGCTCGGATTCGAGATGCCCTCAAACGTTTATTAAATATACCACCAAGTGCCACCATGGAGTACAAAACACACAATGATTGCCTTAAGTACGAGAAGAAATTGTCTCACCTCCTCAATAAGTAAATAAAAACGTGTATTTTTCAGGGCCGCGAAAACTGTACCAAACAATGCATTGAAAAGTTGACTGCATGACGATATGACTATAGAAATTTGATTACAAGTTTGTTAACAGTTTTTTTCTTTTTAATCCAGTGTCAAATGAATTAAAAAAATCAATGTTTTACTTTTAACTGGTAATAAATTTATTTCTGTTTATTTGGTGTTTTATTAGAAAATTTTGTTCTTACGTACAATCTTCACAGGAGGAGCAGAGGGAGAACATGTAAAATAAAATTTATTTCATGTCTAATAAAATTTATTACCCCTGTACCTATTAGGAGCACATAAGTTACAAGAGGTTTGCTCCAAACCTCTAAATCCCTCTGGTGTAAATAAAATACAATTTAGTAGTGAGACACTACAGTTTCCTTTAATTTACTACCACTCATATCAGGATCACAGCTGTAGGAGGTATGGGATAAAAATTAATGCTTTATGTACATAGCCATTACAGTTTTCTGTAATTTAATATAATTTTATAGTCACACTAGTTTCTTTAATTTACTGAAACTCGTATCAGGATCACATAAGCTGGAGGAGGTATGGAGTAAAATTAATATTTTGTGTAAATAGTCATTACAGTTTTCTGTAATTCAATATAATTCAGTAGTGAGACATTACAGTTTTCTTTAATTTACTGGCACTCGTATCAGGATCACATAAGCTGCAGGAGGTATGGGGTAAAATTAATATCTTGTGTACATAGCCATTACAGTTTTCTGTAATTCAATATAATTTATATTAGGAGCACATAAGTTGGAAGAGCTTTGGAATAAAATATAATTTAATAGTGACACATTACAGTTTTCTTTAATTTACTGGCACTCGTATCAGGATTACATAAGCTGCAGGAGGTATGGGGTAAAATTAATATCTTGTGTACATAGCCATTGCAGTTTTCTGTAATTTAATTTGATTTATATTAGGAGAACATAAGTTGGAAGATATTTGGAATAAAATAATATAATTTTATAGTCAGACACTAGTTTTCTTTAATTTGCTGAAACTCGTATCAGGATCACATAAGCTGGAGGAGGTATGGAGTAAAATTAATATTTTGTGTAAATAGTCATTACAGTTTTCTGTAATTCAATATAATTTACATTAGGAGCACATAAGTTGGAAGAGTATAATAGTGATACACTACAGTTTTCTTTAATTTACTGGCACTCGTATCAGGATCACATAAGCTGCAGGAGGTATGGGGTAAAATTAATATCTTGTGTAAATAGTCATTACAGTTTTCTGTAATTCAATATAATTTATATTAGGAGCACATAAGTTGGAAGAGCTTTAGAATAAAATATAATTTAATAGTGAGACATTACAGTTTTCTTTAATTTACTGGCACTCGTATCAGGATCACATAAGTTGCAGGAGGTATTGGTAAAATATCTTGTGTACTTAGCCATTACAGTTTTCTGTAATTTAATTTGATTTATATTAGGAGAACATAAGTTGGAAGATATTTGGAATAAAATAATATAATTTTTAGTCAGACACTAGTTTTCTTTAATTTACTGCCACTCATATCAGGATCACATGAGCTGTAGGAGGTATGGGATAAAAATTAATGTCTTGTGTACATAGCCATTACAGTTTTCTGTAATTTACTGCAACTTGTATCAGGATCACATAAGGTGTAGGAGGTATGGGGTAAAATTAATATCTTGTGTAAATAGTCATTACAGTTTTCTGTAATTCAATATAATTCATATTAGGAGCGCATAAGTTAGAAGAGCTTTGGAATAAAATATAATTTAATAGTGAGACACTACAGTTTCCTTTAATTTACTGTCACTCGTATCAGGATCACATAAGCTGTAGGAGGTATGGGATAAAAATTAATGTCTTGTGTACATAGCCATTGCAGTTTTCTGTAATTTAATTTGATTTATATTAGGAGAACATAAGTTGGAAGATATTTGGATTAAAATAATATAATTTTATAGTCAGACACTAGTTTTCTTTAATTTATTGCCACTCATATCAGGATCACATGAGCTGTAGGAGGTATGGGATAAAAATTAATGTCTTGTGTACATAGCCATTACAGTTTTCTGTAATTTACTGCAACTTGTATCAGGATCACATAAGGTGTAGGAGGTATGGGGTAAAATTAATATCTTGTGTAAATAGTCATTACAGTTTTCTGTAATTCAATATAATTCATATTAGGAGCGCATAAGTTAGAAGAGCTTTGGAATAAAATATAATTTAATAGTGAGACACTACAGTTTCCTTTAATTTACTGTCACTCGTATCAGGATCACATAAGCTGTAGGAGATATGGGATAAAAATTAATGTCTTGTGTACATAGCCATTGCAGTTTTCTGTAATTTAATTTGATTTATATTAGGAGAACATAAGTTGGAAGATATTTGGATTAAAATAATATAATTTTATAGTCAGACACTAGTTTTCTTTAATTTACTGCCACTCATATCAGGATCACATGAGTTGTAGGAGGTATGGGATAAAAATTAATGTCTTGTGTACATAGCCATTACAGTTTTCTGTAATTTACTGCAACTTGTATCAGGATCACATAAGGTGTAGGAGGTATGGGGTAAAATTAATATCTTGTGTAAATAGTGATTACAGTTTTCTGTAATTCAATATAATTCATATTAGGAGCACATAAGTTAGAAGAGCTTTGGAATAAAATATAATTTAATAGTGAGACACTACAGTTTCCTTTAATTTACTGCCACTCGTATCAGGATCACATAAGCTGTAGGAGGTATGGGATAAAAATTAATGTCTTGTGTAATTAGTTTTCTGGAATTTAATTTGATTTATGTTAGGAGAACATAAGTTGGAAGATATTTGGAATAAAATAATATAATTTTATAGTCAGACACTAGTTTTCTTTAATTTGCTGCAACTCGTATCAGGATCACATAAGCTGGAGGAGGTATGGAGTAAAATTAATATTTTGTGTAAATAGTCATTACAGTTTTCTGTAATTCAATATAATTCAGTAGTGAGACATTAGTTTTCTTTAATTTACTGCCACTCATATCAGGATCACATAAGCTGTAGATTGGAAGATTTGAAATAAAGTATAATTTTATAGTCAGACACTATAGTTTCCTTTAATTTACTGTCACTCACATCGGATCACAAGTTGGAACATCTGTTGGGGTAAATTATTAGTCATTAGTTTTCTGGAATTTAGTCATATTAGGGGAACATAAGTTGTAGATAGTATGTAGTGTGTCCAAGTGGTGTGCGGCAAAATAGAATTTATGTAATTTGTACACTTGTTAGTTTTCTTTAATTTACTGCCACTTCTACCGCTAAGGATACTCAACAGAAAGAGAAAATTTGGTAAAATTAATGACTTGTGTACATATTTATCATTTATTTGTTTACTGTGTACCTACAGTAGTAATCTGTAAATGACCTATTAGGAGCATAGAACTTGCTAGAAAAGGCTGAATTAGTGTTAATGTTGTGCATTCATTACTTTTTTCCAATTTACTACCACTTCACACAGGAGCTTACTCATGAGTGATAAAATAAATGGATATTCAACATATAAATTTAAATTCTCAATTATAAATTTGTTTAGAAGGATTTCTTTATTATCTATAAGTATATGCTCAAAAATGTTAAAATAGACTATTCCATTCTCAAAAATAATTAAACTATTTCCATTGCAACATCTATATTTATGAATTATGCAATACAATAATTATAACATATATTAATATAATTAGCAAAAAACACAAAAACCGCAATTGATACCAATACTAAAGAAAGTGAAGTACCTCAACAACAAAATCATTAAATATTTGTAAGCCACATACAGGAGTCTATGTACAATAAGTTTAAAAACTACCCTAATTAAATGCCTAGATTATTAATTCAAATAAGATTATGTGAAAATGAAACAATGTTATGAAGACAATATAAATTCATTTACTTAATGATTAATAATTAATGGTCCAATAGCAAAAATTAGTGATGGACAAGCATAATCAACCACATGGTGAATTAACTAGTTATTAGTTGTAAACAGTTAAGACTGACCAATTGAATGTAACTGATAGAAAAAATATAAATTCAGGTTAAATAAAATTATCAAATTAACCATGAATTTAAATTAACCGGTTGATTATTACACTGGATACCAAGGGAAAGTTTAAGTTTTGGAAAACAGTTTAAATAGTAATAACTGGCCACGGTCCATGGTGGTTTTACATGGAGAATAGATTTAAACAAAAAAATATATATATATAAATCAACCGGTTAATGTCCATAAGTGGGAAGAATAAATAATTTAATATATGGATACAATATACCTAAACACTGTTTCATATTCATATATTTAAAACATTTTTAGCAATAACACTCATGAATTGATACTTTTTGTGTAGATTTCCAATGCGGAATAAGTCGACTCATTGACCAAAATATAATGCAAAGTATTTGTTTCACGCAGTAAAAAATCCAAACAAAGTGATATAGATATTCTAATAATATTTAATAGAGATGAGAAACTCTCAAAAGTTGTCAGTTCGTTAGCTTCCTATAAAAACTTATGCAAAGAATAAAAATAATTATTTGACAATTTTACATTCCGCAATGATCAGGACATTATCGGCCTCCAATATACTACTCTATATCAAATATCATATAAAGAAAAGAACGTTAAGCATGATTGACGTCCTTGAAAAATAGTAATTTAAAAGAATTTTATAACATGTAACTGAATCTTATCGCTAAAAAGATACAAACAATATTTCCTGCTTCTTGTATTAAATATGATTTATATTTCAATTATATATTTTTTAAATTGCCCTATGAATTTTAACATAATAATAGATTTATTCACATTTTCGGAATGCTAATGAAGCTTTGTTTATAGCATTCTCCCGATTCATAATAATGAATAATTGCATTTCAGTTTTTATAAATAAACACCTTTCACGTTCATAATTTATTCCAAAATCTTACACCTGACGAGACTTGGCAGATATAGGCGGATTTAGGATAACGTAATGTAAAAGTGAGGGAACATTTTTTTAATCAAAAAATTTTAATGAAAATGCACCGTTACTGAACTATAGACATTATTTTCATTTTGCCTGCCCTTAAGTATATCTCAAGTGTTATCTTATTCATCTATTAGCCATTAAAATATATCGGTTGAAATGGATGTTTAACTGTAGTTAATTTATTATTGTAAATGATTACACACAAGAGATACGTCAATATCATTTACAACATGTCAGTTCAGTATATGAACTCAAGTGTCAAATTCATTATTAAATATCTTGATAGAAATATTACTGGATGCAGAATTTCAAACAAAGTGCATAATTAATCGAATAAAGATGTAATTTTTATACTGCTAAAAATGTTCTAAAATAATATATATTAAAAGGTATGTAAAAGAGAACTTGGACTGTACCTTGCACCGACACCTCAATTTGAGGGCCGGCACTGGGACTCCTCCTCTCAGCTGTCGTGAACACAGATGGACCTACCTTTCGATGAGTCACCTGTTTATGATCAACCTATGTGTTCGTCAGTTATTCCTCGCAAATAAGTAATTTACATTTACATGTACCACCTTTTATAGCAAAATTATTACATTAAATGAAATTATGAAAATTTAAATTTCAAGTTATGGTTTCAGAAACTAAAAAAAAAAATGATATAACATAATAAAAATCATTTATTTTTCATCATTAAATAGTATAAAATCATGACAAGTTAAACGTTCTGAGTGTTCACCTGTGTTCACCTCACCAAATCACAGCTAAGTGTTCCTTTTCAACTACAATATTTATATCCACAATCACAACTGCTCCTTTTAATTTTTTTAAAAGTTTCATTATATACATTTTAGAGCACCTGACAGAAATTCCAATTTTTGTACACAATTACTTATTGCAAACTTTTAAAAAGGAAAATATAAAATTAATTCGGTACATACTCTTACCTATTAAAACTTCCAAAAGGTGCTGTATAAACTAATTAATATTACAACAACATATTCAATCTATGTTATTCAGCAGATGGTTCTTCTCCGGGTGGACCATCAACGGCCGAAGCTTCTTGAGGGGGCTTAAATTCAACGACATTCTCATCTACAGGTGGCGGACACTCGTCTCTCACTGGTGTACTGGCTCCATCTCTATTCTCAACCTGCTCCACATTTTCATTACCGCCCTCATCAAATTTTTGTACTTCTTCTATAATAGGGCAGCCGGTATCCTCATTTTGCTCATCACCTCTAGGGGGCGATCCTCTGCCCCATCGACTCCTTCTTTCTGGTCTTTCAGGTCTATCGAATCCAGGAGGTCCCCCAGGTCTATCGAATCCAGGAGGCCCCCCAGGTCTATCGAATCCAGGAGGTCCCCCAGGTTTATCGAATCCAGGAGGTCCCCCAGGTTTATCGAATCCAGGAGGTCCTCCAGGTCTATCGAATCCAGGAGGTCCCCCAGGTCCTCTTTCCATAAAATCTGGATTAAAATCGGGGCCCGGCCTGCCTCTCCTTCTATCATCAAACCGTGGCGGGCCTCTGTGTCTAGGTTGTGGGCCTTCCTCAAACATTGGCGGACCTCTTGGCCCTCTAAAGAATTCTGGAGGGCCATCAAAATGAGAAGGCCCATCGAATCGTGGAGGTCCGTCGAATCGCGGAGGTCCGTCAAATCGTGGTGGACCATCAAAACGTGGATTGAAATTTGGTGGGCCATCTCTAAATTGTCCTATCAATGAAAAATATACATTTAACTGTCGTCAAGGTACGTAATGTACCGAGTGTCCAGTTTTCGTGACACTGTGATATTTTTTTGAGGAATGACAGATGCCTCAAACAGAATTTCCACAGCCCTCTTAGTTTCTAAGTTTATCGTATTTCTCAAAAATTGACCCTTTCAGGAAAAAAGTAAGTACGGCACTTGATTCTACATAAAAAAACAAAAAAACCGTTCACAGACCAGTTTTTGTTTTACCTATACAGTATCAGGTAACTGATATACGAGGGGTATACTTAAAAATGGCAAATTATCAATTTCACCTTGTAACTCGGAAACTAAACCTTGTCGTTTCTCAAAAAAATATTGTAGTGTCAGGAAAACTCCAATCATGCATCTTTATTAATAAGCAAGATATTCCTCAAAGACAACAAAAACTGGACACTCTGTACATATTACCGGATTAAAAAAGCTGATGCATGGATTAATGACTATATTGCATGAAGCTGTCTTAAGAATTTTCAATAATAAATTAAAAATGATTTTAAATTTTTAGCAATTAGCTAAAAAATTATGAATAGTACGGATACAGCTATATATTTAAAAAACAACTTACCCCTAGGTCCCCCCCTTCCTCTGGAACCAAAGAATTGTCCTCTGGAACCCCTAGGGCCGTGTCCTCTCGGACCAAAATCAGGACCTCTTGGACCAAAGTCCGGCCCTCTTGGACCAAAATCGGGACCTCCTCTCCCAGGTGGTCCCCTTGGGCCAAAATCATCTCTAGGGAAAAAGTCAGGTCCAGGAGG
Source organism: Pogonocherus hispidulus (assembly GCA_963924545.1). Lineage (NCBI taxonomy): Eukaryota > Metazoa > Arthropoda > Insecta > Coleoptera > Cerambycidae > Pogonocherus > Pogonocherus hispidulus. Next base: position 15,663,882 of record OZ004700.1, read on the forward strand.
GCCTCTCATTCCTCTAGGTCCAAAATCTCTCCTACCTCCCCTCATGAAGTTATCGGGTTCCATATCACCCCTCCCATGCATTCTATGAGGCCCGTCCATCCTCATGTGAGGAGGCATATCTGAAGGGCCGTCCATCCTCATGTGCGGGGGCATATCCGGAGGTCCATCCATCATCATGTGTGGAGGCATATCAGGGGGTCCGTCCATTCTCATATGTGGAGGCATATCCGGTGGTCCATCCATTCTCATATGTGGAGGCATATCAGGTGGTCCGTCCATTCTCATATGTGGAGGCATATCGGGTGGTCCCTCCATTCTCATGTGTGGAGGCATATCGGGAGGTCCGTCCATCCTCATGTGGGGAGGCATATCTGGAGGTCCGTCCATCCTCATGTGGGGGGGCATATCTGGAGGCCCGTCCATCCTCATGTGGGGGGGCATATCGGGAGGTCCGTCCATCCTCATGTGCGGGGGCATATCCGGAGGCCCGTCCATTCTCATGTGCGGCGGCATGTCTGGAGGACCATCCATTCTCATATGAGGAGGACCATCTCTTCGCATGTGAGGGGGTATGTCTGGAGGCCCTTCCATTAACATACTGGGAGGTCCATCCACCATATTTTGCAATGCTCTGTGTCTTGGATCAGGGCCATTCATCATGTTCGGAGGACCATCTATTATACCTGGAGGACCTTCCATAATATTGGGAAGTATATCTGGCAAATCTGGAGGGCCCTCGTTCTTATTAGGAGGTCCATCATCCATCATATCAGGTGGACAACGGAGCATGGGAGGCATGGGTGGTGCGTCCAATGCTGGCGGTGGAAACTCATCTATCAGTCCTCGTTTGTTAGGGAAATCGCCTCTGGGTGGACCTCGTTTGGGTGGGCCTCGCATAAATTCTTCTTCAGTTTTAGGAGGACCATCAGGTCCATGAGGAGGTGGTGTAATTGGAGGGAAGTTTCTTGAACTGCTCTCAGAACTCCTCTTGTCTCTGCTTGGCCTATCTCTTCTAGGTTCCTCATAAGAACCCATGCCTGCCATTTCTCGTAAACGATCATTAAGATTCTTCTCACGTTCACGTTTCTCTTCCTTACTCTCGGGTTCTCTGGGTTCCCTACGGTCGCGCTCCCTATCTCTATCCCGATCTCCCCACCGATTTGAACGGTCCCTGCGATCGTCTCTTCTGTCTCTGTCTCTGCCACGACTATTGTCTCTTTCTCTTCGATCTCTATCACGACTGCTATGTCGATCTCTTCCTCTGTCTCTATCCCTATCAGTCAACAACGGAAATATTAATAAAGTAAGTTTATACATTTTAAGCTCTATTTTCTTGCTACACTCAGTACAGAGTGCTCGACTCATTATTGAATCAAGAAAGTAGAGTATTATAATTTTACAGTGAGTCATTATATTGTATTAGTATTTTTAGTTATTAGAAATGTTGGTAAAGTACGTAAAGTAAACAAAATTTAAATATAAAGTGTGTAGAATTACAATGACACATATCTTTTTAATTATATTTTTATAACAATAATAATATCTCTACCCCGTATATGTCAAGACTTTTTAACAGAGAGGGTGGCATATTATTATTCAATACGCCGCAAATAAATGTTAAACTTCAAACACATTTCGAATTTAATTAGAATGCTATTACTTTTTCTTACAGCAAAGTTTGGGAACCGTTGACACAATATTTCGTACCTGTCTCTATCCCTGTCCCTGTCTCTATCTCTATCTCGACTTCTTGATCTCCTCCGATCCCGATCGTCTCTTCCGTCCCGTCTATCCCTCCTGTCATCGTCTCTATTAGGACGACTGAACTGTCCCGCTATCTGCTGTAACTGTTCGCTAAGCGGCATAGACTTCTCCATGCCTTTTTCCGCATCTTCCATCTCCACATCCATGTTGTCCTCGTGCGGTGCCGGCGGTTGAGGTACCAATCCGAAAGGTTGGGTGATGTTCATTAGCGACTCGCTGAGGCTCTGGAGACTTGATTCCGTAGAAGTTGGAGGTTTGTTGTCCATACTAGGCATTTGAGGAGGCATCATACTTGGAGGCCCTACAAAGAGTTTAAATAATAATTATTATTATTATTTGATTATCAATTTAATCAAAGCAACTAAGAAAAGATGTAAGTAAGCTTGAAAATTGGAGTTTATAGGTAGAGATCTGATTAGATCTTTAGTAATGAAAAATAACAAATACAGATACTAATTTTGTTGGTAATATCTAAAATTATGAAATTATATGAAAATTATCTCAAAATATGAAGTTTTTCATATTTTCATATTTGGCCGGCAACGACCCTGATTTTGACATATCAGGTGTTCTATTGGCGATTCAGATTACCGATGAGGGCGCTGCAATTTGTAAACAAATATGGAGGAAGACGAGTAAAAATTTTGCGTTTCATCACATCATGTAGCAATTTAGCATTCAACTGCCATAAATATAGTGACTTCATGTGCTAGTTAGGGTGAAATAAAGGATAAAAAGAGTGGTAAAAGCAGTCAAAAGTCCCATAAGTGCTTCATTGCTAATTATATGATTTATTTGGTTTGAAACAGGTACCCTAATTTTTGTTTATTTACATTTTGGGCTAAAATAAGTCTGATAAACTGTATGGTGATACCATATTAGTGCTTGTTTTTTGTTAAATAATGTTTAAATTAAAATATATTCTGTTTTTATAAGAGTAATAATAGAAAAGTATAGACAAACTGCAACAAAGTGGTTATGTTGTGTAAATAAACGCGTTCCCTGTTAATAAATTGTTAGGTGCGTTTTGGAGAAATGAGTGAGAAACAGTTTCTTATACTAGGGCCAAACTTCTACCTATCTTCTATTTTAAACACTTCTATTGACACGTTTTGTGGAATGACACCAATAAACACGGCAGTTTGTGTTGTGCTGATTTCTTTTGAATGCCATTTTAAAATGTAAAAATAAAGATTTACAAATAGTAACCATGTCGTTTTTTACTTTGAAATACCAAAAAATCACAAGCACCACTAAATTATTACGTTAAACAAACCCAAATACGTTTTATTTATCATTATATCAGCAATAAGCCTCCAAAAATTACCTTTTAAGTAGGTTTAAATATTTTCATGCAGAGGGCGCATTCATTTTTGGAATCGCCAATTGATTATCAGATACCAGAGGCCAGCAAGTAAACATTTTTAAATAGTTATTGAGGATGTGCTTTTTAATTTTTTTATGCATTATCGCAGTTGTGTAGATTCTTATGTATACACCAATAATTTTTTTTTATAATAGGCTGTTTTCCTATTTTTTTTTTTACATCGGCAATGGAAAGTAGTTGGAAAAAAAAAGAGATACGTATTTCTGGAATTTTAATATTGGGTTCATTTAAGTCCATAAATAATTTTTTTATTGTGCGCGTTATCTATGTGACGTCACTAAGCAAAAATTCAAAATTTGCGCCATTTTTTAGTGATTTCTAGGATATTTTCATTTGTGTGGTTGGTGTCACTGCGTGACAACTTTACTTTTGTTTATGATTGAATTGTTTGGTTAGGGTAAACATCATGGTAAACATGAGACATTGTTTTTAGTTTATATTTTTACCTACAAATTGTTGTCTCTGCCTGTGATTGATTACAAGTGTATTTATTAGTAATAGAAAAACATCGTAATTTGTAGAGGTAATTTTTGAATATATTTAATCGACTTTGCAGTAATTCTGTTAAGTTAAATACTAACCTTACATTATTCATCCCTTTTATTTCTGAAAAGATCTATAGGATCTTTATCATAAAAGGATCTATAACTGGTAAATTGTCGGCCTCTACAAAACCTTGCTCCATGTTTAATAAAAGTTTACTTCACAAGAAAACAACAATAAAACACGTCAAGTTGTCAAGCCAAACACAAACAGGAAATTTCAAATGTCAATTATCGAAATGTCGACTGTTGTTTCTCGTCGTTACAAACTGAAACTAGCCACATATTATCAGTGTGGCCTCTTTATAGATACATATTCCCTAGTTTTCGCTTAGTGACGTCACGAATATAGAATAAAATTTCAAAATTGAATTAAAAATTTTCTACCACTTCAATCCTATAATAATCCAATAATTTTTATCCTAATAAATATAAAAAAATATATATATTTTATAAAAATACAGGTTTTCACTTTCATTTCGATTGAAGGAAAATACCCCATTCTGGACCACCCTCTATATGCAATACTATTTTATTGCCGTTTACAAGAAAAAAATTCCAATTTTCTGATGCCTCAAACGTATCTACATCTTTAGAAGCGAATTTCGGTCTAATTCGGCGTATGCGCAAAATCTGCAGTATTGAGGTTAGGTATCTTACCTTGGAATGGAGATCCGATGCCTAGCAGTTGGTTAGGCATCATTGGAGCTGGCATATTTGGAGGGGGTACTCCAATAGGTATGTTCGGCATGTTGGACAAATTTTGCATGTTGTGCATTAACCCTGGGGGTACGTTCATGCTCAGTAGGCGATTATTGAACTGGAAGGGCGAGACGAGAGGTAAAAGTGGCGGTTGAAGCAATCCACCACCCGGTAACGGTGGGGGCTGGCTGGTATCTATCGCACTTGGGGCGTTAGATACTTCGCTTGACATTATATAAGGCAGGTCATTGGACACGGCCATCACTTTCTTCCCCATTCGTTCCATTTTCTCCTTCATCCAGGCAGGCATGCTGTCTTCATCTATCATGCCGCCGTCTTCTAGCATTTCGATGTCGATGTCTTCTTTGATTTTGGTGTAGGGGATGTAGGACACTCCTAAGTCACCCTCCCAGTAGTCCTTGAGGTCTTTTCCTTTCACCCCTTTTCCAGGTGCCCAAGCCAACTGAAAATAAAAGAAAATCCTAGATTTATCGAATGAACTATGACATTTAAATGTTTCTCGGGTTTAAATACACGGGTCTCTTTCAATAGCTCTCGACTAGCGGCAGGTACAATGAGTCGAAAGACCTGAGTGCTGCGGGTAACCACACTGCCTTTCAACAACAACAACATGAAATTTAAATAATGATGCTGATAAATTATAAAATATACAGTAGTCACAATAAAAAGATTTCTAGCCATTTCCATTTTATTATGATAAATAATCAAATTAATGTGGATGGCCTACATCTGCTCCATATTTAGTTACCTAGTTTTTTCCTAATTAGAACGACAATAGCTTACTATTAGTTATTTTAGAGCCAAATCTACAGAGCCCATAAAATGTGAGTATTGATGTATTTTATTTAGTCTTAAACTTAAAACATTAGCCATTATTTTAAAGTACTTTGTGTATTGTTTGCAGATTCATTTCGTATTTGTTTTTTCCACTTGTTCTATTCTTTTTGTGAACAATGTTTAAACAAATACAAATATATCCAAATTCATTTAACATATTCAAAAATAATGCATATATGGCCAAGGATCCAACTTAGCCTTATTCATCAATTTATAAAAGACTTAAACTTTGATACACTTATTTTTTAAATTTATCTGAAGTACCGCGATATCAAAAATTATCTTGGTCAAGGGTGGTTGTGGAATGTAAAACGTGTGTCTTACTTTAAATTTGAAATAATTATGTCACTGTCACACTGACATCATCAATAACCTACAAATTTCATACCTATTTATTTCAATTGTAAAACAACAATGAACTACAAATTATGAAATAACGGTTTTAGTAACAAGAAAAACTAAATTACAGTAATTGTTGGAAATGTCCCCCTTTTGTTCGATGAACAAGTTGACGTGCCTCCTCATGCTGTGAAAAGCGTTTTGCAGCATTTCTGGCGTTATGGTTGTACATTGCTGAACAATTCTTTGTTGCAGTTCTTGCAAATTATTTACCGGAGTTGCGAAAATCTTGTTTTTTAAGTAAGGAAATATAAAATAGTCCATAATTGTCAAACAAGGTGATCTCGGAGGAAACTCAACTTCTGTATGCAAACTTATCAGCCGGTCACCAAAAAACTCGCGGACGAAAGCAATATTGTCTCGTGTAGTATGTGCTGTTGCACCGTCATGCTGGAAATAACCGTACCGAAGTTCATTATCGTTTAACTGTTGCACAAATTCAGCCAAAAAGTTGTGTCTGTACGTTTCTACGTTGACGGTGAAATCGAAAAAAATTGGCCCAATTATTCTTCTGCGAGAAACTGCCATCCAAACACCAATTTTTTGAGCATGTAGTGGCGATTCAGTAAAAACATGAGGGTTATCATTGCTCCACGTTCGCATATTTCGAGAATTGATGTATCCCGAAAGGTGGAACCACGCTTCGTCAGAAAAAACACTTAAGTCCAGAAGATTGTCATTCATTAAATTATTGACAAACCAATGGCAGTAAGCAAGGTGTGGTCTGCGGGCAGAAGAGCTTGATGTGGTTGCATCTTATATGGATGCATGTTCAAGTCTTTCTTTAAAATCTTATGACATGTTCCATAAGAAAGTCCAATTTCCTGAGAAAGACGTTTCAAAGGTTTTGCAGACTCCTCTTCCATACGATGACGACTTCATTGACATTGACGTCATTGACAACTTCTTCTGTACGAACTCTTGGCCTACCAGCCCTTTTTTTATGAGTCACACAACCGGTTTCATGAAACACTTCAACACAATTTGTAAGGCACGCATAAAATTGTCTGACACAACAAAACATATTCAAAAATTTAAAGTAAGACACACGTTTTACATTCCACAACCACCCTTGACCAAGATAATTTTTGATATCCCGGTAGATATTCTAAATTATATTTTTAAAAGTATCACAGTTGACCATGGAATATTCATTCACTGAAAACAAACGACAATCATTGCAAGTGATATTTCGGATATAATTCGAAGAGGCAACAGCTCATACTCAAAATCGTTACAGCTTAACCAAACAGGAATAAAACACAATCCCTTACTAACCGTAATAGCCTTTCCATGTAACATGTGGCCTTTCAGCTTGCCCAAGCAGCGAGCGGCATCTTGTCGTCTCAGCATAACAATAAACGCGCAACCTCTGGGCGGGATGAGATCGATGCTGACCACATCCCCAAATTCACCAAACGTGTTGGACAAATCATCTTGGTGGACTAGTTTAGAGAGATGACCAACCCAAAGTGTTGTACTGCACACTGGAAAAAAAAACATTATTTGTTATTTAACATATTATTATGTGTTATTTGTTATTTAGTAAATTTATTTGGGAGAACATTTGGCAATTAAGGCAATACTATTCACAAATCTAGTTTAAATGTAATAAAGCAGTAATACCAAGGTAATTTTTATATACGGCGTGATGTACGTATTGCTGTATGACATTCGAACTAGCTCAGAACCGAGGCAGTTAATAGTTATAACGCTAATAAGGTTTTCCGCTTTAACACTCCGAAAACAGTATTATGTTCATCTCACTCATGTCTATAAATGAATCTAATTAATGGCTGTTAATGTCAAAAGGTACTAAGTTAACAGATTTAGTTCCCTGTAAGTGAATCTAGGGATAAAATTTATTACTCCGTGACAGTGGTGGCTAGTCATAATGGGCACAAGGGCACGTGCCCTATGCGTAAGCACATAAGACTTGTGAATGTTGTGATATTTTATAAACTTTTATAATTATTATAATTTGGTGGATTTTTTAATTAATTTTTCATCATGAATATTGAATCATTTGGTGCATACATATCCGTCTAGCGTCTAAACCGCTTCACGCTTCACCGTCTGTGGATTGGGCTGGGCACGGCCGCTGTGTGCCTGTTCTTTTTTCTTTTCTATTTGCATGCGCAAGAAAAGGATACACAGCTTCTATTTTTCCAGCGTGTCTTTTCTAATGCGTTCTGTTACGTCATTGAATGGGCGCTGCCCCGTCGACCAGACAGTACAGAGTACTAGAGATGGGAATACCCCATCATATTAATGAACGTACGTGAGATTTCAATTTACTGATTTTTTAACTATAGCCAATTTGTTTGAAAAGGAGAAATTTAACAACTATAGAATAGTTTTCCTCTGGAACATATTAAAACAGTGTGTGCCTTATTTCCAAAGATCAACATTACAAAATTAAAAAATGAGCTGTATATAATGTATTCTAGAGATGATTTCATACAACATAGTGCTACGGTTGCTTTATTACAAATGTTAAATAAAAATAATTTACTTACGACGTTTTTGGAATCGGTTGAACTATTCACTATATTGTGCATAATTCCTATGACTACAGTCGAAAGTGAACGCTGCTTCTCAACACTTAAGCGAATAAAGACATTTTTAAGAAACACGATGTCACAAGAAAGGTTATGTGCTCTAGCAATGCTTTCCATCGAGAAAAATTTAGTAAACACTATGACTGATTTTAACGAACAAGTTATCGAACATTTTGCAAATGATAAGTCAAGAAGAATGGAGTTTCATTTTAAAAGTTATTAAGTTTAGTTTTCGATGGACGAGCGGGTGGTTGCACATTGTAAGGCACGCACACCGATTTGTTATGGGTTTGGGTTAAGTACTTAAATGGGTTTTATTATTTATTTTTTTTATCTATCTGTGTTTTTTCTGGTCTAGCAGAAAACAGAAGTTTCGCCTGCCATTTTTCTGACATGTATACTTTTTTTGAACCGATTTAAATATTATTTTAAATAATTTTTCCGTATTTCTGTCAATCGCATCAAAAAAGGGGATATTTGCCTAACGAAACCTATTTCTTCAAGCAAATATTTTTGCTCTATGAATTTCTAATTTTTAATTTTAAGGTGTTTGACCTTGAAAAATGCAAAATTTTCGTCTGCGGCGCATTTTTTTCCCCTATGCCCCCCATTCCCAAATTTCACCAGCTGCCACTGCTCCGTGATATTAATATGGAAAAATATGAATTTTTATTCGTAAAAGTGGTTTCAGTGGTCTTTTTTGACGATCGTCAAGAAGTTAGGAGTTTGGACAGGTACGATGACAAAACAAAGACATAATTGTCTAGTTAATTTATACCATAGGAAATAAAAACCGAGACGTGTGGAATCTTAAACAATGTAAATTGTTATTTTTCACTTACCGCTAAGATGATCCTTTTTCATGATCGGTAAACCCCTCTTCTTCCTTTCTCTGTCTTTCTCAGTTTCTTTCTTCTCCTCTTCCTTCTTGTCCTTGACTCTGTTTCTGTCTCTAGATCTTGAACGATGTCTTCGATTGGGTGATCTAGACCTCGACCTTCTTTTCCTATCCCTGTCTCTATCTCTCCTGCCATTTCTATCTTTCGATCTTGATCTACTCCTTCTTCTTCTATTACCATACCTGTCATCGGCTGGCGTGCCGGAACGCGAATCCTCGTGGTCTAAAGTGATAACTTCTACGTCGGGACCGTTGTCTTGGCCCATGTTTTTCTGCATTTGCTGTTGCTCGTACTCCTGAGTCTGGTAATTAGGCGGAGGAGGATTCATATCGGAAGGTATGAAGTAGCCGCCCATCATTTGGGTGTTGCTGGGTTTGAACTCGCATTCGGAAGCGAATGGTAAATTCTGCAAATAAGTAACATCCTACGTTACACATTCGCCATAGTTTCCAATAAAATATTTAAGACTGATTCAGAAATAAACGTTTACATGAGGTTCTTTCGCAGTAGTGATAATTTCCAATAACCGAACGGAAGAGTATGCGCAATAACAAAATATCTTTCAAAATGCGTATTTTAATTATTTTAGTTTGCCTTTCGATATTACTTTGAAAACCATGAAATTACGGTTCCAACGGTTCTTGGTTTCAAGCAAGAATCGCTAGTAATAATCCTGAACAGGCATGCGCAGTTTTATTTTTATCCTCATCTGAAGAATCTGTAGAATCGTATAAATGTACCAGTTCCAATTCTTCCACGACTTTAATTCTATTTTAATTTTTTATATACATACATATAAACAAAACGGCTACACAAGCAAAACTGAACAACTAACCTATAAACCACTCTACAAGTGACAGCTGACTGACAAATAAACGTGAACAATGAACCTGTGATAAATCCTTTCGAAACAATTATTGCAGAACTGACGGTAATTTCACCGACATTTTTCGCTCAGTCGCTATAAATGGTTCTGTTACTGGTTGCGGACGATAAAAGAATTGCAATTGCCAAAGAACCTATTACAAAAAAATTAAACAGTTGTTTATGTTAATGTTTTGTTTGTCTTCTGATGTTACAATTATTACATTGTTCTTGTATTCAGAGCAACTTCAAAGTATGGTCAAAGCAATTTAATAATAGTGGTGGAGACATTAGTGTTTCTTATTGGTTGATAGTCTAACCAAGGGATTGATCGCTAAAAATTTCATATCGGTCGATCCCTAGTCTAACCTAAAATATACAGTATACTGCTGCAGTTAGTGGCAGGCAGCACAAAGGCTAGCTTGTGGTAGCATTTCTCCATCACACTGCCTATTATGGTCTGCGTTCGATCCCCAACTCTGGGACTGGCAATGTCGGTGGGTATGCGGTATTTGTCCGTGTTTTTCCATGTATAATCCCTTTCAAAACAGCCTTTGGCTTTGGAGTTGGAGGTTGTTGGCTAATATACGTAAAAATTTTTTTTTATGCACGTTATAAGAGACTGCAGAATATGGTACGTATCAATATGTTCAAAATAAATTGGTTGTAACTTTTCTGGTTTTAAAAGTACCCAAGAAAAAACAAAGATTTTATTTTTTTAATATCAAAACAGTTGGTCGCATAACTAAAACATTATTTATTAGGGCACTTTTTTATGTGGAATTTAAATTAATCACCCTTTGAAAAAATGAATTACTTAGTAAATGTGTTATTTCACTGTAAGCCGAACAAATAAATTGATTAGTCTGGTCATAGTTAAATTCCGTACACACACTGAAAGTGATTAGACATTGCGAATGAAGGGCGGCCCCTGTTAGGGGTAAAAATCACGATTCTTAGTGCTTCTAGGCTATTTTTTAAAGGAAAAGTTAGTCCTAAATCTTTTTAGCATATTCATGGGTGTAAAATTCAGCAATTTAGACAATGTGACGGACCTTGTATCTCTTAAGACAACATACATCCATGGTAAAGCAGAAAAAACAGATTCTCCAATTCTAATTTCTCTATTTAGGGTACTAGAAACTAGAATACTAGCCGTCTACTAATTATTTTTCAAGACTAGTTATAAAGGATTTATTCTCTTATTAATAAAAATCTCCAATTGCGCTATTCAGAAAAAAATTACATACTTAATTACAAATTTTGACAGCATTTTACATACATTTTTTCCCTTTTAGTTTTGTATTATCTATCTTCTAATTAATCTCACACACACACAAACATTTCATAGCCAGTATGAATTTTGTTTTATAAACGTATGTACGCACATTACCACAGAAATGTTTTTTTTTTTTTTAGTTGATATTTTCTATTTATTCTCACTTGTAATCTCCCTAGTGATTGAATTATTTCCTGAAATTTGTCTGAGGGCACGAATATTTATATATAACACCTATTTCCTGCAAAATATGGCCTTTGTGAACATTAATTAAAACAGATGAAATTTTAAACAAGTGTTTAATACTCACCGGTACAGTTTGTGCTAAATGTTTCTCAAATTCATCTTCCTGTAGTTTCATCTCCTGAAGTCTCCTCATTTTATCCATGTCCATCTCTGGAGGTGGGCCTGCCATTGTTTGTTGCAAAGTTTGTAGTTGTCGGAGAACCTCAGGATTTGTCAAGAGGCTAAGACAATTATACAAAATTTAAAGTCATATTCAACATTTTGTCTTATTCAGTTATCGGGCAAAACAAAGTTTAAAGTTATAATGTGAGTAGAGTATAAATTTAGAAAAATTTTACTTTCATTCTGAAAGAGCATATTTTTTCACTCACCTTGTAACGGAATCGTTTGTGCTGGGCTGAGGTCTAGGGGATGGATTAACCTCATCTTCTTCATCTCCGTAGTCAAAATCCAACAATTTCTTGTCAAAATGTATCTGGCTTTCAGCCCTTGCAGCATTTTCTACGTTTTTTGTTAACAATCTCTGTAGCTGCTGCAACTGTTGGAGAACGTTGGGGTCTGTCAGATTCTGAAAATAAATTTTAATAATAGACAAAATTACTTATTTAAATAAATAACTAATGCATGGCGTGTGACAATATTAGAAAAGGAATTTTTTTACTGAAATTATACTGTAACTTTTTCAGTTGACCCTAAAACACACAATTTGAACATTAAATTTAGACATCTTTAGTAGGGATACCGATACCTGTTAATTTTACTACCCGGGTACCCGTTTTCAGTACCCGGTATTTACCCGCTACCCGTTAATTACCTGCTACCCGTTAATAACCCGGTATACCCGTTACCCGTTATTTACCCGTTACCCCCTATTTATCTATTACGGGATATCAACCCATTGCATTCAACATAGCAAATATTTTCCAATTCAGATCATATTTTATATCGCCAAACCTGCGCCAACGCAAAACCGCAAAAAAAAAACTTGTCATATGAATATGAGTGACATAGAGGGCGACCGAGTGGGGGTTATCGGGTATTTAACGGATTATCGGGTTTGTAACGGGTTATCGGGTCCTAAAATGAGAACCGGGTAGCGAGTCGTTATCGGGTACCCGTCGGCATCCCTAATCTTTAGGTAGAATTTATAAATTGTACGTCAGCATACGCATCCGTGATGATGGTTTAAAAATTAAAACAAAAAAGTTTCAAGTGTAATTTATAGGTATCTTTACGTTCAGCAATCGTATTAGTTTGCCATTTAAATAAACCAAAATCAATTTTTTTCGGTCACCAAATTTGTAGCATTACATCACAATCAATAGCAATCCATTGAATTGACTCATGTGACATTTCCTAACGTTTTCAATCATCGAAAATATCGGTATTAAATTCTGACTATCCTGTAATTTTTCTTGAACGGCTTTTACATATTTTTACCTTTTCATTGTGGCAAGTTTATCTACAGTGAACTGCGCCGTACAGCCATATTTCGCAAATAGATATCTAATATAATGTTACTGCAAAAATTAAGTCTGTATTTTAAAGACAATTTTATTAACCTAACTACCTTCTAAAATACACAAAAACACATCAACTACTTAATGACGCGACTACTAGATTCAAATTTTAACGCGCTCTGACTTGTCTAATCTTGTACTATCCATATGACGCGAGTTTATACGGCTTCAGCAGTCCGAACCAATTTTAATCTATATGGTGAATAAACAGGCTGTTTCACGGTGACCACCCGTTAGAATATCTCAGAGACTACTTGGATTTAAAGAGTGAAAATTTGGACACTGAGGTTTTTTTAGAGTATGCTCTCCGCAATAAAATAATGGCGTCCTGGTGACACTTTCGGTTATACCGAAAGTTGCCGTTAACTTTCTTATTTTTAATGGAACACCCCATATATTACTGCATTTTTGGATTCTACGCGTTATTTTAGGAGGACTTTCATAAAACTTCCCTATACCAATTCTCAGCCGTTTTTGAAGAAATCAATTTTTTTTTTTAATTTTTGTAAAATTTTCCTACCTACCTAACTTAAAATTTACTATTTCTCTAAAAAAGTAATATTTAACAAATATAATCATTTGAGTTGTTGAATGTCTAAGCTTTCTAAACAGTTGTTTAACTGTGGTGCTGAAAATGTAGTATCAAGTCAAGGATTGTTAACTGTTTAGAGGATTGCTCGATCCCTATACTACAATGTAATCCATAATTGTGACGTCATCAAAGATCCAAAGATCTCGAACTTGTAGAAATAGGTACACTTTATACTGTTATTACAAACTTTAATAAATAATCATATTAATAATCATTCAAATACGAAAATTCTTTTGCAAATGTGAAATATAACAAACACAAAATAGGTATATTTCGACAATGCGATTACATAGATCTTCGATGACGTCACAAAGGCGGATGACAAAATTGAGCGATCGAGCAATCCTGTAAACAGTTAACAATCCTTGGTATCAAGTTTCATTAACTTCAAGCCAAGAAAAGTATATTTTTTAAATAGGACACCCTGTACATTATGGCAAATTATGATGTAGAATTTTATTCTCTGCCAATCTGTATTACACTTCCCTATACTTATCTCTTTTTTTTGTTATTTCAAATTCTTAATTACAATTCAAAAAATCTTTAAATTTCTTGCAAAGATGGCTACAAGTAAAGTAACAGCAGTATTCAGTAACAACAAACAATTAACCAATGACAGATAAGTAGTTTATTTTTACATATGATGATTTTGTTCTGCTTACAATTTCATAGCCATCTTTGCAAAAAATTTAAAGATTTTTGTTATTGTAAATGTCTTAGTAATATAAAAACAAAAAGAGATAGGTATAGGGAAGGGTAATACAGATTGGCAGAGAATAAAATTCCACAGCATAATACGCTATAATATACAGGGCGCCCTACTTAAAAAATCTACTTTTCTTGGCTTGAAGTTAATGAAACTTGATATAAATTTTCAGCACTCTGTATACATTTAAACAGTTAAAATACAGCTAGAAAGCTTAGATATTCAACTTCCCATATGCATATTTTTGTTAAATATTACTTTTTTTAGAGAAATAATAAATTTTAAATTAGATTAGAAATATTTTTAAAAAATTAGATTTTTTCAAAAACAGCTGAGAATTCGTATAGGGAAGTTTTATGAAAGTCCCCCTAAAATAACGCGTCGAATCCAAAAATGCAATAACATATGGGGTGTTCCATTTAAAATAAGAAAGTTAACGGCAACTACCGGTATAACCGAAGTGTCATGAGAACGCCATTATTTTTTTTTGAGGAGAGTATACTCAATACTCATACTCTTTAAATCTAAGTAGTCTAAAACTGGTAGTGTTAGAAAATATAAGTGATAATTAAAGCTTTGTTTAAAATAGCCATTAAAACTCCCAAAAAATTTAAAAATCTCCGAAGCACTTCTACTTTGGAATAAAATGGATTTATAAAATATTTAAAAGGCGAGTAGAATCGCGCGAGTAGAAGAAAAATGAATACGAAACATAGCTTTTTATTTAAAATAAGGTAGTTAGATAAGATAGTAAGTCGTGATTGAAAATGTGAAGTGATGCATAAAATATATCAAAAAATCACAATCCTCAGGATATATTTATACAACTTTTCATAAACAAAGCATATATCTAAATAAGTTGTTCATTTTTCACTATCACAAATAAATTCATCAATCGAAGAAACTAAAAAAAATTATTAGATGTTTTCAAACATAACATCATAACAAGTTGTGTTAGGTATATTAAAGTTTTAAAACATTATTCCCATTTACCACTAAATTATAAATTTTATGGTGATGCCAATGCCGTACTTTATAAATTTAAGATTTGTGAAAATTTCATTATTGTACTAGTCTCGAAACAAAAATTAATATTGTTAGATAAGAGATAAGATTCTGTTTTAGTTATAATGTACATTAATAATTTCTTTTTTCTGACATTTAGACCCCATACAATTATTTATTGAAAACATAAGAAAAGTTGTTAATAGTGATTAAAATCTGCAATAGTTTGTAAAAACTAAAACAAACATAATTTTGTAGTTTTTTTTTAATAACTTATTAAAGCAAAGAAACTCTCAAATACATAAACTTGAGCAAAATGAAAAAAAAAACACAGAAATATAGCTTCTGAGTGCATTTCCTGCTATCAGCTTTGTTGAGATTCTGAGAATTCTACTATATCCCTATTTTATTGGCATTCACTTGGTATAGATTAGTTTTAATAAGTGTGCTATTATAGATAATTCTTATCATTATTTGCTTAATTTTTTTTCTTGTATTTTAAACTCTTCAGTTTAAACGCAATCGGTTTTGTTTCTTTGGTTCTAGATAACTGTCTCTTATGTTTGAGAGCTATCGGTTTCTTTAAAATAGTCTTCTATATTTATTTATTCTAGCAGATATTCACAGGTTTTTTTTTATAGATACAACCTCGACTTTTACAGCTTGATTGATTTGTAACGATTCCATTACCACCGATTTTAAGAATATCAGACTAATCTTATCCCAGATACTGCAAATAATTGTTTCTATTAGAATCTGTTATGCTTAGAAAACTAATTTCTCGTCTGTAAAAACATATATCCTACGTGGACAAGGTTAGAAATGGCTTGGAACGAATATGTACCAAACTACTTGAAGTTCCATGGAGGTTTTCATTTCCTGGTTGATTTCCTTTGGTCGGAGTACGTTGCAGAGCAGGGGAACCTAATATGAACAACTTATTTAGATATATGCCAGCGCTGCGCAGCATGCCAAACTGATCAAATTATAATACAATAAGAAGTTGAAATGAACTTTGGCACACTGCATATTAATAATATATTATATATAAAGTGGAAAATAAAAAGCTTTCTACCAACCTTTGGTGATGACTGCAGCTGATGAGGAGTTCAAGCCATTAGTTGGCTGTTGAGTTGATGCAGATATTTCCTTGTAAATCGGATTGTTTGGGTCTGCTAGGTCAAATAAAGGCTGAATAACCTCTGGAGGAAAAACTTGGTTCTTTTGCCAAAGATTAAGAACCCTAATAATTTTACTCTGGAAAAGAAATTTTTATGATGGGATATGCACTACTTTACTATCACCTATATAGGTTTCCTTAGTATTAATGACAGAATGTTAAATAAATTTTAGTTGACTTTTACAAAACCATTTTCTTGGTGTCTTGCAAGCAAAATAACTTTAATTTAAAATTATTAATACCTATTTTAAATTGTTTACAATATCTTGTTCTTAAATTTAATTTGAGGAATAATTTATGTAATTTTGAAAATGTCAAAAATGTCACAAGATTATGATTTTGCAAAACAGTAAAGAATCGCAACTTTCAAAATTTAAAACAGCATTTGACTTAAGAAGCACATATTAAAAATTTGTAATACTTATTTCAAATTTATAAGTACTTGCACAATTTTGGTTTAGACTTGTAACAGATTGACAGAACTTGGCATATGTATAGTCATATTTGATATATCCAACGTAACCTTAACACTTTTAGAGTGATGCCATCAATATTGTGTAAATGGTGTGTTGTTTTATTCATCGAGTAGTCGTGTGCATTAAGCGATGTTTCATTAATATGTTTTTAAACAAATCAATTGTTTTATGTTAGTATTCATTAAACCATTATTTCTTTCATCAGTAATCCAACCGCGACGTAATGATGACTTTTAGCACCAAACTATCAGATGAATAAAACAACACACTTAGATACTTTTGATAAGGGTTAAAGTTCAAAGTGTCACATTTTTCAAATAACTGAAGGTAAAAATCAATATAACTGACAAAGTAATTACAATTACAATATTGTACAATATACTAGTTACTTTGTAGATACATTAGATGCCTAATGGAATATACCTAATTACTGGTATTAGGTATCAGATTAAGTACAGAAAACTAGGTATTGTAGTGATATTTTATAAATATTAAAATCATCCGATTGACTAATAATGTATACCTAAGAAAAAATATTTCAATTTGTTCTTCTGATCTTAATGGTGCAAGCAGAAATGAGAGATATCTGCATCCAATATGATTTACTACACTAATGGTGTATCATTTTCAATCAATGGTGTATGTACATATTAATTTTTTTAAAAAATATCAATATTTTTAACTGTAGGCTTGTCTTGTTCAGTGTCTGTTTAGGCTGATGAGGCAAACAAAGCGAATGCGGCGAGAATGTACCGTCCACACACCATGCGTGTTACAACATTCGAACTATTTCACTATACTGACTATGTCTAAGGGAAGCTATTGTTTTAATTAAATATACCTGAATATGTTTAATAAGCAGCATTTCACTTTAAAAAAATTATAAACTGAAATAAATGCTGATATTTTTTTCACACAATCATCCCATTAGCCATATAGGTTATAGATGATGAATACCCCTTGTATTGATCAGATAATTTGCAAAATGTACTTAACCAGTTAATAATTAAAATAATGCTCCAATAGTAAAATAAAACATTAAACTTGCTGAAATAAACAATAAATATGATTTTAAATGGAAAAGTTGAAAAATAAGCACTATATTTTTAATTACTGATTGACACCGAGATTATCTATCAAGTGTAGACTTTTTATAAATTGGCGGAAATTCGCTTTACAAAATTTTCTCCTGAAAACTAAGCTACATGACACTGAACAAACTAATTTCAATTTTATTTACATCGTTGATATATTTAAATTAGGTATAACCACAGATAAAATAACCATACAGATGGACCGATACATTGTGATATTTGGCAGTATCAAAATGATGCCAACTAAAATCGTTGGCATCAATCGCAAATTATTTTATTTAACTGTGAGACGAACGAAATAATTAGAATTGTTTCTTTATGATCTGAGCTAGTTTCCACTGATAAAAAGTTGTTGAAAAAACGTGTCATATTATTTCCTGACTGTGAAGATGAAAGTGATGTAACGCAACATTTTTGTCTACACATATTTTTCAGTTCATGTGCAAAGGTTGATTATTAGGGAGATTTTGATCCCCCCTAATTTTTAGCTTATAGTTATCGTAATTCTTATAGTGAGCATGCACAGTGCCAAAAAGAGTGTCCTTTTTGACACTACGTCTGCTCAGTATAACGATTACGATAAGGTAAAAATTAAGAGGTTCAAAATCTCCCTATTCTGTGGGATAACTTATCATAAAGTAGTAAAGTCTATTGTATTATTAGGTCCATTTTTTTTCATCTTATTTGACTATTTGGAAGATAATGACATTTCAATCCAATCTGTTATTTACTTAAAACTGAAGTACCTAGTTGAAAAAAAAACTAGGTGCATTCGCCATAAATATAAGTTGAAGAGTTGTTATGCCTCGTAAAATTCTTAAACATTCGATTGGTTAATCAAGCCTTAAACATAGCACCAAATACTATTCCTTCATTTAACGACGGATTATCCAATATTTCTAAATGGAATTCTTCGCAATCTTTGTATAATTTTTTTCATTTGAAATGATTTTAAGTTAACTTAAAATATTAGAACAGAGCTTTGCGCTCATGGTAAAGATTTTTAAAGTAAATAGTAAAGACCAAAATTCCCTTTCCTTCGTAACGTTTAAATAATTACTAGGAATGCCAATTTCATATTCTGCAATATTTTTTTTTCAAATATAAATAAGTATTTGTATTTCCCTCCCAATTTAACCAGAAAATAATTGATATTTCTTATGAGTAAATGGAAAACGTATATTTTTTTTAGATTTGAGTAGCTCTCATCATCACGCTAAGATAATCATGTTTAATACGTATACCTTTAATAGTAAATATGTATCTCTAAAAAAGCATACTAGGTATAAGACAAATAATTTTTTAGATGGCATAAACAGATGTCTGTAACATATACCTACATGGAATTCCATTTGAAATATGAAAGACAAGTCATTTCTAGTTAGGTAATTACTAATTCAAAAAATTACTGATACATAGAAAACTATTGAAACGTGGTAATATAAACTAAAACCTTTCCCATAGGGAGTGCTTTGGATCTTCACGGTTTGTAATATTTTTGTTTTAAGAGTTAATTATTGTACTATTAGAAACTATACACAATCCTCACTTTATCTTCTGGTGGGCATTTGAAGAGGTTAATAAAAGTCTGTTGCATATTTTTGGAAAACCTTGGAGCAAACACATCCTTATCAGAGCTAAACTGATGTCTTGACTGTCGCACTATAGAATCTATTACGTATAGTCCAGGCACTTTATACTCCGGCTTACACTTCAAAATAAACTTTTCTACACTTTGCACAACATGTTTATAGAACTTTATGGCTTTTATCGCACCTCGAGTTAGGGCTGTCATTTTGGCTTTTGAAATTGGGGGTTTCACCTCATACAGAGAGGAGAGCTGTAACAAAAACAAAAAATATGTCAATATAATCTGCTTGAATAATGATCAGTTATTAATCTTCTTGATGGATACAGAACTAAACCACTTCATTAATAAATTCCAAAGAGGCAAGCGTCTGATAGCGTGTACATGTTAAAAATATATATTATTCTGGATATTTACCTCTGCATTAAATGCTTTTACTGCATCCATCTTGTAAAATTATTGTTTTGCCTAGTTTTCTTAACTTAAATGCATTTGTAACTTATTATTTTTTATATATAAGTAAAACGGCGTAATCACTAAAAGACGCCATTTTCCACTCCCATTCTGCCATCAATTTCGTTACAAGAAGCCGCTCCGTCCGTTCCAAGGTTCCAAGTGACGTCATCGGCTTCTGCGCCAACTTCCACTAGAGATGGCAACGATTAATAATGACTGAAAAAATCGATTAAATGACTGAAAAAATCGATTAACTTGTTTCGATTAATCATATGATATTTTGCGTTTCAATTAATCACCAATTAATCGTGTAATTATAATTTAATCACATAATTATTTACTATCGTGATATTCGAATATTTCCGTTTTGAGCTCCAGCTCCGGTAAAAGATTTAACATATTCGATGATCGATGTTACAAGTTACATTATTTGGAATTGGTTTGTTTCTTATGAGACATGAACGTACCTCGTAGTTAATATATGTTTGCAGCGACAGCGAACTGTTACTAGACTATTTTTTTTGTTAAGCATACCGCGTTTATACTAACTATAATTATTCTAGTTATATGTTGGTTAAGAAATGTTATCCTTCTGTGGACTTTGTTATATTATCATATATTGTTTAGCAACATTAGTTTGGATATATAAAAGGCCAATGCAGTAATAATTGTGTTTGTATTATTCCCTGTTTCTGGATTAGAATTAGTGAGTATAAATTAAGTTCATAATTATAAGTATTGATAATTCTTGAGAAAAATTTAAAAACTCCGATTTTATATATTCAATTAATCTAATGATTAAGAATCGATTATTTTATAATAATTTTATCGAAAATCGATTACCATAGTTCGATTCATCAAATAATCGATTAATCGATTATTTCATGAATTAATAATCGATTAATCGATTATTTAATTTTTAATGCCATCTCTACCCACAACCTCCAACATCCTAAACCTAAACCAAAGGCCACAACCATTGAATAACACATAAATCTGTGGCGATATACTCAAACGTCAGTGATAAAATAAAGATCTTTTTGTTTATGCTTTATAGATCAAATTAATCAAAGCATAAAGAATGGAGAATCGTTCACCTTGCATCTTGTTCTTGTTATTCTTGTTAACACAGTTTTGTTTCCCACAACATTTAAAATAATATGTTATTTTAATTTACCGCCTAAATTGTTGGGGATTTGGTGACTGTCACCAATGGGCGTGTTTACACAGGTAAGTAACCATGCATAAACGTAGAATCGACGATCGCGAGGGGGATCGTCAATGATTTTAGAATTGTTTTTTAATAGTAAATATTAAATATTATTATAAATAGTGCAGTAAATATTATACACATATGTGTATAAATTGTTGTTCTTGAATATGTAAATCTTAAACTTTGTATTTACTAAAATAAAATATTCTAATTTGTACTTTTAGTTTTTTAATTATTATTTTTCACCCCTTAAAACATGGCCGCCCATGTCGTTGGGCACTGTGACAAGAAATTTCATGAAATTGAGGTTGTGTTTTTTGTTATTCTTGGAAACTATTTTATATATTGACAAATAGGGGATTACTTATCTAAAACATATTTGATCGGAGGACCAGTCACAGTCACAAAACACAGACCAAAAATAATTAGACAAGACACCCGACACATCCGACCAAATATTATGGGTGCATTCCAAATCGTACATCAAACGCATCTGCTGCAGTGACACATAAAAGCGTTCCGTTTAGCAGATGCGTGTGATGCGCTCATGCATTTCGGAACGGCTTTTGACACTTTGACAGTTATTTTTGTGGACAATTTATAATTTATTTAAATTCGTGATGGAGAAACTAGCAAAATTTCGGGCATTCTTGTTCTTGCAAAAGAATTGATTGAAACTAGCAACACCACACCACAGAATCAGTTACCTTCCCTCCAAAAGTTTAAAAAATGAGGTTAAGTTGCCCCCAATGCATAAACGCATCACCTCATACACGATGCAGCTCCTGCGTGCTACGAAGCCAAAAGTAGGAGGAGCTATGGATGCTACGACGTGCAGAATGCGTGAATTGGAACGAACGTAGGAAGCAAAATGTGCATAATGTGCGATTCGAAACGCACCCTATATAGACAAATTATAGCAACACAGTTTTGTGACCAACAATATTTAAAACAAAAGTTTTTTGTTTACATTAGTGTCCTAGCATTTGGTCCAATCAAAAAATGCCATTTGAATTTATCGCCTAAATTATCAGGGATTTTGTGACTGTCACCAATGGGCGTGGTTTACACAGGTAAGTAGCCATGCATAAACGTAGAATCGGCGATCGCGAGAGGGATCGTCAAGGATTTTACAATTGTTTTTTAATAGTGTAAATATTAAATACTATTATAAATAGTGTAGTAAATATTATACACATATGTGTTTAAATTGTTGTTCTTGAATATGTAAATCTTAAACTTTGTATTTACTAAAATAAAATATTTTAATTTGTACTTTTAGTTTTATAATTATTATTTTCACCCCTTAAAACATAGCCGTTCATGCCGTTGGTCACTGTGACAGGAGATTTCTTTAAATTGAGGTTGTATTTTTTGTTATTCTTGGAAACGATTATTTTATATACTGACAAATAGGCAATTATAGTCTATATAATGTAAATTGAAATTGTAAAAAAAAATCCGAAAAAAGAAACACCTGCTCTTCGATGGCGGCCTCTTTGTTTCCGCAAGTGCGTCGTTTATCGGAATTTTTTATGCAATTTCAAATTGGATTATAAAGACTATACCTACTTATCTATACATATTTGATCAGAGCCCGACACCCTCTACAAGTGGGTGTCAGTGTTGCCAACAGTGGCGAAATTTCCTTTGCGTGTTGGCGTCACGACGTCAAGGAATTTATATACAAATTCCTTGATCGGCGGTATCGGGATTTATTTGCGAAAACGGCGTGACGACGGTATACAAAAATGAAACAAAATACAGCAGTTTTGGTTTTTTTTTATCTAGAATTAGGCATTTTTATGATTTTTAAATGTATGCCTTTTTGAATTATTGATATTTAAACAAAAAATGAACTAGACGGCTTCGAGCTCATAGATCATAGAATAGATAATAAATGTATCACGTAGGTAGTTTTTCACATGCACCCACCAAATCAATATACTTACTGTACTCGACGCGCGTTTCGCCAACCAAGTTGGCATCATCTGGAGATGATTAAAATTCCGTTTCAGTTCAGATCAGTTTTAATCATCTCCAGATGATGTCAACTTGGTCGAAACGCGTGTCGAGTGTAGTATAGTGTATAGTGTTATTACAGTGACATTTATCTAGTCAGAGTCACTGTAGGTGTTATGTAGAAAACTATGTCAGTGTTATCTTCACACCAAAGTTCCAACCCCTTTCAAGATAGAGAAATATATTTATATTTCTCTATGGTCTAGAGTAGAGAAACAATTTATATTTCTCTATGGTCCAGTTTATTCTGAAATTAAGTAATTGTAATTAGGGAAGGTAGGGATAGTAGGGAATCTAAAATAAATAGATTCTTTGGAACCATAGTTTGGAACCTAATCTATGAAGTAGGGGTGTTAAATTTTTCATGAGTAATGTAAAATTAATATTTATTCTCAATCACATCAATAGATAAATAGTGGCCAAATAAGTGTTTAAAATCGATTTAATATGTACAAATAAATATTTAGAATGGGTATTAAAATTATTAAAATGTTTACTGTTAAAAAATATCATATAATCTGCATATTGGTGGCGGCTGTGATGACTTATACATTGATATCTTCAAAAATTATAAGCAATTACAATAATTATCAAGAACATGTATATACAACAACTCCTACATATTCTTTTTTTATAACGAATAATTCTAATGGAAGTGGAAATAACAATAATATAATAAATTACTTATATACCGATAGAGATATAAAGGGTATGATAATGAAACAAAAGATTCAGCGGCTTGAACGGAAATACAGAAAATCTCATTCAATAATTTTAAATAGCAAGCCCATATCGCGGCCTAATTATAATGTTCATACTTTCTATTATGCGTGGTATGGGAATATTAAAATAGATGGAAAATATAAACATTGGAATCACAAATATCTAGAAAATTGGAAAAAAGATAATCGTAAGAAATACCCTGTAGGTAATCATCATCCACCGAATGATGTTGGTTCAAATTACTACCCATATCTAGGCTGTTATAGTTCGTCAGATATAAAAGTAATTGATACCCATCTAAAACAAATAAGAGAATCTGGTATTGGAGTTATTGTTGTATCCTGGACACCTCCGAACTTTACAGATTCTCCAAGCCAGGTACTACCGCATCTTTTTAATATGGCTCTCAAATACAATATTAAAATTGCTATACATGTTGAGCCTTACATGGGCAGAAATCCTATAAATTTATTAATGTATTTAAAACATTTTTTTTTGGAATATGGAGATCATCCCGCTTTATACAGAATTAAAAAGCCTTTAGGAGAGAAAGTAATACCCGTTGTTTACATCTACGATTCTTATTTGATTCCAGCTGTAGCTTGGAAAGAACTTTTCAGTACAAAGGGTAATCTTAGTGTTCGTAATACTGTTTTTGACGCAATTTACTTGGGACTTTTAGTAGATATTCAGCATAAGTACCATATAAAAAAATCCCAATTTGATGGATTCTACACATATTTTGCAAGCAATTCTTTTACATACGGAAGTACGTGGAAAAATTGGCAACAATTATCAAAATTTGCTGTACAAAATGGCCTCATCTTCATTCCTTCTGTGGGTCCTGGGTATATAGATGTTGGAGTACGTCCTTGGAATACGGGTAACACAAGACATAGACGTCATGGGCAATACTATGATGTGGCTTGGCGTTCGGCTATGAATAATAAAGTTAGCTACATTTCCATCACAAGTTTTAATGAGTGGCACGAGGGAACACAAATAGAACCAGCACGATCTAAAAGTTGGAGAGGATTTACTTATTTAAACTATGAACCTGAAGGACCATTTTACTATTTAAATTTGACAAAGTCGTGGATTCACCAGTTTGAAAAATTAGTTGACTGAATTAAATGTGACAAGGTGGTTTTGTTTTTTGTATATGGGTTAAATTTGTTAATTTGTAATTGACTGTGATATTTTTTGTTAACAAAAAAATGCCATAATTAAATATCAGAAGTATTTACCAAACACATCAGCTCTTAAAATTGTCTTTGTATGTTCAATTGCAAATGCAAGTATATACAGATATGATACACGAAATTAACATTAAATTCATCATTGGCGATGTATCAACAAAAATATTTTTTGTTCTTTTGTAAACATTCCAGAAATATTGTAAATGTTTGAAGTATGTTTATTACTACATGAAATGCAAAAATAACTATTAATCATAAAAACTACAACTAAACGAATATAATAAAAACATAAAAAACGAAAAATAATATATACAAACTAGGTAGTTACTACTTTTTTTGAAACTATTTTTGATGAAAACTAGTTTTAACACTAATATTTTTGGTACTATTTTTAATGAAAAATGATATTTTTTATATTTCTACCCTTATTGAAAAAGTAAGTAAAAATGCAATACTTTTTAAAATAATTTGTCCTAGCAAAACTCAATTCTCCCGTTAAAGCGATCACCCGGTACATAGCTTCCATCAAATACTGCATATTACAATAATTTTGAATTTAGCCGTAAAAATCTAAATCTGAAATAGGTATTTACTTTGTGCAAGATTTTTTTTTTTTTGAGACAGAAGAGGGAATGCGAACAACTATAGTTGGGTAGATTTATGAAAGCGAACTTGGTAATAAAAGAACATGATACGATACTATATTTACTTATTCATTTCAACTCCTAACTAATGCTACCAATTAGGGGAGGGGGCTATAAGCCACACACTAAATCTGCCTTTTAGGTGCAATCAAGTAAATATATATATATATATATATATCTCTGCTCATTGTTGGTTTATTACCTAGTTCAACTTCATAAATTGATCAGACTATATAATATAAGGTTACATGTTATGTAACTTAATCGTATCGAAGAATTTGTGTAAGTATTCTATTATTGTGCCGCGGTGATAGCTCAGTCTGTGAGGAGCTAGATGTAGCTTGTGACGAACAGAATGGTATATTGTGGCACGAGTTTGAATATCACCAGGAGAGAAATGGCACCCTCCCAGGAAATGGTTGTGTCTGCGTTTTTTTCATGTGGGTACACACGAAAAAAACGCAAATTTATCTCCCTCCCTCCCCCTCTACAAAAGCTTGACGCTTTCAGAAGGGAGGTTGTCCATTTCTATGGTGTGTGTTTTATTGTCACCAAAAGCAGTAACTGTAATGAAAAGCCGACAGGGTTATGGAAGAGACAAGAATTTACTTTGATATCTCGATGTAATAGATGTGCCACCCTACTTAAGCAGGAGGTTTCCGCAAGTTCATGATATGTTTCCCCCCCATGCCTGTTTTGAATTAAGATATTAATAAAACAAAAGCATCCTGCAATGGTACTCTTTCGTTTTATCGTATGGTCAATTAGGTAAAGCACAGTAAATAAAACGAAACATAGACGCAAGAAAGAACACTTTACTTGAGTGCTGGCATCTGGCATCATATGACAGTAATAACAAAGCGTTCACTCTACAATATTAACAACTACAATATGTAATGCCAATGAGGCACCGCATAAAATCTAACACAACTGATTCCCCTCGTATCTCAAAGGGAACTGTCTGTTCTACACTCCCCACTATTAGTTCTTCACTTCGGATTAGACAACCCACTACAATCCAACTCGTCCAAATTGAATATTTACTATTTTCATTAAATGTTTTATGTTTCAGTACGTAATTCACGAAAATATGAAATTCAATGGAACCTAATTATAATAATAATGTATATCAACAGTCACAGTCAAGTTGTGAGAAAAAATAGGCAATAATAATTCTTACACTTTATTCAGTAATAAATACTATTACAATTATCGAATCATTGATATATAAAAATACTTTCTCATAATTCATAAATATTCAGACATATGATGATCAGATAATATGCATCTGCACCGCCGTTACATACAGGGTATGTCACAATGAAGAATTTTTAGCAGATCTGAGAACGTAATTGATTGAAATCTGAAAACTAGTAAAGAGGGGTTTATTAAAATAATTTATTCCATGAGATATAATTAAAAGTTCCTGACACTTTTATCAAAAATAATTTTGTAATTTATTATTTTAAGTGGTTCTGTTATATTTGTTGCACAGCCTGTATCTTTTTGCATAATTGGAATCTTCATAAAATTCTAATGTGAATGTTATATTTTTTTTACCTAAAATAAACGGTTTTCAATATATTTTTGAAAAGTAAATTGTCTTGCGGAAACAAGATTATTGGAAAACAAATATTTGAGAATTTGTTTCTTATTACTCGATGTATTCACTATTTCTTAAGATTTTGTCAAAAATTCTACGTGAACATTTTTATTTCAAAAGAAATTTTTTACAAGAAATTCATAAATGCAAGGTTCTATTCAATGTAACAAAGTTCAGAGCTATTAGAAATAACTTGTGGAAAGAATTATTTTGATAAATCTCTATATAAATTTTCAGATTTCAATTTGGGTGTTACTAGATAGCTAATAGCCCTTCTTTATGATGCAAAACCTGTAGTACACTGCAAAATATTTAGCATATATTAAATGACCGAGGAACCCTGCACAGCAGCTCTCAAAAAGTGTAAAATAAGGAACAAATATAATCTTTAGAATAATGTTTCTACCAAAAAAGTTAGTACACATTTCGAAAGTAATTAAAAATAAATATTTATGATAAAAAATGAAAAGGTAGGAATTCTACCTTGTTTTATTACATATTATTTGATGTCACAATCTTGCTCTAAAACTTATGTATATAATGAGTGCTTATAAACTGTCTATATATCAGTTACTATGGTATTGCTCAATACATTTATATAACGCTGAATTTTTAAATGTCAAATAAATTATATTAAATGTCTTTAGTTGCTGTCATAGCCTGTTAGAACTTTGACATAACGTTTACACTGCATGTAATTATAAATTATTGAATGCTACATAACTTTCACATTTACTGTGATTAATAATCACATCACATCATTGTTGGTTCAGAGACCGTTTCATGTCAATGCCAATTGTTATACACCCGTTATTGAAGATCCCTACTGCATTACACTTTTTGATAGACACTGTACATTAATGCACAAAGTAAGATATAAAGTAAATGTCTTTCAAGTAATAAAGACTTATAATCTGTAGAAAAATACAAAGGGAGTAAAGCACACATAAAATTGCATATATCAACACTTAAAAACAACAGAATGAACTGCTACTAATACATTACGTAGCACACTTTCTGAACTAATACCATCACCTAATTATGATGGTAGAAGTAAATAAACTTTATCAATTAAATTTTCAATGTTCATTGAAACAATCACAAACTATCCAAGTAAATTCTTGAATGGCAGCAGGTTTACTTCACTAGCAGGAAACCATGAACGTTGGCTATGAATTTCTCAAAATTATCTCTGAACCGCAACTTTGGTTGCCTTTCACAGGTCATGGCGACAAGCGAAGTTAAATTAGTAAAAGCCGCCGCTAACCTTTCCGCAATCATCGGATCACTTTGCATGTGTATCAAACTTTGCACCAGCATCTTATAATCTTCCTGAAAACAACACATCAGCGAGTAAATGCAAGTACTTGCTGAACTCATTGAATCCGAATTTATCTGATGCGACAAAGTTAAATCCATGATTAATTTTAAAAATGGCCGCAGTCCTTCAGCAAATGGGGTATGCAACAATTTATGCCTAAATATGTAAGTCGCCATGCCCTGTACGAAATCTAGACAAGCTTGAACAATGTCTGAACCAAAATTCGTTAAACCCAACTCTATAGACTGTAGTAGGGTTCTCAATAGATCAGAAGGGAGGTTGCAAATTTTTTCAGGGTAAATGTCATTTATTAAAACAAGAAGTCTGTAATATTGGGCGCACAAGCTTGGATATTTAAGCAAATCCAACGTCATTAACGGCATTATAAAATTAAGTCCGAATAGAGACACATCAGATGCTGTAACATTTATTTCTTCGTGATTTACATTGGCGCATAAGTCGATGCAGTCCTTGGACAATATAAAAGTAAGGAGATCCAGCACTAGAGCCAAGTCTTGGAAGCTGTTCTCTTCC
Organism: Pogonocherus hispidulus; assembly: GCA_963924545.1. NCBI lineage: Eukaryota > Metazoa > Arthropoda > Insecta > Coleoptera > Cerambycidae > Pogonocherus > Pogonocherus hispidulus. The sequence goes on from OZ004700.1 coordinate 15,693,259, forward strand.
GCGAACGCTTCTGTAGACAACCGTCCCGCGTTGCACTTGGCATATGCCTGAACGGTTGCCAAAGAACTTTCATACAATCTCTTACTATCCAAGGGTGATAAGTAACACAGCATGTATTTTGCACACTGTCCAAATAGTTCAAGAATGAGTTGTACGATGACTTGGTAATTACTATATACTGTCAAGAAAACTGGGAGTTCGCCTAGCATTGGAGCAAGGAAGTGAAACAGGATTTCTACGCTTGCCATTTGAGAACCCTTTGCGATACCTATAAAGCACTCTAGTAAATCAACGACAATTTTTTGTATTTTTTCCTCATGGCATATCCTAGTGAAGTTTTCCTGGCCAAGTAAACCTTTAAACCGTTGCTGTACTGGCATTAAGATCATTTCATAGTAGCTGTTCATGTCTTGAGAGTTCTGTAACGCAACTCCAGCTAAAACAAAACCTTTAAATAAGCCCCGAAGTATGTTGGGGGGTAGGGTTCCAGGTTCCATTTCTTGATGGAGACGAATCAAATTTCTCATACTTTCTGTTTTTATTATGTGAGTCGATCTAAAAATAATTAATTATAAAACTAGGATTTCTAAATATAATTATCTTTTTTATTGATAAGTCGGACTGAAAGAAATTTGAGGAAAAAGATAATACAGCGAAATCCGGTTACAACGACATTAGTAGGACCGTGACCGTGGGGTTGTTATAGCCGGTAATCATTATATCCGGTAATTTATAATATAAAAAAATGCCATTGGATTTATGGTACTTCATTTCAACACATTTAAACTATGTACATACGTATATACAAATCTACATACGTAATTGCATAGGTTTATAAAAATTAGTAATTTTACTTTGTTTTGTAAATTTACCATTTTCATAATAAAAACGCTCAACTCTGGTCAAAGATGGAAATACTGTTCAATAATTTTTTGTCACCTAAACCCTCACAACTAACAAATCTTTTTAAAATTGAAGTTGCTTGTAGAGCATCGGCACATGATGGCAGTAGACACATATTTTCTTCTTCGGAGTCGCTTTCTTCTACCATTTCACTCATATCGTTCTTTATGTTCTCAACAATATCAGTTTCATTTAAGTCTTCCCAGGTTTCTAATTCTTTATCAACGTTTATAAACTCTGAAAGTTGGTTATCTGTCATAATTTAGTATTAATAAATTGGGTTAAGCGAATGTTGTCTCCTTCATCAGTATCATTTTCCCCCTTCGTCGGTTCATTTGCTATGTGTTTGCTAAAACCGGCATGGTGGAAACAACCAGTTACGTGTTACCTTTTCCCAAGCAGCAGATACCATTAGAGCAGCGTCTAAGAGTGTTATAGCAGCTTCTTTTTCCAGTTCTATATTTTTTTTGTTTCCAAAAGTTGCAATTTACGATAATGGGTTTTTAGTGAATTCATTATATCTTGATCCATAGGTTGTAGAACTGTAGTGCATCTTGGAGGTAAATAAACACAATTTAATTAATTTTAAATTTTCAATTTGTATGTGCAGGACAGTTATCCACAACTAACAGAATTTTCTTTGAGGATTTCTTAAGTTCACTATCACAATCACGAAGAAAATTTGTAAACAATTCACTGGTCATTCTTGATTTTTTGTCATGTTCATACACAACAGGCAATTTTTTTAAACTCTTGAAACACCTAGGGATCTTGGATTTTCCTCTAACAAGAAATTTTTGTTTTTCACTTCCAGTCATGTTTGCGACAAACAAGTCTAGCAGGCAGCTATCCAAGTCACTATGATGGAAACTCGAAACTGTGATGTTTTTTGTTTTTGACGTGTTCTTGTTAAATGCCTCTTTAATTTTCTCCTTGTTTTTCCACATTGTTGAAATTGTAGAATGTACAATGCCGAACTCCAAAGCTAACTGCGAATTACTTTCTCCATTTTTTAGTTGAGCTACTATAGCTCCCTTTTCTTCAATTGAACCAACATTTCCTTTTTAATTTAAGACGTTAAAGCCATTTTAGAGTGCGTACTATTAATAAACTAGAGACAAATGATTAGAATTTGCTCATGTCTACAGTCTCAGTGTGCTTGGGTTAGGATTTCATGTCACAGAATTGGCTAAAACTCGTCGACCTGTTAGTAGCGCGTCGTTATAACCGAAGAAAAAAAAAAAAGCAAAAAAATGTTCGTCACTATAACCGACTTTGTCGTCATAGGCAGTTGTTATATCTGAAAGATTTTATGCTGGTTTACGTAGAACTCCAAACAATTGTCTACAATTTGGTCATTATATCCGGATTTTCGTTATAAGCGATGTCGTAATAAACGGCTTTTACTGTATAAATCTTGCAAAACAAAATATAGAAATGTAGGTATAAATATTTCCTGAAATATAATAATATACATCTGAAAATATTGGGAGAAATAAACATCTACTGGACAAAACTAAGAAAAAAACAAAAACAAACACTTACTTTTGTTTCACACAGACTATATCACAGAATAAATCCACTGTGTCTCTCAAGAGAACTGGTTCAGATTGGAAATAATAGAGATTTGACTGTATTTTTGCAATAACATATTTTACCACCAATTTGGCACAATCTGTGTCTTTGCCTAAACATCCGATAAGTGTTGGACTTAACTGAAATAGAAAGAATCATGTGATTTTGATACTGAAAAACTTATTTTGATTTTACCTTATTAATAAAAAAATATTATATTATAGAATATTTTAGTTTAATCGGCGTTAAAAGTCAGATCAAGTTATAAAACATAAAGTCGCCGAGATATGGAAACTAAATGGATTTGTTGCTGTGCCCAAAAAAAAAGCAAACGATGGGAACTTTTCTGTAAAAACACAACAAAATGAGGCCACCTTATTCGTGCACCTCTAAAAAATTCTCATTTTAGTATATTATTTTTAATAAAAAAATGTTTATTTCCCTCTTTTAACATTTATTACTGCACATTGTTGCACATTATTTCAACATGAACTGATAGGAATGCCAAATAAATATCATAGCGGGGTACATATTTAATAAGAAACAACTAGATTTGTACTAATACGAAGACGGGTCTTCGAAAAGTTTTCTTCAAACATCCAATTGTTCGCCCAAACAAGTTTTCCAAAACAACCATAAGCCACAGCAAAGGTACTAAAAAATATACATGATACGACTTTCATTTATATTATCAATCTGATGTCAAGAAAGGTAATTAAAACTATACGCATATCCAATTCACCATCAGAAAAGCAATTTGTTACTAGCTCTATATGGTTGGTATACGACCCCAACTTGGAATAAAACTAACATTGGCTCTAGTAAAAAAAGTAGAGAAGTTGAAAGCTTTATCTAAAATTATTACTTGGGGAGTGACGCGCTATTGAAAAAAATGTAAAAATAAGATATTGGAGACACAAGTATTTGGTAATATAACATTTATGATAATACTTACTTCTTGATAATAATTTTCCACAGGCAAAAGATAAGACAAGCACCACCTCTTCAAAAACCACATCAACGTGGAACCCACTTCGGGACTCAAAAAGTGAGCTAGTGTAATGGAAACTGCATAATCCTCAACTATACAGAGTTTTAATACATTAAACACAATTCTAATAATATGGTCACATTGATCAAAGTTTAGTGGAATTTGAACTTTTGACTCTACAGCTACCAATGCATTGATGGTAGCATCAAGCGTGGTTTCGTTGCGTTTGTTTTGCTCGATGGAATACTGCATGATTTCCGAGGGAATCATCGGTGTTTCACCATCACTGTCCATGCATAAAACATGACCTGAAATTAGTAGAATCCAGTGGATATCCTCGAAAAGGTTATCTAAGGCGGCAGCTTCTGATATATTCATAGCTCGATTGTGCATGGATTCTAGCTGGACTATAAGTTTTTCTATTCTTACCTCTAATAATCTAAAACATCATCAGATAATATATAAAAATTAACAAATAGATATATAACTGTAACGCACTACCCTCAAAATTAAAATATCAAAAACTTACACTAAAAGTTTAATGTTAATTTTTTTTCTAAACGATTAACTGAGTTGGATTTTTGGATTTTGGTCAATTACAGGGTATAACAATAATAACAACTTTTTTTAAGCATAATTTTGTCATAATATATTCTTTCAATAAGATGGGGCACCACCTCATAGTATAGTCCCTAGATAGTTTCAGCCTTCAGGTTTCAGCGACTTTTTATAAAACATATGCTGAGAATTATCGAGATAAAAACTAAATTGACTGCGTGTACACTGACTATATGTACAGATAAAAATGAATATCTGGTAAATAAATGACAGAAGCCTTAACAATATTCTAATGACAGCCGAAAAAATTGTTAGTAATGGTAATATATTAAAAATTGTTTTCTTTATAAAATAAATGCAAACCATATAACATACAATATATTATATAATGCATGATACAACTACACTGATGTGCAAATGCGCATGGGGGCGTGGTCTATCAATTGAGCGTGATGTCAGTTATGATGAAAAATTAAATAAAATAGTTGTAAGCAAACATAACAAAATAAAATAAACACTGATTATGGAATTACACGATTCATACAATAAAACTAAAATAGTAGCTATCATATATATAAAATAATATAAATATCAATCTTTCTTATTTTAATTCAAACTGCATTTTGTGTACCTACCTACATACCGAATATAATTCTAATCTAAATTTTACAATTTGAAGAGATAATAAGAAGCACTACTGTAAATAAATACCACCCTATAATTTAAAAATAACAGCTTGATAACCTTCGGGCCCCACAATTATAATAATACGGGAATACAATTGACAAACACGAAAATAATTATATCACTGACTGTAATGTATTTGAATTTTCGCCATTTTTCCCTCACGAATGACGTCATGCACAGAACAAACGAAATTTGGACAAGTTATGAGCATATCAGTGTAGTTGTATCATGATATAATGTGGAAATGTTAAAAAATTGGTTTCTAAGTGAACCATTGGCTACTATGATTTCTGTTAAAACAAAAAACAAAACTTTAAGTCATAACTCGAAATTTTATAACCTTATTAAAAAGTCATCTACGCCAATGGATTCCACTCAAGAAAGTTCCTGAAGAACATATATATAATTTTTTTGTCGCTATCCAAATAACCAACATATCCACATGTCACAAAGATGAATATTAAATCTTTAGTTATAATTTAAAAACAAAAAGTAAATTTTGGTTTTGATAAATGAATTTTTCCCTAGAAAAAAGACATTGAAAATGCATCATCCATTTTTTGGTGTCTCTAAGGCCCGGTTTTTCAATTACAAGTTAACACTGACGTAGTTTTCCACATAACACCAAAACACTATACTGCACTCGTCGCGCGTTTTGCTAACCAAGTTGGCGTCATCTCCAGATGATGTAATCGGAAAACTACGTCAGCGTTATCTTCACATCAAAGGTTCCAACCCTTTCAAAATTAGAAGCTAAACTACGAGTTAAGTAATGCATACCTATGTGTTAACTCTGAGTTAACTCTAACATATATTTGAAAGTGTTTTTCAATAGTGATATCTGCTTGAGTTAATAAACTTCAAGTTTACGAAAAAATTTATTAAGTTAGTATGAGTTTTTCGGGACTTTGTAGTATTTTCGGGATTCTCGTGATTTTTCAGTTTGTCATCTGTCATTTGCAGAAATATTTTACCTAAATTAAAAGCACTATGACATGACTTTCTATTAGAATAACGTTCGATATTGTCTGTGTGTAAGTATTAATAGATACATTTTGATATTTACTGATTTGTTACTAAAAATGAATACCATAGGTAGGTAAAAAAAAACATTGAAAAATATTTCGTTTCAAAACAACCAATGAATAGACTATAGGTAGGTAGTTGAAAAGAAAGCTATAGAACCTAAAAAGTGGAATGATATCCTGGAAACAAAAAGAAGCTAGTTTTAATTACCAATTGCAATTATTCACATAAATAAATGTTGATAGTACAATACAATATCTTGTATCTTTTTTATAAAATCTTCAACAGTATAAAAGCATACACAAAATCATACCGAACCAATTCTTCAAAATAGTTTGATATATGTTTAAATATTTCACTACTCATCACTACTGTATGCATTTATTTCATAATCCATTATAAGAATTTTATACAGAAAATACAGACTTACTGAACTTCAAACACAAGACTATTTGGTTATATTTAACTTTGATAGTTAACTCTACCTTCATATCTGAGTTAATTTAACTCTGAGTTAACTTTAAACTGGAAGGTAATTTGCACATGAAAAACAGATTTAATAGTCATAAAGTTACCCCATAAATACATCCAAATTTACACACTCCCATACAAATTGTAAACTACCATTAAAAACTCATTTCTAACTTACTTGAACAGTAGCTGCAAAGTATGTCCGGGTACCACCCTTCCAAACACCCCTATAGTTTGCAACTGGTCTTTATATCGAGTTCTATCTTTATCTTCATTGTCCTCTATATCGTCCAAGTCACCATTATTACTTTGTCTGCAACCATCAGGTGGAGCTACATGACACTGAACATATTTATTGAATATTCGTTTGGAGCACTCGGCCAACTTGTTCTCCATAGGGCCTAGTTCCTGAATAATGGTTGACCAGGCTTCTAACATATTATCAAAAGCGTCGCTGAAATATGTATCCTCTTCGGACTATTGGCCCAAATATCAAAATTATTTAGGAATAAACTCAAGATCAGAAATCGTTATTCTTAGAGATTTTTAAAATATTGTTTAATATCAGAAAACTGCATAACGAAATTACCATAGTACAATATTTAGTACCATAATTAAGGTAAATTTTAAACAATACGTGACATCCTACGAAGTGAGGTCGAAGTATTTCCTCGTAGTTTTCGTTGGAATCCGAAGCCTTGTATCTTGATTCTAATTGTATTAGACAAAATACGGTAAATTTTGCTTTGTAATTCAGCGCTCGGCATGGCATATTGCCAGGAGAATAACTGTTTGAGCTTAATTTCTTTTAGTCCTTATTTAAATAAGGAGTTTACAGATGTGGTTATAAAGTAGATTCGTACTATTTGATCAAAATAGATCAAATTAGATCAAAAGTTATATTACATATTGGCGATTCAGATTACCGATGAGAGCCCAGCAAATTGTAAACAAATGTGGAGGAAGACGAGAAAAAATTTTACATTGCATATCACATCATCTAGCAATTTAACATTCAATTTATGCCATAAATATAGTGACTTGATGTGCTAGTTAGGGTGAAATAAAGGATAAAAAGAGTGGTAAAAGCAGTCAAACGTCCCATAAGTGCTTCATTGCTAATATATGAATTTTTTGGGTTGAAACAGGTACCCTAGTTTTTGTTTACTTACATTTTGGGCTAAAATAAGTGTGATAGACTGTATGGTGATACCATATTAGTGCTTGTTTCTTGTTAAATAATGTTTAAATTAAAATATATTCTGCTTTTATAAGACTAATAATAGAAAAGTATAGACAAACTACAACAAAGTGCTTATGTTGTGTAAATAAATGTGTTCCCTGTTAATAAATTGTTACATGCCTTTTGGAGAAATGAGTAAGAAACAGTTTCTTATCTAGTGCCAAACTTCTACCTATCTGCTATCTTAAACACTTCTATTGACACGTTTTGTGGAATGATACCCATAAACATGGCAGTTTGTGTTGTGCTGATTTCTTTTGAATACCATTTTAAAATGTAAAAATAAAGATGTACAAATACTAATCACGTCCTTTTTAACTTTATAATACCAAAAAATTACAAGCCAATTACATGTTACATTAACCCAAATACATGTTATTTATCATTATATCAGCAATAAGCCTCCAAAAATTACCTTTTAAGTAGGTTCAAATATTTTCATGCAGAGGGCGCATTCATTTTTGGAATCGCCAATATATTTGGTTTTGGTGAAATACGAGCGAGTTGGTAAAAAGGCAGATGCTTTCAGCTTACCAAAAGTATTCCAGTAATCCAAAAAAATTAGTCTACATATCTGCATATCATGTTGTTACAACAGAACAAATCGGTTCAACTGTCATTATAACTTGATTTTGAGATATTTTTATTGGTTACTTCCATAGACATAATACTTCCCTTTCAGCTTATAAAAGTGGAATATTATCTTGGCGTAGCAGCCATAGTGCTATTATGATTTTAAATGATATAAATTAGTTCATAGATATGGAAAATAATTATATTCCCTCTTTATCTACTCACTGAATGCATGCACCACACTCATCAGTTTAGTGGGCTTACACACCAGAGTAGCATGCTACTTGCGACTTGCTGCCGGGAAGCATGTTGCATACATTATATGTGCATTTGATTCTATAGGTTTTAAAATTAATAACGTATTGCGTATATATGAATGGCATAATTTCGATAGCGATATTAAATATTAAAAATTTCTAAATCAGTTCGATTTATTTTAACTAGAAGAAAATTTGTACCCAATTATATACTTACTGGTTCCTCCATAGCAGACCCATCAGAGAAATGGCATGTTAATCTTGTAAATTCGTCCAGCAGAGTATCCACGACCGGTTCAGGTAGTTTAGGGATGTCATGTATATAAAATATTACAAGTTTTTTTACTATATTTGAAACGCCCAGAGATTCTTTGCTCTTTATAGTTACACTGAAATAAATGTTCTAGATATAAGGACAATACTATTACGTACTAATAAACAGAAATATGAAGTGGTAAATAGTGCATCAAAATATTATAAATTATCAGTGAAAATTGGCTATTGGCGGCATAATGGATAATGTTACTAAAGAGAGAGTACAGGCAAATTAATACAGATTTCATTTGTTAGTAGATTAAAGCATTAGGCAGACGAGTTACATTTTGTTGCTCAGCTGCTGCTACAATTATTGTAATAAATGAATAGATAATACCAGGTAGATGAACAGTATTTTAAAGATGTGAGACACAGTACAGCAGTCAGCGTGGTGAGAGGCACAGAAATGCCTTTTATTGGTCTACACTACTATCTGTCCCAATAATATTGTTAGTTGATGACTACTTGTTTTGACTTGGTTTCTAACTAGCATTGAATTACTCTTGTCTATCATAGAAGGTAACCACATCACTTGTCTGCACTACCATCAGACATAGGCTCATGTGAAACTTGTTAGTTGTCATCAGTATGAAAGAGGTGATGGAACCGAAGAATAATGCAGACAAATATGATATGAACAGGTTGTTATATGTCCATTGGTAATATTGTCGGACAGATATTATCAGACCATTAGATGGCATTACCATGCCTTTAACTATTATCACAACCAGTACCAAGTGTGACTATTGTGGTTGTCTGCCTCATGAGCTGATTTCTTTATTTGTCGCATATTGACAAAAACCAACATGTTTGAAATAGATATATACCTGGTGAAGGTGCTGGAGAAATGATAAGTTACCTTCTAAGAGTGTTCAAGTTCTCTCTGAGAAGTTGTTTCGGAAACAACTTCTCTCAGAGTTCTTTCCGACATTTTCCTACAATACCTTTACAACAATATTTCTAACAAAATACAGTAATTATTGCAAAAGACGGTGATGGTTTAGTTACAGAAAACCTTTTGTCTACCTTTGGCCCAATGAAATTGAATAGGCAAAAAAATAGGTTGAAAAGGTGAAAAATAAACAAACATGACTTACTTTGATATAAGATTCAAAAGAGTCATTATATACGCATGAAGATACTTATGTCTGACTTCATCTGAAGACACAATACCACCACTCAAAGATGCCAATTGTACCAAACACGTCAAAGAATGGTGAGCCAATTGTTCCAAATCTCTGACTTTCCAGTAAATTTGGAACATCAGTGGCAGCAGCACTGGACTGAAGATAATTTCCGACCACGATGACGTCAGTTTTAGAGCTGGGGACGCATCAGCTTCATAAACGGATTCATAGATGCCGATTAATCTTTTAGGAAGTGTGGAAAGTTAAGAAAACATTTTTTTAATGACAAAAACTCAAACATAATATGTTGTTATAAAAGCGATAGTACAGTATAATCTTATTAATACGGAAATACCTATTCCCAAAATAGTAATAATAATAATAAAAGGTCAATGTATTGGTTGAATGTTGTGATATCTATTTTTTAAATATGATAGTAACAAAAATTAATATTCCAAATATACATACCATCTGTCAAGTAGTAGAACTAGTGTCTACACCCTGTTATTGTACAAATTAATATTATTTAAAATTTGGAGATGATCATTTGACTATTTTAAACAAGGATACTCTATGTTTAGAAATGCACGCTTTTCAAATTTCCTTAAATAAAATAATAAAACCATTAAATATGAAACTATTATCTTTGACTTCGGTTCATTATATGGTTTAAATGAAATTAAAGTTCATACACAAGTATTTATCCTTGTAGTATTTCATGCAAGTTGTTATTGCAAGTAATTGGATATTTCTTTTAACATTACTTAAAATATTTAGAATGAAATAGTTACAATTCAAGATATTTGGTCATGTGATAAAATAATAATATGAAATAGGCAAGAAACTGTTATGTAACATGGTTATGTTATAGCGTATATGGATTGACTGGAGCCTAGTGATAGCGGGCATATTATATAAGCTGTCTTATCATCAATATACCCCGATTCTTAAGTACAGTTGCTATTCATTAGAGCCTAATGTATGCATGTTCTCGTTCTACCCAGACTAATAAGTGCAGAACATAATATAAATGAGAAAGTTCCTTCTAAGGAACTTGAGATGGACAAGTTAACAGTGTATTAAGTATATGAAAAAGTTTTTGGGCAAATCACTAGCGAGTAAAATATACAAATATAATTAAAATTAAAACTGTATTTCTTCATACAGTTATGGTTGTATAGAAAGCGATTTGACGTGACGCTTAATTTCAAACTGACAGTCTCTGAGAAATCATGGCTACATTACTCTCTTTTTTTAATCCGTTGTTACGGTTGCTCTTTTACTTTTTTGTACTAGTAAAAAATTGAGAATATTTCTTGAGTAGTAAAACAATAGGCCTTTTCTATAATATGACTTACATAATATAATGGAAGTATTATTATACGCTTGAAAAAAAAGTAAAGTTGTTTGAGAAAGACAACAATAAAAGTTTATACAAGGAATAAATCACACCACCCAGTTGAACTAAATACACTACCAAAATAAAAAATGAAGCAAATTGGTAAAGCAAGATATGTACACTCTACCTGCGATATCAGTTTGAAGAAAATACAAAGAAAAAAACAAAGATAACGTGCAAAATGAATTTATATTTAAGTGTCTAGTTTTAAGTTGCTATGATTATACTTTCTATTATTTTTTTAATAAATATGATACCTTAGTGTTTAATTTTATTAATTTGGTACCAATACATTTAGACAGAGTGGAACGTGAGTGTGCATAAACATAAAAAAAATAAAACCAATGGAAAAACTGTCAAAACTGTGCCAACAAAAATATATTTCCAAAAATAACCACCAGGTGGCATAATGCTTTTCTTGATTTTCAAATACATATGGTTTATAAAAAAGGAAATTGTGATAGGTTGATGGGTACGAACCACAACCATGGTTAAAATATTTTGTTTGTTGAAACCAAATTTCACTTACGCAGAACATGTACATATTCCAGTTTAATTCTACTTTTTGTAAATGAGTTTACACTCTATTTTCTTTTTAGATTTTTTAGATTTATTTTTTTAATATACATATTACTAAATTAAGCAAAAAATTTAATAACAATTATGTTAAAACTCTAAATCACCATCCATTTTTCTATTTGTAATGTAGTGGTTGCGGTGGATTCCACAGAAAAAGTCAGAATGCATAATATTTTAAGATGGTCAAGTCCGAAATTCGCCATAACCAAACCATTGAAAATTAAAGCACGATTATGATGACCACTGTTCTATGAGCCATTAATAGAGGTTGAATAAACCATCATGGAGGGTGTGATTTTTGACCCACTCATTTTTGAACCTAATCTAAAGATACTTCAAATGCAAAACAGAAATAATTTGGAAAAGTGAGCTTTGTCTCGACTGTTAGTGTAAGTACAAAACATCACACCAGAAAGAACCTAACACCAACCATATTCAATTTTTTTTCAAAAGGCAGCACTTTGGAAAGTTTGTCTGATATAAATAACAAATATGTAACACAAGGTTAACAAACAAAAAATTACCAAAAGCAATACAATTCGTAGATATAATCAAAATCAAATAGTCAGAGCAAAACACCTTTTTAATACGATTTCTTGGATTCTTGAATGCATTGAATCAATTTATACTTCAATATGTTAAACACTGGCATACCTAGTTGCTTAAAGTGCTATCTCTGTCAACAATTTAATATAGCTGCTCTTCTGTCACCACCGGCATCATTAATTATTAATTATTAATATAAAGAATTTAAGTTATGCATTTTGTGACGTGATGATTTGAGCGAACACTAACATTCAAGATAAAGTTCATATTTGTGAGATATGAGTATGACTGTATTGCAATTTCCTAACTTAAATGACAAAATTATCAAATTATTGTTTACATAACATAAAACACCTTGAGCTTAGACAAATCTATACAGCTATTCAAAACTCTGCCACTTTCAACCATTCACTATGGCTCAAGCTATGGCTGTTGCAGCACAGGTAACTAGAATTAGCAAAAAACAAATTGAGTATCGAGTTAACTGACAGTGGATTTCAGTATTTAAGTAAGTACTTATGGTGTTGTATTAATATAAACAATACATAATACGTAACTCAACAAAGTATAAAATGTAAACGTTATTATTTGAAATACATAACCTACAAAACGTAGTGTCAAAATGACCAGACCATTGTGATAAAACAGTGACCATCATAGTCTTGGACAATTTTATTAAAGTAAAACATAATCATCCCTTTGTATAAAACACAATTTCAAAACTATACCTAGGTTTGGAAAGAAATAGTGTCATAGTATTTAGTTTGCACTAAATATTAATTAAACCATTTTATTTGGTTAGTTAAAAAATTATCATTTACTCAAAATAAAGTTATTGGTCTCAGCCATATTGATTTTTATGGCCTTTCTTAATATTAAAAGTTGACAACGTACATAGATTTGTATTTGTTGTTTTATATCAATTTGTACTTGGTAGATATTTGCATTTGATCCCTTCTAATTAAATAGAATACATATAAAAGGATATGGATTGGAGACACATAACCCCATGTTAAAACATTTTCTGTAATCTTCAACAAATGTCCAGTGAGTTGTAACATAGATTGAGAATATGGAGGATCAGTTTTTACAGCTTCCGATAATAAATATATACAAAACTGAAATATTCTTTTTAAATCGGTGGCTTCAAATTGCTTTTTGGCCTTAAAATGAACTTCCCAAGGCAGTCCAACATCTGTTGATTTCACAGTTGACGCATATTCTTGCATTAAATTTGTAATAATATTGCATCCCAAAATTTTCTGTAAATATAAATGAGAAGTATATTGAAAATAATTAAGAATAACTCTAATGTAACAATTAGGTATCATGATTAAAAATAAAATGTGTACCTTATTTGGTTCTGCATTCACAATGAGATTTTCTACTTCTCTCAAAAGATTAGCTCGTTCTTTTCCACCATCATCAATACTTGCTCTTTTAACCATAATTGCTAATACTTGTAATATACGATCTCTTACAAAAAGAGGAACTTCTCTAGTTGTGATATATTCAAAGAGATATTGCCTAAGTGAAATTTTATCAGAATCCAAGAGAAAAGACCATTCCCTAATTATAGCTACTTTTAATACTTCTGCAGCCTCAAACATGACAAAATCATTTTGGGATTTTTCAAGAATCTCCCTACATATTGGATAAGGTGCCTTACTCTTCCTAAAATCTAAGAAAATGCTTTCAGCTGCATGTCTCTGTTCATTTGTGACAACATTTGGGGGTGCCTAAAAATAAATTTAATAAAAACACTTCCAAATCAAACTCCTATAGTAAATCGCACCATTATGGCCCCTGCAGCATTTTCTAACTCAGAAATTATTCGATCCGTCATTTCGATATGTTACTTTATATTTAATTTCCGTTCACATTTAATAAAAAAAAACACGCAAATACAAGTAAATTGTACTTTTGACTTGGAACTACTGGACAAAAGTAAGGTTAGCTAAAATTATTCGACTCAGTTGGTCTTCTTAAGTTCTTGATTTACTGCTTTCTTCTTATAATACTGTAATTATTATTTCGTCCCGATGGGTCGTAAAACAGTAAGCACATACACCAAAACCAAACCTAATAATAACGGCGCATGACGTTACCTTCAATAATTATACAAAACAGAAAAACATTATTATTATTAACATTTGTTTTTACTTATGTACGTTTTTGTATGGTTCATTAGAAAAGATACTTCAAAAATGTTATGTCAAATTTCATGAAAAAACCATATATATAATACTACTATATCGCTGGTAGAGGCCCAAAAATTCCGAAAACATCACGGCGCCAACATACAATCTCTATCCTTATCGAGAGTACTTAGTCAAATATGCGCATGCGCACGAATTTCGCGACATCCAATAAGCATGCAGCACAAATCCTGCATCTCTGTCCACCGACTTCTTTTAAAAAAAAATTGAAAATTGGAAAGTCTGTCAACCTATAAACAATAGGCATTTTTTGGCGTTGACCAGTTCAGCGAAATTCCTGACCTGGTTAGGAAAATCATATTTTTTTTAAATAGGATTTGTCTAACCTGGTCAGGAATTTCGATGAACTGGTCAACGCCAAAAAATGCCTAATGTGTCAGTTTCCGTAACCATGGATATCGACCAAATCTGCGCATGCGCAAATCGAACAAAGGGTCTCTGGAACAGTATAGCACTATATCTTTTGTCCTTTAATGTTTTCGGAGAGACCGCTTATGGGCTAATCATCTATATAATACTACTATATCGCGTATTTCCTATGTTAGCCCATTAGCGGTTTCTCCGAAAACACCAAAGGACAAAAGATATAGTGCTATACTGTTCCAGAGACCCTTTGTTCGATTTGCGCATGCGCAGATTTTGCCGAGATATCCATGGTTACGGAAACTGACACATTGCTTATAGGTTGACCACGGATTTCTTAAAATAAACTGGATCGCTAATACATACTGGTGGGGGTAGCTAAAAATAACAACTGATAGGCGGCCGCCATACTGTGCTAACTTCTAGGTATTTTATGAACTAAATGATGGTAACACTGTTGAGTTACCATCACTGCTTTTATATTTTCTTTTTGTTTTGTGGTTTATAAATGAAGTTTTGTGTGCAAGGTGCAAGTTATTTATTTCTTAATCTGAAGAAAAAACATGCAATTTCATCATTTCATCCATTTGGTCGAAGTATTCAATGTTGAAGGTTGCGATAAAAGTCTAAAAACGTAGATATCTGTTATCTGAAGAGTCAATCGAAAAGATACAAGGTGAAAAAGGCTGCAGTTTTGGAAAGAGTGCAAATTGAAGAATTTTTGACTAAATCTTGTGATAAAGAATATTTTATGATTAAGGTAATAACTCTTAACTTTTTAGACAATATGTATTAATAATACTTTGAATCATTTTAGGTTGCGCTAGTAATAGGAGTCTCTGGTGCTTGTCGATGCTACGAATTGACGAATTTGAAAATCACTAATGTATAGGACACTGGCGCGTATCTAGTTGTTTCGATACTAGATACCAAGACCGGCATTTCACGAAAGTTTAAAATTATAAATGAAGGATTTTCTATCAACGACGTAGAGATGTGTAGAAAATGTATTTCCCTAAGACCAAAGAACTTATCACAAAACAGATTCTTTTAACATTATAAGAATCAAAAATGTACTTCTCAGCCTGTTGGAATCAACACATTGGCAAAAGTTCCATCAAAAGTTGCATCGTTTCTGAACTTGGCAAACACGGAAGCTTATATTGGCCACTATATGAGAGTGCACTTCAATAACTTTATTGGGAAATAAAGGTGCCGACTTTACACCCATCAAGCGGCATGGTGGGTGGAAGAGCCCTGCTGTGGCAGAGAGCTATATTGATGACTCCGTATCTAACAAACTTGGTATTGCAAGGAAAATCCAAGGTTCTTTTCGTTCAAGTCATTCCTCAGGAGAAGGAGATATCCAAAATTTGTTGCAAGAAGCAACTACAAACTTCCTATTAACGGAAACGAAGTGAAATATGAAAAAGCGAAGAACGAAATGTCTATTAATATAAATGTTAATGTTAATTTTAATAAGTAAATTAAATTTGGTTGATTTAAGTTTATATTTTTTTATTATTTCAGTAGTGGATAATAGGTTACTTTATATGCTTTATAAGTGTGGATAAAACTCCTATTATAATGTGATTGTGTGTATAATTTTAAATGTGTTTTTATTAAATTCCTACCATAATCATAATGATTTTGAGTTTTGAAGTTGTTAATGTTATCTTCTAGAAAAGCAGTTATTACCATATTGTGTATTATAAACTTCATGTAATCTTATAACAAAATAACTGATTAACCTATCCCAATTCATTCACAATATTTAATATATCTTAACAGTGTAAAGTATAAATTTGACTAATAACTACTTGACATTACTAATTGTATGATGTCATTCAGTTAAAAAATATTTTTTAGTGCCGTTTTTACTGATAAGACGTGCAGCTACTTTCATCGTGGCTTTTTATATATGCAGCTCCTGCCACAATTAAAATAACTACAAACATATGTCTAATTCTTCGATAAATACCTACCTTATATCGATACCTTTTTGCCAAACTATCGTAAGTGACATTTTCCATGAAAATGACTATGGATCTATCGTAAGTATAATATGCAAATACACATCTTGGCAGAGGTAGATAGATCCATAAATATGTAAGCGTATTTAAATGTTTCACGGTTAAATAACTGCATACATTTTATCGTAAGTAACAGAACTGTAATAGGCAGAGTGGCAGAATTGTCGTTAAGTAGCCTAAGGTAAAATTTAGTGAGTGACTTACGATATTTTGGCAAAAAGGTATGGATATTAAAACAATATACAAAACTGATCCTAACTAATTTTTATACTGCAATCAGACAAGGTTCAAATACTTGGTTGACAAACCATGTTACTTTAAAGTTTTTTGGGTTAGTTACTAAATTATGTTTAGACAAGTAACTATTATGAACCAGTTATAATTCCGGCTAATGTAAAATTTATTTAAAAAATAAAGTTGTAACAGGAGAAATAAAGAGTGTCGTCAATGAATTTAATATACATTGGTACCTACCAGACATACCATTGGAAGATTTGTACATGTAGGGAGTGTCTTTACAAGCACATAAATTTCGACTTTGTCGAAAATCATTTCAAGTCAAATTAAAAAGAGATGATTCCAATTATTTGAAATGCACTATAAATAGAAAAAAATTATGTGTACCTTTGCTGCACAAATATAACTCTTGAGTCCAGTTCTGTCAATTACTCGTCATATCTAATGCACACATAATACAATTTAATCTTTGATATAACCCTATATTAAGTTAACTTTTTAGACCCGCTGCTAAAGTATTTTTATTACAACAGTGTACATATTTTATACCCATATCCATCCATATAAGTAATATTTAGTTAGTCATATGCCCATATCTCACCAAACTATTTTCAAAATTTCCCTCTGTAAATACCTCAACATCATTTAGCTGAAAACTAGCCAATGGAATGTTAGCACAGTGTGGCGACCACCTTACAACTGACAAAATGATAGTTAGCAATCAGCGATCCAGTTTATTTTAAGAAATCCGTGAGGTTGACAGACTTTCCAACTTTCAACTTTTTTAAAAAGAAGTCGGTAGACAGAGATGCAGTATTTATGCTTCATGCTTATTGGAAGTCGCGAAATTCGTGCGCATGCGCATATTTGACTAAGGTACTCTCGATAAGGATAGAGATTGTATGTCGGCGCCGTGTTGTTTTCGGAATTTTTGGGCCTCTACCCGCGATATAGTAGTATGGGGCTAACATAGGAAATACGCGATATAGTAGTATTATATATATGGAAAAATCCCTAAAACATACATAGGTACATAAGGGCATTTCCATAGAGAAATATAAATTTATGGGCCTTTTGCCTTTTCGTTTTATTATTATTTTCATATCACAAATCACAATTTTTACCGTTGAGTGACAAATCACTCAATGATTAAAAGTTCTGTCACTTTCGATTCTAAACCGTGATCAGTGATTTGACATCATAGGTTTTTGTGGTTATAATGGTAATAATTATCTATCGTTATTACTTTTTACAACTTACAACACCAAACTGCTAACAGTAAAAACATTATAATTAGCCGTTATCAAAATATACATTGTTTTTTACTTTTTGACACATCAGAATAACTTTTTCGCAATTACCAATGAAATATCTTGGAAATATCTATTACCTATTAGATAGGTAAGCATAATACGTATATTATTAGGTCATCACATTATAAGTCATAGATAAGGATAAATTAAATCTAGAGGTAGCGATTATTTTGTTTTATTTCATAAGAGCCGATTGACACGAGACTTAATTTAGCACTGAATTCAGTACTCAAATTGCGCGCGCGGATTTAGCGGACTTGTATGTTACAAATTAGAACATGTTCTAACTTTTTGGATGAAATCAGCACAATATAGACGCACTACTGCGCATCTACACTGTGCTGATTTCGTCCAAAAAGTTAGAACATGTTCTAATTTGTCGTAGCATACAAGTCCGCTAAATCTGCGCGCGCAATTTGAGTACTGAATTCAGTGCAAAATAAAGTCTCGTGTCAGGCGGCTCTTATACCGCAATCCTCATCATTTAAATAAGTACATCAAAAATAAAAATTATCATACAAATTAAAAAATAAAAAATAAAACAGGCTAACAAGTCGATTCTGCGTTATACACAAATTTTCTGTAAATGTACAGATCTGTAGTTTATGATAATCCTGTAGCCAACCATTTTACAGAAACTAGAATTTAACGATTCTGCATGCGTTCTTTCCTGTAAAAGAATACTTTACAGATGTACAAATGAACTACTGCTACTTCAGATTGATCATATTTACGTTTTAACCTAACCCAACTTGTAAATTATTTATACCTGAGAAGATTATTTCTCTTGATATTTATACCTTTACCATCATTTAATCATTTTTAATTTACAAGATATATAGTTAGTGCCAACAAACTTCAGAAAAAGTAGTGGCTCGCTGGTTAGTAATCAGGGTATGAGGTGTCATATATTATGCATTTACTCGGCGTTTACTTTTATTTTTAGAATAGTACCTAATGGTAATAATATTGAAATAAATATAACAATTCCTGATATAGGTACTAAATATTTTACTGCATTCCTTACATTATTATTCAATTATTTATTACAAAAAATGAATACGTTTTATACGAATAAAACAAAAACGCTTGAAAAGCATAACTTCTCAAACCATATATCAACTATATAACAGGCCACAAAACAGAATAACAGGCTATAGAAAGTGATACCTATGTATTATTAAGATTTAGCGATAGGTACTGTGAATTCTAGGTACACTACAACGAAACTGAGAGTAGGTAATAGGTAATAGAGGGCCTAAAAATTTTTAAAAACTAAATCTTTAAAGTTTATTGAGCACGTCAAAAGGGTACAGGGTACAGTTCATGGTTCATGTGTCTTATTCATGTCATAGATTACGTAGATTAATCATGTTTCGTTTGAATTCTCCTCACAAATTTTCTAAAATGACATGGTTACATTTTACAATGTCATAGAATATCTAATTTTAATTACCTACATTACTTCTAATACATATATGGTCAGTCATCTTCGATAAAATTACAATAAATGTAAGTTGGGAATTGATTGTTATTTACTTTTCTAACCTCACAAAGCTCCTTGTAAATCCACTACGGCAACATTGAACCCACTCGTAAATATTTACAAATCTGTAAAGAATTTACGAGTTTCTGTAGAATACAAATGTGCGCAGAATAGCAAATGTCCTGTAAATTTACAGAATCTTACAGATGTGCTTACAGACGCGCGCAGAATTGACCCATAAATTAAATTAAAAAAAATAATAAAAGTTCCAATATATCTTCCCATGAAGCAATTATTGCCACAAGCACTATAATATTTAGCATGCTAATTTTCAAAGGATTTTTAGCCGACGGATAATTATCCGGTTAATTATAAACGGATAAATTATCCGGCATATCACTGGCTAACAGTGAAAAATACTAGTACGTACCTACCTCTTATATATTTTATGACTAGCATTAGAAGTGACATGATAATTCGATTTAAAAATAACTACGAAAATAACATTTCACCCGGTTATTGGCAAGAACCCCAATGAAAGGAACAGTCGACACGCTGCGTCGAGCTGCTAATAGCAGCTCATCTCATCTGTGTGAATGTGAAAGGATGAAAGGAACACAATAAATGTGTCACCGTCGGAGACACTGACGATATCTGCGCATGCGGAAATGGAACAAAAGGTCTCTAGAAGAGTATAGCACCATATCTTTTATCCTTCAGTTTTATCAGAGAAGTCGCTTAATTATGGGCTAATATAGGGAATACGCGATATAGAAGCACAGCTTACCGTTATGGTAAGCTGTGATAGAAGTATTATATGGATGCGTTAAGTGGACTGTCTGCCTAATCAAAATCGTTCAGCGGCTGGTCCGACTGTACCACATGATCGATTAGCTGTTTGGACAAATTGGTAAGGTTTTGAAACGCAACTAAAGATTTATATTTAATCTTTGACACAACTTTTGTGGTCGAATTCGTTAAGTACACGGTCAAACAAAGGTATATGGAAATTGAAAATTTTAAACAGTTCTACGTTGACCTATAGATAAGGGATAGCTATGTTAGGTTGGTTAGGTGTATCCGTTGACCGTTGATTGATAATCACATGCATACGTGGGCAACTGGAGACGGACCAAATTTGAAATTGTCCATGCATGCACGGAACAATACGGCAAAAGGCAACTGTTGAACTGGTATTTAACTCAGGGTTAAGTGGTACGTTTACCCCAAGGATTTTTAACTTATTAAAAATCCTTGCGTTTACCCACTGTGGTCGGGTAGATTATGGACCATAGATAATAAAAGAAAAGTGGACTTAACGCAGGCTATACGCGATTCTTGCTAAGCAATACGCTACCTACTGGCGGCACGCACAACTAACGCATGTGGTATTGGTTCAGTTTTGCGTATGTATGTCTATTGTGAATTTTGAAATATCCGTTGTTATATTAGTTAATTGCTTTGATTAGATATGAATCATTATTGTTGTGAGCGTCATTGTTCCTCTTGTACAAAGAAAAACCCAGAGATCAGTTTCATACTTTTCCAAAAGTGGGAAAATCTGGAGCTATCGCGGAAACGAAACTATAAGTTGAGCATTACAGAGTTACAGGAGGCAAGTATGGATAAAGAAGCTAAAGAACGCAGAGTAGAGAGTGTGCTCTTTACCTTTCTCTAAGGATGACTATTTCCATAAAGGTATGTATGCCGTATGCTCAATAAAGAATTTGACATATTTTGAGGTTAAGTTTCATTTTCAGATCGAACGCTCGAAAAATATTGAAATCTATTTTAATTTTATATCACTACTAACCCCTTTCAAAATAGTTTTACAAGCTTTTTACCTGGTTTAAAGTTCTCGACAACAAATCTTTGATGAATAAAATTTCAAACGTCAGTGTCAGTGAACGTAGGTTAGTATAGGTTACTGCCATTTTGGCGCTTCGATCTTAAAATGAATCGCGTATATATGCACGCACAGCCCAATCTGGATTATGGAATCCATAATTCATTATCCATAAAATGGTTATGGATAATGATGATGATGATGAAGTTCTACCACAAATTTCAGTATATATATATTTTATCTATGACCACAGAGGATTCTAGGTCCTCTGGTGGTTCTACCGTCGGTGATCAGCCTAAGTCGCGCAAATAGGCCGACGTTAAATAAACGAAAAAAAAAAAATAAATAAAAATACAGGGTATCCCATTTAAAATATCAAGTTTATATCGACGTGGCTTCATTGTTCATTGAGCCACCCTATAAAAAATTAAACGAAAGTAACAGGAAATCGAAGTGTTTTTATCATTGTATTTTTTAGCATAGATATGAGATATGTAAAAAGTCAATGAAATATAATTATCCAAAATACAGAAACTAACTTTATATTCCAATAACTATTTCTAGGCTTTATTTACAATAATTTATCCACCCAAACCACCGCTACCGCATCAACAAAATAATACATTCCATTATGAAATTTACGATGTAAACACATAAATATTTGTATAATGGTTTTTGTTAAATAATTAATTCAGATTGGAGAGATTTCAAGTAAATGATTTTTAATGGTCGTACGTAAAAATGATATCTTCGTTTGGTTTTTTGTTTTTTGATAACCTATTCGCATATAATTTCCCTAATAATTAGATGACTGAACCTGATGGCAACACTGCCATTCGGCAGTGTTGGTTATTTCTGTGATATGGATTTTAGTGGTTCCGCGTGCAACTACCTCTCCTCTCTTCTCGCCCCTCCTGTCTTTACTTAAGTAATTTTCCGTCGTGTGCCCTTGACAAATATTTTGTTAATTGCCGAGTCATACCAGAATTACCAGAGCCAGGAGACAACATATACACATAATAATCATAGCCGGGTTTTTTATTATTCTAGAACCAAGATGCCTACAAAAGCAGTTTGTGTTTTAAGTGGAGAAGAAGTTAAGGGCACCGTATTTTTCAACCAAGCGGTAAGTTGCTTTTAGTAATATGTATGTAAGCTTGATACTATAGACTTATTTCTTAGAACCCGACTTCTCCTGTCGAAGTTACAGGAGATATAACTGGACTAGGTCAAGGTTCGCACGGTTTTCATGTTCACGAATTTGGGGACAACACCAACGGATGCATCTCTGCTGGAGCGCATTTCAATCCCAACAACAAAGAACATGGGGGCCCTAATGACAGTACTCGTCACGTAGGCGATTTGGGAAATGTCGAGGCCGGGGCAAATGGAGTTGCTAAGGTTAAAATTTCAGACAAATTGATTTCTTTGGAAGGAAAACATAGCATTATTGGTCGCACAGTGGTTGTCCATGCTGATCCCGATGATTTGGGCAAAGGGGGCCATGAACTGAGCAAATCAACAGGTAACGCAGGAGCCAGGTTGGCATGTGGAGTCATTGGTCTTACAAAAGTTTAATTTAGTTTTTAAAGTTGCATTCCAGTTGTACGTTATTTGTCGAATTTGTTTTGTTAATTTGTTTGTAATTACTATAATGTAGGTATATTGGTTTTAACACAGGTTTTAGTAATAAAAATTGCAGCCCCTGGGAATACAGTGTCTTCTTAAGTATTATGTTTTACTAATGTACCTTAACAATGTTTCAATTTGCCATGTAACTTGAAGTATGAATAGTGTACAATAATAGAAGTTTAGAAAATTTGTCATCTCATCCCACATATTTTATCATTATCTTGATCTTACTATACCTATATGGCAGAATGTAACACTACATGATTTAAATTGTAGTTATCAAAATTGTAGTCATAAGTACCATAGATAAAAAAATATAAATCACTTAAACTTGTTTATGTAAATTAAATAACGTAATTTTCTTGATTTTCAAAATAAATAAGTATTATATATAAAATAATGGAGGAATAGAAATATTGATTAATATATTTTTTGGATTCTTTTTTAATAAATAATTTGCAGTAATCAATAAATTAGTAAAATATAAGTAAAAAATGCAGACATTAATTTTTTATAGTTAGATATTATTACCAAATGGTTTTTATTGTAGACATGTCCTATATATATTTAACTTTTATAAAAAAAGTTCAAAGCCATCACAATTAATTCAATTAAACACTAGGGAATTAGTGACCTGAGATTAAAAAATGTCGAAACACACTATGTATTAGTGAAAAAAAACCGGATTTTAAAAATGCATATAAAATTCTATATTTTCTTCATTTGCAATTTTTCTCAAAGCAGGGACATTGTACCTACATATATTTACATACATAGGTATTTTATATTAGGTGTTAATGGTTAAATTAAAAACTTATTTACCTAATTATTCCGTGTGTACAGGGTGATTCACTATATTTTGACACCCCTGTTAACTTGTTTGTTTACAGAATTATAATAAAATGTGAAATATAAAAGTTGCACGATTTTGTATGAAGTTTTAGAAAATTATAGTAGAAAACACATGAAGTCCAAACAAAATGGCTGCGGATGTAGAAACCAAAGTTTTGAAAAATGTTAGTAGAAAAACAAATGAAGTCCAAACAAAATGGCCGCGGTTGTTAACTGTGTTAAATGGAACACCCTGTATATTTTTGCATATTTGGATAGAATGTTGTCTCATGACTACAGTAATATAGATATTGATGGGTCTATCTTTAATAATAACAGATATATGACCAAAAAAGTGTACCATAAGCGCAATGTGGTCATATCTCCGTTATTATTAAAGATAGACTCATTAATATCTACATTACTTTATTCGTGAGACAAGGTTCTATCCAAATATGCAAAAATATACAGGGTGTTCAAAGTTAACATCCGCGGCCATTTTGTTTGGACTTAATTTGTTTTTCTACTATCATTTTCGAAAACTTCATAAAAAATCGTGCAACTTTTATATTTGACATTTTTTAATAATTCTGTAAACAAAAATGTTAACAGGGGGTCAAAATATAGTGAACATATATTTTGGAAAATATATGAGCATGAAAAAGTTAGTCTTGTATTAGAACAAGAACGAAAAAATATGTGGTACTCAATATGTGGCTCACTATGTCACTTATGCATCAATAAATGCTTTTGTATTTACCTACTCACTGCTTCCAGTCTCGGTACATCTTGAACAGTAAACCTTGAAAAGTATTATACTTGCATAAGTTAATTATCTGCAGTAGTCTATTAATTAGTTAAGAAAACTCAACAATGATACAGGTAAACATTGAAAACAGCAGCTATCAAATTATGATAGCAAAGCAGTAAATATTGTTGGGTGTTTTTTAATCTAGTAAAAAATAAATTAGATATAACAAGAATTATTATTAATACATCTAATCTAATACTTGATCTAATATAAATGTTTTGTTCCCTAATATTTCACAAGAAATCTTCTGTGAACATGTGAAAATTAGTAAACTGAATCCAGTCCTGTTAAAAGTCCGCAAGTTCCCGACATATCGACTAAGTGCTATTCTGTATAAAATAGAAAAATGCATACTATAAATTTACTGTAGGCAGACAACCTAAACATTTTAAATAATACTCCCTGAATATCTTTACATATTTATTCTTTCATGAATACAACAATTGGTTGGTAAGGTGACATTTGTACATAAGACATACATACATAAGGTAAGGTGATTTAACTTTAATAGGAATTTAAATGTGTTCACATTGTAGTCCCATATTTCTATTTTATTCAAAATAATAAATATATAATACCCTTGTATATAGAATAAACAAGGATAAGGTATACTTATAAAGTATACCAAGTTTCATAAAACCTATTGATCAAAATACCGTTTTTAATTTCTTTCAATAACTGACTAATGTCAATGTCAAAGAAAATATTTATATGAATGGAAAATATTTATATGAATGGAAAAACCATATACAAACACAAAAAACTGGATATTTAGAAAATTGCAAATAGTAACCCTCATATGAAAATTATATACATATACACTCAAAATATAAAACGACAGTAATAAAATGCTTTCACTTTCCTAATGTTTTGACGCAAATTGCAAGAACATACTTAGTTGATTTTATACCCATTACGTTTCAAAATACTAAATTAATTTGTACAAAACAGCCTACTACCTATATCCCTGCTCTACGGTACATACTTCTAAATAAACTGCAAGGATATTGAGGTAGTTTCTCGATTTTAAAATTAGTAATCAGTTACAGAGTAGTCATCAAGTTAATATACAGAGGTTAAAAGGCTTTTTATAAGAATAAGGTAATTAATATCAGGCTAATTTACAGTTTCCTTTATGGAGCACGGGACCTCGCACAATAATTTGAATTTAAAATTAAAGCAGAAGTGCCAAAATTTAAAACATTCTTAATGTTTTAAATTTTAATTACAAATTGTTAATGTATAATTTTGTTGTCTGCAATACAATGGCATATCTATTTCCATCGATAATAAGACCTAAAGTAATGTTATTTACGAATATATGTCCATTTGGTACTGAGTTTGAAGGAAAAGTGGCAAGTACTTAAAAGTGCTAATATTTAAAACTTTTATTGTTTTATTAATGAAATCCCAAAAACTAAAAGAAGGCAAAACAATGCACCCTGCTCTCAAAATCTTTCCCTATGATCGAAAATGTTTTAACCTGTGTATATAAACTGTAATGAAGAATAGGTTTCAACATAGTGATTGGGCAAATATCTCGATATCCTTCTATAGTACTCCATTTTGTAATTTCATCTACATGGGCTACATGTAGGGCCACGGTTGAGCAGTCACTATGAGCTGACTAGCTTACGTGCTAGAGTTAGCTGTTGTTACGCTGCTACATTGAAGAGGAGCAAACATCCCAAACCATCAATGTCTGCAACTGTGTTATTTCCTTTGGAATTAAACCGTATATCCTTTTATTTTATCTTAACATGCTTAACATCAAGTTCAATTGAGATGTATTTGTATGTGCGTTACTGAAATTTTGTTCTCAGTTTCTGCTACTCATTCATATTATACATCTTTGTTACTACTACTGTGATCTTCAAATACCCAAGTTTAATATCTAAACAATTAATTTTAAACTTCCGATAATGCAATAAGTAAAATAGATAATTAAAAATGGCAAAATCAACACCTCTAATTAAGTTTATTACAGTATATTTTCAACAATTAGTAATGTTAATAATTTCTGGCAACTAATATTTTGCAAAATTTAACAAACATGTATGATTATTTGCTAATTATCTGTAGAATTTTAAATCAGAGGAAAATACCTACAACTTAAACTGAAAAATATAATGTAGAAAAAATATATAGGCAATATCAGTAACTATTCAACATTCCACATGTGAAGATGGTTTTGGAATGAAAAAGAATTAATAATTTTGTTTCTAACGTAAGAAAAGTATTAGGGAAAGGCTTTTCTAATTCTGCAAATGCTTAAATGCATGGCTCAAATGGTGCAGGTCAAATGAGTTAGTGTGAAAAAAATTATTAGATTTATATAAAAATAACCCCATAAAATTCAGGATGATTCAGATCTTATCAAAAAAATATATGTGCTCCAATAAGATTATAGATTACTAACCCTACGTCAACCCTAAATCAACTCTAGGGATGGACGAGACTATCACAAATAAAGTTATAACAAAATTTAATAACTTGCATACAAAAATATTATGATGAATGCTACTTGGAGGATTGTACTCATATCGTTCAATTTAATTGTGTTCCGAGATACAATGGATGGATAGAAACTTGTATTTTATGACTAATTTTATATATTATGTACATTTATTTTCAACCGTTTTATGCCATTTTCTTTCAATAGACGACTAATTACCACGGACATGCGTTGACCGTTTCGAAATTTTTTTGTCATAATTTCTTTGGAATCATAGTATATACATTCCCCAAAAATTTTTTTAATCAGATCTAATCACCTTTAATATATACATATTTAAAAACAAAACTCCTTTAAAAACTTTAGGTATTTATTTACATTTAATTTAATGGGGTAATTTTTACTCCTGAATTGGACCTGCTAGGATGGTATTGTAATTCCCTGTTAGAATAATACTGTAATTCCCTAGGGTAGTTGGAAACGCTTATTTGCTGATAGTAACCATTCATTTTTGGATCATAATGAAGATAAGCATTGTATACAGGTGGTGGATTTGGCTTACTTCTGTACAATGCTACAATCATAGAATAAAATCCAAATATCGATCTTCCTATTAAGTTCACACATGTTACAACAATGGGCGTTACAGCTTTAATTAAGAAAGAAACTTCTCTTATTAATTTCAATAAATATTCTAATAGGTATTGAATTATACTGAAACCTCCAGTAATAATAGCACCTATTAGTAGAGATATAAATATCACAGACTGTTTCATATTTTCAAAAGTTAGGGTAGATTTGTAGAAATTCATTAAATTAAATCTCAATGCTTCACAAATTTCATTAAAATACTCTCTGAAGTCAACATTACTAGTACTTTGATCTGTGTTTAAAGTAGTAGCTCTCAAAGGAGAGTGGTCTTGTTTAACGGGTCTGATGATATCTAATTTCAACCTTATTTCATTTCCTAGGAACTCGACGGTTTTCACTTTATACCAATATTTACCGAAAACTTCCTCTTTTAGCTCTACCCACAAATTATAGCCTACTGGAGCTCCAACAGTATCAGGTTCAGTGATGCCCAGCCAAGGTTTCTTAAGGAAGCCCTCATCAATTTTCTTTTTGACAACTAAGAGATTATATAGAAAATCTTCCTCTTCTCGAGCAACAGTGACAACATCTCGATATGAATTTAATGGTTCAACAAATCGTTTTTCTTGAAATGTTCCAATGAAAAGAGAACTTCTTAGCATCTGTTTGGCATATCTTTTTATATAGTCGATATCAGATACTTCTTCAATACTGTCGGAAGATATTTCTGAGACTTTTGTCATCTTTATTACAAAGTGCTTTCTTTTATATCCCAAACATTGGCTATAAATAAATACACATAAAGAATATTATGGTGGATTACATTTACGTATTACCTTAATTATTGGACGTCAAAAAATAAATTATTATATGATTATATGTATATTTTCAGAGATTTACTCACATTACTGTTGATTACTTACTTGTCACAACCATGATACAACCGCTCAAGGATTGTTAACTGTTTAGTGTTTACCAAATCTATGGTGTTTACAGGATTGCTCGATCGCTCAATTTTGTCATCCGCCTTTGTGACGTCATCGAAGATATATGTAATCGAATTGTCAAAATATACCTATTTTGTGTTTGTTATATTTCACATTTGCAAGAAAATTTTCGTATTTGAATGATTATTAATATTATTATTTATTAAAGTTTGTAATAACAGTATAAAGTGTACCTATTTCTACAAGTTCGAGATCTTTTGATCTTTGATGATGTCACAATTATGGATTACATTGTAGTATAGGGATCGAGCAATCCTGTAAACAGTTAACAATCCTTGATAACCGCTATCTATAATCTGTGATACAATCACAGATATGGATAATGGATACAACTACACTGATATGCTCATACTTGACCAAATTTCGTTCTGCGCACGACGTCATTCTCGATGCAAAAATGGCGAAAATTCAAATACCTTAAAGGCAGTGATATATATGTAATTATTTCCGTGTTTGTCAATTGTATTTGGGTATTATAATTGTGAGGCCCGAGGGTTATCAAGTTGTCATTTTTGTATTATATGGTGGTATTTATGTACAGTAGTGCTTCTTATTATCTCTTCAAATTCAAATTGTAAAATTTAGGTTAGAATTATATTCGGTAGGTAGGTAGGTACACAGAATGCGGTTTGAATTAAAATAAGAAAGATGGATATTAATCAGCTATTATTTTAGTTTTTCTGTATGAATCGTGTATTATAATTCCATAATCAACATTTATTTTATTTTGTTATCTTTGTTTACAAGTATTTCATTTAATTTTGTATCGTAACTGACGTCACGCTCAATCGTAAACCACGCCCACATGCGCATTAGCATATCAGCAGTGATGGGTTTTTAGCCGCTAATTATATATTTAGCCAATGCTAATTATATAACTAGCATCTAGCCGGCTAAAAATATTTTAATTAGCCGTTAACAGAATATACATTGTTTTTTTAATTTTTGACTCATCAGAAAATTTTCGCAATTACCAATAAAATATATATACCTACAGTCCATCTAAAATGTATATGAAGTTCACTGACCGGCAAAACGGCGAAGATCAGCGCTAGTCATGGGCGTAGGCATTTTTTTATTTTTAGGGGGTTGAAAATAGGTTTTTATATGCATATTTTAAACACCACAGATGATATTGAATGCAAATTTTCACACCACTCATGAAGTATTGCTTTCGGTGCGTTACCATTTTTTAGTGGGTGGTTCGCCAGTAGCCATATTTCCCATAAGAAACAATTTTCCGCCCTTCGTTTCGAAGCATTTTTATTTTTCAAAGATAATCCATCCGCCAAGCAACTATTTCATATCTTTCTATGAGAATACTCTTTCTGTCTACTTTTCCATACGTAAAATTCATGTCTTTCAAAATTTTTGCCAGACTAACCTTGCACATTTTAGGTATAATATCATTTTCTCTTATACTTTGCAGCACCTTATCTAAAGTTGGCAATTCGTTCTTTGTAAAGAAACCGTGGACCGTTCTACGTACCGCAATTTTTGCATCTTCTTCCACTACAATCTTATTTCGACCGCTTTTTGGTTTCGGTGGCTGTACACTTCCATGTATCTTTTCTTCTCTTAAAAGTGTGTATATGCTTGTCTTTGACTCTTCTGTATAATCCGAACACATATCCACTAATTCATCCTTGTTGCGATGAGGATGATCTCTCTGTATGCAGTAAAATACTCGTAAAATAATTTTCTTCTCGGATACCGTTCGATAGAGCCTACGTTTTGCATCGGCGGCAGATGACGGCCCTGAAATACTTTCCATCGTTCACTGATATTATATTGTATCACAATAAGAGTAAAACAGCACTACACAATCGCGAATACCTACACACGTCTTATGGAAATTGAAATTACTGAGAAATTCAACTCTTTAAAATTAACCTCAAACGATTTTCCTATTATAGTAAAAAGTAGATGCTTACGTGTTCCTTATATGGGTTACACTATTAAATCACTACTTATTAAATCACTTCCTATTAAATACCTTACACTTATCTACAGTTGCACTACACCAATGTCGGTCGAATAATTTATATAAATTCCTTATGTAAATAACCGAACGACAATAATTGCAATAAAAAACGCGTGCGAAACATATTTCCAACCCGCAACTACCAGGCCAGAGCATTATTTATGTATTCTGCCGAATGAAAAAAGATAGCACGTCTTTCCCATAAGTTAAAAAGAGATATATGCAACGAGTTGAGCGGCGTTGTCGCTTTTAACTATTAAGATAGACGTTTACGGAATTGTCATAGTAAAGTAGACGAAAATATTTTCAGAGTAAATGTAAAAATGGCTAATATCTTGGCGTATACTAAATTATTGTATTTCTTTTATGACATTCATAAATAATAGAGACTTAAAGCAAAGACACAAAAGTATACGTTACGCTTTGACGTAAACGTAAAAATCGTGCAACGTTATAGAATTAAAAAGCCGTCTTAAAGCATCCTTCAAGACGTAGACGTAAACGTACGTAGATATATTTTTTCCTGTTACTTGCATCATATTAATTTGTATCAAATTCTATCTTCCTGGATCTTTATAGAGGTTGTGACCTACGACTTCTATTGCAAGATGTAAATTGCCCTCTGTAGTAAAATGAATTATTTTTTGTGAATCCGCATCATAATTACCGTAATACCCAATGTGGAAAAGTAAACACTTAAAATCTATTAAAAATATTGTAAACTGTAACACCCCGACAAAAATCAAAACAAGATATATGTTGTATGAAAAACTAACCAAAACGCAACAGAAAATCGAAAATTATATTTGACAACACCATTCGGGACTAATCGTATATTTCCGACGTTGACCCCGGCTCAATACGACTGCGTTCACTAGGTACGTACGGGCCCGCAAGTATACGTCAAACGTAAACGTAAACGTACACAAAATTACCACTGCGCATGAGTACACGTCAATTTCTGCGTTTACGTATACGTTCATGGCACTGCTTTAAGTATCTAATATATACAACTATTATAATATATTGTTTTGTGGAATTTGATATTTTAATTGAATATTGAGAAATTTGAAAATTACATGTGACAATAGCGATTGTTCCTTTAGGCGGTCAGTGAACTTCGTATACATTTTAGACGGACTTTATGTACCTACTAGGTAGGAAAGCATAATAGGTATTATAAGTCATAGCAGATAAGGAGCAATTAAATCTGGAGGTAGCGATTATTTTCTGTTTTATTTTATAATACCACAAACATCAAAAATAAAAGAATCATACAAATTAAAAAATAAAAAGTAAAACGAACTAAAATAAATTAGAAAAATTAACAAACGTTCCAAGTTCCAATATATATCTACATATGAGGCCATTATTCAAGAACCCTAAACAAAGAAGGACTGATCAATCAGTAACAACCAATCACATTTGTTTATCACTTATGTGACGTCAGTGGATTCCCTTTAGCGGGAGATTTGAAATTTAAATATCCTCTTTGTTTTAATTTGACAGCTTTAACCTTTTAACATAACCTATATATGTCACATTGTCATGTAGAATGTCTCGGTTGTCTTTGGAATGTCATCACTGTCATCAGTCATGTCATCATATCAAAGTATTTCTGTATCATATCATAGTAATCTGTGCACTGATTAACAAAACACAGTTATCACAGTTGTCAAATCGACAACGATTTTTGCACAACGCACTTCAAATCGTAAGTTATATATCGTAAAACACATATATAAGTACTTTATAATCACATTTGATTGCATTAATACAGTCTCTGAAATAATATTGTGTTGGATATTTTGACAGAAAATTTTTTAAATTGCAATTAGAGGCCAATTTGGCAATAGGGGATCCACTGACGTGTTACGAGAAATTTGTTGAAAATGACCTTTAAATTTTAAGAATGAATTGATCAGTCCTTCTTTGTTTAGGATTCTTGGCCATTATTAGCCTGCTAATTTTGACAGTATTTTTAGCCGACGGATAATTATCGATAATTATCTGGTTAATTATAAATGGATAATTATCCGGCACATCACTGCATATCAGTGTAGTTGTATCATATGCCGTTTTCGATTGACTGCTCTAGAGCACTCTGAGAGTATCTCTGTCCTATATTAACTTATATCGATAGAAAAGGTTAGAGATACTCTCAGAGTGCTCTAGAGCAGTCAATCGAAAACGGCATTAGTCACAACAGATTATACCGGGATATCAAAAATTATCTTGGTCAAGGTTGGTTGTGGAACGTAAAACGTGTGTCTTACTTTAAATTTTTGAATATGTTTCGTTGTGTCAGAATCTGTCAAGTCATTGTGCTGAAATTTTCTAATCCAGTTTTTGAATCATGCCTCTTACCACACAGCACAAAATTTTCATGATTGAGGCCTATTTTCGAACGGGTGCGCTAGTTAATGGAAATTGGCAATACAGTCAACGTTTGTGTTTGGACAATTTTTGAGAGCACTTCCCAAACGTGGCAATATTACCGGACAATTTTGGTTACTGGTACAAAAAGGTGCTGGTAGACCAAAAGTTCGTACAGAAGAAGTTGTCAATGACGTTAGTCAAAGTATGGAAGAGGAGCCTGCAAAACTTTTGAAACGTCTTTCTCAGGAAATTGGACTTTCTTATGGAACATGTCATAAGATTTTAAAGAAAGACTTGAACATGCATCCATATAAGACGCAAGCACATCAAGCTCTTCTGCCCGCAGACCACCCCAGACGCCTTGCTTACTGCCATTGGTTTGTCAATAATTTAATGAATGACGATCTTCTGGACTTAATTTTTTTTCTGACGAAGCGTGGTTCCACTTTTCGGGATACATCAATTCTCAAAATATGCGAATGTGGAGCAATGATAACCCTCATGTTTTTACTGAATCGCCACTACATGCTCAAAGAATTGGTGTTTGGATGGCAGTTTCTCGCAGAAGAAAAAATTGGGCCAATTTTTTTCGATTTCACCGTCAACGCAGAAAGGTACAGACACAACTTTTTGGCTGAATTTGTGCAACAGTTAAACGGTAATCAACTTCGGTACGGTTATTTCCAGCATGACGGTGGAACAGCACATACTACACGAGAAAATATTGCTTTCCTCCGCGAGTTTTTTGATGACCGGCTGATAAGTTTGCATACTGAAGTTGAGTTTCCTCCGAGATCACCTTGTTTGACAATTATGGACTATTTTATATTTCCTTACTTAAAAAACAAGATTTTCGCAACTCCGGTAAATAATTTGCAAGAACTGCAACAAAGAATTGTTCAGCAATGTGCAACCATAACGCCAGAAATGCTGCAAAACGCTTTTCACAGCATGAGGAGGCGCGTCAACTTGTGCATCGAACAAAACGGGGGACATTTCCAACAATTACTGTAATTTAGTTTTTCTTGTTACTAAAACCGTTATTTCATAATTTGTAGTTCATTATTGTTTTACAACTGAAATAAATAGGTATGAAATTTGTAGGTTATTGATGATGTCAGTGTGACAGTGACATAATTATTTCAAATTTAAAGTAAGACACACGTTTTACATTCCACAACCACCCTTGACCAAGATAATTTTTGATATCCCGGTAGATCACAGATTATAGTGTTATAGATGCCCCAAAACAGAAAAAGAATAGATACCATATAGACATGGATAAAGCCAGGGACATATAGACAAGGGATTGGCGATGTTAGGTTCGTTGATAGGTAAGTTGTAGTCATAAGTTTAGTGATGTAAGATTAAGTACATATTAAAATATCCGCCGATTCCGAATATTAAAATATTAAATATTCGGAATATTCCGAATACTTTGTAACAAAGATAATACGTAATCGGAATAATATAACTGGTTTTGTAGTATGTATTATATATATAAATATATGCAAATTTTAGTATATACCTACTTTATGAATTTACGGTACATTTTTAGTGTCATTAGATTAATTTTAGTGTAAATCTGGTGTAATATGACAAACCATTTGGTGCAAATTCAATCAATTCCGCATTCCGCATTCAATCGTTTGCAAACCTTTCTGGCAACATTTCAAATAAATGGTAAAATTTCTTTATATTTTGCTGTGGGTACAATTTTTATAGATAGATATTCTATGGGTAAAATGGAAAAAATCTTATAGATATTCTGTGGGAAGAAACATAATACCACAGATTATAAAGAGCATAGCACAGGAAACAGGAAACTAGTCTATGAGGAAATAAATGCAAATAAATACTAAACAAAAGAAAAGCAAAATATTGTGAAGAGTGCAGAGTGCAGACATCAGAAATAATTATTTATTTTAATCGTTTGATTTGATCCTATTTGTTGATTTATTGGCATTACATCACAACCAATCTCATCAATCTTTTGTCTATGGTTAAATAATTATTCCTTCATTTTATAGGTTTACATATAAAAAATATATTTTGTATATGTTTTAATAGGGACGTCCATAATTCGAAAATGACTGTAGGAGATCAAACTAAAGCATACTTTGGTAAAAAGTAAGTAGAGCGATAACGTTTAAATCTTGTCAAGTA
Source organism: Pogonocherus hispidulus (assembly GCA_963924545.1). Lineage (NCBI taxonomy): Eukaryota > Metazoa > Arthropoda > Insecta > Coleoptera > Cerambycidae > Pogonocherus > Pogonocherus hispidulus. Next base: position 15,728,862 of record OZ004700.1, read on the forward strand.
GTAATTAATGTTTATTTTTAGAAAAACTCCATCTTATCCTCCGCAAGGTGTTCGATGCCAGAAATGCTTAGAATATGGCCATTGGTCTTATGAATGTAAAGGAAAAAGAAAATATTTACACAGATCGTCAAGAACTCAACAATTGAATAAACGTTTAAAAATCAAAGAGGAAATGAGTACACAAAGAAAGACGAAATCAGTTAATAAAACTGTAAAGACGCTGTCCGAAAAGAAAGACGAAAGTAGTTCAGACTCGGAAGATTCTTCTAGTAGTGGTAGTAGTAGTAGTAGTACCAGTGACCATGAGTCCACTAGCGGTAGTGGCAGTGATGATAGCAGTAGCTCAAGCTCATCAAGTGAGTCAAGTTCCGATACAGAATAATTTTAATGTTGAAGTCCTGTTTATGAACAATTTTTTTTTTACTTTATTTTTTGATTATTTATTCTAAATAAAAGTTAATTTGATTATCACGGAATTATTTTTTTATCCTGACCCCACAATTATTGAAAGTAAAATTAACTTTCCTGTAAAGTTGAACTAGGTCAAAATACGTGTACTTTGGTATAGCAAGTTATAGATTGAAGAAAGCTTAAATTGTGCTTTTAGATATATCTAGATATAAAAGGTGAAGGGGTGATTTCCCCAATGACCTTACAGTTTTGATGATAGCGAATATTGGTATATTTTAAAAATTAAATGCATCAAAATAAAGACGTTAGTCTTGGTCAAGCCCAAAAGTTCAATATTTGTAGTAAACCCCGTATTCAGAGAAATAGAATTAATCAATCCTATAGTTAAATGTCTTTTAAATTTCAAGAATATTGCATTTTTGCTAGTACTCGGCAACAAAAGCTCATTATCGTCTATCTCATTGCAAGTATTTGGACGGTTATTTTTTAACAGAACCGTATTAGTAATATTCACTATCCTCATTTTACAGAACCGATGTACAAAATTGAATTAATCTTGTGTTAGAAAACAAATATTAACTGGGGGTAGGTACATTAACCTTTAATGAACGTTTGTTTTCAAAAGGTATTGTGAATTTGTCATGCGTCACAATTTTCTAAACAGTATTCCTCTTTTTTGGAGGGAAACCACATTTGGCTAGTGATGTGACCATTCTACAATTTTTGCTGTTAAAACAGGATCTGGACCCGTACGTTGCAATGGTTCGGGATTTCTTCCCTTAATACGATTCAGAACGGTGGACTTCCATTGTTTTTTCAACATTTCTTCTGAATATTTTAAAAAAGTTTTTTCAGTTTTATTATTGTTCATTCTATTCTATAATAAAAAACGTGAAAAATCTATTACAGAGATTCAAAATTTGCGGACAAAACTTGTGGCCGATTAACGAGCATCTCAGCAAAACCAGAAATTGGACATATATTAAACCTGCCAACTGAGATATACAAATATTATTATACTTATCTGATTACTGGTTTTTGTATGTACATTTCACATTAACTTGATTATAATGACAAAAGAAAAATTCCTATCAATGATCTAACATTTAGAAAAAGGCAAAGGAAACTTGAAATTGCCAGTATTCGGACGGATGTCTGAACACTAGAAAACAACATTTTTATTTTACCTACTCGCTAGACACTGAATTTTACGATTAAAATACCTAAGTAAAAAATTATGTTTTAACAGAATTTATTACAACTATAGATTTTTTACTATGTATAAATGCAAAAATTTCAGAAATTAATTGATTTAAGTGTACTTTATTGACTTACATTGTACCCATATACCCAAAATTTCTCAGAACCAAATGTAGCTATGCCTTCTTAACGAATTTTTGAACTCAACTGATTGTTCAGAAACATAGCGGGAAGAGATTTATGTTTTGTTTTTATCTTATATATGACAAAGAGTATTCCCACAAAGTCTCGTTAGGAAAAGATAGATAGTTTTCAAGTCATTTTCGTTTTAACATAGATTGTTCGACCATTGGAGGTGTCCAGCTTACTGGCGAAGTAGCCCCCTAAATGTTTAAATTACATATTCATGTAAATATATACTTTTAGTATCAAAATATGTCTAAAATATGAAAAACCAATTTTGGCTGGTTGAATACAAATGTGGCTACTAAATGAGAAAATGCATACAATACTGTGCTCAACTTAAAATACTTTATTTATTTTAATTTTTATATCGCAGTTAACTTATTATAATTAACTTTACCCACATCTATATATTTATATAAATAACATATAAAATAGGGAATAATACAAGATATTAAAACATAAATACTATATGGTAATGGTTGTGTAGATCTATAGGGATAGAACCAGTAACCCCTTCTAGTGGCATCCCTTGTATGATGACTCGCAAAGGCAGTTAACACAATCAGTGTGTAACGTTTCATTACTGGCCATTGCAAAATGTAGCTAAGTATCAAAAATAATACACACGTTATCAAAGGAAACGTTGAACAGTGTAAAAACGGCCTTTGCTTAAGATTTGTTGCATCCTATAAAAATGTCTTCATTATCAAATAATTACTGATTAGGAAAGTATCACCTTTAAATTTAATGATCTTGCAGCTATAAAATGATCTGCATCTATAAGGGAGGCTAAAAATGAACATACTGCAGTTTGTACAAGTATATGAAAAGACGTCAGTTCTTTCTTATAGTTCATACAAACTATAAACCAAGATAAACCCCCAATGACTGCATGTGTTGCATTGTCAAAAATTGCTTGAAAAATGTGTATTTGCGAATGAGACACTATATAGTCACCTAATACAGCTAATAATCCAAGTAGAAAAGTTAAATATACGTTTAAATTAAAAAAATATTTGAAAAAGTTTATCATTTTCCATATTTATACTTATAGCTTATAGGTTAAGAGGTTAAGATGTGTCAGATGTCAGATGTACTAATTCAAGGTCACCACCTCAGAATAGTTAAAAGAGTCACATCACATGCCCTTGTAATTAATCTATGGTCAGCAGCACCATAGACTATTAGTGGACTTGTATGCTAGAAATTAGAGCATGCTCTAATTTTAGGAGAGTCTCAAGACAGAGAATGAGCATTCGAGGTGCGCATGCGTGAAATCCATACTTGTTTCTGTTAAGTTGAGGTTTTGATTTTTGACTTTTGATTATTCGGTTTCGGTTTAATTTGTGTAGGGCAGGGCCACACATAGATAAATCCCATTCTGTGGGGCCACAGTATAATGCGTGATAATGCTAATAGCAATATACTGTGGTAGGGCTTTAGGGCTTTTTTACTGAAGACAATAAAACTTCTGTGCAATAAAAGACAAAGGCAATAAATTATAATAATTTATATTCTTTGGTATTATCACGAGTATAAAGATATATAATCCTGTATTTTGGATAAAAAAGGCTGCTATTATTTTAAGTACGTATTCTTCGGTGAATAGACTATAAATCGATTTGTTTTTTTACGAAGCAATGGAATTCGCATGTGAAGTTTGTGGAAAAACTTTTAAATTCAAGAATTGTGAAAAAAGACATTTAAAAACAATACATAATAAAAAGCAGGAAAATTACAACAAAGGCAATTATGTATGTATGGAAGAAGGCTGTGATGGCAAGTTTGTACGTAATTCAGACTTTGTTGACCATTTACAGAATAAACATTTAATTAGTATTGAACGTGAAGAAAAAGAATTTTCGTCGTTACAGGGTAAATATTACCTACCTATTTCTTTTGATTTATGCAATGTGATAAAAAGTTACGTAATTTAAAGTAGATAAGGACTTATTACTCATTTTAGATTTCCTTTCCTGGAAACAACAAACTGAGATCATTGAGAATTGTAATTATGTTACTTTTGGTTCTAAGTTATTAAAATCAGGAGATGTTTGTTTCATACTGCAAATGCAATCGGTCTGGTAAGTCACATGTGTTAAAATGATACTTCAGATTAATATATTTAATCAAGATTTATGTTTACAGGCATTTTTAAAAGTAAGGCACAAAAGGGAGATCGAATGTTGAAATCTCAGGGAACCTGTAAAATTAATAAAGAATGCCCAAGTCAAATTACATTACACAAACATCCTAATAACACCCTATCTCTTCGGAGAATAATAACTCATTATGGACATACAAAGGATTTACAACATATAAGATTACCTAGAGTGGACAAACAAAATATACCTGGAAAACTTATAGCTGGAGTTTCACAGACACGGTAATAAGTGAATACCTGGTTTAATATTAATATCATTGTTCAGTTTCTGTGTGCGAAAGTGTGCGAAAATGAATGTAGGACACTGTATTGCAGAGTACCTATGCAAAATTTGCATTCATCGCTACCAGTGTGAGTGTACTGAATATGTAGTGAGGAATACCTTGTGTAAGCATACGTGCACTCGGTAAGAATGTATGAGGAGAGAATGGGCACTAACTCTGTTTTAGATAAAGTTGCAAAATGTTTAGGAGAAAATTCAATTATCAAACCACAGCACGAAGAGGAAATAAACGAATTTATCAGAGAGAAGGTAGGAGAGATAAATCGGCCAACCGATGAGGTCGTCCAGGCACAAAGCAAACGAAGTCTTCAATGGGACAACCTACAAAACTTCGTAGAAGGATTAGATGACGAGAATTTCACTGAGTTTATGAAAGACATCCAAGGAACTGTGCGTAAATTTCAAGAAAAGACAAGTAAAACTTCACAGAAGCGGAAAATAGAAAAACAGGACTATTTTCCTTCCAACAAACACCCTAAAATATAAATTATCCTACAATGTTTTTAATTCCTACCATCTATACAATCTCCCTTCTCACCTAAACATACCCGTAGTTATTTTATTGTGTGTATTTTGCTTTCATATCTGTATTAAATTTTTATTTCACCTTTAGAATTGCTTATATGAAAAAATAAACCATAAATAGTGGACATACATATTTAAGATTGTTATAGGTTTAAATTTGAGTGTTTGTTTGTATACTTAGTTTTACAGACTTTTCGATGTTTCAAAGTCTGTAACCACATACGTTTTTTAAAAGTTTGAAAACGGAATTCCTAGGCGAGGTTTAGAGGGGTTTCACCTCTGCCATTGCACCAAATGGACGCCCCCTCCTTTGATTTTCCGAATTTTCAATAAAGCACATTTTAAACGTCTATCTATTGTTTTATTTGGGTTAACGACAGTTATTCCTGTTTTATGAGTATCAAATTTTATTTAAAACAATGAAACTATTAGGTATATCCAGATATAAAAAATTATGCAATGGAATATTCTTTCGACATTGGGTTGACAATAAAATTCTGATTTTAGGTTTGACATTGGTTGGTTAGGTTTTAGGTTGGTTTAGGTTTAGGACTGAACATTTTTAGGCTTGACATTAAACTATTAATCATGAGAGACGTGTTTTCCATTCCATGGCCAACATTTGTTAAAATAATTTTTGAATAGCTCGGTTCTTCTGCATAATTATACACATCTTAATAATTCAATTAATTATAAATAAGGATATATATTTTTTATTCAGATACACTACTTTACATTTTAGATCAAAATTTCATTCCAATTAGGTATAACAACATAACATTTTTTTAATGAAATAATTACATTCAAGAGGTCCCAGCCACAGATTTTATAAATCTGTGTCCCAGCGGCTGAGACTGCTTGGTAGGAAACCTGGCTGAATGTAGCGCTGCTTAAAAGCTGTTCGATAGCGGCTGAGTGTTTTGCTAAGCGTAGAAACTTGTTTCAGTAATTTGTGTTAACAGTGGCCCCAACAGTTGAGTAGCGAAACTTAGCGGCTGGGACCGCCTGAATGTACCCAATAGGTAGATATAATTAAACTTTTCTTATTTAGACATTCATTATAAAATATAATTATTCATTATATAATAAGTTGTAAAATGAAAAATATCGTATTATCCCTATAGTTACAAACATGGAACCCGCCGAAATTTGAATTACGATACGCGCACTGACCAATCACAGCAACGCCAGGTTGTGCCTTTTACTGAGAGTTTCAAAACACAATGACGCATGCGCACCTCGAATGCTCATTCTCTGTCTTGAGACTCTCCTCTAATTTTTAGCATCCAATTCCGTTAAATCTGCGCGGGCAATTTGAGTACTGAATTTAGAATTTAGTGCTAAATTAAGTCTCGTGTCAGGCGGCTCTTATATTACCTTGTATACGATTTCTGTAACTGTGTAACTAACTACAGACATGGTTTTTCTATTTTCCATCTATAAACAATAAGTTGTTATGAAACGCAATTGTGTATCGAAAAGAAACTCTTAACAGTATGCGTTATTGATACTCGTTTAATGTACTATTCTCGGTCCGGAGAGGAGCAAATGAGTAAATGGTATATATAGTTACATATAAAGCAAGCAAGCTTATGTAGCTTGCTTTAAGTATAAGTAGCTAACTTTATATGTTAAAGCACTGACTATTCTTTCTATAGTCACTGGTTAAAGTCAGCTACTTGCATATAAATTGCAAGCAACTTTCGATCATCAAACGTGATTTACGTAGAATCTTTACCGGACCGAATCCTTTCATTCAGGTCTTCAAAATATCACAAAACCTGTATAAAATTTTCCCATTCTATAGTCTTTATTTCTATGGTCAGCACAGTCCACATAAAGCAGTCCACGCCACGCATAGATAAAGAAATTCTGTCTTTATCGAGTTCACAGTTTAACTATTTCAAAGCAGTGTTGCCAATAGGATTCCATGACATGTCACGAAACTAATTCATAAAAAAATCCACCAGATTTCATCAAATTAAAAAAATATATGCCCCAGAAATTTAAAATTATCAGAGATATTGAGGAGGTTCAAGGGTTTGTAAGAGTCTTACACCATAACTTTTTTCATATAGGAGTTCCTTATTTGCCTTTGACAATGTACAAAAAACACAAACTGTGTGCTACCCTACATTTAAAATAAATTGAAAGATATTATACCAACTGTTCTTTTTTTCAAGTTACATTCTAGCAATTTAAAACCTCAAAAACTGTTTTAATTCAAATGGAACACCCTATATTTTTTTAAACCAAGGATTGTAAAATTAAGTTATCTTTTGTCTGATATACCTAAGCATTGTAGGGGTTCATATTAGGTACAACTTTTTCCGGTATTCGCGATTTTTCAAAACGAATCCATTATTGGCATCGAGGATTTATGAACAGCATTATCCTAATCGGAAACATCCAGATAAGAGAGCGTTTTAGTCAGTACCTATACCTACTCCAAAGAATTGCAAATACTGGATTGGTCGATTTAAAAAACAAATAAATCGTAAATAATGTTGTACTTATGGATGAAAATTTATGGATTTTAGGTACACATATCAGCGGACCCTTCTTTTTAATCGATATTTAACAGCAGAAAGGGTTTATTTAAATTTTTTTCAAAATAATTTGCATCAATTGTTGCAGAACCTTTAGCTACCTTACGGGATAAGTGGCTTCATCATGATGGTGCCCCACCAAATATTGCATCTGAAGTTCGTCAATTTTTGGACGAAAATTTTTCACGTAAATAACATGTGGCCTCTAGGTCGTCAGACCTCACAAGTTGTGATTTTTTTTTGTGAGAATTTATAAAAAGCAAAATTTATAACACAATTTCAACTACTTTGGAATATATCTACATTTTATTAGCAGCATTTGACTAAATTAATCCAGAGATGCTCAGGAATGTGCAAGAATTTCTAATAAAACTATTTCGTTTATGCATTGCTCAAAATGGATAACATTTTGAACATATTAGCTTACACTGCGATGTAAAAAATACAGGGAATGTAAGTATTTGAATTAAAAAAGTTTTTGCCGTTTAAAATTGTCACAATTTAACTTTAAAAGTGAAACACTTGGTATACTATCTTTGAATTTATTTTAAATGTAGATGATAGCACAGTTTGTGTTTTTGTACGTTGTCAAAAGCAAATAAGGATCTCCTATATGAAAAAAGTTATGAAGATTTTGAACCTGTCAATTTTTGTATGAAATGTAAAATATCTTCGAGACGACTGGGTTTATGTATAGGGTATTGTAACGAAGTTACTTTTTAGCCCGTAGTAATTTAAACAAGAATTAAATATGAACCGTTTTATTTGAACACACCGTATATAAGTTTGTAAATATTTTTATGAACAACTCATATCCAAGTAAGGCATTAATGTTTTCCAGTATAGTTTTATTATTATAGTACATTTGTTAATAGATAAGACTATAAACAATATACATTTATTCGATGGAAACCGGCCGAGATTCAAGAAATTCCAAACGTTGTTTTTACGCCGCCCGCAGTTTTTGTTCCTAGCGAAATACATGAATATTTTCGTGTTGTAGGTACCCTAAAATATTTATTTAATGCATTGGAACTGGATAATATTTGATTCATATGCTATTTAAAAATACTTATGCAACCGCCACTTGAAATTTGATAAAGTCATATTATAATATATCTATTAAAGTATTTTATGACAAAGTTTGGAATACATAGCTCTCCGTATAGTCATGTTATGACAATTAATTTGTTTATTAATGTTTATGCACTTTCCGGCAATAAATGTTTACCGAACTTGTTTAATTTACTAAGGGGAATATATCTGAGACATGTTTGATGTATCACTATACCGTATTTGCCTATTGTTACCGAATTAACTTAAATTAAATTAAGTTATATTGAATTTAATATTGTTTAATTATTAAAGATATGATTTCCGTTACAACTTGTATATAGTTTTGTTAATAATAAGTATTTAAATATGTTATTTTGTTAGGAACCGATATTTAAATGCAGGTTGATGCAGTAAGGCATGAAAGTCAAAGTACGTTACTAAATCTGATTAAAATATGTTCTAATTACATATTAGATTCATATTAATCATTTGCCGATATTATAAATTAATTTCAAGCAAGCATTCCGCAAATTTAATAAAATTTGAGACCATATTTGGTCATGAAGCGAAATCCGCCGTTCTGATTGGTCGAGCCAGCGGCCGAGGACTATAAAAGACCGGCCGATTTTCGTTGAAAAGACAGTGTTCCACCGATCTCCGAAGACAGTGTTCCACCGATTTCCGAAGATAGTAGTTTTCCGGTCTCCGAAGAGGCAAGTACCTACTCAATCTCCGAAAAACACCGACCGAAGTATAATAATTATCACCGATCATCAATTAGAGTAAGTTCTAATAGGTAGACCTCCTGTCCGACTCCCTTAGGTAAAAGCTAATGAATAACCTGTAGTGTGTGTTCGACCCTCGGGACAGATTTTTATAGCCATACCTATCCCGAACCCTGTATATAAGCTGATGAATAAACCTGTAGTGTGTGTTCGACCCTCAGGAAAGATTTCTACAGCTATATATACTCCGAACCCTTAGATAAAAGCTAATGAATAACCTGTAGTGTGTGTTCGACCCTCAGGACAGATTTCTATAGCCATATCTACCCCGAACCCTATATATAAGCTGATGAATAAACCTGTAGTGTGTGTTCGACCCTCAGGAAAGATTTCTACAGCTATATATATATTGCACCCTTAGATAAAAGCTAATGAATAACCTGTAGTGTGTGTTCGACCCTCAGGACAGATTTCTATAGCCATATCTATCCCGAACCCTATATATAAGCTGATGAATAAACCTGTAGTGTGTGTTCGACCCTCAGGAAAGATTTCTACAGCTATATATGCTCCGAACCCTTAGATAAAAGCTAATGAATAACCTGTAGTGTGTGTTCGACCCTCAGGACAGATTTCTATAGCCATATCTATACTCCGAACCCTTAGGTAAAAGCTGATGAATAAACCTGTAGAGCGTGTTCGACCCTCAGGAAAGACTTCTACAGCTATACCCGTCCCAAACCCGTTATATAAGAGTTGATGAATAACCTGTAGTGTGTGTTCGACCCTCAGGAAGACTTCTACAACCCGTTCCTTTATTCCGAATCCCTACAAAGCCGTCTGATTTTTATTGTAAAATAACTTGTTTAATATTTGCACCGCTTCTTCTCTTAAACTGTGATTGAAACTTTACTGCCGCTTTAATGATTGAATAATGCACTACTGCTAATAACCTGGGTTTAATACATTGCATATATGTATATAATATTGTTGCTTATTACCATTTGTTTATTTTGCTGATTTGCTACTTTTGCTAATTGCTTTATCTTGCTGTCCGCCTTATGTCGCTGCTTGGCTATTTAATTTTATTTTAATAAATCTTGTAGTAAGCCTCCGAAACCGACTTTTATTACCTAGATTTGAGAAACATTTGACCCTCTGGCACGTGCAGTTATGCACCTTCTCCATTGAAGCTACCCCGCCTTTACTCATAAGCGAGTAGAGTCCGCGTGGACCATTCACCACGTGAAACCCATGGATGTGTGGCGCCCGATGGCAAAAACCCGAGGATAAATCCGAAACCGAATTAAGAGAGTGTCACAAATTAGCACCCACGAGTAGAGAGCGTCACAGTATGCTAAATGTTTTTAATTCAGATTTGCATACTGTTCCTGAAAATGCATGTTCCATTTAAAAAACCAAAGTTGCATAGCGCTCAGGCTAAATTAAACACCCGGTATAATGAAAAATAGTGTTTGACGATGGCGTACATAATTCGGTGACACTTTTATACTTAACATTTTTTTTAAAATGTTAAATAAGAGAGCTATAAAATATTAAATCATAGGTGGGACACCCTGTACATAGAAACGATTTCATATCTATAAACTGGGTTATTTACTATCATATAAATATCACCCTTATACCCCTCAAAACAGTCATGCACAGCCTGTGCAGTAAATTGGATTTCGAGTTCAAAGACGCAATTTGAAAAAAAATAATAGTGTGACCCTTCTATGCCTTCGCGCAATAAGGTACGCCTACACAAGCAAACAACTTGGAACAATTTTTTAGATTTTTTATATTTTTTCACATGATGAACGAAGATAACAGTGATGAACTGATGGACTACTCTAATAGGTACCTATCTACCTAATATCTATAATTATATACAGGGTGACCCATTAAGAATGGAAACAATCGCGTACAAAAGTTGTTTATGGACCGATTTGACCGGATTTTTTCCAAAAGATAGATCTCTAAAAGCTCTATGTTGATGTAAAATTTGAAGACGAAATTTTGATTTTCAAGGCTTTCTACGAATTTTTTTTTAAGTGAAAAATAGCAAAATTTTGTTAGCGATTTTTTTACAAAAAATCTGACTACACCACTGGATTTAGGAGTCCCTCGAATACATTTGTACCAATTTTTGCGAAAAAAAGTTTGTTCATAAAAAGTTATGACAATATCAGCATCACCAGTGTTTGCCTTTGTCGGTGAACCTATTTTTTAGAAAAATCGAATAGAACCCAAAGAGAAACAAAATTAAACAACTTAAACACTGGTTTAATTACTTATTAATAAGAACCATAAAAACCAGTATACACAAAATAACCAACAATTACTCTAATACAAAGAACAGATTGATACAAAAAAGTATTGATTAGAAAATTACATTTTTAAAAATGAAAAAGGAGTCTGGTCCAATTGATTCACACTTTTTGAATAAAAAATTATAATGTAGTTATTTTCTATCTAAGAAGGTAATATTATAAGTTTTGGCATAATAACCACAAAATAATAATAATTTGACGAACTTACCTATCAATTGTTGTTTATATTTGAGTAATTGTTGGTTATTTTGTGTATACTGGTTTTTATGGTTCTTATTAATAATTACACCTGTGTTTAAGACATATATATAATACTACTATATCGCGTATTTCCTATGTTAGCCCATAAGCGGTTTCTCCGAAAACATCAAAGGACAAAAGATATAGCGCTATACTCTTCCAGAGACCCTTTTTTCGATTTGCGCATGCGCAGATTTTGTCGATATCCATGGTTACGGAAACTGACACATCGTTTGTAGGTTGACAGACTTTCCAACTTTCAACTTTTTTTTAAAAGAAGTCGGTAGACAGAGATGCAGTATTTATGCTACAAGCTTATTGGGTTTTGCCATATTCGTGCGCATGCGCATATTTGACTAAAGTACTCTCGAGAAGGATAGAGATTGTATGTCGGCGCCCTGATGTTTTCGGAATTTTTGGGCCTCTACCCGCGATATAGTAGTATTATATATATGGTTTAATTTGTTTAATTTTGTTTCTCTTTGGGTTCTATTCAATTTTTATAAAAGAATAGGTTCACCGACAAAGACAAACACTGGTGATGCCGATATTGTCAACTTTTTTAGGAACAAACTTTTCTTCGTAAAAATTGGTACAAACGCGTTCGAGGGGATCCTAAATCCAGTGGTGTAGTCAGATTTTTCATAAAAAAATCGCTAAAAAAATGTTGCTATTTTTCACTTAAAAAAAAATTCGTAGTAGGCCTTGAAAATCAAAATTTCGTCTTCAAATTTTGCATCACCATAGAGCTTTTGGAGATCTATCTTTTGAAAAAAATCCGGTTCAAATCGGTCCATAAAAAAATTTTGTACGTGAAGGTTTCCATTCTTAATGGGTCACCCTGTATATAATATACAGTGCGGTATACAGTCAAAATGAGAAGGTACCCTTATCTACTTATTTTCTTCAAGTTATTGTCCTTGAGATAAATCTTATTATTAGTAGCAGTAAAGTGCTAATATGTTATAAATAATAATGATTTGATTTATTAATTTGATTTTCGAATTATACCTTACATATGTACCTACCTATATGATAAATCAAATTGCTCTTCAAGATGATAAGATTAAAAATTTCTTAACTGATTGAACATAATGATGGAGGTTTCAAGCAAAGGCAAGTTCTCTATAAGGTATTTATCATTTTTTGTGTAGTGGCGATAACATCGCATTTGTCTGTGATACATTTTTACAAAAATATGGAAAGCAGTTCTCCAAGCAATCTGGTAAGAATCTTCTCATACATTTAGGTGTACATACTTCCAATCCCAAATTAGTTTTACAAGGTCGGCAGTGGCGGCTGGTGACATTTGGATAAGGGGGGGCGCAGAAATAAAAAATGCGCCGCAGACGAAAATTGTGCATATTTCAATGTCAAACCCCTTAAAATTATAAATTAGAAATTCGCAGAGCAAAAATATTTGCTTGACAAAATAACTTTCGTTACACAAATATCGTCCTTTTCAATACGATTGACGGAAATCTCGACAAAAATTGTTTAAAATAATATTTAAATAGGTAGGTAGTAGGTAATTAATATTTAGATATCAAAAATTTACATATACGACGTTACCTTCAAAAAGGTGAAAACGAGAATTCAGGAAGCAGGAACATAACTATTTTTAGTTTTTAGATATCCGTTAATTAAAAACGATATGGCACAATCACAAACTCAAAGGTATTTTAGTTATTCAATTTATAGTTATCAAACGACACAATTATTATGTAGGTAAGCAAAACTTCATACAGTTATTTATACACGGGTGCACTCACTTTCTAAAATTGAAATCAGCTCTACGGTCTTTCATAGAAATAAATTTTTCCATAACTTTTTCATCGAAATTATTTATTGGGCAGGCAACGCCCAATTCTTTTATTTATAAGTACCTAGTTTATTTCCCAGTGGAAGATTTGCAAAATTAGCTCTAATTATACTACTAACAGTATTCATGTTAAGTAATATATAAAATTATCTTTTCACAAAAATTGAATAAGTAATTTAATAATGTTAAAAATATGTAATGTGTTAAAAATATGTTATAATGTTTAATAATGTTGGCGTAGGGTCGCGAAATAATTGAGGCCAAATCTGCATAATATAAGCATACGGAAAGTATCTAACGAGTTTAGTCGAAAAGGAGATCGGGTCGGTTGCCTTAGTTACCTGGGCCGCGACTCAAAGTGCGGCCACGAAGCTGTGATGCTTTGCTCACTGTGCAGTGGTGTGCTGTGGTGATCCAGTAATGTGGACCATAGATAATAAAAGAAAAATGTGGACTCTGGCATTATAAGTGCGATAGCTCAAGCGCTCGAGCCTTTCCTAATAATAGTTTTGTACCACAATACATGTTTTAACATTTGCATTTAATTTACAGTAATGATAATAATAAGGATTTCTTTGGTATTTTTGGAGGAGGGGCGCGCGGCCATGCGGCCTTAAAGAGGAGCCGCCACTGAGGGTCGGTATATGATTACCTGCATGCTTAACAGTAAAAAGGGAGCAATAAGAATAGAGATTAATTTAAAAGGATTTTAAATCCATGTTAGTGTTTTTAACGACACTTGAAGAAGGTATATTTCACATTTATTTAAATAGAAAACCTCAAAACATTTAGACAATTGGCATATGAGAAGATCCGAGTTATAGATACCTATACCTAGGTATATAGAGATACCCATACTCATATCTTTTATGAAAAGATTAAATTAGGCAGTACAAATGTATTAACTTCATTGATGATTGTATATATGAAAATCTTTCTTAATTATGAACAATTGAGTAATTTTAACACAATACAGGGTGATTGATTGAAATCGTCCATTAGAAGTATTAGGAGAACCCCTTATTATTTTTTTCTGAAAATTTACACACGAACATAGTCGGATGTGCTTTATTCAGCGCAAATATTTTCAAAATGGTTGCATTTCCGGTTATACCTGAAGTGGCTGTCAAATTTCCTTAATTGAAATGGAATGGTATATTTTTTATAGCATTTTTAGATTGTACGGGGTATTTTAGGGGGAGTTTTATCAAATTTCGTGTGTAAAGATTCAGAAAAAATATTGAGTTGTTCTTCTAATATTTCTAATAGACGGTTTCAATCAATCACCCTGTATATACAAATAGAAAATAGAGTCATATCAATAAATTATTAATGCTATTTTTCAACTCAATTTTAGTAAGGTTCGGTTTTATAATAATAGGTATTTTATATTTAAAAGAACTCTAGCTACAGTTGCTTTTTAGTATTTTGGATACAATTGTGTCAAAAATAGTATCTATATAGGGGAGACTGGGGTATTGGCGGTCACTTAAGCGGTAATTATAATAAAACAAAAATCTGAGATCGAGTGGTTATATTAAATGAATATTTACAAAGTTAAACTATTAAACTACTACTTTAATAATAAAATAACAACTTTGGTATTCATTTTTAGTTAAAAATGGGACTTTTAAAAAATAAAGTTTTGACTGTCATTGTCGACACTGGTGGGTAATAATAGTCAGATTGCGGACAATTGCGGTTTAAGGCATAAAACAGTTGTCACATCTATAACCGTCGGCTGAATCCCATCCACTGCATTCAGAATGAGCCCATAGGCCTCAGAAGGTGCATCTGTACCACATTTCATTATCTTGGTCAAATTCATCGCAGATAATGCATCTGTTGCCGGCGTCTTCCATATCGTCAAGTTCGTCGTCATCACAAATATCAACAGAATCAATATCTGACTCAGAGGTTTCATTTTTTTCTTGAAATACTTTCCTTTTGGCTTTTCGCCACCCACAGTTTTCGATTCAGTATTGAAATTATGTTTAATACTGTATTTCTGCGTATTGATATGCCATTTTTCTTATTTGAATGGCAGTACAGCCGTAGAAAATATTTGCCATATATTTTATTTCCTTTGGCATTTCATTTTCGACTTCAGGACTAAATACGTGCCTGCCTAGACTTGGGTCAGAGAGTGTGGCTGTCCACTTGAAAACGGGATATTCAATGCTTTCGCAGCTGCTCGCATAGACTTTCCCTCTTGACTCTTGAAGAAGCTGCATTACTTTTTTCAAGTGTTTCTGAAGATCATTTCGCCTTTTTTCTGTTTTTGTGGGGCATGTTATTGACATCTGTAAAGTAATATTGTTGAAAAAATTTAAGATATAGATGTACCTACTAGTCATAAGACACGATGTCGGCAATAGCTGTCACTGCGGCCAATGATGGTCAGTTGACCGTCATTACCCAAATTCGCTTTAGTTAACAATATTTAGTAACGAGTATTAAAATCAAATTTAATTAACTTCAAATTAGCAAAATCTTTTTGTTTTATAACCTAGCTCTCCATTAATAAGTTAAAAGTGTAAAAAACTTTTAAAGTACTTACCTACCTCTTGCGTTAGGTAAGCAAGATATATAATATCGGAGACACGTAAAAACAAAAGACATCCGTCATACACAAACGCGTGATGACAACTGAATGATGACGCGCAGGGGAGCAAATGCAAGATTAGCAAACCTAAATACAGATGTCCGGGCATCTGGAGCGTTTAGTTTTTGAATGGTGGGGGTGACTACTATTGCCCGCTGACCGCCATTATCCCATTCTCCCCTAAGGTATTTAAAGGTATTTAGCTAAATGTCCTTTATGATTTATTATGAAAACCGGCCTTAGTAAGTAATCATGTGATTTTTTTTTTTAATTTTTGTTTTACCCAAGATTTATTAAACATACTATACTTTCTTTTTTCCCATACTTTTGTCATGCCCGGGTTATTTATACTGAGATATTAAAACATCATCTTGGTCAAAGATGACCATGACAAGGAAAACGATCATCTTCAATAGACATCAACAATAATGCGCAAATGTGTTATTAGAGATAAAATAA
This sequence comes from Pogonocherus hispidulus, assembly GCA_963924545.1. Lineage (NCBI taxonomy): Eukaryota > Metazoa > Arthropoda > Insecta > Coleoptera > Cerambycidae > Pogonocherus > Pogonocherus hispidulus. Next base: position 15,745,420 of record OZ004700.1, read on the forward strand.
ATGAAAATATTATGAAAACCGGCCTTAGTAAGTAATCATGTGAATTTTTTTTTAATTTTTGTTTTACCCAAGATTTATTAAACATACTATACTTTCTTTTTTCCCATACTTTTGTCATGTCCGGGTTATTTATACTGAGATATTAAAACATTATCTTGGTCAAAGATGACCATGATAAGGAAAACGATCATCTTCAATAGACATCATCAATAATGCGCAAATGTGTTATTAGAGATAAAATAAATGAAAAGTTTGAAAATTATAATAAATACTTATAGCGTTTTTATTAACAAGAAAAGACAAATTAAATTAATTCGACGGCTCTAGGCTACCCGGATTTGCCTAGCCCGAACATGCTTCGTTTAGGCACCTTAAGGTACGTTCAGTACGGAGCTTGGATGATAGGATATAGATGATTTATGAATGATGATAGAATAATGGTGGAAAATATAAGCGCTGATAGGCGTTCACAACGGAGATGTGCATAAACATTTTAACAGCTAGTACATTTCAAAATGTCTAGCCAAGAAGATTACTTTTGTTCGGCAGGAAAGGAATATTACATTTTAACCAAAAGGAAACAAAAATTAAGAAAGTATCATGTGCATCCCATAAACAGGGAAAGGCACCAACTGGGAGAATTTCACCATTTATATCCTCAACTAGGGAAATATTCCCAGGGATTTTACGCATATTTTAGATACAGCAAAATTTGGACAGTTTTTTGTAAGATACAGCAAAATTTGTTAGATACATTTAAAAGTTATGTTTGTAGAATTCGCTTACAATATTGTTAAAATGATAAAAATAAATTAAAATGAATACTATAGCAACTCATCATAGATCCGATGAACGGGAACCACTAGTTGAAGTGAACGCCCGGTTTTCCTAATACTAAGTATATTTTACTTTTGCTAAAGTCTCTAATGTATTTTACGTTAATATACTCAATATTGGATTAATTCGTTTGTTATTCGAAACCTACACACATCTCTTTCACAATATATAATAAATTGTATTTTATTTAAAAATAAAATATTACTTTTACTTGTAGTAGGTATTCATATTTTTTCCTATTTCTTCCCACTGTTTCTCCAAAATAAATCTATTGTGGTGATCAGAGAGTTCCACAACGATTCTCTAATAAACACTTCTCTAATTAATTTTTCGGCATCCATACTCCTACTTCAGCTCGCAGAAGAATTGAACTGACTATTCCGCAAAATATAATCGAGTATAAACCACTCGTGTATCATGTATTCCCTGCTAGTATTAAGTATTACATCTCCGTACTGAACGGCTCCATTGAAATACATTGTACATTTTATCAGCACTGGTAAAAGTTACTCTATGATCCAGTCTATGATCTATCATCCAAGCTCCGTACTGAAGGTACCTTCAGGTTTGAGCAGTCGTTTGTTTTCTTCACTCCCTCTCGACTTTACCGGCATGATTAAACCTGCCAGGAGTGACTTGCGAGACTCCCGCCGGCATTGTTCTAAGGTTCATCGTGGTTACTTAAGCCCCTCCACCTGCGTTAAGGTCTCACTGCTCCTCGGAGGGGTCGACGATGCAAGAAGTAAGAAGTCGAGTATCTAAAAAGCTCAATCACACTTCTCCTCCAGAAAAGAACATGAAATAGAGCTTCCATTAGCACAAGCAATATGAGCCAAACACTACTCAGAGGAGTAGAAACAACCACGCGGGCAAAAATCCTGCACGATGCAGGAACTCAGAGTCCAAATGTCTCTGAGAAGACCACCCACCTAGTCCCCGTAGTAACTATATCTACATCACCAGCGAAGGGCCGAAGAAAACGAGTCCTTTGACCGAAGTCTTCCTTTACGACAAGCAATCCGAGCCAAATACCACAAAGAAGACTAAAACAATCACGTCGCAAAAATCCTGCACGAAGCAGCAGGAACTCAGAGACCGAATGTTCCTGAGAAGCCCACCCGCCTCATCCCCGTAGTAACTATATCTACCTCACCAGCGGAGGGCCGAAGAAAACTAGTCTTTTGACCGAAGTCTTCCTTTACGACAAGCAATCCGAGCCAAATACCACAAAGAAGACTAAAACAATCACGTCGCAAAAATCCTGCACGAAGCAGCAGGAACTCAGAGACCGAATGTTCCTGAGAAGCCCACCCGCCTCATCCCCGTAGTAACTATATCTACCTCACCAGCGGAGGGCCGAAGAAAACTAGTCTTTTGACCGAAGTCTTCCTTTACGACAAGCAATCCGAGCCAAATACCACAAAGAAGACTAAAACAATCACGTCGCAAAAATCCTGCACGAAGCAGCAGGAACTCAGAGACCGAATGTTCCTGAGAAGCCCACCCGCCTCATCCCCGTAGTAACTATATCTACCTCACCAGCGGAGGGCCGAAGAAAACTAGTCTTTTGACCGAAGTCTTCCTTTACGACAAGCAATCCGAGCCAAATACCACAAAGAAGACTAAAACAATCACGTCGCAAAAATCCTGCACGAAGCAGCAGGAACTCAGAGACCGAATGTTCCTGAGAAGCCCACCCGCCTCATCCCCGTAGTAACTATATCTACCTCACCAGCGGAGGGCCGAAGAAAACTAGTCTTTTGACCGAAGTCTTCCTTTACGACAAGCAATCCGAGCCAAATACCACAAAGAAGACTAAAACAATCACGTCGCAAAAGTCCTGCACGAAGCAGCAGGAACTCAGAGACCGAATGTTCCTGAGAAGCCCACCCGCCTCATCCCCGTAGTAACTATATCTACCTCACCAGCGGAGGGCCGAAGAAAACTAGTCTTTTGACCGAAGTCTTCCTTTACGACAAGCAATCCGAGCCAAATACCACAAAGAAGATTAAAACAATCACGTCGCAAAAGTCCTGCACGAAGCAGCAGGAACTCAGAGACCGAATGTCTCTGAGAAGACCACCCACCTCATCCCCGTAGTAACTATATCCACGACTCCAGTTTAAGGATTGGAAACTGAGTCCTCGCTCGCGTTATTAATAATAATAATAATAATAATAATAATAATAATAATAATAATAATAATAATAATAATAATAATAATAATAATAATAATAATAATAATAATAATAATAATAATATTTATTTTCCTCTAGACATTACAGGCATGTATAGGAATAGTCATAACAAGCTTAAAGCTAAGGTCGAAAATATTCATCTAAAGAATAAAAACACTTATCGACTAAATACCGTTTGAGTTGTTTTTTAAAACGACATAATAATTGGATATTTCTTAAGTTAACTGGCAGGCGGTTAAATACATTAGGGCCCATAACATTTGGAGAATTCAAAGACACTTTATACTTCCAGAAATGTACATGGATATCTTTTTTATGTCTAACAGTAACAGAATGATAAAATTTATTTGTACTAAAGGAATTTCGATTAACATAGACATACACACATAATTCATAAATATATAAACCTGACAGAGTTAACAAATTATACTTTTTAAAGATTTCTTTACATGAGTGAGTGCTACTAACACCCTCAATACATCGAAGTATTAGCTTTTGAGCAATAAACACCGTCGATGATAAGGTAGAATTACCCCAGAAACACACACCGTATCTTATTCTAGATTCAGCCTGACAATGATATAATCCCAACAGTTGTTCCTTAGATAGGACAGCTTTAAAATTCCTAAACAAATATATAAGTGAATTCAGTTTGGATGAAACAGTGCAACACTGATCCCGCCAATTTAAAAACTCATCCACCCTGAGACCCAAAAAACTAACACTGTTGTTTTCCTTAAGAGGCACATTATTTATATTTAATTGTAACCTTGAACAACTCTTTTGCCTATTGTGAAACCTTACAAATTCTGTTTTCTTTATATTAAAATACTGGGAATTATGGGAGTACCAACCACTTAACAAATTCAATACATTGTTGAATTTGGATATCAGTGCTGCATCCAGATTGTCAGATATTACGAGGGACATATCATGTGCATACATCGTAAAGAACGCTTCAGACGTCAGAGTATCAACTTCATTGGTATATAATAAAAATAGTACTGGGCCCAATATTGACCCCTGTGGAACTCCAATATTTACATCCACACCATTTGAATTGACTCTATGCACATGACCATCACTTTGACATGATAGACTAACATACTGACTCCGTCCCATCACAAAGGAGCGAACCCAGTCGAGAGCCACTCCTCTAATACCATATGCTGCGAGCTTACTCAATAAATTCTGATGATTAACGCAGTCGAATGCTCTGCTGAGGTCACAAAAAATCCCTACAGGGCACTCGCCTGCTTCGATATACTCAATAATGTACTTATAAACAGAATGTGTAGCTGAAGTAGTTGATTTAGAAGAAAGAAAGTCATGTTGATTTTGTGTAATTATATTGAATTTATCAAGAAAGCCCACCAAACGGTTTAAATAACAGTACTCGAAAACCTTTGAAAAAACCGACGGCACTGGAACAGGCCTGTAATTGTCCATGATATCTGCACCCAACTACTTTTCCTAGTTTCAGGGAAAGTGGAAATCTGCCCGTTGAACAGGATAAATTGACCAGGTAGGTGAGAGCATCTATAATGACTTGAACTACTTTTTTGATTATAAATAAAGGAATTTGATCTGGGCCAGAGGAATATTTATTTTTTAGTTTGTTTTTAAGTAAACTCATTAGTTCTTCACGTAAAAAGGTTCAAGGAAAAAACTATTAGGATTGAGTGACATACATGAATGTCTGTTGTCGGATAAGTTTGTCAAAGGAATCTGTTTGACTACTTCTAGGGGAGCATTAATAAAAAAGTTGTTAAAATTAGAAGCCACTATTGCTGGGTTATCTACAGTCTCGCCATTACTCTTAATGGAAAGGTTTCTAGAAACTTTGTGTTTGTTTCCATTGTGTTCCGGTATAATATTCCAAGCAGTTTTGCTGGGATTATCGGAATTATTTATCCGATTTTGATAATATGTTTTTTTACTTTTTTGATTAGTGTTGTGTGCCTTGCTTTTGCGCAGTTATATATTGAGCCTAAAATTGGATAAGTACTCTTCAAATTAAACAAGTCCTTCAATTTAATACTTGACACTATAACCTCGTCGTTAACCCATTTTTTCCCACCATTGTCCTTCCTGTAATATTTTCGTTCATGGAAAGAAATATTAAAGTGATGCATAAACAGTTCAAGGAAATAATCATATGCCTCATCCAAATCAGACATATCATACATTAGCATCCAATTTTAATTCGTCAGGGCTGAAATAAAGCCCTGTTATATGTACCCCTGTTAAAGCCCTGTAATATTATGTTACTATATCAAAACAGTTTTTTGAGACTTTAAGAGTACCAATTTCCTATAATATAGATATAAATCGATTTGATTATTTTATTTCCAATGGAACGCACTTTATATACGCAATCCCCGTAGTAACATGTGCCCACTTTGTACGTTCGGTCTCACCCATGTCAGGATCGATACATGTCGTGGTTCCAAATATGAAACAGTAGACCGCTCTTCTACTTTATGAAAATGATACAAAAAAATTTCAATAAACTGTTTAGGGTTAGTAAGTTTATAGCCGCGAAACAAACAGAAAGTAGATAAGAATCAGTCACGCCGCAAAAATTTTGCACGAAGCAGCAACTCAGAGACCGAATGTCACTGAAAATTACATCCTCCTCATTCTCGTAGTAACTATATCCACGACCCCAGTGGAAAGCCGAAGAGAACGAGTCTTGTGACCGATGTCTTCCTTTACGACAAGCAATCCGAGCCAAATACCACAAAGAATACTAAAACAATCACGTCGCAAAAATCCTGCACGAAGCAGCAGGAACTCAGAGACCGAATGTCTCTGAGAAGCCCATCCGTCTCATCCCCGTAGTAACTATATCTACGTCACCAGCGGAGGGCCGAAGAAAATGAGTCCTTTCACCGAAGTCTTCCTTTACGGCAAGCAATCCGAGCCAAATACCACAAGGAAGACTAAAATAATCACGTAGCAAAAAATCCTGCACGAAGCAGAAACTCAGAGACCAAAGGTTTCTGAGAAGCCCACCCACCTCATCCCCGTAGCAACTATATCTACGACACCAGGGGAGGGCCGAAGAAAACGAGTCCTTTGACCGAAGTCTTCCTTTACGACAAGCAATCCGAGCCAAATACCACAAAGAAGACTAAAACAATCACGTCGCAAAAATCCTGCACGAAGCAGCAGGAACTCAGAGACCGAATGTCTCTGAGAAGACCACCCACCTCATCCCAGTAGTAACTATATTACACGACTCCAGTGGAAGGCCGAAGACACCGAGTGCTCGCTCGCGATATTATGTTATTATAAAAACAGTTTTTTGAAACTTTAAGAGTACCAATTTCTTATGAAATAGATATAAATCGAATTGATGATTTTATTTCCAATGGAAGGCACTTCATATACGCAATCCCCTCGTAGTAACTGTGCCCACTTTGTACATTCGGTCTCACCCAGTAGGGATCGGTACACGTCGTGGTTCCAAATATGAAACAGTAGACCGCTCTTTTACTTTATGAAAAAGATACACGAAAATTTCAATAAACTGCTTAGGGTTAGTAAATTTATAGCCGCGAAATGTCCAGTTTCTAAACGTTCGGAATCCAAGCCAAATACTACAAAGAAAACTAAATAATATACTAATATAATCACGCCGTAAAAAATCCTGCAGGAAGCAGGAACTCAGAGACCGAATGTCTCTGAGAAGACCACCCGCCTTATCCCCGTAGTAACTATATCCAAGACTCCAGTGTAGGGATCGGAAACCAAGTCCTCGCTCGTGTTATTATATTATTATATCAAAACAGTTTTTTGAGACTTTAAGAGTACCAATTTCCTATAATATAGATATAAATCGATTTGACTATTTTATTTCCAATGGAACGCACTTCATATACGCAATCCCCGTAGTAACATGTGCCCACTTTGTACGTTCGGTCTCACCCATGTCAGGATCGATACATGTGGTTCCAAATATGAAACAGTAGACCGCTCTTCTACTTTATGGAAATGATACAAAAAATTTCAATAAACTGCTTAGGGTTAGTAAGTTTATAGCCGCGAAACAAACAGAAAGTAGATAAGAATCAGTCACGCCGCAAAAATCTTGCATGAAGCAGCAACTCAGAGACCGAATGTCTCTGAGAAGCCCATCCACGTCATCCCGTAGTAACTATATCTACGTCACCAGCGGAGGGCCGAAGAAAACGAGTCTTGTGACCGAAGTCTTTACGACAAGCAATCCGAGCCACCACAAAGAAGACTAAAACAATCACGTCGCAAAAATCCTGCACGAAGCAGCAGGAACTCAGAGACCGAATGTCTCTGAGAAGCCCACCCACCTCATCACCGTATTAACTATATCCACGACTCCAGTGTAAGGAGGAAGAGCTTTTTGCCAATGGTTTTTTGGTCACACCTTAATAGAACCTCACTTCGGGAGAATAGTATTGTTTTCTGATGAATAATGTTTAACGCGCGATGGTTATTTTAATGGTAGAAACAGCCACATTTGGCATGATGAAAATTCTCACTCTGAGGTCTCGCTAGAAGACACCGGCAACAATTTTCTGTAAAAATGCGGGCTGGTATTGTTAAACAGAATCTAATAGTTCACTTGCTGGCTGCTCGTTTGAACGTAGATTTTATCTCCATTTTCTGCAAAATGTTTTGCCTCTAAATTATTAGAAAATGTCACTTTAGACATTAGAAATAACATGTGGTTTCAACATGACGGGGGACCTCCACATTTGGTTTGAACTGCGCCAGTATCTGGACCAGCAATTTCCCTGGTGGTGGATTAGATCTCAACCCCCTGAATTTTTTCTTTTGGAGTCATCTGAAATCTTTAGTTTACGAAACATCTATTCTTAATGAGGAAGATCTCTTAGCAAGAATAATGGCCAGTTGTACACATGTAGAAGCTATTTCCGGAATATTCCATAGGGTCCGCGAGTCAATCTTTGTATTGAAGCAAATGGTCAACATTTTCAACACTTATTGTAAACCATCATTTATTTATCAATGAAACAAAGTCCAACACGAACAAAAAGTGATTTATTTATCACTGAAATAAACAAAACTTAAAAACCATTCTTCCTTTTTTTTGTCAAAAAAATTTTTTTGTTTTCATGTCCTCCACCACCCCTTAAAGTTTGTCGGTATATTTTTGGGACACCCGTATACATATTCTGAAATCCATATGCATTCCATTAGAAATTTTTATTTATTTAATATGTGATAAGTGAAGCCGCAGCCTGCTGATATCTATAGGTACTTGTCCTTAAAAGTTTTGATAGACATATCTGATGAATTTTAACTACATATTTGGCCGTGAATTTTTTTGCAATTCAACTGCGTAGAATTATTTCTATTGTAATTTTTTTATTATTTAGGTTGAGTAAGTTATGAAAGAAAGCAATTGCAATCAACTCACTTCAATCATCAGTATCAAATTATCAGTAGGTTTATACTGTAAGTGCCTATAGGCATACAAAATGAAAATGACCCTACAGGGATTTCTATGAAAGTATTAATGGACAACAGATTAGCGTTATTTACCTTTTGACACTATAGACTAGTATACAGATTCTCAAATAAAAATTTGATCAATTTGGAGACAAGGATACCTAGATCGATAGTAAGTACAGTGTGTATTAAACATAGAAAAAGAACGGGGTATGGTGGGTGCCAAGATATCAATCATATCACTCTCTGAATACGATACGATATAGCCGGCGTTAGCGGGGTGATAAAGGTGTGGCATGTTATATACTATGATATGTACCAATTTATTTGCAGCGTTTTTACTTTAAAATAAACTTAAAGATAGATAGAAGTGACCAAAGTGACGTGTCTTTAAAATGAATAAAATTTTGTTACACTAATTTTGAAGAATTGCGCTACTTGATTACTAGGTATTAGAAACATGAAATTTATAAAAAATTTGCACATACCTTGTTATAAAAGCTGTTCGAAATAATATTCCTGGACTTGTAGTACACACTTTGGGCACGCCTTATCCAATTTTGCCGCACTAAACCGAATGTTCCTCCTGGTTGCTGATCTTGTAAACGCAAATTATTAAGTAAATTGGGGATTTTCAGCATTTTGCTGCAACAACCACTCACAAAACCTAACTCGTAATTGATAATCCACTGGTAACATTACTTGGTAACTGGTCCATTAACTCAGCATTACTGTACACATGAGCCATTTTAAAAATTTTACAGTTTAACACTCCTGCGATAAATAAAACACCGGCACACAGAGAGTACACACATAGACTGATGACTGAATAGACAATAGAGATATTATCCCCGCTCCAGTTCTATTCGCTCGGTCGTCGTTCGAGGGTACAAAAACGTGTTTACTTTTTTTACCACATTCTTAGGAATGTGGTAGGTATATCAGATGTTGAACTACAGTTGCCCATCTACGTAGTCCTTTATAATGGTATAACTTTAAACATTGTTTACGGGAAATCCTAAGACTTTTATTATAAATTTTTTTGGTGATATCGATTTCTTATTTAAGGATGCACATATCCTCAAAGTTTTAGAGATAAGTTCTGAATAACCCTGTATTGTTTGTTTCAGAGAAACGAGTTCGAGATATACAAAACGCAAGTTGTAATATGCGCTGTCTGTGGACTCGTAATTATTATTATTCTCACGTCTGCGCTGATTTATGCCTTCTTCTCGATCAACAAACTCAGGAAAGAACTCAGAGGAAAAATTAGTAAATTGGAGGCGACAAGGAGGTTCACTATAAGGCAAGTACCTATCTAATTAGTAATTATAAATTAGTAATAAAAATAGGGTGTTTACATTATACCTATACAGGGTGGGCCAGTAAAAAATAGTTACCTGTGTAAACACCATTTTGCTTCACCGTACAGAAACCAAATTGTTCACTACCTCCAATGAGAAACACATTAAGTCAAAGGACACATGTCTTCCTGCGGGTGCCAAGTAAAATTTATAAAGGTATTCAAATCCTAAAAAGAGAAAACCCAGATATCCCTGAATTTTAATATTTTTAATTCTTTAGTTTTTGTCATTGACGTAGTTTTCCACATAAAACCAAATCACTATACTGCATTAGACGCGCGTTTCGCCAACCAAGTTCATGGATCATCTGGAGATGATTAATCATCTCCAGATATCTCCTAAACCCCGCTGTTTCGGAGATATTTCACATTTTATGAAAATTTTGACACAAGGATATGTAAGACATTCTGCAACTTTTTTCGTGTAAGAGATTTTCATTCGCCTTTTGCTTTGTTGAAAGAAAATAAGGTGGAGTACCTACTTCCCATAATTAAAATAAACACAAAGATAATATACTAAGCGTTCCATTGCACGTTATACTTTGAGACTTTTAAACGCCGAAATTTTTTTTAATTTAAATGGAACACCCTGTATTTTTTCCCTCCAAGTTGATGCAAAATTAAATTCTCTCTTTCCTGATGTAGACATTATATAGGAATTAAACTTACACCTTTTTGAGATATTACAAATTTTGTTAGATTTTCCATGCAGGTTTATTTCCAGACATTTTCAGGTTTTCATAAAAAGATAAATATCTCCGAAACGGCTGTGTATGAGCTATAAGTGCATACTAAATGTTTTGGATCTATAAAATTTCACGGTCTTTCCAAAAATTTAAAAATATATAGGGGGGGTCTAATTTAAAATTAGAATTAGTTGCCGTACAGATCGTAATCTGAACACCCTGTATATTGTCCAATATATTTAGGCAATGCAGGAGAAGATAAAAATAACTTTGATATTAAAAAGAAAGACGCACTTTATACCACACCCTGTATAAAGTTTTAACACTGACCTTGTATTCCACATAACACCAAAACACTATATTGCACTCGAGGCGCGTTTGGCCAACCAAGTAGGCATCATCTGGATATGATTAAACCTAGTTATGTGGAAAACTACGTCAGTGTCATCTTCACACCAAAGGTTTCAATCCCTTTCAAGAGTATAAAGTGTTGTTAATTAAGTTTTATCTATCCTTAAATGTGGGAGCCCGGGAAAATTTCCAGGTTGGTGGTTACTCGTCTCCTGCATGCCGTCGGTGACGTTAAATAACCGAAATAAAAAAATAAGTTTTATTTTTATTGTAGAGATGTGTTTATTATTACTAATAAACACTATATGCGCTAATATTGGCGCATTCGCCAAAAAATTAAATATACTTCACCAAATTGTAAAATTGTAAATCTACGGCTGGGAAACTCACATATAATTATATGAGAAGTACCATTATATAGTGTCAACTCAGAAGAAGTGTAAACTATACAGAGTTTCCCTGAAATCTGTACCATATAGTGGCAATGAATTCTTGGAGTTAGAATATGGCGATTGAAACTATTTCACTCATCAAAAGTGCTATCGGGGTTCCTAAAAAAATATTGTTCATCAATATTGTTGCAAAACGCTAGCCAGCCAATCATTAAAATATGGTTTTTGAATATATATTATTAAGTGACATTTTTTCAAGTATATAAATTTATATCTGTATTAGCAGAGTCTGCAGAAACTTCTGTATCAAATGCAAATGTAATCACCATGCAATCAATGTATTATTTAATCCAAATTAATTTGTCTTATTATAAGATATATTTCAGCAAACGAAGTTTATAGGGTAATTTGAACAACCATTGCGAAAGAAATTGTCAGGAATTGATGTTTGATATTCATTGGACCTTTCTATTGATCCCGCTTACTTATTTGTTGAATATTTCTTTTGGAAAAGGCTATTTCTCTAAGCAGTTAAAATGAGCCCCGGTAGTGTTAGTATCTTAGAGAATTCGTCGTCTCGATCTTTCAGTATTTTAAAAAATATACCAGAAAACTAAAGTAAGAAGGCTACCACCATCCAGATAGTGTATAAACTACATGGAACCCTATTTAACGATAATATTTATGCTAATTCAATGTTTGCAGATGATACTTTGTGTATACTGACGGAAAACTATATCGGAAAGTAAACATATCTGGACATGTAGGAATTATTAAATTAGTTTTTATATGGCTATAAGCTGAAATTATAGCATTGCATTATTTCCAATGAGTATTATTATATTTAATATAATTTAGGTTTAACAAATCATGTATTTAAAAAGGTATAGGTATAAGAAAAGCACCGGTAATTGTCCATGCACTAATCATTGACTGTTTTTTGAATTTTATCCTTAAAATAAGGAAACCATTAGGTATTAACCCTCATGCCTTTCAAACAGCTATGCTGGGACGTTTACTTCGGCTTGCAGGTACGAAGTGTCACTTGGACGATTGAGTAATGGGTTTCTCTTTCGATTTGCCTCGGGCGCCAGTTCCTGTTTATAGTGCAGAAACACCACTCCTCATCCTCAAGTAGCTACAGTGAAGATACGGTGCACCAGGCGGCCGTTAGGGAAAATTAGACACCAATAAACCTTATATATGTTTATTCACAATAATCCTGCTATACAGGGTGTCCCACTCTTATGCTACGGAATAGCCCGACTTTTCAACTTAGAATTATTTCTTACTTCTTATCCCTTTGTACAAGCAACAGCTGGTGTCGTTCCTGGACGGTTTGCTTTATTTAACCTTTAATAAAGTAATAAATTGAAACAATCGGGAGTATACCAAATTGACTGGGTGGATTGTAGTGCCGTGTATGTGGGTCAAACCGGTAGAGGTATTGAAACTAGAGTAAACAAACATAAGCAAATCCATACTAAATAACGTAAAAAATTCAGGATTATCGACGCATTGTATAGAAAACAATCATTTTATAGATCTGGAAATGCGTAAAGGTTAAGTATATTGAAGCAAATTGCAAGAAACAACGGATATAAAGAAATACTAATAGATAATATGTAAAAAGCGAAATGAGGAAATTCGTGAAGAGTGTTATAATATTCGGGAAAAAGAAGCCACCTATAGTTCTATTAATTACATCCCCGGTTACAGTGAAAAAATAGCTCGTAAATTAGAACGAAACGGGTGTAAAACGATTAGTGCCAATAAACGTAATATTGGTAGGATTTTGATAAACAACAAAGAAAGGGTTAATAAATTGAAACAATCGGGAGTATACCAAATTGACTGGGTGAATTGTAATGCCGTGTATGTGGGTCAAACCGGTAGAAGTATTGAAACTAGAACAAAGAACATAAAAAAATCCATACTAAATAACGTAAAAAATTGAGAATTTTCGACGCATTGTATAGAAAACAATCATTTCATAGATCAAGAAAATGTAAAGGTACTGCATCGGAAAAAGAAAGGAAAGTGCTTAGATCTGTTAGAGGAAATAGATACTAAAAAATCTTTAATTAGAAATCCTTGTACTACGAATGATCAGATAGATTTTACACTTTCGCCCTTCTTAGAAAAGATACTAAAAACTTGGGCTTTCCCAAATGGGAAGGATCAACCGGTGAAGGTAAATAGATAAATAACTAAAATGCGCTTGGAAATATTTAGTAATAGACATTTACTGTATTGAGAAAGGCCTTACAAGCTGAAATATATAGTGTTTTCTATATCTTTCTTGAAACATCTAAATGAGGACTGTGTTTTTTCAAAACAATTATTTTCCTGACGTTTCATAAAGAACCATCCGCTTCCAGTGTCCACTTTATTATTACCTAATCTAGCACTCTGGAGTCTTAACGAAAATGTCTCACTCTCTAACCCTGACCTTATTTCTTTATTTCAGTCGGCCAAAAGTGTATTCCAGTTCCGATCCGACAAGCAAACTGCAGGGCGAGATAGGAAAGGTAGTAAAACCAGATTACGACGAGAGGGCACATCGGTCTTCACCCCTTTCACCAACCTATCTGAGCCACAGCTACCTAAACCTGAATTCTCCTATCCCCAGCAGCAACTATGCTAATTTGAATACTCCTAATCTAAACCTACCCAGCCCTAGTACGAATCCAGATGGAAACATTAACAGGATTGAGAGCTTCCTGAACAAAACCAGGCAGTTGTACAGTACGTCGAGGTATGTTGAGTATTATAGAATTTTTTTTAGCGTTTTAACTGCATCTTAGCAGATAGGGAAACTCGTAGAGAAATATAAAACTAAAGAGAGTTCTTTTCCGTGTTAAAAATTGGTACTACGTGAAATGACAATTGACAATAATTGACCCATGCGACACTAATATAAGGTGGGCTTTCTGAACTAATGTTTTAAGGTAAACTGGGGATAGATACTAACATTTTTTTGTTTTCAAAAATTGCATTGTAATATTTCTTAAATTAATTGGTTCTGAATTGATCGATCAATCATTAATTCATAGTAATTTTGAAAAAAACGACATATATAATTAATAGTTAAACGAATTTGAAGCAAAATCTAAGATTTTGCACTTTAGGGATCTTTGGCAAAGACCCAAAGAGGGCACTACGGTGTTTCTCACCACTACTAACATGGTTATACCTATTATAGGTGCCGTAATGTCATGGGGAAGCAAACGTCAACGGCTTTGTCCTTCATTTCTCTGTCACGTGACCTTGTTTTAGTTCCGTACTGACTGCGCAGAACCTTAAACTCTATGCCAAATTGCTCGTAACAATCAAACATTCTCTTTATTTTTATATTTCTCTATGGGGAAATTTTTGATGTTAATAATGTCATATTAAAAATATGTCTATTTAGTTATGACATTAACTGCCACGTCAATATCTGGATGTAGAGAAATCATCACGATTTCTAATTTATTTTGTGTAGCAAAAATCTTTCAAAACAGGAAAACAGTTGAAGATAGGCACAGAGACTGCTGTTATAGGTCAGTACAAAATTGAATTCAGCATCCCTGTATAAAAAGAAATACGGGGAATTGTGTTTAACAAAATTTAGTTTTGACGGTGTAAATTTTCACTAAAACAACATTATATTTTGGACACCCTATGTAGGTACAGGGTATTCGCGTATATTTTGACCCTTACCTACAGGGGTTATTAAGAAATTTAGAAAAAAAAATTAAATACAAAAGTTGTTTGGTTTTTCACGTACTATCTTTTAGCTAGGTCGAAAAAAAAATTGCATGTCGTAAACTTGGGAAAATCAATTGAACATAATATTTTTGAATGGGACACCCTGTATAATTTTACACGCTTGGGGAAACATTTCTTGGGTGTTGATTTCAAAAATATAAATTTTGTTGACATTTGCACCGACAGTTTTCGAAATATTCGACAGCGAGTACCATAAAAAAATACAAAAAATACAAAGAACAAATATTTAACACTAGAAACCAACAGTATGAAAAAATATTTAACGATTTTCGATGTAACCTCCTTACTTATTTAAACATTTTCTAATATTTTCATTTTTTGAAATTTTTTTTATAAATTATTGTAGACATTAAATATTAAATATTTCGAAAACTGTCAGTGCAAATGTCAACAAAATATATATTTTTGAAATCAGAGGAAAATTTTTTTCCCAAGCGTCTAAAATTATACAGAGTGTCCCATTTAAAAATATTATGTTCATTTGGTTTCCTCAAATTTACGACATGCAATTTTTTTTTAACCTAGCCAAAAGATAATACTTGAAAAAACAAACTTTTGTATTTAAACTTTTTTTCTAACTTTCTTAATAACCCCTGTGGGTAGGGGTCAAAATATACGCGAATACCCTGTACATATATTAGCAATATTGAAAGTATCAGTGCAAAACTTTATGTATTCATAATATTAAGATTACCTGTTCGATTTTAAAAATGGCCAAAACAGATAATTAAAAGTTTCACAATATAAAATAAAAAAACTTTTAAAGTTAAGTTTTCAACTTAACACTTAAACTTAATGTTTACCTTCGGGCTCCATGCCAAGGTACACTGAGAGAAAAATCTTGCTATGAGTGGAGATGGAAAAGATACATAAAAAAATCTGTTCAATAAAATTCAGATTGCCTTGTCGAATTTTAAAATGCACGTGGATGCATGGAGAAGGAAAATATACATCAGAAAATAGTATTAGGTACTTTTCTTTGTCAGTCGATTTGAGGGGATGAAAAGAGGTGAATATTATTTTAAAAAATCGTAACAAGTTCAAATTTCGTTTTCGAGTTTTAAAATACCTATAGTATTTACATAGTTTACCTATATAAAGCCCGCGGAGTGCCGACTAAGGGTCAGTTTTAGTCAGGCAGCGACTAATTATTTAGATTTTGTACAAGAAGTGTTGTATTGTGTGTGAAGTCTTAAATAAAGATTTACACTGTTGTATAAAAGTCTCACTTATCTTTAAAACCCCGGAAGGAGTAACACTATCAACGGAGATGGCTTCTTCATAAACTGTTATTTAATTATTTCAAAGTATATTAATTATTACGTATATCGGTAAATTATTGGTAACTTAGTTAAATGTTTTTTTTTGCTAACTCAACTAATTGCCCACTCAAATAATTTATAAAAACAAGTAGATGGGTACCTATACCTAATATTATTTTCTACTCAAAAATAAAAATAATTTCTCCTTGTTTCAAGGCAGAATGTAATGATCCTTTTTTATTGATATATTATACATTATACTGTAATGTCTACTTTCAAAACATAGGTACCTATCTTTTGCATCTGAAAATACAAGAAGTTGTTTATAAAAACGAGTCAGTGGCGGTTCGCGGATTCAAAAATGCGTGAAGAGCTAGCTAATATTTTTATATTTTTAAGCACTCGCCTAGTTTTTATATGTCAGGTCGATTCTTCTGTCCAACCTGATGTATAAAAACGACTGTTCGGCGTTTGCGAAATCAAAATTGCATTTACTTCACGACAGGTCACAGATTACTGACAAGACAAGTTAGGAAAAGAAGTGCGCGAAGCACACTCCCACATAATGGCTGAACTCTTCACTTGCACCGTAAGGAGTGGGAGCTCGTCTTGGCTCGTCCCTTATAATGTCGTCAGCTGTAAAAGCGTTCCCATGGCAACGCAGTGTACTGATGCAGGTTTAGCGGTTTTGACTCGACGCCTCTTCACCAAAAACGGCTACGTACATTCTTTTTATATTTTGTAACGTTTACGTGTGTGTAGGGTATGATAAATATATTAATATTAAATATATTTACTTATTATTATTATTACATTACGTTAGTAAGAAAGAAAATGTATTTTGGTTAATATCTTCACTATTCATACTGAGTTTAAAAAATAGCATTGAATATTTTTGGTGAAGAGGCACTTCACCTACTTCACCTGAATAGCCGCCACTGAAACGAGTATAGCTTTTACTGATTTTCTTCAGAAGTTTAAGTTTTCGTATATGATTGGTTTACCAATGAGAGCAATAAAGCGTTTTAAAACTCATTATTGACCTTGGATGGGAGCCTTATATAATATTAATAACCCATTTTAATGTTTTAATACATATTAATCAACTTTTTAACATATTTTTTCACTTTCAGTGACGTTTCACCATCACCCCGTTTTCCAAGGTCGCCCAATCATGAAAATAGGGACGGCACTGTCTTCCAATTTTCTTAGAATTTCACAGAATCTTAAGTACCTCTCTACATTTATATGACGTTTATTACGTATTATTTATGTACCATTTAAGTATATATACGTACTAATAGTAGATTCCTATAAGTGCTGTTAATTTATCAAACATTTTAGATTAATTGAATGGTATTTATTTACCCACCTCTCATGGATTGTTTCAACAACAGTTTGTTGTTCTAAAATTACTAGTGGTTTAGTCATTTTTATTTTAAAACTGTGGTTTTAATCGAAATTTTACAGACAATGACTCACTGTATTTAACTAGTAAGTAGGAACAGGATATTATTTTACATTTCACCTGTGAGCATATTATGCAATTTCTGAGGTGTAAACTGATGTGCAGAGAATAAGTTTTATGAAAATATACCTATAAATAAATGTTTTTACAAAATGGTGTTTATATTTATCCTTTTTATGTAAATTTTCATTACAAAAAGCAACTCGTGATAGGCCTACAGACAGATGCAGTCGAGAGATGGTAGATAAGAACCTAACGCGAGGAGTACAAGGTACAATTATATTATAGAGGAGATAATAGTAAAAATTTATAAACACATCCACACAATAAGGTTATCATAAAGTTAAGGATGTTTAACCAATTAAGTTAATAACAGGATGTGAAAGAAATTCGATTGCTTAAACAATGGGATTTCTTATGTCCAACAGTGGTTAACGGAAATGTTCGATATGTCGTCTATTTTGCTGCTGTACAATCAGCAACCGCTTCTCCAAATAGGGTGTTCTCACATATTTTTTTTTAATACCAAAAAATTGAGTTTTCCTTCCCTATTATACATATGTCTAGTTAAAAAAAATTACAAACACTTGCATATCCGAAAAAAAGTGAGTTGAAATTTAAATTCGGAATTTGGCGCGCAAACACGTCTACTGCGGTAGACGCGTCATCAGGCATATAAACAAACAGTTTGACAGGAAGCTATCAACATCAGTCATTATATTTCCATTATAATAAAGATCAGCATGTATGGTGACAAGTTTTTTAAGTTATTTTATGAAGTACTAGTTATATTGTATGTTTTAAATATATATATAAAGTTCCAGTTCAAAATATGTAATAAACAAACACTAAACGGTGGCCATTTATATGCTTAATGACGTCACTTGTGTTTTGGTTTCCGTTTGAAATAGATCCTTTTTTAAATTTTCTAACTTCGATTTTATTCAGAAATTTGCATTTTTAACACATTACAACTTCTTTGTGGATGTATTACTAAGTATGTATAACTTGATTCGTCACATACGGAAAACATCCTATTGTACACAGCATTATTCAGCATTTCTGGTTGAATTGCAGCAATTTGTCCCTAATAGAGTCTTTTAATTCTTCCAGCGTAGTTGGTCGTGTTCTAAATACCATTTTTTTTAAATAACCCCACAGCCTGTAATCCGCTGGGTTAAGATCAGGCGATCTTGGAGACCATGAATTTTCAAAATGTATTCTTATAATACGATTTTGAAAAATATCTGTTAAAAATTTTTTAACTGATCGGTAAATATGTGTGGGTGCTCCATCTTGCATAAAAATCATGTTTTCAATTCCTTCGTGCTCGTTTTGTATCCGTGGAATGGCATAATCTGGTTTTGAAGTACTGTGCAAATAATTTAACAGGTCCTCTCAGTCGTATCTTCCAACAGTCAATTAGAACATCCACGCTTCCCTCTGACTGGTTAGTGGCATCATCGATTGCAATATTTAAAAAAGGAGATAAAACAGATCCTAACAATTACAGACAGATAAGTATCATGAGTATCTGTCTTAAAATTCTAGAAAGAATTATCGTGTCTCAAATCATGAATTTCATTATGGTAAATAACGTTCTGCCCCAAACACAACATGGCTTCATTCAAGGAAGATCTACCACTTCAAACTTGTTAATGAGTCTAAATTATTGGACTCACTTATTGGACCGCGGGGACCCGGTTGATTCAGTTTATTTAGACTTTTCAAAGGCGTTTGATAAAGTGCCCAAAAATCGACTACTCCTAAAGCTGGATCACCTGGGTATTCGTGGCAATTTAAATTCCTGGATTGAAGCGTATTTAACCACCAGATCTTTCTCAGTATGTGTGGGCTCTGACCACTCTTCTTATCATAAAGTTCTGTCCGGAGTACCACAAGGCTCTGTTCTTGGCCCAATTTTGTTTCTAATATATTATTCTGACTTAGATACAGTAATAACAGTTCCACATAACTTTTATGCCGACGATACAAAACTGTACGCTAACCCTCTCGTAAACTACAACTCTGTTCAAGATAGTCTTGATGAAGTTAAAAAATGGTGTGATACGTGGTTAATTCCTCTTAACACGTCTAAATGCACTGTATTGCATATGGGTAACAATAACCCCCACCACACCTATTTGCTTAATAATGAACCTATTATTTCAACCAACGAGCAAGTGGATCTAGGCGTCACTATCAATGCCAAACTTTCCTGGTCCAGTGACATTCGAAAAATATCAAAAAGAGCCAACCAAACTTGTTACCTATTATTCAAAGTTTTCCAAAATCCTACACCCGAATTATTTCACATCCTATTTAAAACTTATGTTAGACCACTGCTGGAATATGCTGCACTAATTTGGTCGCCACATCTTATCAAAGACATCAAACTCATCGAAAATGTTCAACGTCGAGCAACAAAAAAGATTCCTCAGATCCATACATTATCATACCCAGAACGGTTGCAGTATCTGAATCTTCCTCTCATGTCAGAACGAAGGTCCAGAGGAGACATGATATTTACTTATAAAGTCCTACATAATCATTTCCAGGACGATATCAGGAATCTACTGACCCTAAACCCAGACCAGAGGCTACGTGGCCATCAATGGAAATTACAAAAGGAAAATTTTAGGACAACAATACGGCAAAATTTTTTCTCAAATAGAGTGTTTAACAACTTGAACACACTCCCAGGTGATGTGGTAACGGCAAGTGGTGTGAATGTGTTCAAAAATATGTATGACAATTACATCAATCATGTGTTAATTTAATGTGGGTTAACTTTAACTTTATATAGTGGAGCACAATTATTGTTTATGAACTCAGTGTGGTAGTTATTTTGTAAAACTGTTATAAGGTTGTTTTGTGGAACTTTGTATATTTTGCTTTCTGTTTCGCATATTGTATTGTTTTTTGTTTTTATAATTTTGTAATTGAGCAATATAGGTCTTAAATGACCTCTGCTCTACTCTTGAGTATAATAATAAATAATAATAATAACAATCTCATAACATATGCAGTATCGTTCACCAATAACAGTTACAGGTACCTACGGCCTCTCCATTCTGTATCTTCTCAAAAAAGTATGGTCCAATGATAAAATTAGATGTGAAACCGCACCAAATGGTGACTTTTTGTCATGAAGACCTTCCTGAACGATTTCATGTGGATTTTCTATTGACCATATTCGACAGTTTTGAGTATTGACTCCACCATTTAGAGAGAAATGGGCCTCATGTCCATAAAATACGGGGTAACAATTCGGGTTCAATTTCTATTTGAGCCAATATTTCTAAAAAAAAAAATGGAAAAATCCTGATGGAAAATCTGCATGATTTCATTTAATTCAAACACCAGTTTAGGTTTATAGGAATACATTTTTAGAATTTTGCGTAAAATTTTCCAAACCGTGATGTATGGAGTTTGCAAACATATCTACCGTTACGGAATAAATCGATATTTTATGAAACCATGTCATGTCCTTTCCTAACAAAATAATGCCTTAAAATAAACTTATACTTAGGTATAATAGGGTAAAGGGAGGTTAGATGGACCAGGAGGATAGACGGACCATCGGTAATATTTTGCAAAGTATGGCACCACCGCAACGTTTGACCGGTGTATGTTTTGCGTTTCGATCAGTTCACCTTGAGACAGTCACGAGCACGTAGTTTCCAGCATTAATGTGGAAATTTTTTAAGAAAAAAAAAATTTGGCTTGATGAAAATTGTATTTAAAAATATACATTGGTATTTTTAACAAACTTAGGTAAGTTTAAAATGTTTTTTTTTTGTTAATTACACTGTAAGTATATGTATTAGTGTCTTATAGAACCTAAAATATTAAAACATTTTTTAACCGTTTAGTTGTTACCGAGTGGTCCATCTATCCTCCCATTTGAGGATAGATGAACCAATATGAGGGAGGAGAGTCGGACCAATATTTTTTTGTTTTAGTACAATGCCTAATAAGTACATACGTAAAAGACATGTTCCTGAACGAGGATTGGACATCTCAGGCATTAAATGATGCCGTAAATGTATACAGAAATGTACCACTCCTAATAAATCAACAGCTACCTACTGAAGATATAACTCCTGGAAAAGCTCTAGATGAAGTTACCCCCATATCCGTCGGATCTATAGCTGTAAAACGAGTTCGTAAAAAATATCAGGAGTTATTATCTCTCCAGAATTTATTAAAGAAAAGAAAAAGGCACAATGTAAGAAAAAAGCTGGCCCCAATTTGGCAGTGAAAGCGGTAAATAGAAAAAAAGTAAGAAAGAATCATTCGAGTCAATCTTCTGAAGAGGAAACTGGCGGTGTCACATTAGATGACTATTCTAGTGTGGATGAACATTTCAGCGATTTAGAAAATGAGTGTGTTGGCTGCAGTGAAGATTATCGTTTAACGAAAAAGAAAGACGATTGGTTACAGTGCATTTTGTGCAAGCGCTGGTTGCACGAGAGCTGCACAAGTTTTTTTAACTTTTGCCAGAAGTGTGAAACGTAGCTTCTAGAAAAAAAGAAAAATAGCTAGGTCCATCTCTCCTATCTACTATGGTCTATCTCACCTCCATAGGCTAGGATAGATGGACCGTTGACAAGTCTGAGAATTATTTTTTTTTTTTTTTAGTTTTAATGATAAATATTTTTTCCTTTCTAAGTGTTCCAAAAAGAGTACCAAAGCTTAGTTATTATATGTACCAATTTTCAGATTTGTACTTTTATTAATAAAGAAGTTATCTTAATTTTTATAAAAGGTGGTCCATCTCTCCTCCCTTTACCCTAGATATAATTTTATTTTTAGGTATTATTTTGTTCTAAAATTATGTACAAAATTAGGTTCTCATACCTATATTCACTAAAAATTCCCAGTGACGGGTAAACGCGTTGGAGAACTGACACTAAACCACATTATATAGGTGCCAACTGCCAACACCAAGAATTCTATTAGATCTCTAAAATAATTCGCTCTTCATGATTTTATGCTTGACTTTCACGGCTTCTGATTGGTTACAACTTATCCACCTGAGATGGTTTGCTCCATCAACAGCTTTGTCAAATTGTGTTACATAAGACGGAGTTCATAATAATAATGTTAGTTATTATTACCAAATCTTACGTTTATACAAAATAATGACTAGGTTACGCGGATCATGTCAGTTTTCTTAATGCAACCATCAACCATAGAAATTATAAAAAATATAGAATCCCAATATCTATTATACCTATAACACATCGAAAAAATAGCCACTTGTATGCAGAAGATGAGAAAACGAGGGAATTTTCTGGGAATTTTTACACCACACCATGGGCTACAACCCTGTAAGTAGGTATTGTTAGTAGGTACCTAATTCCAATTAAGTGTTAAGTTAGGGACCTTTGACGTTTGTCAGCTGTCAGCCTGTGTTAATTGTTCTTCTTGTTTATTTTATGGCCTCCACCTTATTTGTGTATTTGTTGTTCTTATACACTGAAAGAACAGTTTATTCATAATTAATGATACTGATTGACACCTAACAAAGGCTTTATTGGATAATGGCGTAATAAATTTTTGTTTATGAGAAAACAACAGTTTATTACATCTTTTCAAATATACCTTATTACCGTCAAGTAAGGGATTAATAATAATCAATATATCTTTTATTTTCTATTAATAACGATCCGTTTTAATAAATATTATTATGAGTAAATGTATAGCATTACTTATTTATTTTAAATAAAGCATACTAATTAAAATTTCGACTTTATTAGAATATAGAGAACAATGTTTATAATAAATATTTGTTTTAATTTTAAAAAACAAAGATTATTTATAATGAATAGTGTCTTATTTATCACACTCCAGTAATTATTTTACATTTATTTAGTATGGTTATAGTCCAGATCTATTTTTTGTATCACAGCAATCACCACTGAACAGGTAATAATTCTAATGATTTTTAATAAATCGCACAATCGGTAGTTTTCCAAAGTTACGTTTTCGAAGGTAAGTTTTAACGTCCCTACCTTGTGCACCATACACATATGGGTAATATAGGTATACCGCACAGCAGTGTAGCGTCTCTCGTCTCATCTCAAGTATCAAGTAGTCAAGTAGTAAGTACACACACATTAACGAAAACGAAGCACTCGCGCCGCGTCCAAATAATAGGTAAATGAAATGAAAATAATAATGAAATGAAATAAAGTCACCCAATCTAAGGTAAATAAAAAAACACGTCTGCTACTCACTTTCAACAGTGCCCACACTGCCAACTGCACAATTTTATAATGCCGCAATAAAGTATCTATTAATTAAAAAACTACTTCAGGATTTTTAACAAAAGAATGGACTACTTCATAATAAATAATATAGGGTAAATAAGAAACAAACATATATTAATTTTTAGTCTGGATTATTCAATATAAATAAAATCCAAATTAATAGTAAATATATTTTTTGGGAATACCACCAAACAAAGAATTTATTAAGATGAAACATTTCTCATTAACTATTAACTTTTTTACACCAAACAAAGTATTTGTTTTTAATAAGTAAAATATATTTAGAAGAATATTTATAGTAAAAAATATTGTTTAACCTAAAATATGTATTATTTATTTTAAATAAATGACATCCAAATAAACAATTATTAACTATAATCGACATATTTTCTTTCAGTGTAGTTTTGTTGATAAATATTACCATACTTTATATTTTATTGTGTTCCCTGAACAATTGTTTTGTTTTAGTTTATAGTGAGATAAATGGCCTTTGGGTAATAAAATAATTTTATGCAAATTTCGGCTTTAAGAGTTCAATAAGCTGTCCAAAATTTTGGTAAGGATTATTACCTACTATTAATAATAATGTAATGTAACCGGCCATTTAGTATTTATTTAGCATGTTAGTAACAGGTTTAGCTATACAGGGTGTCCACCTAGTGCGCGTAAGTCCAATATCTGGGTTAATAAAAGAGATAACTTAATTTTTTTTTCTACAGGGTTGTCTAATATCCCGAGCTGCACAAAATGAAAATATATTTACATATTCAGGGTGTTCAGTTTTTCCTGGACAGGTACCAACTTCATTTTTTTAAATGGAAACCTATATTTTTTATGGCATTATCGAATTCTACGTAAAAAATTAGTGGGACTTTGTGCATAACACTGCTATTGAAATATTGATAGTTTTCGAGATATTTGACTTTTAATTTTTTTTTCTTATGTTTCGTCACTTCTAATAGTTGACATAATTATGGTTGTATGACAGCTAGAAATTATTTTTTTTCAGAAACTGTAGAGTGAAGATGGCTCTTTCGAAAAACGTATCGAAAGTTGACCTGCGATATACAGGGGGCAACAGAAATCGTGCCAAACCTGATGGTTTAAAATTTAAAAAATCTCGACTTTTTCAAATGGAACACCCTGTGTTTTATGATTTCATTAGATGCCTTTCTGTAGACTCTACAATTTTATAATAGCTTTCCCTATACCTAAGTTGCGTAGTTTTTGCAAAAAACCCACTTTTATGAAAAATACCCGATTTGCGCACTCCTTTGACGGAAAAAATATTGTAAGGCTATTTATTTTTATAAAATGTATTAGTTTACACTTCTTAAAATAAAAATAACTGAAAAATTTAGATAATTTCAGTTTAATAAACAAGTCTTTATGGAAAGTTACCATTTATTTGTAAATAAAAGTAAAAAATCATAAAAGCTCTACATGTAATTAAGAATTAGCAAAACTGGCGTATGCTTTAGAAGAAGTTCATGGGAATTATTTGCTAGCAGCACGTATTTATAGAGATTCCCACGTGCTGACTGTTTTGAAAATGTGAAAGAAAGATTTGAAAGAACAGCAAATGGGAATTATGAGAAAACTACCAGGAGACATGGGAGTAACAACGATAATATTTAGTTTAATGTTGTGGTTTCTGCTGTTGAAAATCCAAAAATATTAGTATCAGAAAATCAGTAGAAATCTTGGAGTTTTCAAAAGCTCGACAAATAAGATATTGAAGAAGAAGTTTCATACGTATCATATTGAAAACCAAACGGTGTTACCGTAGTTAGAAAAATTATTAGTGAAATGGATGAATATACATAGAGTATTGAAAAAAGAATACGCAATACTCATACAAGCAAGCTAACCTAAAGTAAATGCTCAAAATGTCCACCGTTGTTTTCAACACAAAGCATTAATCTACGACGAAAATGAATGTGAACATTTCTTAACATTTCGGGCGTTATGGTTAGAAACTCATTTTGGATCTTTTCTTTCAAGTCTTGCATATCCGTTTGTGGTACTTCGTATACTCGCTCCTTGATATAACCCCACAAGAAAACGGCCAGAATATTTAAATCAGGCGAACGTGCAGGCCAAGGAACTGGACCACCACGACCTAACCACTTATTTGGATATACGTGGTTTAGGTGTTCTCTAATCTGAAATATGAATAGATAATAGGAAAAGTACTACAACAATAAAATAATCACAGTACCGCTAAAGTGGAATGTGGAGGGGCACCATCATGCTGAAACCATTGTTGAACCAAATAATCAGCGAGCATATTCTGTAGCTGTAGAAGGGGAAGTTCGTTTTGCAAAAAATGCAAATACACATTGGCATTTAAATTGCCTTCAAAAAAGTACGGTCCAACAATATGTTCTCCACAAATTCCAGCCCACACGTTCACTTTGAAACGATGCTGATTATCTAGTACCCTCAATAATCTTGGATTATTGTCAGCGTAGTGATGAAAGTTGCGACGATTGGGTAAGCATGTGTTTGAAAATGTTGATTCGTCAGTAAACAAGACATTCATAAAAAAGTTTGGACTTTCCTGAATTTTATCCAATGCCCAGTGGCAAAATTGCAGGCGGTTTAGGTGATCTTGAGGTAACAGTGCTTGATGGTTTTTAATATGATACGGATGAAAATTATTCTTCTTCAGTATCTTGTTTGTCAAGCTTTTGGAAACTCCAAGATTATTACTGATTTTCCTGACACTAATATTTGGATTTTCAACAGCAGACGCCACAACATTAAACTGAATATCGTCATTGTTACCGTCATGTCTCCTGGTAGTTTTCTCATAATTCGCATTTGCTGTTCTTTCAAATCTTTCTTTCACATTTTCAAAACAGTCAGCACGTGGAAATCTCTGTAAATCTGGATTAATTGCTTTGTAAATACGTGCTGCTAGCAAACAATTTCCATGAGCTTCTCCTAAGGCATAAACCATTTTCACTAATTCTTCTTTTGAATAGTTCATTGTATGCACGCTTAGTACTTACTCTAAACTCGTACGTGAATATTCAGTAAAAGAAGAAATGACATGTAAACTGATTGTCACAAATTTTATTGCGTGACAGACGCTCACTGCGTTTTTCCCGAGAAAGGAACGTGCGCAAATCGGGTATTTTTCATAAAAGTGGGTTTTTTGCAAAAACTACGCAACTTAGGTATAGGGAAAGCTATTATAAAATTGTAGAGTCTACAGAAAGGCATCTAATGAAATCATAAAACACAGGGTGTTCCATTTGAAAAAGTCGAGATTTTTTAAATTTTAAACCATCAGGTTTGGCACGATTTCTGTTGCCCCCTGTATATCGCAGGTCAACTTTTGATACGTTTTTCGAAAGAGCCATCTTCACTCTACAGTTTCTGAAAAAAAATAATTTCTAGCTGTCATACAACCATAATTATGTCAACTATTAGAAGTGACGAAACATAAGAAAAAAAAATTAATAGTCAAATATCTCGAAAACTATCAATATTTCAATAGCAGTGTTATGCACAAAGTCCCACTAATTTTTTACGTAGAATTCGATAATGCCATAAAAAATATAGGTTTCCATTTAAAAAAACGAAGTTGGTACCTGTCCAGGAAAAACTGAACACCCTGAATATGTAAATATATTTTCATTTTGTGCAGCTCGGGATATTAGACAACCCTGTAGAAAAAAAAATTAAGTTATCTCTTTTATTAACCCAGATATTGGACTTACTCGCACTAGGTGGACACCCTGTATAGTAACATGATGTTACTAGCTAAAAATTGCGAATGCATGAATATTATGACAAAAATTCCAAGTGGTTGCAAATAATCTAGGTCACATGTAAAATTACCTACATAATTTTTTAATTTTCCACCCGGCGGCTAATGCGAAGCTAGATGCTAGTGTGACCACCAGAGCTACCAATACAAAAAACGAAAGTTGCTAGAGTTACGTTTTCTCCATAGGATGGCCATTTTCAGTCTCCATAAAAGCATTCTATATTTTTTATAATTTCTATGAATGCAACTTTGACATAATTTGTTCTTTTAGTCAAGGTTTAGCAATACTATATGAAGTATCAAGCACTTGATTTATAATTACTAAATTAAAATTGAAATAAAGGTTTATATAAGGCATACAAAGAAAAGAGTGCAGGTAGGTAGGTAGGTATGTATATCTTTTGTTCCTATAGTAGGTGCCTACCTACATAGCAACTTGGGTCACAAGTCAGAATTCGCCTTTGTAGATACCTAGATATAAAATGTGGTCTCTGGGTAACCAATTGAATTATTTTGGTTTTTTATAAGAGTTCAAGAACTTTTAAAAGTAAAATTCTAAATAATTAAAAATACTTGGGTAATGTATAAGTATTTAAGATAATGTCTGTAACTTATTTGTGGTGCATTTTCACGATTCATTGTAGTATTTTTTGGAATTACGCACACTTGGAATACCTCTGGCTTCCTGTTTTTTATTATTTTACAGGTGATGTATAATGCCAAAAAAGACTACAATGAATCATGTATTTAAGAAATGCATTTTTCTTTTTAGTTATTGTCGACTGTTATTTTTTCATACACCTACTCGTATCTATAGATAAACTAATTAGCAGTGGCGGCTGGTGAAGTTTGGGAATGGGGGGCACAGGGGGAAAAAATGCGCCGCAGGCGAAAATTTTGTATTTTTCAAGGTCAAACACCTTAAAATTAAAAATTAGAAATTCGTAGAGCAAAAATATTTGCTTGAAGAAATAGTTTTCGTTAGGCAAATATCCCCTTTTTTGATGCGATTGACAAATATAGAAAAATTATTTTCCATATTTCACTTCACACGTTCACTTTCGACTGTAGTCATAGGAATTGTGCACAATATAGTTAATAGTTCAACCGATTCCGAAAACGTCGTACCTAAGTAAATTATTTTTTTTAACATTTGTAATAAAGCAACCGCACCACTATATGTTGTATGAAATCATCTACAATACATTATATACAGCTCATTTTTTAATTTTGTAATGTTGATCTTTGGAAATAAGGCACACACTGTTTTAATATGTTCCAGAGGAAAAACTATTCTATAGTTGTTAAATTTCTCCTTTTCAAACAAATTGGCTATAGTTAAAAAATCAGTAAATTGAAATCTCTCACGTACGTTCATTAATATGATGTCACATATTTCTTTGCACTGCATTACCTTTCAGTCTCCTACAGTAACTTTTCTCTTTTTTCTTAAATTATCCACAGAATGTTCCTCGGAATGTTCTGTTAAAATGTCAGCATTATTTATTAATTCTTCTGTATTATTTCTTAGACATTGTATAGCAGCTGTAAACGAGTCTAAATTATTTCTAACAGTATTATCATCTAGATAATACTGTTAGAGTCTAACTGCCTCCCCTGTAACTGATTGAAAAGTATCTGTACTCTGTCACAGAATTATACAGTATAATTCTGTGACTCTGTACCGTCTGGTCGACGGAGCAGCGCCCATTCAATGACGTAACAGAACGCATTAGAAAAGACGCGCTGGAAAAATAGAAGCTGTGTATCCTTTTCTTGCGCATGCAAATAGAAAAGAAAAAAGAACAGGCACACAGCGGCCGTGCCCAGCCCAGTGGACACACGGATTACACAGACGGTGAAGAGTGAAGCGGTCTAGACGCTTCACGCTTCACCTAGACGGATATGTATGCACCAAATGATTCAATATTCATGATGAAAAATTTATAAAAAAATCCACCAAATTATAATAATTATAAAAGTTTATAAATATCACAACATTCACAAGTCTTATGTGCTTACGCATAGGGCACGTGCCCTTGTGCCCATTATGACTAGCCGCCACTGCTAATTAGATAATTAATATTAACATAGTTTTATAAAATTTAAGTTTAATCGTTAAAATTGTAATCATTTATTGGACTTCATGTTTGTATGTTACTGTAATAATAAAATAAAATAATATCTACACGAACACTGATGTCGTTTTCACCTCAGTAAAAATACAAAATTATTACCTTGGTAGAAAAACCTTTGATCTGTTAATCACATTGTAATATTACATTAGTCGAATGTAATATATTCCATTATAATTATATTCCAAAATAATTTTTCAGTAGAACTTTGCAGTTTATTTGTAAAATTACACTCTATAAGAAAATTACAGTAAAAATGAAGGGTAAATAAATTGCTACCTATTTTTTTTCAGTATACTTATTACAGCCTTTCTGTCATTTATAATTTTCCATAACTCTAAATGTCCCGCTAAACACCTCCATAAATTACATCTACAAGAAATAATCCTCTTTTTGTTTATTATTCTTCCACCAGCCACACCTAGCCCTGAAAAGTAAGAATTAATTATCCTCCCTAAGCAAAATCCAGCAACCCCTGGCCGAAAATATCGCAGTCAGCTGTGCCGCGCGCCTCAACGTTCAGCTGTTTCCTTCAGTTATCCTTACGCCCCGTCCCAGGATAACAACCAACAGCCGCGTGTTATTGGCCATCGCAGGGGGCCATGCTGCTGGCTAGCAACCAGTGCCATTGGAGAGGTGTCGAGAAAGGCGTCCAATGGCATAACGGGATTTCCCCTTCTGAGAGGCCGTTTGCCAATGTTTAAACTGGCATTAAGCAGGCTGTTATCGGGAGAGAACAGTAAAAGCTCGCTCAGTCGTTTTAGATTGTGTTGTATGGTTGGAAGGAGAGCTGCCGATGACCGTGATTGATGATCATGATGGGATGATGGTTGGGGTTTGCTCTTTTGATGCGTGATGGTATATGTCGGGTTGCAAGAGGTAATAAAATGAGAAATCGACCAAAACTTTCAGTTTCAGTGATGGTTGCGGGGTTTACATGGTCTTCTCGAAGAAGGGATTAAATGTTGGGTAGTAGTAGGAGGTGGTTAAATAGGAGATAAATCACAGAAAGTCCGAATGTTTCTGTTTTACACTCATGTTTACACTATTTAAAGGACCATATACCTACCAGGGCCGAACACATAACTTTTTTTGGAGGGGTAGGTGTTTTTATTAAGTGATCCATAGAAAATGAAAATGCAGCATGGTAAAAGTTTTCAGAGTCAAATGGGCTAAAATAAAAAGTTAAGAATTGAATAAAAAACTGAATAAATAAGTATTTTTGAAAAATTTGTTTTATATTAACCATGCATTTCTTATAGACACAATTTATTATAGGTACCTATACTCACTATATCTCACTCACGCATTTCCTATAACATAAAAATTCACTCAGCTTGAAACAGATGCCTTTCTAGCAAGTTTGAATTATTAGGTACCTACCTATTACAGAAGTCTATTTTACAAAGAAAAATTACACAATATTTATTTGTTTAGTTTCCAATATAAATAGGACATAGGAAACACATTCTTAAGAAGTCGAATATATAATAGATAGATACCTAGGTTCACGGTTAACTATTTCTTTGTTCTCATTTGCCCAATATTGATAATCCGGATGTAGAAAATATTAAATGAAGAATTTATTGTCTCTATTGAATATACCTAATTGATGTACCTACGAGTACCTATACAGGGCGCCCTATTTCTTGACCCGTTGCATGGGTAACTTTTTTATTAGTAGAGATACAAAAACGCTTAAATGAGCAAATTAGTGCAGTTTCGTATTAGTAATTCTACGGTAAGGCGAAAAATTATATACGGGGAAGGTTGAAAAGTTATTGACAAAAAACGAAAAATTCAACTTTTCTATTATCCCTCGTAGCTCGTTCATTTGAAGAGTTAGAGAAAAATGCTTCACATGTTTTTTGCAGTATTTTTCATGTAAAATGACATGCACTTGCTACTTTTTATATATCTCTTAAAATGGTTGAGAATCACAGTAAAATATATTTTTTTTAAATGTAATGGATAGCAGGTGGCTATGACATTAACCGAAAGTCCCCTTTTTTCTCTTTCAGATGATATAACATAGTCCATATTTTATCCTTACAAAAGTAATAATAATCGTTGTTTTTAAAGAAAGTTTATTGTCACATCAAGAATGCTATGGAAATAAAACAAAAAATAAGATTCCTGATATTTTTAAAAACGTCTAGTTGGTATTTAATTATTGACAGATCATAAGTGACATTTTTAGTTTTTGTTTATTATAGTTTATTATAAAGTAGTTTATTGTTTATTATTAATACTGCATACAAAATAATAGTGTTGCAAATATGTACACCAATTAACGAAGAGAAAAATGATATGCTATTTTGTTATTATAACCAAAATCGAGATGCACAAGCTGCAGCGAATCTTTATTTTGAAACTTACATGGAACGAAGACAACCCCATCATAGAATATTTAGACAGCTGGAAAATAATATACGATTATACGGTTCTTTTTCAAAGCCTAAGGATGAAAGAAACTTCAATGAAGACACTGAAATAAATGTTTTGGCTTATGTAAATTTTAAACCTGATTCTTCAACTGCAGAAATTGCACATCACTGCAACACTTCCAAGGAAACTGTAAGAGCTATTTTAAAAGGTAACAATTTAAAGCCTTATCATTATTCCATATGCAATACTTTATATCCAGCTGATAATCAAAGAAGGATGACATTTTATCGATGGTACATTTTAAAATGCGAAGAGGATCTAGACTTCTGGAAAAAGATTTTATTCAGTGATGAAAGTAGATTTACCAACAATGGTATTTTTAACCGCCATAATAACATAATGTGGTGCCGAGAAAATCCACATCTTGTTTCTGAAAGAAGAAATCAACGTTAATTTGGGATAAATGTGTGGTGTGGAATTTTTTGTGGCAAAATTATTGGCCCATATTTTTACGAAGATAATTTGAATGCGAATAATTACCTTCATTTTCTAAGGAATACTCTAACAGAGGAATATTTAAATGAATTACCACTTCATATTTTTAGAAATCTTAAATACTTCCAACACGATGGAGCACCTGCGCATAATTCCCGCGAGGTAAAACAATATTTACATGAACAGTTTGATAATGTTATAGGAAATAGAATGGATATCGACTGGCCAGCGCGAACATCTGATTTGACCCCCTTAGATTTCTTTCTTTGGGGGTTATTGAAAGATAAAGTTTATGTGACAGCTCCTCTAGATATAGAGGATCTAAAAGTCAGGATTCAAGATGCAATTAGAAGCATACATGGACATACAATAAATAATGTTTTAAGAAGTATCCAGAAACGTTGCTTACTATGTATCCAACAGGATGGTGGTCATTTCGAACATTTACTTCAATATAATTAATTAATAATTTCTGTTCTCAAAACATTCTTTTGTTCCATAATCCATAGCATTCTTGATGTGACAATAAACTTTCTTTAAAAACAACAATTATTATTACTTTTGTAAGGATAAAATATGGACTATGTTATATCATCTGAAAGAGAAAAAGGGGACTTTCGGTTAATGTCACAGCCACCTATCCATTACATTTAAAAAAAATATATTTTACTGTGATTCTCAACCATTTTAAGAGATATATAAAAAGTAGCAAGTGCATGTCATTTTACATGAAAAATACTGCAAAAAACATGTGAAGCATTTTTCTCTAACTCTTCAAATGAACGAGCTACGAGGGATAATAGAAAAGTTGGATTTTTCGTTTTTTGTCAATAACTTTTCAACCTTCCCCCGTATATAATTTTTCGCCTTACCGTAGAATTACTAATACGAAACTGCACTAATTTGCTCATTTAAGCGTTTTTGTATCTCTACTAATAAAAAAGTTACCCATGCAACGGGTCAAGAAATAGGGCGCCCGTATACAGATATAAAACTATTTAGATGAAGATATAAGTAGATATAGGTATAAAAACAGAATATGACAATTTCTTTCACATATACCTGAGTATCAGACTTTCGGGCTAATTCTTGTGATTAAAATAAGGGATACGGATATTATTATTATTATTAGATATTATATTATTGATCCGAAAGGATTTATGTAAGAGGGATGTTGTTTGCATGTATACCTTACCCACTAGGTACATTGCGAGAAAAAAATTCAATGAGGAAAAGAGTTGGTAGGAATTACAATCCTCAATTACCCTCAATCATATTTTTATGTACTTACCTATACTTAGGTAGGTATATGAAAATGAGACATTTTATTGTAGTTATAATTAAAGTATACCATACACTTTGATTCCCAGTCATAAAATAAAGTTACCTACATGGATATTGAACATGTCCCGGAGACGTCCAGATTCAGTCCACAAGATGTACGATGGACGTCCCAGGGACGTCTAATATTCTAAAACGTTCGTTTTACGTTCTGGTTAGGTCTAGCTACTATGGGAAAAAGATCATTAGCAACGATTATACACGAAATCGCAACAAAAAAGAGTCACCTAGAATAACGTGGTAGGTACTTATTATACAGGGTGTCCACCTAGTGCGCGTAAGTCCAATATCTGGGTTAATAAAAGAGATAACTTAATATTTTTTTCTACAGGGTTGTCTAATATCCCGAGCTGCACAAAATGAAAATATATTTACATATTCAGGGTGTTCAGTTTTTCCTGGACAGGTACCAACTTCGTTTTTCTAAATGGAAATATATATTTTTTATTGCTTTTTCGAACTAAACCCTTGATTTTAGTAGGACTTTCATCAGCCTTCCCTATACCTAACTTAAACTGTTTTTGAAATATTGACGGGTGAATATTGACATTTTTGCAACTTTGACACCCTGTAAAATCTAAACGGTTTGAGATAAAGCAAAACGGTTTGCAGATTCCTATCTTAACTTTTCATAAGCTATCGTTTGGTACTAATTTCAAATTTATAGAGAAATATAAAATTTTCAAAATTTTCAGAAAATTTTAAATTTTTGGATAATCCTGAAATTAGTACCAAACGATAGCTTATGAAAAGTTAAGATAGGAATGTGCAAACCGTTTTGCTTTATCTCAAACAGTTTAGATTTTACAGGGTGTCAAAGTTGCAAAAATGTCAATATTCACCCGTCAATATTTCAAAAACAGTTTAAGTTAGGTATAGGGAAGGCTGATGAAAGTCCTACTAAAATCAAGGGTTTAGTTCGAAAAAGCAATAAAAAATATATATTTCCATTTAGAAAAACGAAGTTGGTACCCGTCCAGGAAAAACTGAACACCCTGAATATGTAAATATATTTTCATTTTGTGCAGCTCGAGATATTAGACAACCCTGTAGAAAAAAAAATTAAGTTATCTCTTTTATTAACCCAGATATTGGACTTACGCGCACTAGGTGGACACCCTGTAGATTTATTGTTTACCCAAATTACCGAGACGCCGATTTTTATTTGAAGGGAGATACATTTTAAAACTACTAAAAATCCGATATCAATGTATCTATATACCATCTATATAAGCGGACTTTTATGTTATTAATAATTACCACACTCTTTAGCAATTAGAGATTCAACTGTCGTATAAGTTTATGCTAAAGGAGTCTTAGTGAATAAATACAGTCTGTCCATAAAGTAACCCCCCCCCCTGCTAACTTTTGAACGAATCGAGTTAGAGAGTTCTAACAAAATACAGGGTGAATCGCGTAAAATGAAGTTGATTCTGACGATAAATTCGATTTTTCAAATTCAAAGATGGCGCCACGGGCGCTCTCAACTCAATTTTTTTAAATGGTAAAGTGTGCCGTGTTGCACCTCATTTAAAAGATAATTCAATTCTCTACTTTCTCGTTTTTTAAAAATGACAATCGAGTTAGCCGTTCTCTAGTTACAAGCGTTTCTGTTTCTAATCTGATCCATGAATAAAATGTTAATTAATATTTTAATACTTACAACAAATTTTGAACAAATATTTATTAAAACAAAAAATAAAAGAATAAATAAGTTATTCAAAATGTTGTCCATTGATTTCTTGGCACATAAAAAGTCTACTTTGAAATTCTGGCCTGATATTTCCTAAAATTTCCGCAGAGATATTTCTACACATACGTGTTAGAGGTTGCTGTAAGTAGTTCGTCGATATTTACTGGAGGAGTTATGTAGACTTTTGACTTCAAATATCCCCATAAGAAAAAATCAAGAGGAGTTAAGTCCGGGGAACGAGTCGACCATTCTATCGGGCCCCTTCTACTAATCCATCTGCCCTGGAAATGGTTATTTAAAAAATCGGTAACAGGTCCATAGAAATGAGGAGCCCCCCCCCATCTTGTTGAAATACAATACTTTGAATGTTATTGTCTGCTATTCTTTCTATCTTTAGAAAAATTTCCACCCGCATGATTCTTAAGTACCGCTCTCCTCTTAAATTTTCTCTTAAATCTATCAAATCTATCAAATCGAATAACTTAAAAAAAATAAGAAAAAAACCTGTAGACACTTTTAAACACTCTTAAATTAAACGCTAAACTACTTTCTCGAACCTTATTGACGTTTCAGTGACAGTGGCAAGCAAGGCAAGGAGACTTGATAAAAGCAAAATTTTTAAATATCGTTAATACAAACGCTTGTAACTAGAGAACGGATAACCTGATTGTCATTTTTCAAAAACGAGAATGTAGAGAATTGAATTACCTTTTAAATGAGGCGCACATGGCACACTTTGCCATTTAAAAAAATTGAGTTGACAGCGCCCGTGGCGCCATCTGTGAATTTGAAGAATGGAATTTATCGTCAAAATCAACTTCATTTTACGTGATTCACCCTGTATTTTGTTAAAACTCTCTAACTCGATTCGTTCAAAAGTTATCAGGGGGGGGGGTTACGTTATGGACAGACTGTATAGTGACTTTATGTGGTAGTTAGGATAAAATAAACAATAAAAAGTGGTTATGACAATAAAAATACATGTGGTACACTGAAAGAACAGTTTATTAATAATTAATGATATTAATTGACACCTAACAAAGGCTTTATTGGATAATGGCGTAATAAATTTTTGTTTATGAGAAAAAAACAATTTATTAAATCTTTTCAAATATACCTTATTACCGTCAAGTAAGGGATTATTGATAATCAATATATCTTTTATTTTCGTTTGATCGTTTTTAATAAATATTATTATGAGTAAATGTAGCATTACTTATTTATTATGAATATTTCAGTTATTTATTATAAATAAAGCATACTAATTACAATTTCGACTTTATTAGAATATAAAGAACAATGTTTATAATAAATATTTGTTTTAATTTTAAAAAATAAAGGTTATTTATAATGAATAGTGTCTTATTTATCACATCCAGTAATTATTTTACGTTTATTTAGTATAGTTATAGTCCAGATCTATTTTTTATGTCACAGCAATCAACACTGAACAGGTAATAATTCTAAACATTTTTAATAAATCACACAATCGGCAGTTTTCTAAAGTTACGTTTTCAAAGGTATATAAGTTTTGACGTCCCTACCTTGTGCACCATACACATATGGGTCATATAGGTATACCGTACAGCACAGTGCAGCGTCTATCGTCTCATCTCAAGTATCAAGTAAAGTAACGTACACTCACATTAACGAAAACGAAGCACTCGCGCCGCACCCAAATAATAGGTAAATGAAATGAAAATAATGAAATGAAATAAAGTCACCCAATCCAAGGTAAATAGAAAAACATGTCTGCTACTCACTGTCAACAATGCCAACCTAGCCTACACTGCCAACTGCACAATTTTGTAATGACACAATAAAATATCTATTAATTAAAAAACTACTTCAGGATTTTTAACAAAAAAATGAATTACTTCATAGTAAATAAATTAGAGTAAATTAGAAACAAACATATATTAATTTTTAGTCTGGATTATTCAATATTAATAAAATCCAAATTAATAGTAAATATATTTTTTGGGAATACCACCAAATAAAGAATTTATTAAGATGAAACATTTCTCATTAACTATTAACATTTTTACACCAAACAAAGTATTTGTTTTTAATAAGTAAAATATATTTAGAAGAATATTTATAGTAAAAAATATTGTTTAACCTAAAATATGTATTATTTATTTTAAATAAATGACATCCAAATAAACAATTGTTAACTATAAACCGCGTCTTTTCTTTCAGTGTAGGTATGTTAGTAGTGGTGAGAAACACACAGTAGCGCCCTCTTTTGGTCTTGGCTACTATCCGTCCAACAATTATTATGAAATTGACAATAACTACAGCATCGTTAATCGAGTCCGCTATCTATGGCATTCTGATGTGCACAAAATAAATGCAAAAAACGGTCAGTGTCTGGTGGTTTGTCTCGAAGAAGGATGTGGCGGATGTCGGAGTAATGCAATGCCAGTCGGGGCACATTGCCCTTGGAGTAATTGTTTTCGGCATCTCCTTCAAACATATAGGTATATGTAGTTGGGTTTGGTAATTATTACCTACCTCAGATGGCTCTTTTTAGTCAGTATCGTTCATTAATTAGATACATCTGGAGGTAGGGGAGGTAAATCTTGATCGTTAGGAAATAATCAGACCGATCCGAGCAAGATCAGTTTGCTGGAAGCATTTTGACCGAGGAGAAAATTAATCTGAATTTGTAAGGTGGTAGTTGTCATTTTTTGTGGATGATGTATTTCAGGATAACCAACAGTTAGGAAAATTATTATTTAGGATTGTGCGTAATTTTCCTAAAAAATCTTGGAGTGTTTCTGAAGACATTCTAAAATATTCTTTAAACTGCTCTAAAATTTGGCACTGTTTATTCAGCGAAATTTTCCATTTTTGCCAAACAAGTCGTACACTGTTCATTTTCAAAAATTATTTAATATCCTTGGACTATGGTTAAAATGGTAGATTTGACAGTATTCATTTTTAATAATAATTCGAAATAGAATATAAACCGTCATTATTAAAAAAAGCAAAAAAGGTGAGGTTAATCCATATATCTATATTAAAACGCGTCGATTCTGTCTTGCTCTAAATTCCGTTGCCGAATCCACAAAGTTGCAAAGCTATCTCCTCCGAGAGGCGATCGCGGAACGATCCTCGCGGGCCACCGATGGTCGCTCCCGACCTTTCTCCAATGCGTAGGGGTATTTTCGCCCCATTTCCTACGTGTTTTCCCAATTTAAACGCCTTTTCAAAAAACCTCGGCAAAATTTTCGTCGATCGCCGTTCGGCGAGAGAGATACGGCTAGCACCGGCGTTTGTCCTCGCGCCTAATGGTCCCGTCACGCCTGCCGAAATCCCGACTTTTCGCGAGACTCCCTAGACCCTTTTTCTAATTTTACGGCTTCGAGAACCGCTTCACGCAAAAGTTCCGTCCTTTCTCTAATCTTTTGAGATTTTTTTTCGAGACCGTACGTCGAGTCTTCTACGTCTATTTCGTATTCGAAAATTTCGAGTCGCGTCCGTCTCAACTTCTTTCTCATTTTATCTGCCGATGTGCAGTGGCGGCTAGTGAAATTTGGGAATGGGGGGCATAGGGGAAAAAATGCGCCGCAGGCGAAAATTTTGCATTTTTCAAAGTCAAACACCTTAAAATTAAAAATTAGAAATTCGTAGAGCAAAAATATTTGCTTGAAGAAATAGGTTTCGTTAGGCAAATATCCCCTTTTTTGATGCGATTGACAGAAATATGGAAAAATTATTTAAAATAATATTTAAATCGGTTCAAGAAAAGTATACATGTCAGAAAAATGGCAGGCGAAACGTCTGTTTTCTGCTAGACCAGAAAAAACACAGATAGATAAAAAAAATAAATAATAAAACCCATTTAAGTACTTAACCCAAACCCATAACAAATCGGTGAACCACAATTACCTTACAATTTGCAACCACCCGCTCGTCCATCGAAAACTAAACTTAGTAACTTTTAAAATGAAACTCCATTCTTCTTGACTTATCATTTGCAAAATGTTCGATAACTTGTTATAAACGATAAATCAGTCATAGTGTTTACTAAATTTTTCTCGATGGAAAGCATTGCTAGAGCACATAACCTTTCTTGTGACATCGTGTTTCTTAAAAATGTCTTTATTCGCTTAAGTGTTGAGAAGCAGCGTTCACTTTCGACTGTAGTCATAGGAATTGTGCACAATATAGTTAATAGTTCAACCGATTCCGAAAACGTCGTAAGTAAATTATTTTTATTTAACATTTGTAATAAAGCAACCGCACATGTTGTATGAAATCATCTCTAGAATACATTATATGCAGCTGATTTTTTAATTGTGTAATGTTGATCTTTGGAAAAAAGGCACACACTGTTTTAATATGTTCCAGAGGAAAAACTATTCTATAGTTGTTAAATTTCTTCTTTTCAAACAAATTGACTATAGTTAAAAAATCAGTAAATTGAAATCTCTCACGTACGTTCATTAATATGATGGGGTATTCCCATCTCTAGTACTCTGTACCGTCTGGTCGATGGGGCAGCGCCCATTCAATGACGTAACAGAACGCATTAGAAAAGACGCTCTGTGTATCCTTTTCTTGCGCATCCAAATAGAAAAGAAAAAAGAACAGGCACACAGCGGCCGTGCCCAGCCCAGTCCACAGACGGTGAAGCGTGAAGCGGTCTAGACGCTAGACGGATATGTATGCACCAAATAATTCAATATTCATGATGAAAAATTAATAAAAAAATCCCGCAAATTATAAAAATTATAAAAGTTTATAAAATATCACAACATTCACAAGTCTTATGTGCTTACGCATAGGGCACGTGCCCTTGTGCCCATTATGACTAGCCGCCACTGCCGATGTGAGATTGCACTAATGCGATAAGCACCTCCCACGAAAACTGTCAAATTAATTAAACTTCAGATAGGTTATTTTCCTACGAGAAATATTGCTAACGGAATCGATAGTACCGACTGCCAAACACTTTTGATTACTAAAATATTGAAGCGAACTGCTTTTCCAATTAGAAAATCGGTAAAAATTATTTTTTCAGGTTGACACGTACAGTTTACATACTTAGGTAAATGTGTCAGGGTAAATTTTATGACAACACGCGCGGTAGCGCAAT
The DNA here is from genome assembly GCA_963924545.1 of Pogonocherus hispidulus. Taxonomy (NCBI): domain Eukaryota; kingdom Metazoa; phylum Arthropoda; class Insecta; order Coleoptera; family Cerambycidae; genus Pogonocherus; species Pogonocherus hispidulus. The sequence continues at coordinate 15,786,426 of OZ004700.1, forward strand.
GGGAAAGTCGTTATAGGATTCAAAACGTGGTAATGTTGATTTCGCGAGTTAGAGTCACGCTGGAGGCACATTTTTTTTATTTTTTAATTCAAATTATTTATTAGTATTAGTGTTTAGTTATTCTGTTTCATTATCCGTAGCTTTTATTCTTTCTGCACGTAAAGTTTGGAATTAATTCCTTCATTTTGGCAGTCTGTTAAATTCATCATTTTAGCTTCCAAAAGTAAATATCTACAATATTTTTGGTCCCATTGATAAAATTGATAAAAATGTTTACTGAAATATAAACTCTACTTTCAGCACTTAAATGAAGATGTTTTACCATTAAGAATAGAGTACCCTTACAATTCATCAAAATATTAAGAAAAATATCTTTAATATAAATTCTTTAATACATATGCACATATAAATTTCTTTAATATGTGTTTTCTTAAAAATAATATTATTCTAGATGCTTTTGTCGGGCCACAGGCCTGGATCCCCGGTAGGGCTAGAAATGGGAACGAAAATCGCGATTTTCTCCCATTTCTAGTATAATCTTAAGTAGCTATATGACTAATAAGTAGGATTGGCTTCCTCAAAGACAATAGAGGTCACTGCTGTAATGGCACTTGCAAAAAAAAACCAGGTCGCTCTATGTCTGTCAAATTGACAATAATTGTTAGATGGATAGTGGCAAAGACCAAAAGAGGGCACTAGCACTGCCTACTATTATTTTATCATTTGGATTTGTATGAGTAATAATAGGAAAGTATAAAGATACATTGCAACAAACTGGTACCTAATATTGCAAATAAATACAAACAGCAGCGCTCAGCGCTCAATTATGACATTAAAGAAACGAACCTTTTTTTATTTAATTCATTTTTGTATGGCGAATGGCGAATTGTCAGTATTTTTATACTATCTTTGTATTGGATTAATAGTCCTTTTCGTGGAATTCACAAATCTGTTCTGTTAGTGTACACAGCCCATTTTATTTTCCCAAACAGCGGGCAAGCCGTGCCTCGCCTGCCCCATCCCCGCGGATCGCACCGAAAAATCACGCCAATGGGGCCCCCGACACGCACCACATGTCAGCCGTGCGTCTCGGGATGCCGCGTGGCGTAGAGAGAGAGACAGTCCCCCGTGCTGCAGCCCGCCTTTCCTTCTGCATCGCGCGACAACGTTCGCAGCATCCGCCCGCCGCCGCCGGATCACCAGTTCATGTTTAAACTGTTCGCCCGCGGATTATTACACGCACCGCCGGGAGGACGGTCACCGGAGGACAAATTAACGGGCCGGGGTAGTTTTATGTGCACGGTGATTAGCCCCGAATTGATGTTTTGCGTTCGAAACTTGGTATTCGCGGCGAGAGCGAACCGACACTGTTGACGGTTTCAGTGACTTATCTTTATTGTTCCAGAAGTTTGGTTCGCGCATTTTTGGAATAGGGGTGAGTTTGCTAATGTTTAAGCAAAGTAATATATACTAATACTTTATTAGTAAATGAAACTTCATACATGCCGAGTGGCCTTTGAGTGACAGGGTGAATCAAATATATTTTTTCCTCAGAATCACAAGCATTTCTTTCTCATGACTTCATCATAGATACCTACCAGTTTCCTGATTCCTTTGAAATTAAAAGATTAGGTAATTCTAGAATCCTAGAAGTCTTATTAGTTTCTATAAATCGAGGGGTAATTCACTAAAAAAAATTGTACACTGAAATTCCCCTTGCAGGAAAAAATCCCCGAAATTCCCCAAAAAATCCCTGAAATACCTCCAAACGTTTGAAATTCCCTGGATATACTAAATTGTCAGCAATTCCACGAAATTCTCCAAAATATCCCGCAATTCCCCATGGCGTTTTGAAAATCCGAACAAAATAGGTAATCAGATCGGGCCTCAGATATAACAAAATACGAGAATGGACAAAACATTTTTTTGTAAAAGATATTCTTATGAATAAAGTAACATTTTAATGGATAAATTATTATAAATTTAAAACAAAATAATAACATAACAAAAACATTTAACAAAGTATTTTCTTATATTACAGTTAGTCTTTTCTTTTAGGAGTTGAGAGTACAGCTTAACAATAAAGTAAACGTATAAGATATTCCTATAAAAGATATTACAGCATTACATAAGTTTCAAAAATTAAGAAAAGTATTTAAAAAGTTTTTTCTTTCATTTCAGTTAAGATAGATAGGTACAGTTTGAGTAAGAATAAAATAAACGTCAGATATATTCTTTTAAAAGACAATACCATATAGTATAACAAATTTATAAATTATTTGTGGTGTATTTTGACGATTCATAGTTTGTTTCTTTTGGGATTACACCACCTGTAAAATAACAAAAAGCAGGACACTGGTTTTCTGCTTTTTGTTATTTTACAGGTGGTGTAATTCCAAAAGAAACAAGCTATAAAATTTAAAAATTTTTTGTTGGGAGGTTTCGTATATCGTTATATTTTTTATTTATATCCAATAAATCAACCCATTTCTGCTCAAAAGGTTCTGAACCCAAAAGAAAGATTGTAGAGATTTTAAGAAAAATTAAGCATGCACCATTGAAATTCCCCAAAATACCCAAAAAATTGCCCGAAATATCCTAAAATTCCCCAAAATACCCCGAAATTCCCCGCAATTCCTTGAAATTTCCCAAAATTCCTCAATTTTTCTCGAAATCCCCCCTTCTTGTACACTAAAATACCCCAGTGATTCGCCCCTCGCTATAAATATAGTGTATAATTACTATATAGTCTTATCTGTAAGGTTCGTCCTTAGAACTATTTTTTAAGTAGGCGCAGGATAAGGTAACATTGCCTATTTTTGATCACTATTGAGTATTTGATTACGACTCAAAAACAAGTTTTTATATACTTTAAACCTGTCAAGAAGAATTGTTCCTTAAGTCACGATATTTCTTTGATTCTTTTAACATAACTTTGTTGTCGGCATTAATTTTTGAAAACTTTTGCAAGTGAATTAATATAGGTATCTAGTAGTTTGTGTATGGCCTCCTTTCTTCTATCATGGCATGATAAATTTATATAAATTACGCAAATAAAATCATGAGAAGTACCTGAATATACAGTGTGGGTGAGTTTGCATTACACACTCAGTAACTTCGTAAATGTCAAGATATTAAAATTTTTCAGAAAGTGATTTTTTGTGCTCTTTTCAACCCTCTGATTAAAAACGCTCTCATTAAAAAAACAAAAGAGCAGCGACATGTACAGTGATTTTTTTAAATGGAACACCCTGTATTTTATTTCATAATTTGAAATCCTATCAAATTGTGAATATGACACCGTTTTTATTTTTTCTTAAAAGTGATAATACGTAAGTTAGGAACAATACAAGAAATTATCGGTACTAGGCCATGGATTGCACAATTATTGAAAACAAAGCATGCTTGTGAAGACAAAAGTTATGCAAATAACTCATATAACTGTTAATGATATTATTTTCATTTAATTCAATAAATATTTTGTTTCAATTGTACAATCCATGGCCTAGTACCAAAGTTTACAGAATAAATATTCTGTAAAGTTTGCTAGTACCAATAATTTCTTGTATTGTTCCTAACTTACATATTATCACTTTTAAGAAAAAGTAAAAACGGTGTCATATTCAGAATTTGATAGGAATTCAAATTATGAAATAAAATACAGGGTGTTCCATTTAAAAAAATCATTGTACGTACCTACATGTCGCTGCTCTTTTGTTTTTTAATGAGAGTGTTTTTAATTAGGTTGAAAAGAGCACAAAAAAATCACTTAGAAGTACCTACTTTCTGAAAGATTTTAATATCTTGACATTTACGAAGTTACTGAGTGTGTAATGCAAACTCACCCACACTGTATAAATATAAAAATATTTATTTTCGTCATGTCAAATTGTAATAAAATTTCGTTTCCTGTTCTTCTGTCTTTGTTTGAGACTCGTACTAAACAAATTGTTCATCTTTTACACATATTTTTCTAGACTGGCATCTCTTTTATGATATTGCTAGATATATACCCCATATTCCTAGATATATACCCTATCTTAACTTTATTATTTTTGTATCAAACTGAGTAATTACACATGATGTAAAACTTAACTGTGACACCCCGTATACCTAAAGCAAATAAATCATAATACCACCATACTGATGCATCTTTTGCATATTATGGACATAAAATGTAGGTACTAAACTACTACTTATACTTAATTAATTAATAACTATACTTCGTGCGAGCGCGGAGTTTAACAGGATCGTACTAAGGTTACAAATGGAAATATCAATAAATTATGACGCAATGTGCATATTATTATTACCAAATGCCACGAATAAGTCAAGGATATAATATCTATATAAATTAAGAAAATACCTACGTAAAAGTGACAACTCTTACCTGACAATCCTTAGTGTTCAGAGAAGGTTTCGCTGGTAAATTGGCGGTTGTTATAACATATTATCACGTGTTTCTCTAAGTGTTCTGGAGTGAAACGGCGACGTCTATCACTCAGTATTAATTTGTGCAGGGATAAAGACCGTTCAACGTCTACAGAAAATAACGGGCAGTACGGAAAATGGTTGAGGCATGAACTGTACGTTAGTATATTGGCTGGCAACTCCTGACAGGTCCCAGCTAACACTTTGCTTATGTTTTCCAAAATGGGATATCCTGTATTCCTTTTTAACACGTTTTGCATTTTTTCTTTTATTGCATTACCGACTGGATGTATATTACTGGCATCGCATATATTTTTCTGTACATCTTCCAATATGCGAAACTGTTCTTTTAACGGTAATCCATGTGTTTCCAATTTCGTGATTGCAGTAACTAAGAAACCATAGTGTTTATTAATGTAGTGTATGTCATCGCGAATACTTTGGTCCTTTAGTCATGGAGTCTGTGTATGGCGCTGCTTTCATTTGGATTAAATCTACAAATAACATCTTTTATACCATCGAAATGTTTGGCATAATACCCTACGGCTTCTAACCAAGTACCCCATCTAGTTATAACTGGTTCAGGAGGCAGAGGTATGTCTGGTAGAACCTCCCTAAAAACATCCCTTCGTATAGGCGCCTTAATGAAAACCTTTTTGACGGTTGATATGAAAGTATTTACTAAAGGGAAACTTTCCCTTATTTTCTCTGCTACCCGACTGAGTGCATGAGCAGCACATGTAAAATGAACCATTTTCTTATATTTTTGGGATAAAATCTGTCCTGCTTTTAACATGTATGCGGCTGCGTCACTTAACATGACAAGGACTTTATCTGAAGAATCTTGATCGGGCCACATATATTCAAAACAATCAATAACAAAACTTATAATGGTCTCATGATTGGTTTTGTCCAGCACCTTAGAAGCCAATAGGTGGCTATCACTAGCAATGTCACTTTTTAACGCACCAATTAAAAAGTTGGCGACTGAACGCCCACAAGCATCAGTTGCTTCGTCTATAATAAAATACACAAAATTGTCCGCAATGTCTTCACGAATTGATGTCACTACATCGTTGTAAACCCGATCGACATATCTTAATCTTAACGGGCTTTCATGTGGCAGTTTTCGGTCAGTATATTTTTCTAAAAACGTACGTAATTTAGGGTTCTCTAGTTTGCTTAATGGAATATTACTTGCAAGAAAGGCTTCTGTTAGTTCATAGAAAAATTCCGAGTTATCAGCGCTGGACGAGGCATGGCTCTTCAAATGTCTATTCATTTTAGTTTTGTCAGAAGAATTTATAATGCGATCACACACAGTACAAAACAAGTCACTTTCTTTAATGCGTATGTCCTTGTAATATTCAGGATCACTGTCAAACCACATTTGAAATACTTCACGTCTATTTCTTCTCTCCTTTGGCATCTTACTTGATTTACTTCTCTCATTAATAGTTATTGATAATAATATTAGTAAATGTTTATAGTATACACGGCGAATACGAGCACGCTAGAACGTAAAAGACGTAAAAGAGAAATTTATTTATGCGTCACCGACCGATTATTACAACGTTCCGTAAATAACTAAAAGTTATTTACGGACTGTCAGTCAGCTGGCAAGGCCAGTGACCTGAGTACGACTCTGTTAGACTCTGCGCTGTACGAAGTATATTAATAACTGTTTCCAGAGACGGCATTATTTGTCAAATAAATGAATAATAAACATCAGCTTAATTTTCACCAATATAAATTGGATTATATTGTTTCATACGAAGTAATTAGACATTAAAGTTTATTACATTTTGGATTAAGGCATTCCTTGTACTATATGGCAAGCGTTATTGCGATATTATGGTTTAAAATTGAAATACACCTAATGTTGGAATTCCAGTTGCTTTCTGCCAATTTTATTTTACTGAAATAGATAGTGTTAGATTTCAGATGTTAATAGTATCTATAACTTCAATAACAATACTGTTTAATTGAATTTTATTTTGAGAAATGTGGAGCAGCGCTAAAAGCATATATACAGGGTGTCCACCTAGTGCGCGTAAGTCCAATATCTGGGTTAATAAAAGAGATAACTTAATTTTTTTTTCTACAGGGTTGTCTAATATCCCGAGCTGCACAAAATGAAAATATATTTACATATTCAGGGTGTTCAGTTTTTCCTGGACAGGTACCAACTTCGTTTTTCTAAATGGAAATATATATTTTTTATTGCTTTTTCGAACTAAACCCTTGATTTTAGTAGGACTTTCATCAGCCTTCCCTATACCTAACTTAAACTGTTTTTGAAATATTGACGGGTGAATATTGACATTTTTGCAACTTTGACACCCTGTAAAATCTAAACGGTTTGAGATCAAGCAAAACGGTTTGCACATTCCTATCTTAACTTTTTATAAGCTATCGTTTGATACTAATTTCAAATGTATCCAGGAATTAAAAATTTTCCTAAAATTTTGAAAATTTTTAATTCTTGGATAAATTTGAAATTAGTATCAAACGATAGCTTATAAAAAGTTAAGATAGGAATGTGCAAACCGTTTTGCTTGATCTCAAACCGTTTAGATTTTACAGGGTGTCAAAGTTGCAAAAATGTCAATATTCACCCGTCAATATTTCAAAAACAGTTTAAGTTAGGTATAGGGAAGGCTGATGAAAGTCCTACTAAAATCAAGGGTTTAGTTCGAAAAAGCAATAAAAAATATATATTTCCATTTAGAAAAACGAAGTTGGTACCTGTCCAGAAAAAACTGAACACCCTGAATATGTAAATATATTTTCATTTTGTGCAGCTCGGGATATTAGACAACCCTGTAGAAAAAAAAATTAAGTTATCTCTTTTATTAACCCAGATATTGGACTTACGCGCACTAGGTGGACACCCTGTATAATACTACTATATGGAGCCTATGTAATCTTTACCATGTTTCTCAAGTGAAGCCAAATTAGAGTAGTCCAGAATCATATCTATTGTCTCTTTCACGGAGAAAATACCAAATACTCATGGGCAGCAAACCGCGGGAATTTTGCTCCATATACTGTAGAATACAATAAATTAACTTTATTTTATATTGTATTTTATCTACATATAACGGTTTTTCAATCTTGTTATTGGGATGTTCCAGTATTTATCAAGTTTACCAAAAGAGTGGATGCAGTTTGTATTTGAAAAGAAAATTTTAAAAATACATACTTCAGGTACCTATGCGACTTCATATGGAATATTTCCTTCGCACAAAAGACAAAACCTCGACTGACTTTTTCGTTTCGGCATTTTACGATATCCGTACAATCGGTACAGTATAATTCCTATACCTAATTCACTACATATTTAAATTTACAAAATGTTCTTATATACCTAAACTTGCAGTTGCGACTGTAAAAATACCGTCGAAATAATTTGATGAGCAAATGTCTCTAATCACTAATAAGTCATAGGTATAAGAACAAAACTAAAACTACAAGTTACACATAAATAAAACACTTCTAAAACTGCCGGCTCTACGAAAAACACAAATTTATTTTCTGTGAAACACAAACATACCTGAAATACAAAAGATAAACTGTGACATAACCACACCACAAAACACATATATGACAAAACACATACAGGGTGTCCCAGTGTGAGCGAACAAAAATTTACCAGTGTGTAGGCCAGACCAAAATAAGAATAAAATTCTTATAAAAAAAATTCTTCGCTGCACGCCTAACGAGTTCCAGGGTGTTATTTTGTAAAAAAAAAACAATTTTTCGAGATAACTTAAAAACTCGTTTCGTAGATTTAGGTAATATTTGGATGACGTGTACATCTATTAAAGGTCATTAAAACTATATGGTGTTTGTTTAACTCTAAACTTTAAAATCATTGCATACATTTTTCTGCATAAAGGAATACAGTCGGTACTTTACACTCAATTTACTCGAAAATGGTTGATTTTAGAACTGTGTAACAAGAGCACCTTTTTTGTTGAGAATTGATTGTTGAGAATTGTTGAGATTAAGGAAAACTTAGTTAATTCACGAAAAAGTAGGATATACAAGAGTTATGAAGACAAAACCATAAGGAAGAGTAGACCTAGGCCACCACAAGTGTCAAAGTTAAACAAACACCATATAGTTTTAATGGCCTTTAATAGATTTACACGTTACCCAAAAATTACCTAAATCTACGAAACGGTTTTTAAGTTGTTAAAGTTATTTAAGTTAAGTTATTACGGAAAATTGTTGTTTTTTTTACAAAATAACACCCTGTAACTCGTTAGGCGTGCATCAGAGAAATTTTTTTATAAGAATTTTATTCTTATTTTGGTCTGGCCTACCCACTGGTAAATTTTTGTACGCTCATACTGGGACACCCTGTATATGACAAAACAAAAGCCCGGTCTTTCTTTACTTTCGTGGCACATTGAAATTCTTGGATTGGATTGGACAACACTTGGGCATGTGCACAGGAACATTTGTCCGTGAAAGAGAACGAAATATATAACTCCATCTCATAAACCGGCTTCAAGAAAAGCTGGAATAGCTCAATATAGTAGTATTATATATATGGCTAAAAGACACTTCTGAAATGTATTCTGTCAAATGACGAGTTTTGTCAAAGAAAATAACAGGAACATATCTATACAGGGTGTCCCGAAATTAGTGTGCAATATTTTACTGCAGCGCGGTCGGTTAAAAAGGGGACTTTTTCTTCATATAAATATGGATTGAAAAATGCTTCCTAAGAGGACAGCCCCTTCAAGGAGGTATCCTAGTGCCGATTTTTTTTAAATAACTCCGAATCCAGTTGAGATAAATTTATCAAATTGGGTATCCTGCCTAGGTCTTAAATGCTAAATCCGCTGCTGAAATAAAATTTCAAAATTTGTATCACATACGTTCCAAAGGGAGGAGGTAAATATTACCCCAACTTTATGTTCTTTGGGTTTTTTAAGTTTTGATTAGGAAATATGAAATTTCAACGTTTTTTACCAGAAAAAGGTACACTTGGTTCGTATCAATATAGGACGCATCGTTTTCGAGAAAAATCGCTTAAATTATTTACATGCGATAACACGAGATGTAGGGTAAAGGGAGGAGAGATGGACCACCATTTATAAAAATTAAGATAATTTCTTCATTAATCAAAGTAAAAATCTGTAAATTGGTACATAAAATAACTAAGCTTTGGTACTCTTTTTGGAACACTTAGAAAGAAAGAAATATTTATCATTAAAACTAAAAAAATGAATAATTCTTAGACTTGTCAACGGTCCATCTATCCTACCCTATGGAGGTGAGACGGACCATAGTAGGTAGGAGAGATGGGCCACGCTACTTTTCCTTTTTTCTAGAAGCTACGTTTCCACACTTCTGGCAAAGGTTACTTGTGCAGCTCTCGTGCAACCAGCGCTTGCACAAAAGGCATTGTGACCAATCGTCTTTCTTTTTCGTTAAACGATAATCTTCACTGCAGCCAACACTCTTATTTTCTAAATCGCTGAAATGTTCATCCGTCCTAGAATAGTCATCTAATGTGACATGGCCACATGTCTATTTACTGCTTTCACTGCCAAATTGGGGCCAGCTTTTTTCTTGCATTGTGCCTTTTTTTTAATAAATTCCGGTGAGGTAATAACTCCTGATATTTTTTTAAGAACTGTTTTTACAGCTATAGATACGACGGGTATGCAGTTCATCCAGAGCTTTTCCAGGAGCTATATCTTCAGTACCTAGCTGTTGATTTCTTAGGAGTGGTTTGTTGGTTTTGTATACCAGAGGTACTTGGTTGGAAAGATTCAGGTCTTGCTTGCACTTAAATGTAGTTTTGGGTATTCCAAATGCTGTAGCGGCTTCATTGCCGCCAATTTCGCCATTTCTGTATTCATTTACGGCATCATTTAACGCTTGAGAGGTTCAATATCCTCGTTCAGGAACATGTCTTTTAAATATTTACTTATTAAGCATTGTACTAAAACAAAAAGTTATTGGTCCGACTCTCCTCCCCCATATTGGTTCATCTATCCTCAAATGGGAGGGTAGACGGACCACTCGGTAACAACTAAACGGTTAAAAAAAAGTTTTAATATTTTAGGTTCTATAAGACATTAATGCATATACTTACAGTTTTATTAACAAAAAAAAAATATTATACTTACCTAAGTTTGTTAAAAATAGAAATGTATATCTTTAAATACAATTTTCACTAAGGCAAAATCTATTTTTCTTAAAAAACTTTCACATAGATGCTGGAAACCACGTGATCGCGACTGTATCAAGGTGAACTGATCGAAACGCAAAAGATACGCCTGTCAAATGTTGCGGTGGTGCCTTAAATTGCAAAATATTACCGATGGTCCGTCTATCCTCCTGGTCCATCTAACCTCCCTTTACCCTATGTAACTTAAGGAAACATTTTTCGATCTATGTTTCCACCAATTTCGGGATACTGTATAATACACTTGTACCTAAGAAGCTGTTCTATCCTGCGTTATATGCAAGAATGATAGATAGAATGTATATAATATTATGTCGCATGGTATAGGTAGGTATATATTGTTGCATGGTTTATCAAAAGGAACTCTAATATCTAATCTACTGATTTTTCACTGGTAATTTCTAGAAACAAGCACGTTGAATAACTATATCTACTAAGAACCTTTGTAAACACTGTAGGTACATCATCCAGTGGTCAACCCTTAATGTGACTAAATGCAAATTTGTACACTTATTCTATAGAATAAACAAGTATTTGTTTCATAGAAAAACATCTCTCTAAATTTCGATTCCTCTCTAGAGAATGTTATTTTACTTAGAGAATAATTTAAGGACGACCAAGGACGGCACACCATAGATCGACACAAAATTCACATTCGAAGACCATGGACTGACTATTTTATAAAATATTACTTCTGCGTCTCAATTAGGTTCCTACACACTGGGTTCTGTGCGAAATATTGGAATAACTTCAATGATGTTCCATATACACATATGGAACATATACGGTTACATTTTACCATGTACCAGAAGAACTTGAATAGGTATTTGTGTATCATATAGACTTTCTACACTGACTAAAACTATATACGTTCTACTAAGTTAATACAAAGGTAATATTTAAAGTCGATGAGCTTTTGTAAATGTAATGCAATGTAAATGCATTACATTTACATTGCATTACAAACTGGAATTGCACTACAAAGTAGAACTGAATTATTTTTGATTTCCTTTAATTGGGTAACTTGCTTGTTGAACATAAATAGGTATCTGTTTATTGTTATTATATCGCCAATTTACAATAAATCTACCTGTATACAGAGATGAATATACTGATTATGTTGTTATTAAACCATTAGTAATGCGTGGTACCTCGCATATATACGCGCGACCATTGAATTGAATTGAAAGAGGGAAAGGGGGGAAATAAGTTAGAATTAAACATATTCAGAAAAGATACCAGTACTTTAAGATATATCCCTAAGGACTCTCACTACTGTGCTCAATATAAAATAACGAGTTTTAATTTTTTAATTCATCTCCTATTTAGCTTCCTCCTAAATAAGGAGAGGTTTGAAAAAGAAATGATTAGGGGTATAGCTGCGAGTAATAGATATTCTGTAAGTTTAATTGATAAAATTATTAAGAAACGTAAATTTAAAGAGACACTTCGAAATTCCTCGACTTGTCAAAATGAAAGAGAAAATCCAAAATTCATATCTATTCCATATGATCCTCGTTGCACTCGTGGTTTTGGTAAGGCTTTTAAAGATATGGGTATGTCAGTGGTTTATCATCGGGAAATAAACTATAACAACTTTTAGGCAACGTAAATGACAAAATATAAACTAAGGAAAAGTCGGGGATTTACGAACGTAGATGATGTAAAGACTGTAATCAAAAGTATGTTGGACAAACTAGAAGGTCAATTCAAACTAGATTCAAGGAACATATCAAATATGGTAGAACAGAGAAGTAGTTTTAGGATAGGTTTAGATTTAATCACCTCCAGATGATGCAAACTTATTTGACGAAACGCGCGTCGAGTGCAATATAGTGTTTTGGTGTTATGTAGAAAACTACGAAAAAAATATTTTCTATATCTTCGTTTTTACTACTCCTTATTGATAGAAAGTCCAAAACTGATTGAATACGGCGTGTTTTGATGAAGCTGGATGGAGCTTTAATCCTTGAGACATATAAATGTATAGGATAAGTCACAGTTAGCTGTTAAAATCACAAAGTACACAAGCAACAGGAAACAGTTTTAGGTACACTAAATTATCATTAAAAAATTAATCTACACTATAATAAGCCTTCTTCTAGGAGTAACCTTTTTACTTTGTTTTTAAAAGTAGTTTCACTTAAAATTTTAAATGAAGCAGTATGTGGTTATAGGACTTTTTGCCTATGCACAACAGGGATTTCTGATTTTTTTTGTCCTGTAACATTTCGCAATGCCTGGTTTGATAACCATAATGGAAATTATTTTTCTTGAGATTTTTTAGATTCTTTCTTATGTGTAGTAATATTTTGTATATAAGTATAGGTAGAAGAAAAAGTAAACAGTTTGTGTCTCACAAAAAGGGACCTGCAGGACCCCCATAGTCCCCTACAGGGCTGATGAACCCCATATATCGAAATATGCGTTTCTGGCAATAAAAACTCTCGGACTCCTCTCTGTGGAGTTACCAAAGAACACGACGTTATATTATAACTTAGGTGACTATATACGAGGCTATAGTAGAAGAAGTGCAGACAGATTTATATGAAACTTGGCAATAGAGAAACTCAAAAATGGTTACTTACACCATACTTACAAGCGTAGAAATATTAAAGTACCTATGTGAATAGTTCGAATACTTATTATAAAATAAATATTAACATTGCTTTATGATAAAAAATAACAAATATTTAATTTATTTTAATTAGTCAGCTAATTGACCAGTCTTTGGCATAAAAATTAATAAGATTAATTTGGTATATGTACTTTAATAATGTCCACTATAAATTAAAATCCTTATTCTTGATGAGCTATAAATAAAGTGTTTATGGATAGTTTTAACTGCTTTAGATTTTGATACAGCACTTTTGAATGAATTAACCACAATAATTTATTCAAAAGTCATCTAACAAAATATGAAATATTGTTTTATAACTTTCGAAGTATGTTTAAAACTTTTATAAATTTTTAAGTATTTTGTGTAACAGAAAGTTATTTATTTTGCCAAGGGTAGGTATATAGAATAAACTTACCTATATCTAAATTCTGTAAAGTGGGAAAGTGTTACAAACTTGAATGTATTACTCTTATTTATTTGGGTATTATGCCACTACTAAAAATTAAAAAAGAAATAATAATCAACCTCTGGGCCGACGGATCAGTCAAAGGTTGGTTTTTTGGAAAATATTTTTGTCAACTCAAGACATCTCTCGAAATAAATAAGAGTATCTAACTTGAATGTTGAATGAAAATTCATATGCAATATTTTTTTATATTTTACATTCATGTTCATTCATAAAAATGTTGCTGTAATAAGTCACTTAACCTACACCAACCTTAATACCTTATTTCTAATATTTATATTTCATTCTTAATTTACACAAGTATAAGTAATACTTCTTTCCGAATATAATTATTATTTATTCATTAAGGAAACTATTGGCTGTACTGAGCTTTGAACTACCTACCTTTAGAAGCGTTAGTTGGAATTGCATTGTGAATATAGTACCAAATAATTGTAATTTACCTATCACTACTGTTTCTGTCTTCAGTTGCATGTATGAATTACCTTATTATTTGATTGCTATATAGGCAGTTAAACAAAGACATATTCCTACATATACAAAGACATAAAGAAATATTCTTTTCTTTTTAGTTTGAAAAGTTTGAGTTTCGAAATGTAACTTCTAGTTGTTATGGGTACTTATAAATTCGATTTTTTGACAATATATTGAATTCATTATTTTCAAAAATATTACCATAAGAAATATAGATACTGTACATAGGGCTTTAAAGAAAAAATGTCATCGTTTTGACATTCGAGTAATCCTCGATAATTATTAAAGAAGAGTTATTTAGAGTTGTTTAACTATTTCATTTATTTAATTATTTATTTATTTGTTTTGTACACCTTACCTTACGGGATAAACATAATTAATAGATGAGAAAACACAGCAACAAAAAACAATAAAAATCTGTAGGTTTCAGTGTATATACAGCAAATTTAAAAAATTGCTAAGGAGACTACAATACCACAAAATCAAATATAATAAACTATAGAATAATATAAATACATAAAATCTACAAAAACGTGTAGAATAGAAAATATACAACAAAACGAAAATATTTGTATACTTACACTGGTCTTTATATTTATTTATGCATTACATGTAACAAACAGCTAATGGGGCTACTGTCTGCAAAAGTGTTTTATTTGTTGTATGGAACAAGAAACTATATCAACTCAAGTCAAGAGAATCTTCAATATTGCTGTTATGTTTAATCATTTCATATAAGGACGATGATTTAAAAACGTTTGTAGGCGCAAATGATAGATGAAAAAAGGACTGAAAATTTCTCGAATATAATGATGAGACTCCCAGGCAAATTTTATAGAGTATATTCTGCGATTTCATGTAATCAGCAAAATGATATTTTGCATAGGTAATTGCTCGTTTGCTTGTTTGTTCCTCTAGGTGTAAAAATATTTTCACTTCAGTCAAGTATTCATAAATCTTAACCTTTTCAAGCTCAACAATATGTATATATTATATGTAGGTGACTATCATGTGGAGGCATATTCTAGGGCGCAAAAGTTATAGACAATTATTATTCCCATAGTGTTAATATTCATAAAATCTTTGGAAAGACAGAGAACAAAACCTAGAATTTTATAAACTGATTTAATAAAATGTGACATGTGTTGATTACAAGTTAATTTATAAGGCAAGTACCACAATCATACATACATAGTCTTATATAAATTCAGTTACAAAGTACTAATTCAATACTTTTTCAAAATAGCAAGCGTGAGGACAGCAAATTGTAATCGCTGATGTCCGACGGATTCCTGTTTTATCGTTAATTCACCATTTAAATTTATAATACATTAGTTGAACATTTTAGTAACTAAATATTAAGCTTATTGTTGATGTAAATGTTAATCTAAATATACGGAGGTTCACATAAATATATGGTTTATACAATAGAAGTAAAACTACTATTAAGAGCTCAAAGCTACAAAGTCGTTATTGTAAATCAAATAGATACAATTTTATATTCTGTATAGAAGCAAAAAGTTTAAACCTTTCTGCCTTTGGACATCTTAGGTATGACATACTTCAGCTAATGATCCAAAGAACGATATTACTTATACATTTTGGCAGTTTTGATTCGTAAAATGCTTAACGAATTCTGAACAAGAATACCAAAATACGGTAGGTACTAAAGAACTTTAGTGATGGCTTTTTGTTAACCATTAGCCACAAAGCGCCCTGTGTAGTCAGAAATTGGCGGATCTTGTCCCATCATATTGAAAAGCGACCAATGATAGATTTGATCCGATTTCCAAATACGAATGTAAACGATATATCCAGTTGTAGTTCTCTATTTGTAATCTTTCCAATCTGAGTGGTAGTTACATTACATCATATGGGGTAAGCCATAATAGTTAGTCCTTTGCTTCCTGATATTAGCTCTATAGAATATATGGGATGTTCTTAAACCGTGATATTATATACAATGGCCAAAGTCAGTTACAAACATTAACCTGTTAGAACGATCAATTGATTTGCCTTTACCTACCTAAAAAAATATTTAATTAAAATGCAGGTATATTTTGCGAAAAAGATAGTTATTAACTGCATAAAATACTCATGAATAAACTAAGAAATATAGAAGGATAGGGCTAGGATAGGAAATATTGTAATTATTGTTAGAAAACAATACAGTGTTTTTAAAATATAATAGCCATGCTCCGTGGCTAATTTTATTCTAATATATAACTAGCTATTAAACACATCAGGTTGTTAAACAGCAGTAGCTTAAGTTCCAGATTTAAAAGATCCTTAGCTGCCGATTTTGGTCAAAAAGTCATTTAAGTTGAGGTTTTATCATTTCTTAAGCACCATAATGGTTTTTGATCATATCTGTATATGTATAAACACAGCATATTATAATTTCATTAAATATGACACGAAGGACGCTTTACGGTCTTCATATTATAAAACGTAGGTATTTATAATTTAAAATTTAAAACTGAAACGGCTATTTATACTTATAGACGAAAACTGTTTGATCTCTTCAGATTTATATGTTGTAATATTTCCCTAGGGCATTACTAATGATAAATTCACAGCTAGTTTGTGCCTTTAAGTGAGTAAATATATATAAGATAAAGATTTAATTGTGTCTAGTGCGCCTATTTATGGTTTTACCTCTTCATCTAACAAAAATTCAATCTCTTTCGTTTCTACTTGCCTCTTCCACGATATTCTGGCGGCGGTTGGAGTTAGAATGAAGTAAAGCGGCACTGTACACGCAGGAACGTGCTTGTCGACCCGAACACCCTGTAAATCGATCACCAAGACGCAGCCAGCTCCAATCCCAGAGTTAATTGGAGGGAAATATTCACGGTCGCAGCCGGCAACCCGAAAAGGTCACGTTCCTGGAGGTGAAGTGCCCGCCTGAATGAGTATGTGTGGATGAAGAAAGGGCATTCTAGTAAATGTGTAATTTGGCACGATCACGTTTGGCTATTTTATTTCCTTGCTCTGGCTAGATTTTCTGATGGTTAACAGTCTGCGTTTGGCCGGGATGTACGGAGGTTGGATTTGATTATTTTGTTGGGATCAAAGCGATTCTCTTTGATTTGCAACTGACCGCGTCGGTACCGGGGCTTAGTCTAATTCATCCGTGGATTGAACTGAACAGTTAACGTGACACCAAGGTTTAAATGTTCAGGGCTTCGTTAAGTAAATGTTTGGTCTTCGCGTGAAATAAAATGTAAATGTTATTGGTATATTACGTAAAGTGTATTCGTTATAATATAAAATATTGTGTGAGTGTGAGTGAATGTAAAGGCGACAAATGTGTTTTCCTGGATGTATCCTGTTGGAATGCCAGTGCTTGGTTCTATTGATTATTCCGCTGGTGATTACATACATAGGTAACTGTGTTTTAAAGTACATACAATGTTCAGGAGAATTTAGTCCATAGATTTCAGGAATGCAATGAGACAGCCTATAGTAGGTATATAGTAGAGAAGGCTGTGGTAGTGATTATTACAACATAAAACTACAGGAATGTAATATCGCTTTCACGGAAATCATATATCTAATCCAAATTCCTCGGTATAAGTTTTCAGGATCGTATATATAATTCGATAAACGCTGAATAAAAAATGTTGCCAGAAAATCATAGAATGAGGGCGCTGAATGTTTAAAGCTTTCAAGTGTTAAACCTACCTATTTCAGGTGAATTTAGAATTCTAGTTACCTATATAGATAAAAAGAAAAATATTTCTCATAATTCCGCAACCAACAGAATAGGGTGTCTTAACGCATATGATACATATGGCTCGATATACTTACAGCCATTTAAGTTTTCCAGAAAAATGATGGACATAAAGAAAAATTCAAAAAAGGAAATACATAGGTGCCTACCAAATATGCAAGTGGTTCCATTTAAAGATACTCCTAGCTGTATATATTTTTTGTTCTTTGTAAAATTACGTTTCCACTTAAACTTTATTTAGGTATAACTTGTATTTCAGTTTCTCCATAAAAATCATTAAAGTAAACACAATATGAAATGGTTGGACTTTTTCAAACCCCAAACTATTTTTTAAATAGAATATGGACGCAAACAAGATTTTCGACGGATTTTAATTTTTGGAGAGATATAAAGACATACATACATTTTGAGATTACACCAACTGTAAAATAATAAAAAAATAGGCAACCAGAAGTATCTTATTCAAAATAAATATTCAAAGTGTAGTATCTGAATCTTATATCTGTGTATTTCTTTGAAAAATCCCGAAACACGTGAAAATTTTTATCGAGGGGTGACAACTTTTTATTCGAACCTGACGCGCCCTGCTAGCGGGAGCTACCCCCTTAAAAATCTTAAATGGGAAAAGGTATCAAGTAATACCTCATTTTAAAGGTATTTTTAATCCCTACATGTTGGTGTTTTTTTCTTTTAATTGGTCGATCCGTTGTCGAGATATTTAGGAAAACCTTTTTATTCCTTCATACCTTTTAAATTAAACATTGTAACTTCTTTATCTTATTCTTTTTATTTGACAAGTAAATTACAAATATTTTGCACATAAAATCAATTTATTAATTGCTCAAAATGTTGTCCATTGTTGGCCAAACAATGATATAACCGTTGTTCAAATTTCTGGCACACATTTTCAAAAACATGTGTTTGAAATGCTTGATATTTTTCAGTCATTCTTTGACGAAGTTGTTATAAATATTGAGGTGGAGGTGTATAAACAACTGACTTAAATATCCCTATAGAAAGAAGTCACATGGCTCCAAATCCGGGAACCTAGCGGGCCACTTGATAAGTCCTCTTCGCCCTATCCATTTACGAGGAAATACATTGTGTACCGGAAGAACATAGTGGGGAGGAGCTCCATCTTGTTGAAAGTGTAACTCATTCTCGTCAAATAGGGTATTTCCATATCTATCCAGTTGATTTTCAACTGCGTCGGTAATTAGCGGATTGATCGTATTTTCTAGCATATTCAAATATACTTACCTCACCTCACCTCAAACCAAGGGATTAATAAATAAATTGAATCGAAAATTTTTAATTTCTGGCTAAATCTGAAATTAATGTCAAACGATAGCTTATGAAAAGTTAAGATTAGGAATATGCAAACCGTTTTGCTTGATCTCAAACCGTTTAGTTTTACAGGGTGTTAAAATTGCAAAATGTCAATATTCACCTGACAATATTTCAAAAACAGTTGAAGATAGGACATCCTAAATGAAATATATGTTTAGAATTTACGTAGAATCCGGAAATGATATAATATATAGAGTGTTCCATTTAAAATAAGCAAGTTGGTGTCGATTTCCGATTATACCGGAAGTACCAGAAACGTGAAAATATTTTAAAAAGGTAGGCCCTACTGACCTTTGTGAATAACCAAATTTTCAAAATCACCTGTCCGTACTATTCCATATATCGATCGCGGCCCTTCCTGGTGGAACACCCTGTATAGTGTCATCATAAGATTCATTAATTTTAGTTACTCAGTTAGTTTGCAGTTAAAATAGAATTGCAGAAACACCACGCATGATAGAAACGAATCTTGTAAGGTATTTTGCCAGGTATTTAATCAAAATTGTCAAATCCCACCAAGATTTGGTGGAATTGGCTTTATTTTATTACTATATATAGGTATATAATGTTTACGAAAATGCCAATTTGAATTTATTTGGCAACTTAAATATTCCTCACAATGATTTTGTAAGCTTCAATTAAACTTTGAAGGTACTGTTTTACAAAACAAGATTATTCAAACTTGAAGGAGATGCCGAAAACAACTACTCCACGGGCAGTGTACCCCGACTGTCTGTCAATTTGACAATAATTGTCAGACAGATAGTAGCAAAGACCCAAAGAGGCCACTACGGAGTGTTTCTCACTACTACTAGGGTTATTAAAGTTTTGAAAACATTTTAAACTCGTTAAATGTACACACATTTATATACCCATGGAAAAAATTGTCCTTAAAATTATTTAATAAAACTGTTTAGTAGACTGAAATTTATCATAACAGTAAAAATATAAATTAATTGAGTACGTCTATGGAAAAGCAATAAAATATCCTGGAAAATACGTCTCCCTTTTGGAACTGAAGTCACCAATCCTGCGAGATATCCTTCTGCGGTTATTTTTATTTATTGTTGTAATGGAGGCATATTATTTGTACAAACTGATCACTCATCGTCATTTTATTATTCATTAAACTTAATTACACAACTTATTGTCCTTACTACTGTACTGGAAAAAAAAGATAAATAGTGAGTCAACAAATATAAATAATAATTGAGATTTGTTCGCAAATAGCGCTTTTAAAAATAGAACGCGGCACAATAAATAGTCAACTGCGGATGGAGCGTCAAAAGACCAATAAAGTTTTAGTTGGTGGAGCACATAATGGTTTTCGTGAAAGAATGCAGATCCTAGCGAACGAGGAGCCGTTAAAACTAACCCCATCTTGCATAACAAAATATTTCAGGTTTTAGGGGTGATGTTTGTTGTAGAAGGAACCCTTACGAATACGTGAGCTTTTGTGTATTTATAGACACCTAAAAGGTGAATAAGAGTATTACACGTAAAAACGAATTGATGGATGTTTAGGAATCAACTTCAGAGGCATTCGTTTCCCCCTAGGTACCTATGGTAACTTTGAAAAGTTATAGTGGTAATATAGAAAAAATATCTGCTTTCCTGCATATATTTAAATAAAAAAAAAAAACAAATTACAGTACCTAACCACTCTTGGTCTTGATCCTTTGCATGGATCCCCTCTAAGTCATGATGTATGTACTATTGTTTATTCTTATAACAATTTAAATAGTTTAAACAGATGATCAGGGTATTAGGCTCGTAAGTGGCCGTTTTTCGAAACAGAACTTCTGTTTCTATAGATATCGGTATTTGAAGCGCGTTTTTTCATTATAAAATATGTTCTAAAAAAGGTAATTCATAACAAACTACAAGTATTATTGTAACTTTCCAACAATATTATATACGCGCGTAAATATAAAATAAAAAATTTGTTACCTTTGCTGGTACACTCGTTAAGGGTGTCGTATAATAATTTACCCTCCTATAGATAGTTTGTTCTAAAAGTAATAGTTCCCGCAAGGACCAATAAGACCAAATTGCAGGAATTATAATTCCGAATAATCCTAGAAAGATTTAACTGGTATACCTACTACCTTAGAAGTAATAGTATTACATATGGGCAAATTGGTAGTTGTAAGAACATTTAAGCCCAACTTTTTAAATTCTTGTTAAGATCCAAGTCACCATTTGGAAGATTAGATTGAACATGACACAGGAAAGTTATTATTACTTTGATCAGTCATTTACTTTAATAAAATAAGTAATACCACAGAGATCATACCGGATCTCCCATGTTTAATTAATAAAAATAACTTACCTCCATTTACTGCATGAGAGTATATTGTGATGCCGTCAGATGATAGGTCCATCGTTTTCAGTGAACTTGATGAACAACCTAAAAACATAATTTTTGTATATTTACATACACTATTTTAGACTGATAGTTGATGATTTGAGATGATGATTGGATACTGTATTGGAAATAGGAAATTAACCCCCCCCCTTTTGTTTATGCATATATACTGTAGTATAAAATATTCGTCTTTACATATAATTCACAGGAAGTATAAAGTTGACTGTTTAACTGATTCAACAAGTTTCATATATTTGTATTATACGTTTAAAAGTTAGGTACAACATCATACGACCTATGATAGCGTACAGCTTCATAATTTGGTGGTCCAAAGGACTACAACAAAGGACCAAATTCAAAATTTCTGATTTACAGAGACAAGCCTGCATTGCCATAACTGGAGCAATTAGCTCTACACATCAGTGAGCAGCCCTGGAAATCCTAACCTCCTCTTCACATATATTTGCAGAGAGAGGTCAGATGTGCAACATACAGACTAAAGCAGGCGGTTATTAACATGCCGCAGTTTGACATTATGGAGTACAATAGGATGCTGGATAACATGGAAAGTCGCAGCATCCTAGAGATGATTTCAGATGTCATGCCTGCAACGACCAACCATAAATTGCCCTTTAACATTCTCTTCTCAGGAAGAGATGAATGGGATCGGAATAAAGCTGACCTATTGAGGGCAGATAGTTGTTGGTTTACTCCAAAACACCCATCGGTGCAGCCGGAGTGTATAGTTGGGTGCAACTGTTTCAACTGGGTGCAAGTGTTGGGTTGGGTTGATATAGTTGTTGGGTGCAATCCAACCGTAAAATATTCTCATCCCTTGGTATTATGCAACTATATTTCAAGCAGAAATCTATGCCATCGAATTGTGTGTACAGAGGTTGGAACAAACGCAACTTACACGC
The DNA here is from genome assembly GCA_963924545.1 of Pogonocherus hispidulus. Lineage (NCBI taxonomy): Eukaryota > Metazoa > Arthropoda > Insecta > Coleoptera > Cerambycidae > Pogonocherus > Pogonocherus hispidulus. Next base: position 15,809,002 of record OZ004700.1, read on the forward strand.
AACTTTATAAAAACCTTCTCAGACAGCCAAGCAGCTCTTAAAGCTCTTGGTTCCTACTGTTGTAACTCAAAAACGGTATGGAGTTGTCAGCTGGCGCTCACTCATTTGAGCAGAAAAAATAGAGTAACTCTGGTCTGGGTCCGAGGCCATTCTGGCCATGAAGGCAATGAAGCAGTAGACTTTCTAGCCAGGGAGGGTGCTGCTTCTGAATTTGTCGGACCAGAACTGTCAAAGCTACTCTCTTGACCTGGACTGTGGGGTAAATCCTCCAATACTGGCAAGAACTACCAAGATTAGTTCCTTCGAAGGCGTTCATAATAAACCCTTCAAAAACAAGAACTAAAAAACTTTTAGAGTTAAGCAGGTTGCACCTACGAACTATAATTGGCCTATACATATACTGGACACTGCCATTTAAAATGTCATCTATACAAATTTGACCTAGCAGAAGATGCTGAGTACTGTTTGTGCTTAGAAGATGATGAAACGGCAGAGCTTATATTATGTACCTGCACCGCTGGTGGGGAATGGGTGGGTCTCGTTTTCGGCCCATTCAGTTTTGAACCTAACCTAGGTTCAACATAATATTAAAATACTGTAATACAAATTTTCAAGAAAATATTATATCATACTATTGATAAATATTTTGAGATCAATCATTCAATCAAATCAATCAAAGGACGATTTTTATTCATTGTTTTATTATCATTTTTCCTATTTGATTATTGACTGTTGTGTTATTTTGAAAATTGTATTTTATATATTTAATTTATATTCTTACTACTCTTCCTTTTCTGTGGTGCAGGTATTTTGCTTTTACATTTTGTGATGTTTAACGCCTTCCTGTAGGAATTTTATGTTTGGTACACATTTGAACTTAATAAAAAATGACATATATCTGTATATCTATGTATTACTAGGACTGACTCCCCGCCCCTTGTATTTTACAAAATCCCCAGTTCCGTCACCGGAACGAAGCGATTAGGAATATTATAAATGAGTTTAACAGACACCAATTTTTGATCATCTGTTAGTAAACGTAACATCGTGGATGCTGGAAGCCCGCATGCCTTGCTAGGTGGTCTTCCTTTCAAGTCCACCGGTGAAACCCAATACCGTGCTTTACAAGGGAACCAATATTTTAAGACAGTGCCAATGATACACTTCAGTAATATTTGAAGGGATATTGTTTCAGTAGTTTGTGTTTATAAGCATAATTTTACGGTTGAATTTATGTAGGACGGGACAATTTTAAAAAAATAGGGAACATTCTTGAAACGGGCGTTTAGAAATAATATATTCAAATAGATGTCAATTTCATGTATTATAGATCATTTTCATCATATAAAATGTCATGTGTATAGTCGGATAAATGTGATTTATCTACGACTGCCACATTTTGAGGCTATTATAATATTTATTTTGGTCCATTCGCGTTATACGTAATGAAACTCATTACCCAACTAATGCAACGGATTTTTATCGGAGACCAAAGAACTTATAAACATTTTACTCTAACAAAAACTCTATTATTGTGGTATTTTTGTGAACTTTTTAACTTAGTTTATAACCAGCAATTTTACATATAAAAGATCTAGGGTGAGTTCACATCTGTTTGTTGTTAAACAAAAATAAATGTTTTTTGTATTTAACGACTTTTTATTGAATTGATAACCGCCACGTGACTCATCAAGGTCTATGCCATGCGTTTGTGTTCTTCTTGTCCACTTCGTCCCCGTACAGTCTTTAGCAGAGCGAGTTATGCAATTACAAATGGTAAATAATTATTATTATCAGTTGAAGTACGGGGTGTCCCATCGAAAAGTATCACATTTCGTCGCCTTATATCTCGAAAACTAAAAGAGATATCGTGATGCGGTTTAGACAGAACGACTTAGGATTTTTGTAAGTTTTTTACGGCACTGTTGCCAAATCTCCAAATATATTGGTAAATTTTTTATGGAATACGCTCCTCTTTGGAGTAAAATTACTTGCTTACATTAAATAGAACACCCTGTATATTTTGTCATAATCAGAAAGCCTAATCACTCTACTTTTTAAAAAAGTATCATTGTTTCCATTATCTTGAGAATTGGAGCTACAAAATTCAGTTTAATGGGAGCACCTCTTACTTGAACAGTTTGTGAAGCTGGTCTTCGTTTCCACAGTAGCCATGAAAAACGAAGGTACAATAATAAACTGATTGTCAGTTGTGTTAAATATTTTTTAAAGTATAGATATAAAAATGTTCACATTAGAAGAATCATACGCTTTTGATCATTTACTACTAAAGATGCACAAATGCATTGAAGTAAATGGTGGGCACTTCCAACATATGGTTTTCTAACTTATTCAAGTAATTTTTATTTATATCGTTAGTTTAATTATTTTATTTGTTATTTTTATTACTGTCATTGTGCTTTGTTGTTATTGTTAACAAAAATCGTTCCTACCGATTATTAAAGAATTATTCTTTTCTCCTTATCTTTTTTCATTTAAAAAGCAAATGCAGTCAAGTTCCACATCAAGTTTGATCAGAGGTTTTAAAATGGTTAAATATACAGGGTATTTTATTTAAATAAGCGTACAAACACTTAAAAATAATTTTACAAAAAATGAGGTATTTTTTCATTCGTAATAACCCAAATAAGAGTACTTCTAACAAATTTAATTTTGTGGCTCCAATTCTCAAGATAATGTAAACAATGCATATCTTTTTGAAACGCAGAGTGATTAGGCCTTCTGATTATGCCAAAATATACAGGGTGTTCCATTTAATATAAGCAAGTAATTTCACTCCAAAGAGGAGCGTATTCCATAAAAAATTTACCAATATATTTGGAGATTTGGCAACAGTGCCAAAAAAAACTTACAAAAATCCTAAGTCGTTCTGTCTAAACCGCATCCCGATATCTCTTTTAGTTTTCGAGATATGATGCCACGAAATGTGATACTTTTCAATGGGACACCCAGTATTGACTACGTTTATTTCGCCAATTTCAAGCGCGATTGAAAGTAAAACCGCAAGAAACCGAATCTCAATCTTGAGTGTTTATGTTGTAGGAATAAAGTAGGGATTGAATCCCCTATTAATAGAGACTGTACTACAGATTTTCGAAGACGAAATAGATGTAGAAGGAGTAGTCGTACGGTCTCGAAAAAATAAAAATCTCAAAGAATTAGAGATAGGACGGAATTTTCGTGTTAAGCGGTTCTCGAAGCCGTAAAAATTAAAAAAAGGGTCGAGGGTGTCCCGCGAAAAGTCAGGAATTTTGCAGAGGTTTGTTGAAAAGGCGTTTAAATTGGGTAAATGCGTAGGAAACGGGACGAAATAATATATTATAACCGTTGAGTTTACTTTTTGGTTTTCTCAGGATCACTAGAGAAGTTTTTCATTCGTCACATGTGATTCTTCAGTACGTGAAGCATATAAACTTCTGCATTTAGATCTGATTAAACCCAATCGGGTTTATATAGCAACCTGAAGCAGATTGAGACAAGTCAATCCTACAATATTTTAGGATTGACTTGAATGTTCTTGGAATCCGCTGGGGATGATTAAAACTGTTTCAGTTCAGTTTCAATCATCTCCAGATTATGCCAACTTGGTTGTCGAACCGCGCATCGAGTGCAGTATAGTGTTTTAGTGATATATGGAAAACTACGTCAGTGTTATCTTCACGCCAAAGGTTGCAACACCTTAAAAAAAAACAAATTTTAAAATCTTGTCTAAATGGAAACAATGTAGGTATACATTTTAAAGAATCAATCTTTGAGATGGATGTAACAGATAGGTGTCGTTCCATTTAAAGGATGCTCATAATTTCTGACAATATTTAAGAATTGGCAAGAAAGGCAGGAAAAACTTTAACTTTAAGGGAATTTAAGAACTATTCTATAATATTGTCCAAATATATTATTTACTTCAATATTCCCTATGTGCATCCCAAATGCATTGTTTTATTTAGAAACTACTATTTACAAAAAATTGTAAATGCTAATTATAATCTTTATTTGAAGGAGATGCCGAAAATAACTACTCAGCACGGGGAATGTGCCCCGACTGGCATTTTATTACTCCGGCATCTCCATAGGAGTCGCCACATCCTTCATCGAGACCAACCACCAGACACTGTCCGGTTTCGCACTTATTCTGTGCTTATCAGAGCGCCATAGGTAGCGGACTCGATGAAAGATGCTGATTCGATGACATGATTGCCTATAGGGCATCTGGTATGTTAGCAGTGGTGAGAAAAGAACCAAAGAGGACACTACATACTTGTATTTCTCACCACTGCTAATTATAATACCCTTATTTAGTTTTTATGCTCTATTGCTACTTACTACATATTGCTATTCCTATAACTTATTTGTAAATGTTTTCTTTATTTTTATTCACCTATTGTGAATACTTATTACTTATTGATTAATGTATGCATATTATTACCTTTTTATGTACTAATTTAAACTGCTCTATCTGCCTTCTAAGTTGCATATTATCTGTCTGAGCAGCTGTACCCCTATATAAATAAATCAATAAATGAATATCATTTTAAAATTACCGTACCAAACAGTTCTAAAAAACTGAACGAATTACAGTCACACTGTTGAACACAAGCAAGTGCTTGCAAGTAAGAAACTGCAAGTGACTGTAGTGAATTATGAGAAGACTCCTATAGAGGAACACAATTATAATTCTATATGCTTCCTAAAAAAATTTTTGGGTTCCAAATTTTGCTATTCTACGAAAGCGTTGAAAGCACATCGTGTGAAATAATTTTATAGTTGCCAGTTTAAACTGTCATTTATAGATAATTGTCAGTTTAAACTGGCAATTATGTATAATTGACAGTTTAAACTGGCAATTATAAAATGACATCGTGTGAAATAATTTTATGATTGCCAGTTTAAACTGTCATTTATAGATACTTGTCAGTTTAAACTGGCAATTATGTATAATTGACAGTTTAAACTGGCAATTATAAAAGGACATCGTGTGAAATAATTTTATGATTGCCAGTTTAAACTGTCATTACAGTTTAAACTGGCAATTATAAAAGGACATCGTGTGAAATAATTTTATAATTGCCAGTTTAAACTGTCAATTATAGATTATTGTCAGTTTGATCTGGCAATCATGACAATCTTGACCGTTTAAACTGGCAATTATGTATAATTGAAAGTCTAAAACGCCAATTATGTATAATAATAATAATAATAATAATAATAATAATAATAATAATAATAATAATAATAATAATAATAATAATAATAATAATAATAATAATAATAATAATAATAATAATAATAATAATCCTTTATTGCCCAACAGGCTTACGCCCAATTACAGGACATCAGGAGTTATACAAAAAATACAAAAAAAAAAATGTACATAATATTTAACAAATTAACAAGGTTAGCAAATCAGCAAAGTATAAAATTGTAAACTTTAACAATAATTAGAGAGACTACCTACTCAATCTGACCTAAGACCTATTTCATATACTCATATGTACCACTATGATACGTAGTGGTACACACTAACATATTAACCCATTACATTACAAACATTATCAACATTACAAATCAACCCATATAATTTCAAATACTTTGTAGCGTATATATTACTAAATAACACATTTTCTAATTTCATTTAAACTACACGTGTTTACATCGCACAAGTGACTAATACTGTTAAAATTAAGACACATTGTATGTATAGGGGATTTGTAGAATATATTAGTTCTTGCTATATCTACATGAAATGTAAGATTCTGTCTCGATTGTAGTCTTGGTATTTTAAAATTTAACTCAGCCAAAATGTCAGAACAATCAATTTGATTATGTAACAATTTATGAAGAAAAGATATTGAGTGACATTTCCTTCTGACTTCCAAAGACTGAAAATCAAACAAAGCTAACAAGTAGTTATTATCTAAACCTCTAATGGGGTAGACATTTTCAGTTTTATAATATAAAAATTTTAAAAATTTCCTTTGTATAGACTCTATGACATATTTATAGCAACAATAATATGGATTCCATATTAAAGAGCCATACTCCAACTTAGATCTCACGTATGATATATATAATGTCTTTAGAGCTGTCATATTGTTAAATGTTTTACAGTTGCGTATAATAAATCCAAGCAACTTCAGAGCTTCTGCAGTTTTTGCATTTATGTGTTGCACAAATGTCATCTGAGGGTCAAATAACACACCCAAATCCTTTATTGAATTTTCCCTTTGAACAATGTCTCCATCTATGGTGTAGTTATATATAATATTCGTTTGTTTCCTAGTATATGTCACTGCTTTACATTTTGAAACATTTAAGTGTAACTTATTGTTATCACACCATACCTTGAGGTTATCTAAACTATTTTGTAGAAGAACACAGTCTTCCACAGATTGGACAGCTACAAAAATTTTCAAATCATCCGCAAAGCATAATTTACTGCAACCGATGCTACTAAATATATCGTTAATAAATAATAGAAATAACAGGGGTCCCAGATTAGATCCTTGTGGCACACCCGACGTAGCGATAAATTTCCTCGAAGTATATCCACTATAAGAGACAAAATGCTCCCTCGTAAAAAAATAAGATTGGAAAAAAGAAACCAAATGCTTAGTGAAACCAGTGTTTAATAATTTATTTAACAATAATCCATGGTTAACTGTATCAAACGCCTTTACAAAATCTGTGTATACCACATCCACCTGACCTCTATTATCCATCACTCCAGACACATAATGGGAAAAAATTGTAAGATTAGTAATAGTAGATCTGTTGCTAACAAACCCATGCTGAAAAGGAGATAACATGTACTTAGTTGACAGGTAGATGCGATTATACAAGACTATCTCAAAGACCTTTGCGAAATTAGAAAGTATAGAGATTCCACGGTAGTTTTCAATTTTTGAAGAATCACCTTGTTTAAATATAGGACAAAGTTTGGCGAGTTTCCATCTATTGGGAAAGACAGCAGTCCTTAAGGACATGTTAAATAGGTGATATAGTGGTGCTGCGAAGATTTGACCGCAGTCTCGGACAATAAAAGACGGGATTAAGTCAGGACCTGACGTCAATTTGTTTTTAAGTTTTTTAATTGCATCCTTTACCTCATCAATGGTCAGCTCTTCGATGTGAATATTTTCATTGTCTATACTAGTTATTATATTACTATCAATATTAATTTGATTGTTGACAGTTGATTTCATGTATAATTGACGTTGATAATTGTCAGTTTGATCTGGCAATTATGTATAATTGACAGTTTAAACTGGCAATTATACATAATTGCCAGTTTAAACTGACAATTATCTATAATTGACAGTTTAAACTGGCAATTACAAAATTATTTCACACGATGTCCTGTCTACGCTTTCATACTATTCGACAACCTTTTAGTGAGGGAATTTAAAGAATCGGTTGTATTAAATGAACTTTCTAAGCCATTCGAAGTGCTTCTGCAAATTAAGTAATAATTTTAACATTATGAAAAATTATTATTGCGTTTTACCTGGCACTCTGGTGTAAAATAGGCAATTTCCTCCCATAACTAAATAAATCAAATGGTCTTAATTGAGATTATGGAGGTAGAATATAAAATAATTTTACGATTTCACACGAATTGAGCCGCGAACATTTATAACTATAATATTTTAATATTTTATAACTCGTTGATGTAAGACGGGGGATTCTGGAATTTACATCAATAATCCACATTTATTATTCAATGCAATAATGTGCGTGAAGTCCAAGTCGGACTCTGTAATGATTTTTTATAATGTCGACGCTTTGTTAACAAATAATTAAGATTTATTTATAGAAATAACGAGAATAATTGTTAATTCACCGATAAATACGAAGCTGTTAATTACAAGTTCTCTGTATTTTTCATACGAAGATATATGTCAAAGAGAAAGAAAATTGGCAATATGCCTTCGTAAACATGTTGATCAGTAACTTTTTTAAAAAGATAGTAACAGTTTGTAGTGGCGAGATACAGTGAAATCACTGCAGTGCCCTCTTTGGGTCTTTGCTACTACCTGTCTGACAATTATTGTCTAATTGACAGACAGATAACGATCTGCAGAAAAGCAGATGCCATTACAGCGACCTCTATTGTCTTTGAGGAAGACAATCCTACTTAATTATTGGAAGGAGATGCCGAAAACAACTACTCCACGGGCAATATGCCCTGACTAGCGTTGCATTACATCAACATCTAGATGGATGTCGCCACATCCTTCATCAAGACCAAATACCAGACAATGACCGGTTTCAATCTTGTTATGATCTCATCAGATTGCCATAGGTATCGGAATCGATGAATGATCTGGCGACATTGATTGCCTAAGGGGCATATGCGAATGTTTGTAGTGGCGAGATACAGTGAAATACACTGTATCTACCCAAAGAGGGCACTGCAGTGTATTTCACTGTATCTCGCCACTACAAACATTCACTATGCCCCTTAGGCAATCACGTCGCCAGATCATTCATCGATTCCAATACCTATGGCAGTCTGACGAGATCATAACAAGATCGAAACCGGTCATTGTCTGGTATTTGGCCTTGATGAAGGATGTGGCGACATCCATGGAGATGTTGATGTAATGCAACGCCAGTCGGGGCATATTGCCCGTGGAGTAGTTGTTTTCGGCATCTCCTTCCAATAGAGAGTAACAGTGTTTCAGTTAAATATGTAATCTACGTTGGGGATATAATATTAAATCCATTTAATCATAGAAATTATAAAAAATTTAGAATGCTTTTATGGAGACTGAAAATGGCCATCCTATAGAGAGAACGTAATTCAAGTAACTTTGGTTTTCTGTATAGGTAGCTTTGGACACACTAGCATCTAGCTTCGAATTAACCGCCGGGTACGAAATAAAAAAAATCAGTAATTTTGCATGGGACCCAGATTATTTGCAACCACTTGGAATTTTGTCATAATAATTTTAGCTTAGTAACATGCTAAATAAATTTTAAATAGCCGGTTACATTACATTATTATTAATAGTAGAACAATCGTTACCAAAATTTTGGACAAATTGAACTCTTAAAGCCAAAATTCGCACAAAATCGTTTTATTACCCAAATGCCATTTATCTCACTATAAACTAAAATAAAACAGTTGTTGAGGGAACACAATAACATATAAAGTAAAGTAAACCAATATTTATCAAAAAACGGTACGTAAGGACAACAAATACACAAATAAGGTGAAGGCCATAAAATAAACAAGAAGAACAATTAACACAGGCTGACAACTGACAAACGTCAAAGGTTCCTAACATAACACTTAATTGGGATTAAGCACTACTAATACAAGGTTGTATCCCATGGTGTAGTGTAAAAATTCCTTGTTACGATTTCTCTTGTTCTGCATAGAGTGGCTATTTTTGGATGTGTCATATAATGGATATTGGCATTCTATATTTTTTATAATTTCTATGATGTAAATACCCAACTATGCGATTTTTTCAAACAATAAAATAGTCGCATAATCATAGGCTTCTATTGAAAAAATAAAATTTGAGTCATGATGAGATATTTAATATCTACTTTATTATTTTTTTGGTATAAAATACTAATTGGGGCATTTGATTCACAAATTATTTTAAGAAAAAACCTAATTCATATGGACTGCCATTCCTTAGGATACAAAACGAGCACGAAAGAATTAAAAACATGATTTTTATGCAGGACGCTGCACCCCCGCTTATTTACCGACCAGTTAAAGAATTTTTAACTGATGTTTTTAAAAATCATGTTATAAGCAGACATTTTGAAAATTTATGGCCTCCAAGATCGCCTAATCTTAATCCTGCGGATTACTGGCTGTGAGGTTATTTAAAAAATTTGGTGTTTAGAACAACGCTGGAAGAATTAAAAGACTATTAGGGAGCAAATTGCTGCAAGTCAACCAGAAATGTTGAATAATGCTGTGTACAATTTGGAGGAACGGTTGGTGATTGTACAGCAGCAAAATGGACGACATATCGAACATTTGCGTTAACCACTGTTGGACATGAGAAATCCCATTGTTTAAGCAATCGAATTTCTTTCACATCCTGTTATTAACTTAATTTGTTGAAAATACATAATAAGCTGAAATATACCTCTTACTTTATAATAACCTGTAGGTACCTATATGAACCACTTGTCACAGAATCCGGCATTTTATTCTTGCCAACTGATTTCGGCACATTCTGTATAAATATGTGTAATCTGTTTAATCTATATCTATATATCTATATCTATCTATATCTTCTATTAACGGCTAGGTACAACAAATTGGACCTTTTTAAACAAACAGTCATTTAATTTTACCTGTTCAATGGCCTGGGCCTTAAACAGAAAATAAATTTCATTTGTATTTTCATCCTATAATCGTCTTTTATGATTCCTTATAAACCGGTAGGTACCGAAAATCCCAACATCTGGCGGACATATTATTTGTTGGAGGTGGAATTTCCAAATTGTAAAGTAGGTAAACTATTCTCCCGACCTGTCACAAATTGCTTATAACTCATGTAATTGATTTGCCTTTCTCGTTACTAGTATTATAGGTAAGTACTGGTAGGTAGTACATTTAAATTAGGTACTTTTATAGAGAAATATACAGTATTTTGTTATTAATATATACAGTATTTAAGTATTTTGTATTAATATTAATCTAGGGCATAGTAAGATAGCACAAGTAAGTAATAACTAAAGTCTATTAGAAAATAAGAGTGAGCAAAATAATAAATGAAATTAACATTAGTATTACCAGAAAGTTACAATTATTGTAACAAAATTAAGACATTATAAAGTTCTTTACGACGACGAACTCTTTAAAGATAATGTCATCGTGGTATAGAGGCGATTACTACTTTCTATAATGAGGTTTCGCAGTTGTTCTATCTCGACAACTATGGAGATAATCCCTAACAGGGTTATAATAGTCCCGTTCTTGTAGAAATCACAAACTAATCAGATCCAATCAAATCAATCCAACCAGTCAGCAAATTATTTTCAACCACAATCACCACAAATCAATCACAATCCTTCTGACTAGTTGGTGATTGCTGGAGGAACAGACCTAATATATTGTTGTATTAAGAAAAAACTAGAAATGGGAGAAAATCGCTATCGCGATTTTCGTTCCCGTTTCTGGCTCTACCAGGCCTGCGGCCTGGCGTCAAAAAGCATCTAGAATAATATTATTTTTAAGAAAACACATATTAAAGAAATTTTGTATCTGGAATAATGATGTAATTATACTTAACGATTTTTCTTAATATTTTGATGAATTGTAAGGGTACTCTATTCTTGATGGTAAAACATCATAATTTTTTAAGTGCTGAAAGAACTTGAATTTAGAAGAAAGAATTTATTTTTCAGTAAACATTATTATCAATTTTATCAATGGGACCAAAAATATTGTAGATATTTACTTTTGTAAGCTAAAATGATGAATTTAACAGACTGCCAAAATGAACGAATAAATTCCAAACTTTACGTGCAGAAAGAATAAAAGCTACGGATAATGAAACAGAATAACTAAACACTAATACTAATAAATAATTGGAATTAAAAAGTAAAAAAAAATTGCCTCCAGCGTGACTTGAACTCGCGAAATCAGCATTATGAAGTTTTGAATTCTACGACTTTCCCGTTGCGCTACCACGCCTGTTGTAAAATATTTACCTTGAGACGTTTAAGTATGTAAACTTTACGTGTCAACCTGAAAAAATAATTTTTACAGATTTTCTAATTGGAAAAGCATTTCGCTTCAGTATTTTGGTAATCAGAAGTGTTTGGCAGTCAGTACTATCGATTCCGTTAGCAATATTTCTCATAGGAAAATAATAACCTCTTTGAAGTTTAATTAGTTTGACAGTTTTCGTGGGAGGTGCTTGTCACGTTAGTGCAATCGCACATCGGCAGATAAAATGAGAAAGAAATTGAGACGGATGCGATTCGAGATTTTCGAAGACGAAATAGACGTAGATGGAGTCGACGTACGGTCTCGAAAAAAAATCTCAAAGGATTAGAGAAAGGACTGAACTTTCGCGTGAAGCCCTTTTCGAAGCCGTAAAAATTAGAAGAGGGGCGTGGGGTCCCGCGAAAAGTCTGGATTTCGGCGGGAGTGACGGGACCATTAGGCGCGAGGACAAACGCCGGTGCTAGCCGCATCTCTCTCTCGTCGAACGGGGATCGACGAAAATTTTGCAGAGGTTTTTTGAAAAGGCGTTTAAATTGGGAAAACGCATAGGAAACGGGACGAAAATACCCTTACGCATGGAAGACAGGCCGGGGGCGACCAGGGATCCCTCCGCGATCCCCGCTCGGAGGAGATAGCTTTGAAACTTTGTGGATTCGGCGACGGAATTTAGAGCGAGACAGAATCGACGCGTTTTAATGTTAAGAAAAAAATAAGAAAAAATAGGAACTTTTAGTTTTTGGAAAATATATAGGATGTTTAATTAAAAAAAGTTTTTTGTAGAAAATAGTACGTTATATCAGGATTAAAAGTGTAATTTTTTTGGCGAGGAAATTTTGTATGTGCAAGGCGAAGCGTAGCGTAGCCGAGAGAATCTAAAATTGCAAGACAAAAAAGACACTTTTGTGTAACGTAAAAAATCACATCCATGCGCATTTAGCGTAACCAAGCGTTTGGTTTCTAGTTAATACTCGTACAATTACTTGCGTGCGCATTAGGCGAAATCTGTTCCAATGTAACCATACACATTTAAAGCCTTGTCGCGCGTGCGCGTACGAATGCACGCATACGCATTCAGTGTAACCAAGCGCTTAGGCGTTATCAACTAAAAATCGAGCTAGTGGGTTAGCGTAGGCCGTGTACACAGCCAACTGAGGTTTGTTCATATGTATATCTATGTGGGGTGCGGATAAATATGCATGTAGCAGTGTATTCCCGTACGGGAAGATATCTGCTTTATCTGCATCTTCACTTTTTCATTAAGGGCGAGAAGATCTTAATCAACTAATAAATTTTGCGTTCTCACGAAGACCTACTAAGGTATACGTCGATAGATAGCGTACCAAGATATGAATGAGGCCCCAATAACCAATTACCTTTCAATGCAAAATCAATATCCCCTCGCAAGGGTGGCAAAGAGTGCTTATGCGGGTTCTTTTTGTTTCTGATTTAATTTTATCTTGAACCGCAGCATCTTTTGTTAGTTTAATGAGCAAGGAGAGAATGATTTGCTAACACGATAAACATCAGAGGAGTATAAAACTCAGCCAAGTGATAATATTATGTGTGAAATATTTTTATCATTTTAGCATTTTTTGTCACCGACACATAGTTTAAAAACTGTTATTTTAATGGAATTGAGGCAAAGACCATTTTATAAATGTTATGTTCCTTGGTTGATAAAAAAACACACAGGGAGAAAGAAAAAATATTCGAAAGTTGATGGACAACTAATTGTCAGATTTTATTTCAACTAAATTATATTTTTCATCAAATATTTTCATCTGGGAGTTAGTATGACACCTGTAAAAACATTTTGGTGTTAATCAACCACGATTTTGTTGAAAATACCTATACCTATAACTACAGTCTGTCCATAAAGTAACCCCCCCCTGCTAACTTTTGAACGAATAGAGTTAGAGAGTTTTAACAAAATACAGGGTGAATCATGTAAAATGAAGTTGATTCTGAAGATAAATTTGATTCTTCAAATTCAAAGATGGCGCCACGGGCGCTGTCAACTCAATTTTTTTAAATGGAAAGTGTGCCGTGTTGCACTTCATTTATAAGGTAATTCAATTATCTGCATTCTCCATTATGAAAAGTGACAATCCAAGCGTTTCTATAACCGATATTTAAAAATTTTGCCTTTATTAAGTCAACTTACTTTTGCTTGCTACTGTGACTGAAACGTCAATAAGGTTTGAGAAAGTTGTTTAGCGTTCAATTTAAGAGTGTTTGAAAGTTTCTACAGTTTTTTTCTTTTTTTAAGTTATTCGATTTTCATGTCATTTTCTGTCAACTCAATTTTTTTAAATAGCAAAGTGTGCCGTGTTGACCTCATCTAAAAGGTAATTCAATTCTCTACATTCTCGTTTTTCAAAATTGACAATCGAGTTATCCGTTCTCTAGTTAAACGCATTTCTGTTTCTAATCTGATCTATATGAAAAAAATATTAATTAATATTTTAATACAACAAATTTTGCCCAAATATTTATTAAAACAAAAAATAAAATAATTAAAGTTGTTCAAAGTGTTGTCCATTGACTTCTTGGCACATAAAAAGTCTATTTTGAAATTCTTGCCTGACATTTCCTAAAATTTCTGCAGGGATATTTCTACACATACTTATGTGTTAGACGTTGCTGGGTCATCTTCAGAAAATTGCTGTAAAGAGTTTCAGTTTATACGGATGTAATTTATTCTTTTTTAATATTTTATGAACTGTTGACCGTGGCAAGTCGTGTTGATCAGCAAGTTCAGATGTTGACTGCTGATTGTCACCCTGAAGATCGACCAGAATATCAATTCGTTTATCCTCTGAAATGGAAGGCCTTCCAATTCTTCTAATATTATCTAGGCTTCCAGTTACTTCAAATTTTCTTATAAGTTCCCTAATCTACATTATTCTTTTAATTGGGCTATCTGGATATCTAATATTAAATAAACGAACAGCTTCATGGGCATCATTTTAATTTTGATAAAAAAAACTTTAACGGCAAAACACGTTTTTCAACGGTGTGCATTGTATCAAGTTGAATAACTTAAAAAAAGAAAAAAACTGTAGAAACTTTCAAACACTCTTAAATTGAACGCTAAACAACTTTCTCGAACCTTATTGACGTTTCAGTCACAGTAGCAAGCAAAAGTAAGTTGACTTAATAAAGGCAAAATTTTTAAATATCGGTTATAGAAACGCTTGTAACTAGAAAACGATTAACTGGATTGTCACTTTTCATAATCGAGAATGCAGAGAATTGAATTACCTTATAAATGAGGTGTAACACGGCACACTTTCCATTTAAAAAAATTGAGTTGACAGCGCCCGTGGCGCCATGTTTGATTTGAAGAATTTAATTTATCGTCAGAATCAACTTCATTTTACATGATTCACCCTGTATTTTGTTAAAACTCTCTAACTCGATTCGTTCAAAAGTTAGCATGGGGGGAGGTTACTTTATGGACAGACTGTATAACTATTCTTATTGTTGCTTAACACCAAAATATATTTTTTAATTAGTGTTGCCAACCTAGTATATCCCCATGAAGCTCTTGAAGATGGATAGTTCGTCGCTTCTTGCGTAAAATCTTTTATTCGATATGGTTAACCAAGACAGTTGAGTAAGGGATTTAATAAAGCGTTGGAGATTTTGATCAACTTCATTTAGTCAACAATATTTTAGACTTTCAAACAAAATTTGGTATAACTTGATCTCTTATTAGTTCATTTCATGTGGGATAAAAAAGATTACGATTTTCTCCTAAAACATATATTGCAATTTTTTATAAAAAAATAAAAATGTATTTATAAAAAATCACAAATCCTTGCGGGTGCGTGTCTTGTTAGATAATTCAGTAAACGGTGTACTTTGTTAAACAAGAACGCAGAAAATGCATGAAATAAATTACTTTAGATAATGAAGTTAATCACTAGTAAAATTGCAAACACGCATGAAACACCCTTTATAAATATAATCATTATTTCCACTGCTACTCCCAAGCTGAAAATTTGGCTTATTAAAAGACGCGGTTACGTTATTCCTATAATCATCAATATCATCATTACCACACTCCGCTATTGCTCTACTGGGGTGAATCACAGACAGACAGAGGAGTGTGGGGAACTATTGTTGACTGAGTAGGTACCGCCTTCAGTCTTCGGTCTGTTGATCGTGTAACTTTACAATGAACGCAATAGCCGCTGGCAGGCAGCAAATAACCAAATATGAAATTTAACATACTTATATTGGGTGGAAGAAGGGAGTTGGATCACCATTATTATTACTTTGTAAAATTACCACTAACTGGAATTGAAACTAAAACAGAATAAAAACATATATACCTCCCTATAACATATAAACTATAAAACATTAAACATCTAGCATCAACAAAGATTTTGTTAAAAATGACGACCTATAAGAGGTGAATACGACTGCTTGATATATATGGGTTAATAGATGTCGTAGTAGTAACAGCGTAAGGATTGTCACAGGACTGTTGACAGGTCACAGACATCTCAGCAAGCACCTTAATACTATCGGCCTTAGTGACACTAGAAGGTGCAGGTTTTGCCGGCACGATGACGAGGACTCCATTCACATCCTTTGTCGCTGTGCCTACCTCATGGTCAGAAGACGCAAACATCTGGGTGCAGCATTTCTCCTGCCGCAGGACATTAGAGAGCTTCCACTAGAACGGGGAACTTCAACTAGAATTCGCATAGCATGGGTCTCTTCCAATAGCTCTCGACTAGCGGCAGGCACAATGGGTTGAAAGGCCTGAGTGCTGCGGGTAACCGCGCCGCTTTACAACAACAACCATAACAACAACAACAACAACAACAAGGTTTATATGGAGAGATAGGCAACTGATTCTGGATATAACTATAAGCCAGAATCGGAACAATACCTACAACTTGGGCATGTACATTACTGTCCCTGTAACTAAGTACGTTTTCTACATTTTCTCATTCCTATAATAAACAGTGGTTAAGGTTTACCAACCCAAGTCGCCCCTGGAAGTAAGGAAGCGTAATTTTGAATTGTAACACGAAAATTGTAAATTTTTTACTTTGACTAATTTTGTACCTATAAACCTGTATAAAGAAAACTATATATTTATCCTTGCGGGACTCTTTATTAATCATGATGTTTTCCTTCAGCTTCGCATTGGTCATTTTTTGCTATTAAGTAACTTTTTCTCACTTTCCCAGCCTATTATACCCTGGAAGAGTTTACAAGCGATTCAGTTTAATCACGAAAACTAAATGATGTCTACGAAGTTTCATATAATTATTGAAACTCAAATGAGCGAATAGATCAATGAATGCACGAGACTTAGTAAGGAAAAAATGAAGAA
Source organism: Pogonocherus hispidulus (assembly GCA_963924545.1). NCBI lineage: Eukaryota > Metazoa > Arthropoda > Insecta > Coleoptera > Cerambycidae > Pogonocherus > Pogonocherus hispidulus. Next base: position 15,826,086 of record OZ004700.1, read on the forward strand.
AACGAAAGGCTTGCCGGTCCCGAATCGACACTAATGTGCAAACATAACGAAGACCGTACCGAATCGATTACCAGTGGCGTGAACTCATCTCGGAGAATGCTAGGGGTCATCGTTTGACTATGGAAAATGAGAGGGATAATCGTCTTTGGGTCTGTGTTAGTATAGTAAGTCTTTGGAATAAGTTATGATTTTCGGAAATGTATAAACTGCATTTATTTTTACGAGAAAAATTTATAAAAATTTTTTACAAGTATAATAGACCTTGCAGTCTTTACGGTTAAATAGTGACAATAAGTTATAGTTGTTGTAGGCACTTATAAAATTTCAGTGTATTCGACGTTAGTTACTTGGGGCAGTAAGATTTTAAATCTGTTTAAACATTATTTTTGAACAATATTATAAAATAAAATATTTTTTTATACTGTAATAAATCTAAAGCAGTTAATAATTATATTCGTAGGTAATTTCTTCAACAGTCTGTGCATTTTATAGAAATATTCTTATTGTAAAAACTACGGTTATGATTTTTTATTTAATTATATTTTATTTTATTTAGATACAACTACCCAACAGGGAAATCCCAATGAGAGGATAGGAACAAATAATATGTTACATAGTAAAAAGTACACGTACTGTAAAATACAAACTGTTAACGAATAAGATGTACCTACTTCTAAAACTGACAGTAAATACAACAATTTACGCACATGCGGAAACAAAAATAAATAAGAAAAAAAGTCAGATTATAGTTCTGTTTGCCGGTTTCAAATACTTTTCCTACTTTTCCGGAAACACTGTCCATAACTATTTTATTTGTGTATTATCTGAATACTATACCTTTTAAAACTGACTTTTGGTTTAGTTTAAACGTTTTATAACGAAGAATACTTATAATACACATTAATAATTAGAAATAGTGAAAATAAGTTAGAATGTGACATACAGAAAAGATACCAGTACTTTAAGATATATCCCTAAGGACTTTCACCATTGTGTGCAACACAAAATGGCGAGTTTCAATTTTTTAATTCATCGCCTATTAGGCTTCCCCCTAAATAAGGAGAGGTTTGAAAAAGAAAAAGCATTGACTAGGGATGTAGCTGTGAGTAATAGATATTCTGTAAGTTTCATTGATAAAATAATTAGAAAACGTAAATTTAAAGAGACACTTCCAAACTGAAAGAGAAAATCCAAAATTCATATCTATTCCATACGATCCTCGTTTCACCCGTGGTTTTGGTAAGGTTTTTAAAGATATAGGTATGTCAGTGATTTATTCATCTGGAAATAAACTACTACAACAACCTTTAGGCAATCCTTTTAGGGAATATGATTTATTCTGGGGTAATATGGTGTTAGGGGTAAAGGAAACTTGCACGTTATGACTTGAAAATTCCAGGCCCGTATTTAAAAAAATGAAGTTGCTCATGCTTCAATAAAAACGCTTCAAATATTTCAAAACCTAATCAAGTTAGCTTTGATTTTTTTGGGCCATTATGTTGGTTCCCTGATTACGCAACTTTGCTCCCATTTAAACTTATTTTATCTCATACAATTTAAAGATGGTGACAATGGTGAGAAGCGAATTTGTAACAGCCTGTATAGAGTGCACTCATTTCAAAACGAAAATTTGAACAAAAATTTAAAAAATAAAAAACACGTCTAATGTAATGTGATATGGAGGTGGAAGTTTAATTATGTATTGGATTTAATTTTAGTATTCACTACCTCCTTCACAGCCGCCCTCACTTGGAAATTTTAAAAGGCAATCCCGTCGAGTGATCGACGGGATTGGACACATCGTTGGAAAGGGCATACAATTTCCTATCTAACCATATTCAAAAACGTTAAATCGGTTGGTTGATTCGCCAGTTAGGGGCAAAAATATGCACCATATCTCTCACATACCTACCCCAACGTTTTTGTCTGGATGCTTCGTATTGAACACTCTGGTGGTTCTACGCATATAGAGATTTTCTGACCCTTAAATGAAGATCATTTCTATTCGTTTTGCTAAAGTATAACCCATTTTAAATAAGTACAAGCAATAATTTATTGCCACTGCATTTACAAGTATTTCAATGGACGTGTTCTTTGTATATTAAAATTTCCTCAGATTCAAAAGAAATTTAGGGTGGTTCGTTTTGAAATGAAAACACTGTATACCTAATTTATTATTCTCACACTATCTTTACTTTTATTATTACAACATACCTACATTTAAAAATGGCAATAAATAAAAGTAAATCCCATATCGTCTTTCAGTATTTGAAATATTTAACTTATAAGAATGTGTAAATATTATGGTGCTGTATTATTATTTAAGTGAAACGTTCTAGACGAAACAAAAATCAAAATGATTTATGTGACTGCATACCTAAAGGCAGCGGAATGATCGAAACGAGTTCAAGTTAAAACGAGGTTCTTCGTGAACCCTGACACACGACACCCAGCCATAAATAAATCGAACAGAAAACGCATTTCAATAAACTTGAACGGAGCGTAACACAGAGGAACGGTCCCTATGGTAACACCGTTAACTTCTCTGCTGGTATCATCCATAAAACATTTTATTTTTTTAGTCGTAAACTGTCATAACTGTTCAATTTCGAAAATTTCATTAGATAATACTACTCTAAAATCTCCATATAAGTAATACGCCTTTAAATAAACAACCAATGAAACAAAGTCTCATTTTCACCATAGATCAAAATTACCGTGAATTAAAATTGATTAATAATGGACTGTACTTTTAAAGTATTTCATTGAATTGACTATCATATCAAGAAACCAAAATGTTGAATACTGATCCCGAATTCATAAACCGAATAATATTCTCCGACGAAACTACATTTTTTCTTATAACGGTACAGTCAATAGGCAGAACTACAGATACTGGGATACTTTTTTGAAAATCCACATTGGATGATTGAGGCCCATATCAATTCCTTATAAAAGTAAATGTTTGGGCTAGAATTATTGACGATTGAATATTGGGGCCATTTTTTAATTGGAAGGTCACTAACCGTTAAAAAATATCTATATTTTTTTAAGGGATGAGTTATTCCCGCCCTGGCCGTTCTCTACCCAAATCACGAAGATTATTACTTACTAAGTAATAATTTATGGTATCAACAAGATGGTGCTCCCGCACACTTTTCAGTGATGGTCCGCAGATACTTAGACCAAATTTTCCCCAACAGATGGATTGGTAGGAGAAGAATTATTGAGTGGCCCCCACAATCCCTTGTTCTTACTCCAATTAATTCTTTTGTTGTGGAGCTATGTAAAGAGTAGAATTTATTTTAATAAGCCCTGTCCCTGCCTAGCCGGTGACTAGGGCAGGGATAGGAGTCAGCAAGGACTTCAAAATCGGTCTCTAAAAAAATTTAGGCCCGCACTAGATTTTGCGCTAGCATACTCAACATTTGTTTTCCTTATGGGCGGCATATTGGGTTTTAGTATTTTTGAAAACTCCGTACAAAATGCTTTTCAACCATGTATAACATGCATATGTTCAAAAAACCGAGGATCAATAAAATGGCCCGCTAGATCACCGGACCGCAGTCCATTAGACTTTTTTGTGTGGTGTTATCTAAAAAACAAATTGCATGCAAGATCGCATGAAACTGCAAAGGAATTACTTCAAGCAGCAGTTAAAGACGCAGTATTTGGAATTATTCCAAATAACTTTCGTTTTTGAACATATGCAATATGCATATTGTACATGGTTAAAAAGCACTTTGTACGGAGTTTTCAAAAATACTAAAATCCAATAAGGCGCCCTTAAGAAAAACAAATGTTGGGTATGCTAGCGTAAAATCTAGTATAGACCTAGATTTTTTTAGAGACTAATTTTAAAGTCCTTGTCGACTGCTATCCCTACCCTGAAAATTTGATGAACGTAACTATTATAATAAACAAGCTATGGACGTTTCCAGAAAAGGCACATTTTTTTGTATTCACCCTGTATCTACTTACGGGAAGAAAATATTGGAAATGTAAACATGGATTCTTCTTGGGCCCAAAATTACCCATTTTTCCCTAATTTCCCTAACTATTTTCCTAACTATGTATCTTTAATGACTTCAGAGATGCCATACAGTTCATCTTAAACTAGACACAGTGCATATTCCCATAGTGTTTAAATCTAGAGAACCATTTTAGACAAACAATTAAATTTTTATTAGTTGGCCAGGGTCTACTTGATGTAAGTATTTCGGATATCGGATGAATACTTGGTTTACTAAGCGTGAAATGTTGGCCAAGTTTTTACTTTTTTACTTCAGTGATTCAGTGATGTAATTTATTAATACGTTATTTAAATGGATAAAAATACTGGATACCTACTCTTCATCACGCAACCGAATCTTTCATTAACATTCTTAAAACTACGTGATGGTTTCTCAAAATGATGGTGTAGGTAGTATGCAAAAAATAGTTTCAAAATGTAGTAAGAGAAAGTTAAAATTGTGTTTCGTAATATTTATATCTGCTTGACAATGATGATCTTTACTTGGTGGATATAAAATAAAAAATAATTTCCCCTTAAAATCTGCGGTATTGCGAAAAGAAAAAATATGAAGACTAGTGGCAAATTAAACACTTAACAAATAGACGTCTATAAAATGTATGTCTTGATGTTTATTATTTTTGATATACTCTATGCTATACTGTATGTTATACTAGATAATCGTTTTCTCAACCTTTTTAGAGTCGCGACCCCCTAAAAAACCAAAAAATAAAGTAAAAAGCCTTACGACCCCCCTCATACACAATATCGGCAGAAAAAACTTTACAACTAGAATTTTTGTCTCAAGATTTATATAAGTTTTGGCTTGCATGACGATATGAATACGGAAGCTTCTCGTATGCATGCCCTTTTTTTGACATAGATTGCGACCCCCTCTATACCTATCCGTGACCCCCAGGTTGAGAAACGATGTACTAGATGTATAACATACAGTATGTTAATTAAAAGGAGATGCCGAAAACAACTACTCCACAGTCAATGTGCCTCGACTGGTGTTGCATTACTCCGACATCTCCATGGAAGTCGCCACATCCTTCATCGAGATCAACCACCAGACACTGACCGGTTTCGCGCTTGTTATGCAAAGAGGGCACTACGGTGTGCATCTTACCACTACTAACATACAGTAATATGTTATTATATGTTATGTTTTATTTATTTATTAATCAACTTCAAAAATATTCATTTTTCAATTCATTAAGATGATTCATTAATTCGTTAAGAATAATTAATTCAAATTAAACAGCTATATTGTTTGGGTATACCGAAATCATAGATAGCCTCGTAATAGTATATAACAGCTCATACAAAGCAAACAACTGAAAAACAATCACCCAATACCCAGACAAATGAATTACAAGAAGCTGGCGATACTCCCCTTTCAGCAGTGGCCATTTCGAGAGGATTATCCCTCGAGTCCTTAGTCCTGATTTTCTCTCCCTAGGAACGAGGGTGACTGGCGACGTTCCGTATGGAAAGGAGGGCACTTACCCTTATTGCTTTTATTATTATACGGCATGTTTCAAATTGAGCATCCCCATTTAGCCTTATTAAGTACTTTGCTACCAGCTTGATCGCTGATTTTATGGTAGTTTTAGGATATCATCGGTAATTGTGCGCTCGGAAGTTTTGAAATTAGTGGTTTACTAGTGCACTGAAATTGCATTATTATAAGAAATAGTGTACTTATTATCACTGTTATGTAATAATACTGGAAAAAATATATATTCTGTAATCATCCTACCAAATTGAAAGTAAAGAGTAAATTATTGGGACCGCCATACTGTGATAGATAATATTTATTATTGTGGTACACTTTACAGAAAGACTACTGAATGATTTAACTTGAAATGTAAAGCCTCGTACACATTATTTGAGCACGAATGCATATGAGGGAAGCCGAGGCCGTACCGAATGCCTCGTGTTGCGAAAAAATTCTCCCATACGAGGATGTACACAAACTTACCGAGGCAGTGATCCAGTGTTTTTCGCCAAGGCAAAATGGACGAAAAATTATTATGGCTTGAGTCAGTTTTATTCTTATTTTATGATTACTAGGAAATAAAATACGCAAACCTAGACGTATTGGTCTCTAGAATTATATTAAGAAGATGTATTATGAATATTAACAGCACGTTTTTGTTAAACGACCTATTGACTGATGAAGGAAGTGATACATTTAAAAATTTTACAAGAATATCAAATGAAGATTTTAATTTTATTTTAAATGGTATTAGAAACAAAATAACCAAATCAGATACAAATTACAAATCAGATACAAAACTCTTGAGTTCACTCCATTAATGTATTAATTTAAACAGCGAGCGCAGCAAATAGTGAACGTTTCAAAAATACATCCAGACTGAGAGCACTAATCCCTGTGATGGACCGATAGCGGATGGATAGCTCCGGGCTGTGCGACGAAAAGCTAGAGTTTCCTGGGAATTTTCGCGCCTCAGATCGCCTTCCACATTGATTGCCTTGTGCGACCTCGGCTTGTCTCATTCGCATTCGTACTCAGATGTGTACGCGGCTTAACATAGAAGTTCAACGCGGGTGGAATTCACTATAATAAAAAGGCTCCCCCAAACCAACGCGAATTATTTGCAACGGATTCGTGACGGAAAGTTCGCAGCGAAATTCGTGGCGGAATCCGCAGAGAACTCCACACCAAAGCGAATATAATCGTATCATATGCGTCATATTTTCAGTATCGAAAAGGTTGATTGCTATTGCTGAAAACGAAAAATAAACAATTTGTACTTGTACTTACATTACCTATCATACAAAAATATGTATACATCTTCGGATGAAGAAGAAGCATTTGTGTTGCTTGCATTGGAAGAAGACAATTTAAGGTAAAATTATTATTATTCTTTAAAAATAAATGTGTTGATCATATTATGTATCTAACTAACCTTAAGAAAAGAAAATGGGTTCACGATATTAATAAAAAAAGACGACAATATAGGAAATTTCATACATTAATGCCGCAATTATACGAAAAGACGAGAATCTATGTTATACTTTTGTTACTTTTTTCGAATATTTTTGTAATCGTCATGAGAAAGGTCGTCTAATAGGTATAGGATACTTTCGCACTAATTCAATGATTTTTTCCATTTTATTAATTATTTTCTTAGTTAAGAGACTGCGAAACTACTACGGATCCCAGAAAAAACGCAGCCGATTGCGAACAAAAACTCCGTACAAAATAAACGCAGACAATTCGCAGTCTAAACGAAAAAAATCGTGTTGGTGTGTACCAACACCTTATTTCCATTTTGTTATTACGCATCTTTTATTTGCAAATCATGTCAGATAAAAAAGTGTGTGTCAAGACCATGGGCTTTTAGCGTTTTGCTACAACATGGCAGAAAATGCTAACCACCCATCTTCTAGGTAGTTATGACGAAAGTAATTCAGAGAACATTTAAGACTAAATGAGACGATCCAATCTCCTGCCTGTCTCGTTTCAAATATCCGAAACAAAATATTCTAAGACAATACTAATAGAGATTTAGTATTGTCTTAGAATATTTGGTTTCGGGTATTTGAGACGAGAGAGGCAGGAGATTGGATCGTTTCGTTTAGTTTCGTCGCAACTGACGACATTTGACTGGGTTATGACGTCAAACTTAATCAAATATACCGGAAAATATTTTTATAATTAACATTAATTGACATTATTTATATGTTTGTATGAGGAACAGAAAATAATATGGAAATTTTATCTTATTTCTTTGGAGTGTATAAACGAATTGTGTAGCATGAACTAAGCCTTTAAATTCACAGAATTCTATTGACTGATGGTCGAGTCCAGGCACAAAACGACAAATCCCAAGCACAGCGTCGGAAATATTTTCATACGTAATCCAAAACTAAATAGACCTTTGCTACTAAAAACATTTTCCCCTCGTGAATCAGAGCGAGGTCTCGAAAATGCAGGGGAATGGCAAACGGAACTTGAGAATTATGCTAATACGGCACGCTTCGGTACTTCAGAACTTTTGAGGGAGAAGTTCCGGATATTTTTCTAAATGATCCCGCGTTGATCTCGAGGTCCCGGTTTTGTTTTTCAAGATGTGGAACGTAAGCTTCTCGAATAGAGGAGATCGTGAGAGTAATGGGAACATAGTTATATTTGTTTACCTTTTAAATAGGTTTTTATTCGTATCTTTTCCTTTACCGGATAGTTTGTCACCCTTCTGGAAATTAAAAAAAAATGAAAAATATATTTTGGTACTAAAAGAATCAATCAAGATTGGTTTTTAGGGAGTTTGTTTTGTTCAACTAAAAATTAGACTCCCCACTGACAAAGCAGTTACTTGTTATTAAATACAAAACACTTTTTCGTTAAAATTTCGGAAATGTATGTTATACAGTGCTTTCGAAAAGTAACGAATAAATTCATTATTTTAGAAATTGAGAAGTTTTCGAAAAAATCCCCTGACGTCGATTTTGTTTTTAAAAAAGGCACTTTTTGACATACGACCCATATTTGTGACGTCATCGTTGTTCGAGTTATGACGTCAACAACAATTTTTTTTAAACAGCAACCCCCAATTTTGACCACGCCATTTGAAAGAGCGTATATATCATTCTACATACGCATCATGAAAAATTATGGTGTTACATAACAAAAATTTCAAGAAAATAATGTTTGAAGATCTTAAAATTTAATTTTCACAATATGTACTGACAATGATAATGATTATATAAAAAATCGACTAAATTAAATGTTCAAATTGTGCACCAGATCGCCTGATTTGACACCCCTAGATTATTTCTTGTGGGGATACTTAAAAAGCAAAGTATACGTTACTAGACCGGTTAATTTAGAATATTTAAAAGCAAGAATTCGTCACGAGATACATCGTATACCTCCTGAAGTTATAGATAATGTCCATAAAGAATTTATTAATCGTCTTGGCTACTGTCAGGCAGCCAACGGTGCACAATTTGAATATTTAATTTAGTCGATTTTTTACATAATCATTATCATTGTCAGTATTGTGAAAATTAAATTTTAAGATCTTCAAACATTATTTTCTTGAAATTTTTGTTATGTAACACCACAATTTTTCATGATGCGTATGTGGAATGATACGCTCTTTCAAATGGCTCTCTTATCTTTTATTTAAAAAAATTGTCGATGACGTCATATCTCGAACAACGATGACGTCACAAATATGGGTCGTATGTCAAAAAGTGCCTTTTTAAAAAACAAAATCGACGTGTCAGGGGATTTTTTCGAAAACTTCTCAATTTCTAAAATAATGAATTTATTCGTTACTTTTCGAAAGCACTGTATATTATTATCTTACCAAAGTTACCAAAAACTACAAGAAAATATATGTGACTTCCGAAACGTAAACTAAAAGATGCGTTTTTTGTGTGAGTTAAAACCCTAATGTAGGTATTACATAAATCATTGAAAATTAGGTATTTGTGTACCATCGAAAAATATCATATTCAGTTGCTAAATAAAAATAAACACAAAAACAAATATCAGAATGCGTTTTAGGCAGGACGACTCACAAGTTTTTGGTAGTGTTGTCAAGTTTTTAAATTTATTGGGGTCACTTTGAGGAAAAACGTTGAGTGACCAAGTTGTATACTTGGTCGCTCGATGGCTCCTCCTCCTGATGATTCCTTTTTTAGTAAAAATTAGTCCTTAATTTAACTGAGGCAAACTGTAGGTATACTTTTATCATGAATTATTTTGAAATAACATTATGGTATCAAAACAATTTAAGTACTGAATTAGCTGCTTACATCTGGTTTATGCAATGTTTTTAGGGAAAAATTACAAAAGTTTACTCCTATACCAAACTTGATGTCTCAGTTTTTAATACTTACATATGCTTTTCTGGTTTTATTATTTTGCAGGTGATATAGGTAATGGCAAAACAATTCATGATGAGTCATACATACAGATTTGCCATAATAATTTAGTTACCCTGTATTTTCTTATCGTCGGAATCCGTGACTATTTGACTGTTTAAAAAATGTATGAATTGCCATTTGGTATATCTTGAGAATTGGAACCACAAAATTTTAATTTATTGATGAAACGTAAGGACAAAGTCTACATAATGTAGACTGTGGTATGGATACCTATGATCTTATTATCTTTCAAAACTGTTATAGATATGAAAAGCCAGTGTGTGTATTCTAAACAAAATAAATAAATAAAAATTGAAATTCTTTAATACACCTAAAACCAAAAAAATATGAAACCATCAAATATCTATTAGGATACAAAGTAGGAAGTAGGTACTGGCAGAATTTTGTAGTCCCAATAAATTGATAAAATAAACTGCATCTCGATTGTCTTGGTTGGAACATCCTGTATTTCAGGTATTGAAATCTATAACAACTTTAGCTTTATCCAAAACCTTCATGTCAACAAAAGCAATATAAATAACTCGTTTTGAGTGAAAACAATATCAGTACCAGTAGTGATTTTTGTATGGCGCTGGAATTATTATTTTTAGCTTTGACTGTGCAGGTGTTTTGACTGGACAGCTTTTGTTCAGGCGATATTATTCCTTTTTCTATGCTACATTAACTACGTATTTTACAGACTCTGGGGTCACTAAACCATATACATACACTTTATTGCATGTTTCCACACACAAAGAGGTGCCTTTTCTTGGGCGCATATGAAATAATTTCATGATTGTAATATAGGTACCTACTATTTTCTTTTTTATAAAGTGGCTTAATCTTCGTCAAAATAAACGATAATGTGAATTTCTAAGAAAATTACCAACCCTAAATAAATTTGTATATACAGTAGAAAGTAGCTAGGCAGGTCGATTTTTATTTGAAGAGGACCTGCTGACATAAAAATTAACAAAGAATGTTTCATTCCTAGTGACGATTTACTAAATTTTTATTTTAAATAGAATGCTTTATACACATCTTAATACAGATTGGTATATTGATTCAGGGGTTGATATATTAACTTAGGTATTTGTAATAAGAAAGATTTGTCTTATAAAGATTAAAGGATAATATGTTAAAGATTATACCGTAAGTATAATATGCTGGATATAACATTAATCAATTATTGATATATAAGTTATGTGAAATACAAAAAAATCAATATTGTAATATTACGAAAATGTAATTTAATTTGCGATGAATTTATATACCTGGTATTAATCTGTCTATAGTAAGTATAAATAATTAATGATTCCTGGTTGAATGTTTACGAATTGTTATTAAAAATGCATATTTTCTTTAAACTCCATGTGACTATCAGAATCCCCTTTTACCCATCCCCAGAATCCCAGAATGGTGTAGGGTTATTGGTCATTCACTGATCGTATACAAATTTCTGCCATTTTTTTTATTTCTTGCTATGACTTTTGCTTCATTCCAACTCTTCCCTCTTCTGTCTATTATGTTTGTTACGACGTTGTCGCAAGTCTGTTTTGGTCTTCCTCTATTTCTTTTTGTTAATATTCTTGCTTCCCATATTTGTTTTACCGGTCTTGTGTTATTCATTCTTTGTAAATGTCCCTACCAGCTCAATGGTCTTTGTTCTATAAATTCTTTGTACTTCTTTGTACTATAAATTCTTTGTTAACGTTTGTACTTCAACTCCTGTCTAACTTTTGTATTTCTAATTCTATCAATTTTCGTTATTCCTTTAACTTGCCTTAAATACTTCATCTCCGCGGCCTGTATTTTACTTTTTTGTTTTGCTGTTAGCACCCATGATTCGCACCCATACGTTAGGACTGGTCTGCATATTGCTTTGTAAACGTTGATCTTGTTTTTTTGAAACTTTCCTGAGTACCATGTGTACTCCCTCTAGCCTTATATTAATCTCCTTTGGTTTTGTTGTTGATATCATAACCTTTGTTTTATCTTTATTTATTTTCATTCCTGTTTCTATCAAAATATCATTCCATGCTTCAATATTTGTTTGTAAATCTTTCTCACTTCCTATTATTATTATTACGTCATCGGCAAAGGCACACTTCGATCTTTCTATTCATTGCAAATTTTTGTATCCCACGAATAGTTTTTTTGCTCTTTGGTTACATTTCCTTATGATATCGTCCATGAAGACTGTGCATGAAGAGTATAGGGCTAAATCCTACTTCCCGTCTTAGATCTTCTTTTGTCGCAAACATTTCTGATTTCATATTTCTGTTTATTACATAGTTCGTATTGTTGTTATAAATACTTTGTATCGCTCTAATCAATTTCTTACTAACTCCTCTTTTCCTCACACTGTCCCACATTCTTTTTCTTGATACCCTATCAAACGGTTTCTCCAGATCTATAAAGGCGATATAAGCTTCCTTGTTTTGTTTTTGCATTTTCTCAACTATTTGCTTGACGCTGTGTATTACTTTTTACCGAATACGACTGAAACTTTTAAGTTATAAGTGTATTCGTATTAAAAAGCAAAATATTTAGTTTTTGAGTTAATTTATAAAAAAAAAAACAATTTAACAGCTTGGTATTTGAGAAAGACTAATTGTATAAATTGAGACTTTTAATCGCTTAAGTAGTTTATAAAAAAGGAAGAATGACTAGTCATGTTACCTATTTTGGTATTATTTCTTTCCACCACGACTGCAATAGATTCGCCCTACACTGTAATTTTACTAAAGTATGCCACTGCTATTAGTAAATTCGGGGCCATAACTCAGATTATGCAGAGTAAATAAGAAATATTAGGGATTAGCGGGATCTGCGATGCTTTTAGCGAAATGTGGACACAATTCAGTGGAATATATTACGCAAGGATATGTGTGTCCTTTATCCCTTGATATATTTAAATTATAAAGATAAACACACCGGAAACTGAAGTAACAGTGTGAGATATTATGAATAATATGTTGTAGATATTAAAATAGATACACGGGGCTCTTTCTAGCTCACTATAGTCAAGAATACAATTCTTTAGAACATGCTGAAAAGAATGATTTGAATCTTCAAAGAATACAGTATTTTTAATACACAAACCACTTACTTATTTATTCCGCCAAACAATTTTTAATTAAATTGTTTACTCGTAGATCAAGCCTTGTTCGCATGGTTGGTTGGTGACGATCCTGGCGTACGTGCCTAAGGATAGGTAGAGTGTCAGTTTGGTGTTAATGCGAGAGATTATGACATGGGTTTGTATTTGACTGTCCTCATATCTAATGAGGTTTGCCAGGTTATCCTCATTCCAGCACTGAATGGTGGTTAGGGTGTATCAACATGAGGCGCAAATATGGCCTATTGAATAATAAAGTCACCCCTCCCGCATACAAGTGTCAGACTTCCGGTCAAGTACTATATCGACTACAATTTATAAAGGGTTTTTCAATAGGAACGCTCGATGTTTGGCAACAGCGTATGACGAAGTCGGTAGTCAGACAGGTTGTATCTTTGACGGACGTATTCAGTTAGTCTTTACATTTCATTATTTAACGCTATACGATTCAACAACGCCTCGAAATGGTTAAAACTTATTATCAAAATCAATGTTCTATTCGGCAAACGTTTTGTTCACTTCGGCCAATTTATGGTTTCGATGGTCGTCCTTCAGAGTCCACAAATCGCCGTCTAATAAATAAATTTGAAGCAACCGGGTCGCTGTTAGATCAGACAACGCCTGTACGTCAACGAATCGCAAGATCCGTTGAAAATATTGCTGCAGTCCGGGAAAGTGTGCGTCACAGTCCATAACAATCCATTCCACGTCGTGCTCAAGAACTTGGCCTTTCTTCGACGTCAGTTTGGCGAATCTTGCATAAGGACTTAGGGTTTCACACTTATAAAGCGCAATTAACCCAAGAACTAAAGCCCAACGATCATAGACAGCCGCTTGCATTCGCTGAGTGGGCGCTAGAGCAGTTGGAGGTTGATCCTAATTTTGGACGGAAAATAATCATGCGATTTAACGCCACTGGATTTTTTCTCTGGGGCTTTGTGAAATCTCGTGTCTATGCCGACAAACCACAGACGGTTGCCGCCTTAAAGGCCAACATCAGACGCGTCATTGGTGAAATTGAGCCACTTCTATGCGATAACGTCATCGAAAATTGATCTCCAGGATTCGAGTCACCAGGCGAAGCCGCGGCGGACATTTAGCTGATATAATTTTTAAAGCATAATGTGCTCACATATGTTTTAAAATAAAAATAAAAACATGTTAGTTTAACTTATACAATTTGTTTTATTACATTACAAAGATCGAGCGTTCCTATTGAAAAACCCTTTAGTATCTATAAGTAAATTTATAAGTAAGTGTAAAATAAATTCATTTTGCTTTAGTAACATTGATTACAAAATCCAAGGCAAACTTGACCATCATCAAAATCGAAACAAGTCAAAAATTTCAGACACTGTAGAGGAAAACATCCTGTATATTTTTGGGTGGTCCTGTTCAGGATATGGATATGGAAGAATCAACACTTTGGGTGGTCCTGTTAATTCTTCAACTGTTGAAATTCCATGGCACGCTTGACTCGCCTGTGCCTTTGAAGTCCTTATTTTGCTCAACTTTAACACGGTGTAGAACCGAACACCCTCTATATTTTTGTGTTCAAATTTGGTAAATGGGCGTTTTGACGGGCCTTGATTAGCGCAGTTGTATTAGATTTTACATAAAAAAATCGCTTAATGGTTTTTGTGAAAATCGGGGGTATAAAAAATTGTAGCCTGGATTTGCATTTTGACAAAAGTAATAACGTCGAATGGAGCGTTTTTTGAAAACATTTCGAACAAAAAAACGTTTTTGAAAATATCTTACAAAATAAACATTTTATCGATTTATATGCTGTATCTTAGCTGTATCGATTTATATGCTATTTATATGATATATCGGTTATGCGAGCAGGTGGCTCAGGGCGTAGCGTCTCGATCGCTCAACCCAGAGGTCGTGGGTTCTAATTCCCACTCCGCCAAACAATTTTTCATTAAATTGTTTACTCGTAGATCAAGGCTTATTCGAAGGGATGGCTTGGCAACCATCCTGGCGATGGCCTAGGATGGGAAGAATGTCAACTTGGTCTTAATGTGAGAGATTAAAATCAGTTGATGTTTGACTTGTCCCCCTAACTAATGAGGTTTTCCAGGTTTCCCTCATTCCAGCACTGAATGGTGGTTAGGGCCTACCAACGTAAGTCGTTCCTGAGGCGCAAATGCGGCCCGCGAAATAATAATATGCCGCCCCCTCTCCCACACAAGTCTCAGACTTTCGGGCTAATCCTTGTGATTAGAATGAGGGGTAGAGATATTATTATTATTATTATTATTTATTATTTATATACACTTAAAAGTAGACACACTGTAAAACTACCTTTTTCCCATAGTCGTTAAAAAAAGTTTAAAAAACCTATAAGAAGGAATTCAATGGAAACCGTTATTTTTGAACTAAGTAGTACTAATTTTGATTTTATTACAGCCAATTTTCAAAGTGGCCCCAATAACCATTACATAACGCCCAATTCGGTGCGAATGGCCACCACGCTCTCCAGACTTAACTACTAGATCTTTTTCTGGGGTTATCTAAAAGCCAAAGTGTATGTAAACAGACCAGACGCTATCGAAGGATTGAAAGACCGTATTGAGAGAGAAAGTTTGAAACAACACCAGATATTCAAAATATAATTGATGAATTTGAACATCGTACAATTAATTGTTAATGGGAGGCCACTTTGAACATGTGCTGTCTTAAAATAAAAGTAGTACTACGAGTAGTACAAAAGTTACTGTTTTCAATTAATCCCTTCTTATACAATTTTTTACACTTTTTAACGGCTATGACAAAAAGAGTATTATATCACTGAATTCGTCTTTACTATCCGTCATATTTAAAAAAAACGTCTGTAATAGCTCCGTCAAACAAGGCTCAAAAGAAGAATAAATTGCAGAAATGGCAATTTGTCAATACTTACTGTAGTTTCAGCATTTTTTTTAAATCTTAACTAGAAAAAATATATTAATTTTGTTTGGGACACACCGTATATCCTTCACTTCCATCTGTCTGTATGTAATTTTGTAAATTTTCTATTTAGCTCTCAAGAAAGCTTGTAATTAAAACCAAAACGCTAATATAGAAAATTTCCAATACAATTTTTGCACTCTTACAGTACATTACCACACTGCATGGCAAATATATATGGGTTAAAAAATACCAATTCGCAAAAATTGTTGAAATAATTCTAAATAGATTCTTCCTACATCGATTCAGTACCAATGCCAGATACACTATGCCTAATAACATTCAAAATCTCTAATAACATTCGAGCTGGTGATTATTTTTGTTTGTTGCCTTTTCGTTTGACATGTCTGTTATTTCAGTCATCACCCATTGCTTACAATATCTCACAATTAAAACAAAAACATTTTTACTAAAATCATTAAGAAAGTCATTAACTTCTCTCATAGAATGGAATAGCGTATAGCCATACGATTAACTATGAGAAACGCCTGACAACCTCGGAGACATCGTCGTAAACATCACCAGATGTCAACAATAATTAGCACCGAAGAGTCGAAAATTAGTTAAACCATTATCGATGTATTATAGCGTCAATAGTGGCTCGTCCATATATGTATGTCCGATATTTAATATTGCTTCACTTGTATACATGTTTAAATAATATATTGCATATGATTTACTAAACAGTTTACTCTAAAAGAATAAAGTTATCGTTGTTTGTACAGGAGGAAATAGTTATCAGTTTACTTTGGAATCGATATGTGTACAAAGTACGAAGCATTATTTCTTTTGTCCACAATACCAGCATTCATTCATTTGTAATAAACCGCACTGAAGCAAATGGGTCAAATAAAATGTTTTGCTAAGATGATCGGTTTTCTTACTAAGAATACATACATAATATAAACAAGAATAATAGTAAATTTGCTGTTCTCATAATCAGAATACTGCCTTTTCTAATTATTTTCCCTACCATTTATTTTCCTAAAGTCCAAAGGTAAGAAATAACCTTTTGTACTCCTCGCATGTATGTAGATACTGACGTAATTTTCCACGTAACACCAAAACATTATACTCCACTCGACGCGCGATTCGCCAACCGAAATTTTACGAATTTACGAAATTAGCTGTAAAGACTGCGATCAAAAGTATGTTGGACAAACTAGAAGGTCAATTCAAACTGGATCAAGGAACATATGGCTCATCTCAAATATGGTAGAACAGATAAGTCTAGTGTCGCCCAACATGCGTTTGAGAACAACCATAAAATAGATAGCAGCAGTGGCGGCTAGTCATAATGGGCACAAGGGCACGTGCCCTATGCGTAAGCACATAAGACTTGTGAATGTTGTGATATTTTATAAACTTTTATAATTTTTATAATTTGCGGGATTTTTTTATTAATTTTTCATCATGAATATTGAATTATTTGGTGCATACATATCCGTCTAGCGTCTAGACCGCTTCACGCTTCACCGTCTGTGGACTGGGGTGGGCACGGCCGCTGTGTGCCTGTTCTTTTTTCTTTTCTATTTGGATGCGCAAGAAAAGGATACACAGCTTCTATTTTTCCAGAGCGTCTTTTCTAATGCGTTCTGTTACGTCATTGAATGGGCGCTGCCCCATCGACCAGACGGTACAGAGTACTAGAGATGGGAATACCCCATCATATTAATGAACGTACGTGAGAGATTTCAATTTGCTGATTTTTTAACTATAGTCAATTTGTTTGAAAAGAAGAAATTTAACAACTATAGAATAGTTTTTCCTCTGGAACATATTAAAACAGTGTGTGCCTTATTTCCAAAGATCAACATTACTCAATTAAAAAATGAGCTGTATATAATGTATTCTAGAGATGATTTCATACAACATAGTGGTGCGGTTGCTTTATTACAAATGTTAAATAAAAATAATTACTTACGACGTTTTCGGAATCGGTTGAACTATTAACTATATTGTGCACAATTCCTATGACTACAGTCGAAAGTGAACGCTGCTTCTCAACACTTAAGCGAATAAAGACATTTTTAAGAAACACGATGTCACAAGAAAGGTTATGTGCTCTAGCAATGCTTTCCATCGAGAAAAATTTTGTAAACACTATGACTGATTTTAACGAACAAGTTATCGAACATTTTGCAAATGATAAGTCAAGAAGAATGGAGTTTCATTTTAAAAGTTACTAAGTTTAGTTTTCGATGGACGAGCGGGTGGTTGCAAATTGTAAGGTAATTGTGGTTCACCGATTTGTTATGGGTTTGGGTTAAGTACTTAAATGGGTTTTATTATTTATTTTTTTTATCTATCTGTGTTTTTTCTGGTCTAGCAGAAAACAGACGTTTCGCCTGCCATTTTTCTGACATGTATACTTTTTTGAACCGATTTAAATATTATTTTAAATAATTTTTCCATATTTCTGTCAATCGCATCAAAAAAGGGGATATTTGCCTAACGAAACTTACTTCTTCAAGCAAATATTTTTGCTCTACGAATTTCTAATTTTTAATTTTAAGGTGTTTGACTTTGAAAAATGCAAAATTTTCGCCTGCGGCGCATTTTTTCCCCTGTGCCCCCCATTTCCAAATTTCACCAGCCGCCACTGGATAGCAGCAATTTAAGACTAATTTAGGTGTAAATATGACACAGTGTTAGCATTTGTTCTGTTTTGGTGTTATGTGGAAAAGTACGTCAGTGTTACATTTTTGAGACATAAAAATAGTCGCCTACATTTTTGAAAATTTAAAAAACAAGCTATTTTTATTAAATACAGGTTCTAAACTGTTTCACTTGATATATGGTATCACATGAAATAATAATTATACCGACTTGTACATACGATCACAATCATGTCAACCGATGATTAAACATAAACAAACAACAAAGCAGAGCACAAAACAAACAAGTTGTTTATTTGGGTCTTACCTTATTTGCTAATATGTAAATTTCTTATTAATTAATAATAGTTTAAAACAATCAGCAGTTTTTTATTTATAAAATTATGATTAATTTGTTACTAATACGGTTCTCACGTTATGGAATTGGAACATCTGGCCAAGTGTAATAAATTGTATACAATCAGCATAAATCCTAATCTGCATTTACATTCCTCGAATCATATATAAGTCATTTGAAAATATTAAACACAATATCAAATTAATATGTTACGTAGAATTTGAGACTTATAAATCGCAGTTTACATTTTCAGTGCATTTTACGGGGTGGATCAAATTCCTGTCTTACGGTTTCTGAGGATCACTTCAAAATAGAGCAAAATCGAGCTTTTTTGCCCCATAAAATTAAGACTTCTATCGCTTTTACCGCCCCGTGTAAACTACGGGGCGATTCCCAGTTTCTGTAAAATAGTCAAAATAAATACTTTTATATCATCTTGTGTTTTCTATGGTTATAGAACATTATGTTTTTTTTTCTCAAAGATGGAAAGTTGAAAGGTTGAGCTACTCTTATTTTTTAGGAAAAATAACTGGATACGTTAGAAAGATAAATGTTACTACTACATATCCTACTTAGCTTAGTCTTTAAAAGTAAATATATACAGGGTTTGCCATGTCATCTGATAATAGCAATTAGCATGGGCTTTACATTTCATTGAATATTATATTCCCAAGACATACTATGAGAAATATTGCTAACGGAATCGATAGTACTGGTCGCCAAACACTTCTGATTATCAAAATACTGAAGCGAAATGCTTCTTTAATTAAATATTATTAAAATCTATTTTAGTTTAAATTTAACAGTTTACATAGCTGTCTCAACGCACAAAATTTGTAGTGGCTTGGTGGCTTAGTGGTACGAGACGCGGGCTCCAAAATTGAACTTCAAATCTTCGCAAGTTCAAATCACAATAGAGGTAACTTTTTAATTTTACTTTTTAATTAATTACAATTACAAGTGTTTGCTTATTCGAATAAATATGCACATATTTAAAAAAACTCATAATTTTAGAATTAGATATAATTTTTTTATTTAAAAAAAAGTACCTATTACTAATTCACGACAGTTCCTTTGTACTCTGTAACTCAATATCCAGATTCAGGTATAATATTATGTAGTAACTATTAGCAGAGTTAAGTATACTATTAGTAAAAGCACAGTGCATGTAATAAATAAAAAATATGTTGCTTGTTGATTATTTATTTTATAAGATAGTAGCTTTGGCTAAAGATAAAGGAAACGAACCAATTAAAAACATGTTTTATTTTTTTTAATAAATAAATATTGTGACTTTAAAGATTAGCTTCAAAAATAATAACTAGGTACTGACAATGAACCATATTTATTCGAAGAAGTAAACACTAATAATTTGTAATTAATTAAAAAGTAAAATAAAAAAGTTGTCTCTGGTGGGACTTGAACATGCGAAATTTTGCGCTCTAGTTTGAAAGCTTGCAGCTCATACAATTAGTCCGCCAGACGATTTAAAATTGTGAGCGCTAACACAATTATGTAAACTACATCTATTAACTTAAAATGATTTTGTATTGATGTTTTAATTAAAAAGAGCATCTCGCTTTTGTATATTGATAATTAGAAGTGTTTGACAGTGAGTACTATCGATTCCGTTAGCAATATTTCTTATAGTGTGGCTTTGGAATATAAAATTCAATGAAATGTAATAGCTCATGATAATTGCTATTAGTCAGATGAGATGGGAAACCTGGTATATACGCCTGTATTATGGTGTGAAATATTCTGCCAAAATTAAATTCAGCTGAAAAAGAGATCATAAAATGAAAACAGAAAATACGGAAATGGAAATACTTCAGTTTCCAGATATTATGAAAATTTGAAATATGTACGTAAACGAGGAAACCAAAATTGGAAACAGCATCAAGTTTCGTATACGAGTGTATAAACTAAACGTAGGATTCAAATAAAAAATTTATGCCAACATGTATTAAACAATAAAATGGGAGCATTTCTTAACGTTGCCATGACAATCTATGTATTTCTTCGGAAATTTTCTCCTCCTGGGGCACCCTGGAAGGTATTACAGTGGAAATTGTTTGACATAATAAAAAGTGACAGCGGGACTTTATGAAATGATAATAGTGACTAAATAAAATGTAATAATAACTACAAAAACCAGCTAAATATTTTTTATTTGTATAACTACAACTGCGGCTGCTTATACTGGGTTAGTCAGAAGTAGCGCACGGGTCAAATAACTCGGAAGCTACTAGAGATACGGAAACAGAATTTGGTATACATAGTGTACAAATAACACCCGATCCAATAAAAGTATTGGCAATGTTGCCAAATTTAGCTGCTTCCCAAAAAATAAAATTTATTTTTTTAAATGGAACACCCTGTATATTTTTACATATTTGGAAAGAACTCTTTTCTACGAATACGGTCATATAAGGTTTTATTGGACAATCTTTAATAATAAGGGAGATATGCCCAAAAAAGTGTGACATAAGAGCGATGTGTTGGAAAAAGACTGCACCTAGCAACGAATCGATATTTTGTTTCTAGCACATTGCTCTTATGGCACACCTTTTTGAGCATAACTCTTATTATTAGAGATATATCCATAAAACCTTCTATGACCGTATTCAAATACATTTCCAAATATGAAAAAATATACCTACACAGTATTTCAATCAAAGAAAATAAATTGGAATTTTTTGGAAAAAATCGGTAAACTTGGCAACATTGCCAATATTTTTATTAGATCGGGCGTAAGTATTTGTACACTACTTATACCAAATTCTGTTTCCGTAGCTCTAGTAGTTTCAGAGTTATTTGACCCATGTATACTACTTCTGACTAACCCTGTATAAATATAACAACTGACATATGTTTGAGATTTGACATTTAAGGTAAATCAAAGCCTTTTATATGTAACCACGTTTAAGTATGTACTACGAAGTAAACATAATAAATGCATTTTTCTACTGTAAACCCATTTTGTTGTAAAATTTTCTTACCGAATACCGCACTGAAGATCTAATTATACGTGTAAATTTTTTCTCGCTCATAAATGTTTTCATAAAATTATTCGTCGTCTAACGTTTCGGGATAATTTTCAAAATATTCGCTATCTCTAAAAAATTTGACAGGATATAATTATATCGGTTATAATTTGACCTCTACTGGTATTACAAGTGAAATACGTGTACACTTTTAAAGATTAGTTAGAAGATTCTCTCATGAATACATTGATTTAAGATTTAATGAGTCTGTCTCCAATAATAAAGGAGATATCTTTAATAAAAGAGTATGCCAAGCCATAAGAGCAATGTAGATGATTTGACAAATCAATTTCTCTAAATCATTGTTGTTATAGAACACTCTAATGTACACTTGAGAGAAAACTTTTATCAAAACCCTGTAAAAATATATGTTCTATTTAAAAAAAAAATAAGTATTGTTTATATCTTTGAAACCCCTCGGTACCTGATTGTTTTCTGTTCAAGAGCATTCGTAGAGAATTCCACAAAACATTTGTAATTTTTACCTTTGTACCATTTTTGATTAGGATGAAAAAAAGTTCGTTAGAAATTAGAGTGGATTCGAAATATACTGCATAAATATTTAATAACTGATTACTGAACTGATATTTATGATTATGAATATATTATTTTATTTAGTATTATTTTGTATTGTTTTTTAATTAATTTTATTTATAATACTACTAAATACGAGTACTTGATGTATATTAAAAATATACATCAGCCAATCCCCCCTTCATAATACGTATTGAAAATTTTGTACAAATATAGGTTTAATTTTTTATTTTAGCGATTGGCATAACACTAAGTGGATAAAGTTATAAAGCCATGTCACTATTATTTTATATTTAAATTAAATTGCTTGTACTCTTCTAAGGTTCATATGTAGGTGATAAAGTTTACTTTTCTGCAGCATTTACACAGAAGTTCATTGTCATCTAATTTAAAATGGTATCCATTACTTTTTACCACGAAGTAATGAGTGATAAAGCGATATCTTGAAACAGAGAGAACACCTACTCACATGGTTTCAGGTGACATTGAACCACCAATTGTTTGTTTATTTTCTTTTGTTCTTTTAATTTAACGGATACTTAGTATAATATTTATGTTTATAATTATTAAACTTTAATTTCAAGCATAACACTGCTGAGACATTGAGAACTGTTAAAGCGAAAAAATATATACCTACAGATATGCACTATCTACACCATTAGGTAATTTCATACTTCACTAATGATGACCATTAAAAACAGTATTCCTACTGCAAAACTGCCAAAAACTTCTTATATTTATTTAATTATTTACACATTTAATATAGGTATTATTTTTATAATAACAATAATATATTATTTTACAATTTCAGAATTTCGCAAGTTTGAATCTCGCTGGATCCAACTTTTTTTTACTTTACTATTTAATTCCAACTATTTATTAGTATTAGTGTTTAGTTATTCTGTTTCATTGTCCGATTTTTTCCCGTTTCTAGTTACTAAATTAAAATTGAAATAAATTTTTGTTCTATGCATAGAAAAGAATATCTTCTAAACATTTTATTTATAGACAAAATATGTTTATTTATAGTTTAGGTAAAAATATTACAAGGACTTGCATGTTTTGGTTATTACAATTACCTACTAATATTTTCCCCCGGTACACCTAATATAAATTTTCATGAAGTTTTGTAAATATCCGTTGTGATCAGTCATTTTATATGAGTATACAAAAATTTAGGATTTATTTTTGTATATAATGTGTCATAGCCATCGATTGTCCGAGCCACTCACCACCTTTCACTTGTCATCTATCAGTATGAGCGTGCCCTTTGTTGTGTACAGAAATGGAATCAGCTCAAATTTTATCAATTAGCTGTATCATTTAACAGCTGTATGTATGTAGAGACTAGATTCATATAGGAGTCGGCCCCGTGGCCTAATTCACCGCGACCTAGAAGATCTATTGTGGTACTCCCTCCCAACCTATTTAGATCACCCTATCCAGCTTTGTGATTTGCATTAAACTCTACAGCCTTTATAGAGGCTCCTCCTATGTAGTTGTTGGCTCTTGGTCTTCCTTCCTAAAGTATTTGAAATCCCAATCTTGTCACGCCCTCGCACTGGCACAGTACGCGTACTGAGGTTTCATCTTCTTCTTGACAGAATCTGCATGTTGCTTCTTCTGGCAGTCTCATAAGATTTATGTGCCTATTTAGCCTACAGTGTTCTGTCAGCAGACCCACTATTATTCCGATGGCATTTTTATTCTGGCCTAACAGATCTGCTGTGAATTTAGGCGTCCGTTCTTTAATGAATAGCTTTGCCTGTCCCAGTTGTGACAGATTCCTCCACCATTCTCGAAATTTGTTTCTCATCCATTCTTCCATGGATGTTTTCATGCATGGGTTCGCTATGCCGCAGAAGGGTTCTGGTTCTATGAGGTCTTTTGATGCGTCTTCTCGGGCTAGTGCATCTGCCTCCTCATTACCCTTGTGTCCCTATCGTGCCCTGGTACTCAAGCTAGGGTCACCCCAATCTCGCTCCCCAGCCCTTTCAGGGTATTCAGACAGTCTCACGCGAGTTTTGACGTAACCTGTGAGGACCATATTGCCTGCATCGCCGCTTGACCATCGAAGAAAATGGCAATCGAACGATTATCCGTTCTTCGCCTTATTGCCTCCTTAGCACAGCATTGTATGGCTGTTACTTCAGCCTGGAAAACAGTTGCCCATTTGCCTAGACTTATTGAGATTTTGGTTATTGGCCTCATCCCATAGATCCCGGCTCCAACTCCCTGTTCTGTCTTGGAGCCGTCTGTATACCAGATCATTTGAGCTGTTATTGGAGGACCATTGTTCCAGTCTTCCCTGTGTGGTACGTAAATATGAATGTATAAAGGTATTCCTTGATATGCAAGAAAAAATCTGTAACACTGTGAGATAGCATCCAGCAAATGGTTACATTAAATTGCATAGTGAAAATTTACCTAAATACTTGGTTATTGAGATATATTAACTGATATGTTTAGGTGTATTTAGGAAACAAATGATGGTTTTCAAGAAAGAGGGAGCTAAAAAGAAATTTAAATATATTGACTGTTAAATGTTTTATACCTAGTTACTTTAATGAAATGGTTTTTCTACGATTATGTTTCACTAATCGTGTTTGCAGCCAGTTCTAGGGTATTTTAGTGACTATTTATAGGACCGCTTTGTAACTTGCTCGCTACTAAAATGTTTCAAAATAATTTTAGGATTTCGATTAAATTAACTAAGATCATACATTGTGGAGTTCAGATTCGCTTCAATGTATACAGTGTGGATGAGTTTGCATTACACACTCAGTAACTTCGTAAATGTCAAGATATTAAAATTTTTCAAAAAGTACTTCAAAGTGATTCTTTATGCTTTTTTCAACACTGTGATTAAAAAGGCTCTCATTAAAAAAACAAAAGAGCAGCACCATGGACAGTGATTTTTTTAAATCGAACACCCTGTATTTTATTTCACAATTGGAAATCCTATCAAATTCTGAATATGACACCGTTTTTATTTTTTCTTAAAAGTGATAATATGTAAGTTAGGAACAATACAAGAAATTATCAGTAGTAGGCCATGGATTGAACAATTATTGAAAACAAAGCATGCTTGTGAAGACAAAAGTTATGCAAATAACTCATAACTTTAATAATATTATTTTCATTTATTTCAATAAATATTTCAATAAGTACCAAAGTTTCCAGAATAAATATTCTGTAAAGTTTGCTAGTACCGATAATTTCTTGTATTGTTCCTAACTTACATATTCACTTTTAAGAAAAAAATTTCAAATTATGAAATAAAATACAGAGTGTTCCATTTAATAAAATCATTGTACATGTCGCTGCTCTTTTGTTTTTTAATGAGAGCGTTTTTAATCAGAGGGTCGAAAAGAGCATAAAAAATCACTTATAGGTATTTTTTGAAAAATTTTAATATCAGGACATTTACGTAGTTACTGAGTGTGTAATGCAAACTCACCCACACTGTATATATAATTTTCAAGTTGCGTTTGAAGTGTATATTGCACATAATACTTATTTCACTTGTTACACAGATGTTGTAGTTAGTTATTCGGTAATTTACATTATACTGCTTTTTCTCCAAAATCACGCTTTTTGGCCAATTTTAATGTCTAGAAAAACGATTGGACAAGTAGTTCACAAGATTTAAATTCAGAAATTATTTCAATAAATGTATTTAATATTAACCCTAAACTTTAAAGCGATATGATTGCTCATTCTGATCAATTCTGAAATCTAGTCCCAGTCAAAGTGTGTGCCACCATGTAAATCTGCGTTTAATGTGTTTTATAATTAAAACTTGTACCATCCTGTATATTTATTATTAAAAATTATATAAACAAACAATGTAACCATAACACAACATTGAAAAATTAAGCAACTCGTTACTATGGCAGTCGCTGTTAGTTGCTTGGTATACACATTTTCTTTTAAAAAAATTATCAAACAGGTAGGTACAGTTAATTTACCTAAACTTCTCAATTTTCGTTGTACACCTCACTCCTTACAACAATGTGTAACGATTGTACGATTAATCACCCTGAGAAAGCAAACAATACCAAAGTTGAGATTTATAGTCAGCAGTCAGACATTGTTTTACAAACATTAGTTCACAATGTTATACACACACACACAAGGTCTCAAGAAGTGCTAGATCAGCAAATCTGCTGGCCATGGGAAATCGTCGTACACCCTTTTAACACAATCTTAGTTATAGATCTTACCTCTTGGTGCGCGCACATATGGTCGTGATAATGTGGAGTATACGGTGACCCGTTGGGGTGGTTAATATGGAAGTGCCCATCAAACGAATAAAAGTGGAAGATGTAGCAGGTAATGATTTCATTTAAGTCTATATTGATTTTTCGTTTTGTTTTCCTTGCTTTATGATAAAGAGAATTTGTATGCTAGGCCTGTCTGGATTTATTTAAGTGTCTTTTAGGACCAATTAATTATAATTTAGGTAATTGGTTTCATAAAATCATAATTCTTTTTTGGTCAAGTATCTAGTTTAGATAAAGAGAATAATCATGACAAAAAAGCTTAATTGTGGAGCGGTGGGCATACGTAGATATATACAAGGTGTGCTAAAATGATGGAACAAAGTTTTGTACTAGTACTACTTTTTATTTTATTACAGCAACTGTTCAAAATGGCCCCCATTAATCATTGCAAAATGCCCAAAAATTTCAGTTTTGTCAGTAAAAAATAATTTCTTTCATTAAAATTCAATACAAAAAGTATGTGATCAAAACTTATTATTTGTAATGTAATGTAGATCCTTGTTTAATATTTCATTATTTAAAAGATAACACTATTAAAAAGAAAAATGTATTAAATACATTAATATGAAGATATGCCGTTGTAATTCAATGTTGGGGCGGGGGGTGCATACTGCACGTAAAGTAGTTTGTTTCGACATTGCGTACCTAGGTTATAGGTAACGAAGAAAATTAAAAACTTTACTGATAATATTTGATCATTTCGTTAATAATTTATCTCTTAGTTAACTTTTGGCTTAATTCCTATATAAAGAAAGACATATACTGATTCATGTGTTTCAGCGTTTTTTCTTTAAATTTCAACTAGAAAAGAATATGAATTTTGTTTCATTATTTTGGGACACACTGTATAGTTGTTAATTTGTTACCAAAAGGGCTTTGAATGTGCTTTATATAACATTTAGTTTTACATGGCTCGATGATGTTATTGAAGCTTGTTTTCTCTCCGCAATATCGTCTAGTTTTACAAAAAAAAAAACTTGTTATTAAGTCATTTAATCGTAACATCTCAAAACCTATCAAGATAAGGGTTAGTTGATATGCACCAAATTTCAAACTCAAAAATAAATAATACATTCCATGATGCATTATATGCATCAAGTAACGTATAAACATATAAATATTTATATACACCATGTCAAAGTAACCTATTCAGCATTCCCCCGTTGTAACTGTAACCATAAAGCATGTTAAATTAACAAATTTTGTGATTTTAACATTAAAGTAAAAGCAGATAATGTCTGTAACTTATTTGTGGTGCATTTTCATCATTCTTTGTAAGCTTTTTTGGAATTACACCACCTGTAAAATAATAAAAAAATAGGAAACCAGAAATATTCAAATTAAATACTGTAGTATCAAGGCAAACTTCTAAAGTTTTCACCAAAAAACCACTGTATAATATGCAATAAAATAAATATTTGATAAAGTAACTAAATTTCATCAGTGGTTTTTGAGTTTTATACAAAATTCACTTTTATTATTATTATATTAAACACTTAACTAGCTTTTTCCTAAAAAAACACTGATGAAATTTAGTTAATTTATCACATATTTATTTTATTTCATATTATACAGTGGTTTTTTGAGGCATATTAGAAGTTTGCCTTGATACTATACTTTGAATATTATTTAATTTGAATACTTCTGCTTTCCTGTTTTTTATTCTTTTACAGGTGGTTTAATCATAAAAAAGACTACAATGAATATAGTAAAAGCAATTATTGTTTCGCATTTTAAAAGTATTGATACAAGTGTACCAATTTTGCAGAAAATAAAGTAATCATAGAATTATTAAGAAGAGACTGGACCTCGGAAATGTCCTAGTCGATTAAAAATAAAAATTAATTTTAGATGTCTGTGTCTTCACAGTGGCCAGAGAGTGATTTTTGGTAAAAAAAAAAAAAATGTATGTTATGCAGAGTGTGGAAAAGTGCAACGCAAAATTGTTAAATATTACCCGTCGGCACTTGTTGCTATAATAATTTCAGAACTTTCATCGTATTGACATTTATTGGCTTTGGTCAATAATATCTCGGGACGTATTTGGAGGTTTTGTATTTTTTCTCATACAAAACAAGTTACAGGGTTTTTTTAGAAAGTCAGTACCTATGTATTAAAACAAAATCCAAAATACCAACTTCTACGTAGATACTAGGTATCTCATATGGAACTCTATGCGTCTTACTAATGTGTTTTTTTTATACTAGAAAAACCACATAGTATAAAATTTTAACTATTTTAGGCACCCCACTTTATTGATCAGATTCAATGAAATCATGCTGATTGAATCTGATCATTAAACTAGGGTACCTAAAAAAATATAATCTTATACACCCTGTACAATGTAGTTTTTCTAGTGTCAAAATACATTAACAAGACTCATGGAGTTCCATACGAGGCTCCATATGAGACACTTCCTAAGTAAAAGTTTTTATTTTTTTTAATGGCTATCTGAAAATACTCTGTAATTTTTTTTCTACGACAAAAATCACAAAACTGTCAAATATGACTCGAGATATCGACGAAGGGCGCTAAATATTATTGCGACGGAAGTTCTGAAATTGCTATAGCAACAAATGCCGACAGTTTTTTTATTACCAAAAATCATTCTCCGCCACTGATTCTTCGAGATACTAACTTTTAAAATTATTTTTTTATTAAAAAAAAACATTTCCGGGACGCTGTGCCAAAAATTTGCTGTGCCAAGTCCATGAACAGTTTAAATATTTAGGAGGGTATATTAACCGCTGTTTACCATTATTTTTACACAGTGTATGTACCGGGTTTTCCCACGAAATGACTCAACCCCCATATCTTTTTTATTTTTGGTGCTAAAAGAAAAAGTTTTAGACAAAAGTTTTATAATTTTTTATGAGCTTTCCAGATATGTAGTTGAACAGCGAAAATGAGTGCACCTTAAAGAAATATGAACCTAGGTTCAATTTTTTTAAATGGAATACCCTGTATATTTTTGGATTATTGCATTCTACGGGTTTTTCAGATTTCAAAAATATATATATGTGCTATAATCGGTGCAACGGTTGTCATTTTATGGAACTTTTTTATAACACGTTTTGCAAGCTATTACTCCTATTTGAGGTGCTGTTTCTATCCAAGGCTAATGTGATACAAGAACAATGTCTAAGGCAGCTGCAGCTTCTGTGTTATAAAAAAAGCTCTATAAAATGACAACCGTTGCAGCGATTATAGCACAGATATATATTTTTCAAATCAAAAAAAACCGTAGAATGCAATAATGAAATAATATACAGGGTATTCCATTTAAAAAAATTGAACCTAGGCTCACATTTCTTTAAGCTGCACTCATTTTGGCTGTTCAACTACATATCTGGAAAGCTTGTAAAAAATTATAAAACTTTTGTATAAAACTTTTTTTCTTAGCACCAAAAATAAAAAAGATATAGGGGGTGAGTCATTTCGTTGGAAAACCCGGTACATCACGTTCGAGTTCTGACTTCGCAAGACTGCAAGAACATCATATTCATTTAATATCAATCAATATTTGTAACAGAAAAATTTATTTGAAAAACAATTTTTTTTTATCAAGAAACTGACAGCGCTGAAATTTCGACAGTTCTATCAATAAACCCATGCGTAGCTATAAACCCAATTCATATTATACAGCTCTTAAAAAATATTTAAATCTTGCGGTCTGTTAACGTTTATCTCTTACCTTTTACTTCCATGGAAAGTGGCAGTTCATTTTATATCTCCGCGTCCATACATATATTAACCTAAATAATATCTCTATCCCTTGTTATAATCACATTGGTTAGCTCAAAAGTTACGTACTTTTAAGGCGTAGGGGTGGTATATTATTATTCTGTGATCCGCATAATATACGCCCTTTTATACGCTCTATGCGTGAAAACTATTGGCGATTCCAAAAATGAATCCGCCCTCTACATGAAAATATTTGAACCTACTTAAAAGGTAATTTTTGGACGCTTATTGTTGATATAATGATAATAACACGTATTTGGGTTTGTTTAACGTAATAATTTAGTGGTGTTTGTGATTTTTTGGTATTACAAAGGTAAAAACGACGTGGTTAGTATTTGTACATCTTTATTTTTAGATTTTAAAATGGTATTCAAAAGAAATCAGCACAACTGCCGTGTTTATAGGTGTCATTCCACAAAATGTGTCAATAGAAGTGTTTAAGATAAAAGATAGGTAGAAGTTTGGCCCTAGTATAAGAAACTGTTTCTCATTCATTTCTCTAAAAGGCATGTAACAATTTAATAACAGGGAACACGTTTATTTACACAACATAACCACTTTGTTGTAGTTTGTCTATACTTTTCTATTATTCGTCTTATAAAAGCAAAATATATTTTAATTTAAACATTATTTAACAACAAACAAGCACGAATATGGTATCACCATACAGTTTATCACACTTATTTTAGTCCAAAATGTAAGTAAACAAAAACTAGGGTACCTGCTTCAACCCAAAAAATTCATATAATTAGGAATGAAGCACTTATGGGACGTATATTTGACGTAGGTTTTGCCATTCTTTTTATCGTTTATTTCACCATAACCATAACGAGCACATGAAGTCACTATATTTATGGCAGTTGAATGCTAAATTGCTAGATGATGTGATATGAATTGCAAAATTTTTACTCGCCTTCCTCCAAATTTGTTTACAATTTGCAGCGCCCTCATCGGTAATTTGAATCGCCAATTAAATTTCATCACCCTACCTTAACCCTTAACCATGATTAATAAGTACCCTAACGACATTTTTTCCTCGTAGGTGAAAAAGTGGACGGATATATAGTAGAGCATAAATCAAGAGTCAAACAGAATGGGCCTTCTCGTTCATCAGATAATCTTTCGTGCATTTATTTAAAAAGTAAAGCATTGACCACAAGATTTAGAAAAAAAGTATGCGACCTAAAATAACTTCTTTACACGTTATCAATAACGTACAAAATGAGAAATTATTGGGTGATAATCTATAGGGAATTGTTAGTCTGAAATTTAATTTGATAAATAACTTTTCTCTGTAAAATGTCCTTCCATTTATAATTTCAATATTTTTTATATTTAGTACCCTAAAAAAATGTGAAGGATAATATTAAAAAAACGGTTTTTTTCAATTCCTTCTTGATGGCTCTGGCTCACGCCTCTGAATAATGAATTTCAAGAGGCCAGAATGTAGAACGATAAAAAACAAAAACGGCCGATCGGAGTGATTTGCGAAAAACCTCAATTTAAATATAAAATATTTTAGCAAAGCAATACACATCATTGGAAAATCTAACTTTTCTTTTGTTAAATATTAAGCAAAAATGTTTTGGATACAATACAATAAAGTTAAAATTCAACATTTACTTGTAAATATTTTACAAATTTATAACAATTAGTACGTAGCAAATATAAACATACAGAAATGTATATGTAAACAACAAAAATAATTATACTGGAACGTGCTTTTCAGCAATGTAATGGACATTATGTTTTGAAACAAAGTAATCATGTATGTACAAGGAGCTTTGAAATTCGTTCCTTAGACATATTTACTGATTCCTTATGAGTAATGTCTGATTAATAAAATCAGTATTTGCCTTTTCTTATTAATTGCAGTAAAGTTCAATACTTGATTAATTCATTGTTTAGATTCTTTTAAAAGAGATGTCCTCCCTTATACGTTTTATAGTGTGATTCCTACAAGAGTGTGGAGTTTGATTTCTATCAGCCTTTTCATATAATTACATGTTTCAGTAAGTATCAGAAGTTTTAAATAAATACCATTGGGACAGAAATTATATAATTTAATAATTATACAGGGTGTCAATTAAATGCTCTGCCAAACTGTTCAGTCATAAAATAACAAAAAAAATCTTATAAACAGGGGTGACTAAATAATATTAATAATGATATAGACACTTCGCTTTGAAACATAGTGCAAATAAATACTTACATACATCGTGTTTTAAGATTCCTTGTGTAAAAGTTTCCCAAAAATGATTTGTATACTTTTATAGATTTATAGTTAATTAATTTCGTTTAAAACATCTATCAGTGTACACTAATTGAATGAAAATCAGCAAGTATGCACTATTAGCGCACTATTAGCATGAGAATATTAGTATCATTCTCTTGTTTCGGATGACCAGTGACGGAGCTACAAGTACACAATCAATATTATTAATTCAACAAAAAAAATAGTAAAAGTATAATTCTATTTTATTTCTTTCATTGAAAATTCGATTGGTTTAATTAATTATTTTATTTATTTAAATGTATAACTACTTACCGATATTTATGTGGGTAGATATGCATGTAAAATAGCAGTAAAAGAAAATACAAGTATAGATACAAAGACAACAAAACCAGTAAAAATGATGAAATTAAAAAACCAAAAATACAACTAAGCTGAAAAAGAATATTAGCTATTATACAAATATAGATCGACTGGAAAAGTTTAGAACAAAGCTAGATACTTAAGTGTTGAATTTCTTTTAAATTTTAATATAAGCGTTATTTTAGTTAGACAATTCAAAATATTATTTTTAATATTACACAATTTTGTATAAAACTCAAAAACCACTGACGAAATTTAGTTAATTTTCAAATATTAATTTTTTTTGCATATTATACAGTGTGCCCACAATTGGTGATGCATGTATTGGGATCTCGGAAACTATAAGAGATAGAAAAACGGTCAAAGGGGGAAAGTTTTAGACAATTTTGTTTGTAATGGAATGCCGTTTTTTTGCGATTTTATCTCTTTTGGTTTTTGAGATATTTTGAAAAAACTAAAATGATGCATTTTCGAAAATACCCTGTAATTTCTTTATTTCAAACAATTTTTAGATTCTGTAAAAACTTTCTTAGGGCAACTTTTTACGTAGAAAACGCCTGTGTAGTCCGATTTTATTTGCAACGTTTCGGTTTTTTGGAACCATCATCAACTTTGTTTTTTCATATGGGCGCCATATTGGATTTTTACGGTTTTGGAAAGCCTCTTTTCTTAGCTTTCTAATGATGTATCATAATTAGTAAAAGAAAGTTAGGTTATGGTTATAAAATCAAAAATTAATATTTTGTTATAAAATTGGCAACGTCGCACAGTAAAACACTGAAATTCTGGTCATATTAAATTTAATCTCTATCACAATAAAACATTAAAATATTTAAGTATTGAAAGTTTTTACCATGTAACAAAAAATAAATTTACAAAAGCCGTAAGTTCGGATAAATACATTCAACTAATAGTTTTCAGAACATCCTGTCACCTAAAAATTATTTAATTATTATGTATAAACAGAAATTCAGTACATAATTTAACGCAATAAATTTTTTGCTAATACATCAGTTTCCTAGTAGATCATTTTCAGTTTAAACTCTAAGCTACAAATAATAACAAAATATCAACACAAATTAAAATATAATTAAACTATAAAGACTAATAACCGAAATAAAATATCTAAAGTTCAAAGTGTTGCCCATTTGCTTCCATACATTTTTGACATTTTTTTATTATGGATCTGAATTTCTGTTTATACATAATAATTAAATGATTTTTAGGTGACAGGTGTTCTGAAAACTATTAGTTGATGTATTTATCCAAACTTACGGCTTTTGTAAATTTATTTTTTGTTACGTGGTAAAAACCTTCAACAAATATTTTAATGTTTTATTGTGATAGAGATTAAATTTAATATGACCTAGAATTTCAGCGTTTTACTGTGCGACGTTGCCAAATTTATAACAAAATATTAATTTTTGATTTTTTAACCATAACCTAACTTTTTTTTACTAATTGTGATACATCATTAGAAAGCTAAGAAAAGAGGCTTTCCAAAACCGTAAAAATCCAATATGGCGTCCATATGAAAAAACAAAGTTGTTGACGGTTCCAAAAAACCGAAACGTTGCAAATAAAATCGGACTACACAGGCGTTTTCTACGTAAAAAGTTGCCCTAAGAAAGTTTTTACAGAATCTAAAAATTGTTTTAAATAAAGATATTACAGGGTATTTTCGAAAATGCATCATTTTAGTTTTTTCAAAATATCTCAAAAACCAAAATAGATAAAATCGCAAAAAAACGGCATTCAATTACAAACAAAATTATCTAAAACTTTCCCCCTTTGACCGTTTTTCTATCTCTTATAGTTTCCGAGATCCCAATACATGCATCACCAATTGTGAGCACACTGTATGGTGATTTTTTGGGGCAAATTTTAGAAGTTTACCTTGATGAGACTATACTTTGAATATTAAATTTGAATACTTGTTGTTGTTGGAAGGCGACGCGGTTACCCGCAGCACTTAGGTCTTTCGACCCACTATGCCTGCCGCTAGTCGCGAGCTATTGGAAGAGTCCCGTGCTATGCGCTTAGGCTAACACCAGTTCTAGTGGAAGCTCTCTAATGTCCTGGGGCAGAAGAAATGCTGCACCCAGATGTTTGTGTCAATCCTTATTATGCTGTTACGACTTAGCGCAAGTATTGATCGGGTTGCGTTCGACCAAGGCCTTTCAATTAAGAGCTGGCTTGTCGCAGCCCAGTCCCGTTCAACCATTCTCCCTCTGATCTTTTCCTGATCCAGTTTTCAATAGACCTTGTTAGATAATTATGTGGAAGCCCAAGCACTGGTTCGGGCCCTGTAAACAGTATACTTGGGCCTCTTTTAGCCAGTGCATGGGCCTCCTCATTTCCAGTTATGTTGTGATGACCCGGTACCCAGGTCAATTTTACTTGGTTGTTCTATCCCAATTAGGCTAGACCATTAATACACTTTAGGACTGCCCTGTAGGAGATCAAGGCATGTAAAGCCGCCTGACTGTCGGTGCATATCTGGATATGCTGATTAGAATATCTCCTCTTGAGATCTTCCTGAACACATGCAGAGATAGCAAACACTTCCGCCTGAAAGGCCGTGGCATACTTTCCTAAGGAGAAGAGTATTCTCGCCCTTGGGGCGCACGCCTCGGACTCCCGTCCCTGAGCCCTGGTCTGCCTTGGGCACATTCATATTATAGATGTACTAATCCTAAAACTAATTACTCTACCAGTCTACAGACCACCAAGGTACAATTCGTAGAACAATTTGAAACATAAATTACCGTCCATTCATTCAACAGTAATTAATACATTTTCACTGTTATTGATAGCTACTGTATTTTCTACTAACGCTTATTATATACAGCTATAAACATTTTATATTTCTACGGTATTGTTTTAACCCGGTAGTGAAACTTAAAGCCCGTGAGCAATTAAAGGCAGTAATTATTATTATTTCTTTTCGAGGGAACGATTGGACAAGGGCTATAAATCGTTTTGTAGAGATTCTAGGGAGAGTTGTTTCCGCGATATATACGAATCAACACATATTCCTTGTATTTAAAATTACTACAAAATTAAATGAACAGCTCCAGAAGTAATAATTTCCAACCAAAACGTATACAAGTTTCTACAAGGTATTAGAATGGAACTGATTAAGGGACCTGTTTGTTTTTAGAAAAAAAATCGTTCTCGTTTTCTAATTTAAATCAGTGTCTACCACTCAGTGTTATTCAACTTAAAAGGAAATAATTTCCAAGTTTTTATGAATTAATTGGTTTAGAAAAATATGTATTTCAGAGATCGTTACTCGGAAACTTTAATGTAGGTACTAAATTTTTGAATACAGGGTTCCACAGCACACTGATCAGTAATACTGTGTTCATTTTTCTTTAAAAAAATACCAAACATGATTTCTAGAAAAATTGACCACTTATTTCTTCAATAAAAATAAAGCCATTGACAAAAAATATGTTTGGTTTTACAAAAAAGAGTAAAGAGAGTAAGAAACCTAAGTTATGCATTTTAGAATAAAGACAAATTCAATAGCGTTATACCAAATATTCTATATCTCCCGCTACATTTTAGGAAATTCAAGTTAAGTAGCGAAACCTTTTTAACTCAAATGGAACATCCTGTATTATCTTACATCATGTTATTTCGAATTAAATTCTCTTTCGTCCAGTATATTCATCGTAGGGGTGAAAAATACAACTTTTTTTATTCAATTTTATTAAATTGTTCATAAAAATAAGAACATAAGTAAACTATGATGCAACTAAAAACAACAAGACTACTATATAAACAAATATTATGATATTATGAATAAAAAAGTAAAATTGAAATATAACTCAACTACCAAAAATAGGGAACTCTATGCGACTCCATAAATAAAATCAAGTGATATTAAAGTCCATTGATCATGGTGGCCACAGCCATGATCGAATCCATCGATCTGCAATTTCTTAATATTTTTTTAAGTAGTCATCTTATTTTCATACGAAATTACTGGACTGATTATTTCCTTAACAGCATTTATTTTTCCAAAATTCAAAAAATTGGATTCGATTCTACGAATATCTCCGTTATTATTAAATATAGAATTATCAATAGGTATCTATATTACTCTATTCAAGATTCAATGCTCTATCCAAATATGCAAAAATATACATGGTGTTCCATTTAAATGAACAAATTTAACATCTGCGGCCATTTTGTTTGGAGTTCATTTGTTTTTCTACTATCATTTTCTAAAATTTCATAAAAAATCGTGCAAGTTTTATATTTCACATTTTTTTATAATTATGTAAACAAAAAAGTTAACAGGGAGGTCAAATATAGTGAATCACCATGTACTATGTGTTTTGTAAAGGACATAGTAAAGTAGCACCGCAGGGACCCACGGTTTTTAAGGATTTTTCTTATTTTTAATATTATTTTGGTGTACTAGCGGAATACATTTTACGTCAAGAAATTCCTGAAATTACTGGTACTATCAGAGGCTTTATAAATAGGTGAAGAATTTGTTCAGGAATATTAAAAGATCTGGGTGAAAGGAAAGAAGGTTTTTATAATCCAAAGAAGACAGTAATAGGTAAAGCAGGTACCTACAAAGTACAGTAGTTACCTTATTTGTGGCAGAACCTTATGATTCATCAAATATACTTCTGGGAATATGCCATCTGTAAAATAAAAAGTTTGCGCACCAAAAGCAAAAGTATGGAAATGAAGGTAATGAATTTAAGCAAATTAACTACATTTTAAACGGGCTCTTCGCGATGGGTTTTCCACGAGTTTTGAACTGTGCGGCCATCGTTTCAGTCCAACCTCCACGTAAAGGGCGACTTGAGGCCGGGCGCGCGTCCGATTTGGTCTGTCCGGCGGGAACTGCGAACTTTCAACATGTTGAATATTTTTAACTGCACAGGCCACGACAAGAACTTTATCGTGAAGTGTTTATCGTAAATGAATGTTTTGCATTCATTTGACATACTATTTTATTAGGTATTTTTGACATATTCTATTAGTTTCACGGTCAATTCTTTGGACAGATGAGTCCAAATTTACAAATTGTGGAATTTTCAATAGGCACAATGAGGTACTATGGCGTCAGGAGCATCCCCATCTTCTTCAAGAAATCTGACCCCAAATTAAATTCGGTTTTAATGCGGTCTATGTGGCAATCAATTTATGAGTCCAATTGTTTTTATCCATATTTAGAACGGACAGACATTTTTACACCTTCAAAACGATATTGAAGAGGCACTTGACGAGTTACCTATCTCTAGCATAACTGAGAAAGATATGATGTTTCCAACAAGATGATGGTTCCAACAATGGTCCAGTATTATGACCAGCAAAATTGCCTAACCTCACACCTCTCGATTTTTTCTGCGGAGATATCTAAAAGAAAATCTATAACACAATTTACGACATAATAGAGGAATTGGAACATCCAGTTCGTCGTGAAATTACAGCATTGCCACTGAGGTAAATTAGCAGGGTTGTTGATGGAGTCTCCAGCCCCTGCAACGGTTGTCTACAAAATAATGGTAGACAATTTGAATACTTAAATTAATTTAAAGTTATTCGTTGGTTTGTTACACTGTATTGAATTGTTTTATTCATTTATGTTATTTTGTTTATTGTTGTTCAATGTTATGATTAATAAAAATTAAACAGCTAATTATAGACCTCAATTACATTCAAAACACAAGTGTGACACATCGCCGGATTCCTTGATTTTTTCTCCATCTAACTATGTCAAATTCTAATATGGCGTCCATAAGAAAAACGAAAGACGATATTTATATATCAGAATCTAGTAGATGAAAAAAAATTCTGATTAGATTAAAACGAGGATAAAACTTTTTTTTGGAAATTCTTATGAATAACGGGGCTAGAGCCAATTTAAGTTTTTTGGAAATTTACTGTTTTCCAAAATATTTTGAGAACCACTGATTTTTTCAAAAATTTTTCGGAACGTGTATTTGAATGTACAGAGAGGTGCATTTTCGATGGGATTCGGGGGTATCTCGGTTGTTATGAGTGACTTCAACTGTCAAAACGGAAATCCGGTAAGTCGATTTGTTTTCGAGTTCTAAGCCATTTGTCAGTTTTTTGTAACTTTGGGTGGGCTGTATATCTCACTTATTTGAAGAGATACAGAAAAATGTAAAGGCAACTTTTGTCGACGCTTGATCGAGCGTATGATCGATAAATTCAACGATGATATTACTTTTTTATACACCGAGTGATTATTGAATTACGAACCAAACTTATGATTTTTAAATGAAAACCATATAGTTGGCTTGGGCCGCGTTGGACAGCTTATTTTGTCAGCTTTTCAAAAATATATAGTTTGATATAGGTTGACAGTTGAATTTGTCTCGAAAAATTAGCCAGCGCCGGTGATATCCATTTTTTTCTTCTGTAACTCATAGCAACCGAGATACCCCCGAATCCCATCGAAAATGTACCTCTCTGTACAGCTTCTTATTAGTTCTAATCTTTCAACAACTGATATATGGGGCTCAGTTTAATAGTTTCTGCAATAGTGAGGAAAATACAGATAATTACCAATTCCATTTCTTTCATTCATTACAGCAGTTAATACATTTTAACCTACCGCCGATGGTGCATTTCCTACAAACACTTTTTATCGCTATAAAAATTTTATACCTCTACAAACATCTCGCAGGGTATTGTTTTCACCCAGTAGTGAAACTTAGAACCCGTGAGTAATTAAAGGCAATAATTATTATTTCTTTTCGAGAGAACGATTCGACGAGGGCTATAAATCGTTTTGTTAAGAGCGGAGAGAGAGCCATTTCTGCGCACCCAGATTTCCCGGAACCGAGCCACACAATAGTCGCTTCTTTGAAAAATGATCGCGGATTGCACATTCTACATTTTGTTAATGTTGAGCATCTAATCTTTTGTCCGTCCAGCAACGAAGATTTTACACCGGTAATTAATTTGCTTACGGTCTCTTTTGTTTTTATTGTTGGAGCTCTGGGGAATATTTATATTTATAGACGTTCGAAATAGGCAGAACAGCGTAAATGTTTTTATATTTTGTGGGAATTTTATGTAATTTGAGATGAATGAACAATCAAACGCGCCAACCGTTACAAACAAATAAAATGTCATACTATTTTTCCGGACTCTAGAAAATATGGTGTTATATAGATAAAAACAAAATAATGTCACTATGGTGTGAACTGTGGACAGGATTCGGTTTCACTAATGATTTTCTCAAGTTTTTTAAATCCTATTTGGAAGACAGGCACTTGATTGTTCAATATCGTGGATTCCATCTAGTCTGTTGATACAATTGCTACGTCTGGTGTTCTTCAGAGGTCCGTTTTGGGACCCTTTCTAATTAAAATCTATATTAACGACATAGTCAATTGTCTCATTCATTGTAAAACTTGGTTTTATATGCAAATTACCCAAAATTGTACATTTCGATTACAGGTGTGAATGAATGTGTTTACAAAATGACCTTGAACAACTGTGGTCTTGGTGTAACACAAATAATTTAACTATATATTTCAAAATACATGTTCGTGACATTTACTCGCAAGCATCTCTTTATTAATTGTAATTAAGCTATAAATAACCAACAATAATTAATTAAATGTGATTGGTGCCGCATCTTACAGGAATTTAGGTTTTATCATTCGGAATTGTAAATAGTTTTCTGACTCTACCCTAAATCTCTATTTAACTCATTTGTTAGATCAAAACTAGAATATGTGTCAGTGATATGGAATCCTAGTCACACTGTGCATGAAGTTAAATTGGAGGTGCTGCAAGGACGCTTTCTTAAATATCTTTGATTTTAAAAATTATGGATACTACCCTGCCATTGTATGCCACAGTCTTCCAGGCTGAAGTCTTCGCTATCCTAATGGCAGCAAACAAGGAAGAAGTAAGGAACTGTAAGGAGCAAAATATTTATTTCTACTCCGACAGTCAGGCGGCCTTAAAGGCTTTAGCATCTCCAAGGACAAGATCCGCTCTTGTCCAAGAGTGCGGGGATACCCTGGAGGAGCTGGCCAGAGGAAAAGAGGTTAAATTGGTATGGGTACCAGGTCATAGTGGAATCCCAGGGAACGAAACGGCCGATGAACTGGCTCGACTCGGATTTCAGGGACCCAGCCAAGGACCAGAACCGATTTTATGCATTACACGAAGGCAGGTCAACATGGCTCTTAATGATTGGGCTCATGAAACACTAAGTAAAAACTGGAGGAGTGGAAGTTGTAGACAAGCTCGCAACTTTATAGTGGAGCCAAGCAAGACCAAGACGGCCTGGCTATTAAGTCGTAGCCGGAAGGCTCTAAACCAGTTGGTGGGAGTTTTAACGGGTCACTGCAGGCTTAGAAGACATCTATCATTGATGAGTGTTGAGGGAGACCCTATCTGCCCAAAGTGCGGGGAGGGCGACGAAACGCCTTCCCACTTCTTGACAGAATGTGTGGGTTTCGGCAGACTAAGACACGACGTCTGGGGGGCTGGGGAGCTGCAAGGGGAAGAGGTCCAGTTCCCTTGAATGGACCGATATTCTGACCTACATTAGAAGGTCGGGAAGGTTCGACGAGGGAAGAGGTGACGGAGTTAGGTGGGGGACGACAGGGGTAGGCAAAAAGGGTTCACTTGTGGCCTACTTACCAGGTCTTGGCCGCCCCATACACCACTACTACTGGGCCACTACTACTACCCTGCCATTGGATTTCCTCACAGCAATCTCTTAAGCAGATTCCAAATTAATGACTTGGAATTCAGGCGTATACTCGTATATTATTAGTATTCTTATTTAAAATTATTTATGGCTGAATTAACTGTCTTGGAATTCTTAGTTGCATTCACTTTTATATTACTAATAGATATGTCTACATACTCTATCTTCT
The DNA here is from genome assembly GCA_963924545.1 of Pogonocherus hispidulus. Lineage (NCBI taxonomy): Eukaryota > Metazoa > Arthropoda > Insecta > Coleoptera > Cerambycidae > Pogonocherus > Pogonocherus hispidulus. Next base: position 15,868,149 of record OZ004700.1, read on the forward strand.
CTACCTATCTTCCTCTCCAAGTTAAATATATTAAAATTTTCATCTGTAGGTACATATTAAAACTCAGTTTTAATCATATCCAGATGATGGCTACTTGATTGGCGAAACGCGCGTCGAGTGCTGTATAGTGTTTTGCTGTTATGTGGAAAACTACGTCATTGTTATCTTCATACCAAAGATTCCAACACTTTTCAAGGTGTATATGTTTCTAAAATCTATTGTTTTGTGTGTTGATTTGTCTTTTTTTCATTATTTGTGTTTCTATTTAAGTCATTTTTTATTTGTAATTTACTTGATAATGTATTATTTTATAAATCCTGCCCTATAATTGGAATTTCTGTCTGGGCATTCAATGTGATATTTTAGTATAGTTTGTAATTCCCCATGCCCTAGAGGCGAAACTATTTTCACCTATAGAGGTGATGTAATAAATAGATAATTATTAAAATTAATGCTTTTATTGATATATCATCGACATCATGATCCCATCGAAAAACTACAATCAATATATTCGTGAGCGAACACCTTATCTACAAATTATTATAGAGGATGCTACATCCTTAAAATACTTAAGATTAATCTTTATAACTAGTATTTGAAATATTTATGTGTATAAATTAAAAAAATCAGTGGAAGAGGCGCAATACGATAAAATGTTATAGAAGACAGTTTTGCAATACAATACAAAATTGGAAAGGACTACCACTACCAATTGTAAAAGTAATTACATACATTTTATTATAAAAACAATGCATTATAAACTTTATATTTATCAACCTATAGATATTGACAACTATTTAATAGTATTAATTTTATTTTGGCAATTTAATAAACACTACTGTATTTAGGAAGGTGTGTACTTCCAGAATCCTTTTGGGAACCTCCCTTCCTACAAATATTTTATGAATGAGTATCACATAAAAACTGTGAAAACACCTTGTGCATAGTTCGTACCTTTTTGACCGATCACGTAGAATTTACAAAGGTATACAAAAAAAAACAAACTACATTGTAGTAAATGGTCCTAAACTCTTGTTTGCGGAATACCTTAAAATTGAAGCGTTAAAGGAATTGTAAAATCACTTGTTTGTTGTTTTTGTAATGTCACGTACATAGTATGTAATTGATACTTTGGCAATGTCACAGGCGTGAGAAAATCTAAAATAACCAAACCACCAGACCTCATAGGCGTACGAAAAATAGGAAAGTAATGCATACCTGACAATTAAATATTTTTTTAAATTAGTTTAAATAATTTTTGCGATAATAATTCTAATTCTTAAGGCTTTCGCGGAGAGACAGCAACCAACATGGCGTGCGAGTTAGGTTAGGAATGCTTAATAACTGCAAAGTGTGCATGAGAGATTAACATAGGCGTGTGCTGGACTTTCCCCCATTATACAAACATATTAGTTTATTTGTTTTCACAGTGTTCTATTTTATCTTGAAAAAATAATAAACAGTATATAAAAAAGTAGGTATCTATTATCACAAGAAAGATATAGAATTATGTTTTCTATTTCCACCACTCTATCCATAACACATAAAAGTCGCTATGCGCCGGTCTTGTATCATATCTAGTCATACTTCAAGTACCTATGACTGAGATTTAACATGAAAGTTTCGAACTTCTACCATGACATTAACAACGAACATAACCGAAACAAACCGGATTGGTGATCGGTGATTTAGTAGGTACAAATTTCTACATTATTTCTACATTAGTTTGTAGTAGTTGTTAATTACTTTTTGTTTGTTTTATCTTGTTAATTTTGTTTTATATACCTATATTAGCACAAAATAATTGTATATTATTTTGTCTACGTTCTTATTCCTGTAATTGGGTTTTTCCTGTTGGAATAATAAATATTATTATTATTATTATTATTATTATTATTAATTATAAATTCGTTCTTTTTAGATATTGTAGTGAAGTTTTATCAATTTATCAATATTTAAATGTAATCTGAAGTAATATAACAGTAAGAAAGTCATATTGTGGGGCGAGCCGGTGGCTCAGGGCTTAGCGTCTCGATAGCTCAACCCAGAGGTCGTGGGTTCTAATTCCCATTCCACCAAACAATTTTTAATTAGATTGTTTACTCGTAGATCAAGGCTTATTCGCAGGGATGGCTTGGCAACCATCCTGGCGATGGCCTAGGACGGGAAGAATGTCAACTTGGTGTTAATGTGAGAGATTAAAATCAGTTGATATTTGACTTGTCCCCCTAACTAATGAGGGGGACAAGGTGTCCCTCATTCCAGGTTTCCCTCATGCCCTCATATGCCGCCCCCTCTCCCACACAAGTCTCAGACTTTCGGGCTAATCCTTGTGATTAGAATGAGGGGAAGAGATGATAATATTATTATTATTATTATTATTATTATTATTATTATTATTATTATTATATTCACCAGGCGTATTTAAAAAATAATTGCAATTATTGTTTATTCAGTAATAGGTATACTTTTCATTGCATATCCCTTTCTATAAAAATCAAATTTTGCCATAGTCTTGGACATGAAGTATAGAGGATAAGGAGTCTGAAGCCTGTATAATAAAAATGGTCACAAATACCAAGTAAAGCCAACAATGAAGATTGTACGAATTTAACCTAATCGTTCGCGCTCTTTTCTCTATAGGCTCCTTAAATTTCTGTCATTAGTTGTCACTCAGTCACTCAGTTTGTGGTTCACGTCATTCAAATAATTAAATAACACAATTTCATGGTATTTTTTTCAGTAAATTTTTAATCAGGTAAACCTTATTAAGTTCGGATTCTTTCTCTTTATACTTCATAGTCTTGGATAAGAAATTAAATACAAATTGGATGCCTTGCGTCCCTTTTATAATGTCCAGTGAGCGCCGCCGCTGTCCAAAATCTATCGCGACCCGTAAATTTGGATCTGTTGAGTCATAAACGGAGCAGAACGTGCCGGCATGAATGGCCCGCCAGGATAGGAAGTACGCGTACAGGCAACATCCGTAAGGATTAAGCTTCCTCGCACATAGCCAATTACGTCCCGGTTAGGTGTATAAGGGCCACCCTGACTCTGATACTCCGTCTTCACTGTTTAACGTGTGAAAATTTCATTTACTGATTGATGTGATCCTTTCTACGAAAGCGTAGAAAGGACATCCTGTGAAATAATTTTATAATTACCAGTTTAAACTGTCAATTATTATAATTGCCAGATCAAACTGATAATTATCTATACTTGACAGTTTAAACTGTCAATTATACATGATTGCCAGATCAAATTGACAATTATAAACAGTCAATTATACATAATTGCCAGTTTAAATTGTCAATTATACATAATTGCCAGTTTAAATTATGTCAATTATAGATAATTGTCAGTTTAAACTGTCAATTATACATGATTGCCAGATCAAATTGACAATTATAAACAGTCAATTATACATAATTGCCTGTTTAAATTATGTCAATTATACATGATTGCCAGATCAAATTGACAATTATAAACAGTCAATTATACATAATTGCCAGTTTAAACTGTCAATTATACATAATTTCCAGATCAAACTGACACTTATCTATAATTGACAGTTTAAACTGGCAATTATAAAATTATTTCACACGCTTTCCTTTTATAATTGCCACTTTAAACGGTCGGTTATAGATAATTGTCAGTTTAATCTGGCAATTATGTATAATTGACAGTTTGAACTGGCAATTATGTATAATTGCTAGTTTAAATTGACAGTGACAGTTTAAACTGGCAATTGTAAACTGTATCTAATCTATCAGTATCTTCTAAGAGTATTTTTGCCCTTGCATGTTAGACGTATCTCCAAAACTAATATAGATATAAATTTTAAATTTTGACAGAAGATCTATTTTTTAAAAATATTTTTGGTTGTTTTCTACTTCTGATTATAGGTAGCGGAAGTCTGTCAACTTGCTTATTCTAAATGAATAAGCAAGTTACACCCTATATATTTTTGCATTTCCGAAAACAGCATAAAATTCTGAGTCAAAAATATGTAACATACCCTATAGCTAAACCCAGCTGTTTCTGAGATATTTGACATTTTATAAAAAAAATTAACAGGTGCAAGAGTTGGCGAAAACCTTTATAATTTTTTTCGTTTAGCATGGGTTTATTTGTTTCTTGGCAAATGGAAAGAGAGTAGTAGTAGTAGTTGTGCTACATTTTAGAGTAAAGACAAATTCAATATGGTTATACCAAATGTTTTATATCTTCCGTTACAATTTGAGAAATTCAAGTAGCGAATACTTTTTAAATCAAATGAAAAACCCTATATTTTTCTAGATCATGCTATATAGAAATAAATTCACTCTCTTTCATAAATTCACATTCTAGGGGTTAAAATTATAACTTTTTTAGATATCTCTATCTACATTTCATTTATTTATATCTATTATTTTTTTTAAAGAGGGTCTTGATTTAAACTTGGTTGGACAGGTTGGAACAAAGGAATCATTTTATTAACATAAAGATAATATAAATAGTGTACTTTTTGCTGATGATACTAATATAATAACTAGAAATAGTAATTTCACATTACTGACAGAAAAAAGGCATAAAACACTATCACATGTTAATAACTGGTTTCCATCTAATAACTTAAGTCTCAACACGACAAAAACCGAAACTATGATTTTCACGTTACGAAATTCAGAACATATAAGTAATCCTGATTCTGTTAAATTTCTGGGGGTACACCTGGATTCTAAATTATTATGGAACCAGCATGTCAACTACGTTTGCTCTAAAATGTCTAAGTATATCCACTTGCTTCGAAGTCTAGCACGTGTAGTACTAGAATACAGGAATACATTATTAATGGTGTATCATAGTTTTATGCACTCTGTTTTATCCTACGCGATACTTGTTTGGGGTCACGCACCCTCTAGCAATCAAGTATTTTCGCAGCAAAGAAAGGCTATAAGGGTTATAGCGGGTTTAAAATACAGAGATGATTGTAGAGATCAGTTTGTTAAGTTGAATGTACTCACGTTTCCTTGTACCATTTTCCATATTCCATTGCCTTGTTCATGTTAAGAAAAATATAGAGTCAATCCATTGCAACCATGAAAGTCACTCATATAGCACCCGTAATAGAAATTATTCCTCAGATAAATACCTAAGGTTAACAAGAACAAGAAATGGTACTGGTTATTTGGGTGTGAAATTTTTTAATGTTCTACCTGACCATTTAAAGACTCTACACTTGAATAAATTTAAAAAAAAAATTAAGAATTATTTACTGATGAACGCGTTTTATGATTTTAATCAATTTTTATCAAGCGACTTTCGCGAGATCTAGTGACTATTTTAAATTTGTTTGTTCGTAGTATTTTTTTCTTTTAATTTATTGTTTGTAATATGTATGTATCTATAATTCTACTTGTTATTTATTGATCTTAATCTTTTTATAATAGGCACTTTAATATGATTATTTGTACTCTAGCTAGTAAGTAAGTAATCTCCGTATTCTGGTTTTTGTGACGAGTGTAAACACCCTGGTGTATATTAACACGAATTTTAAATAAATAAATAAATAAATAAATAAATAAATAAATAAATAAATAAATAAAAATAACATTTCTATTTTGCATAAAATTTTGCTCACATTCTTTAACATTATTTTCCATTTTCTTTGTGTGACTGGCATTTCCAACAGTTTTTTTTATTAATAAAAAGGTTTTAGTTTTTCATAGTTGGGCAAAAATAGAAACTTTCAGTTTTGGAAACTTTCCTGGAAATGTTTCCGGAAAGTTTTCGGGTACATTTTCTAGATTTTTTTTATACGGAGATTATTATAATAATCTTATTGTTCTTGAAGAAACCTTTAATTTGATACCAAAGAAGTACATATTTATTGAGAATTTTGGGAATATTTTGAGCACTTTAATAATTACTAGATAAATAATAACTTTAAGAATAGAGTATTTCATTTTGTGTTATAGTGTTTTTGTACCATAAGGTACAAAAACAGAAAATACATGTCACATATTATGTTATTCACAAAGAACATAAATTTGGAAACTTATAAAAAATTAAAAATTAGGTCTAAACGAAGAAAACCAAATTTAGTTCTCGTTACTCGTATTATTAACTTTAGTAAATGAAATTCCTAGATTCTTAAAGATGACAAATGTACAAATGACAAGATTGAAAATGTTAAAAATAATCTTTGGTTCAGGTTCTGGGGAATTTTATATTAAAACAGGCAATTAATGGCGCCAAATTTAAAAAATATTCCTAAATAAAAAGGAAATATTCCCGGAAATGTTTCCAGGAAGTTTTTGGAACTTTGTCAGAGAATATTTCCTAGATGTGTTTCTTTCCTTCCTGTAAAGTTTCCATTTTGGAAACATTTCCGAACGGAAATTTTCCAGTTGCCCAACTCTAGTTTTTCATTTTAATTTTCAAACTTGCAGTTCATTATTATTTCAACACTAGAATCAATAACACATTTGCACGTTATTGGTCATGTCTATATTGGCCAAAATTTGACAACTAAGTTAAGACGATTGTTTTCTACTTCATGACTACCATTGCCAAGATACTTCTTGATATCTCGGTGCATATATTCATATAAATCAACCATTTAATTTACAGGGTATCATTACTGCTATCGATAATATATTTACATAAAAACCTTTGTGTCAACATACACATGTTAAAGCACTAGAACAACGAGTTAAACACGTTTAACAGGATCATGGACGATTTGGCGGTCGCTAATCTGCCGAACGTGTCAGAAGGTGTCATTACCAGATGCGTGTTTGTCATCCGTGCAATAAGTGCATATTTAGATCGGCGCTGCAACTGTTATTCGGGTTACTTTGTATTTATCTGGTATTTCGCGCAATGCACCGGAACGTGCTATACCGTAACCAAAAGGCACGCACGTGGAATAATTAGTAATAAAATAGTGTTATTATGACAAAACGCAGTTAATAGTAGGTCACTAAGTTTAATTTGACGTAGAAGATTAGATTAAACTGCCGTAAGGCGTTATAATAATGGTAATAATTGCCTACATATCTGGGAGTTCCAAAAATCAAAGAAAAACTGAGGTCACATACAATAAAAAATGGATCGTCGCTTGACAACATACAGTAACTTACTTGCATATTAATTTGACTTTAGCGACATTAGGCATGATATGCACGTGTCCTGTGCACCTCAAATTTTATACAGGGTGATTGATTAAAACCGTTCGTTAGAATGTGGGAGTACCGTTTACAAAAAAAAAGGTCAGAATCAACATACTTATTTTGATAATTTTACATATAAAAATAGCCGTTAATTCTCCATGAAATCCCATCTCAAAATCTAATTTTTCCAATCTCTGGGTGGGTGGTCCGATTCAGTTGTAGTATGGCACGTTCTAGAGCCTTTAAATGGCCGTTAAATATGATGCAAAAAAATATGCGAACAGTTAACGCGAACTATGTTTTACAAGTGTGATGGATAGTCTCCCAATCTCTGAGTGGTGTGGTCCGATTCAGTTGTAATTTGGCACGTTCTAGAGCCTTGCTCTATATAAAAAAATATGCGAACAGTTAACGAGAACTATGTTTTACAAGTGTGATAGAGCTAACTTTAGGCGGAAACTAGCACCTCCACAAACTAACCCATTTGGAGGCAAGCGGAAAAATTTATAATAGGGTACCAAAAGAGCATAAAGAAGCCGTTAATTAAAAAATTAAAGTTAGCCGTTAAGCCATGACGTCCCATCTCAAAACTCGAATTTTTGTGAAGACCTATAAATTGAACCCTATGAGGGGGTCTCCCAATCTCTGGGTGGGGTGGTCCGATTCAGTTGTAATTTGGCACGTTCTAAAGCCTTTCAATAGCCGTTAAATCTGATGCATAAAAATATGCGAATAGTTAACGCGAATCGGATGCTAGCACCTCCATAAATTAACACTTTTGGAGGCGAACGGAAAATGTATAATAGGATACCAAAAGAGCATCAAAATAGCCATTAATTCTCCTTGAAGTCTCATCTCAAAATTCGAATTTTTGTGAAGACCTATAAATTGAACCTTATGAGGGGGCAGAGCTGGGCAAATACTCTGAAAAAAATATTTAAATATTAAATAATAAATACTTTAGAAATACTAAAGTGTTTAAATATTAAATATTTTTAAAAAGGGAAATGTATTTAAATACTAAATACTGACATCGAGCAGTTCAATACGTCAGGTATTTAATTCTGTAAAAAATATTTAAATATTTTCTAAGTATTTAAATATTTAAAAAAGTATTTGAATACTTTCTAAGTATTTAAATATTTCCCAAATATTTAAATACAATCGAAATATTTTGGCAAAATGACGATTGTAGCAGCATTACACAACACACACCTTTGCACTAGCTCTGTAGGCAAGCAGGTCTTGACAAGTGAACTTGTGAATCTGCATCATTCATATATTCGGAAATATTTCTCCTATTAGAAAAGTAATTTAATACTTTTCAAATCATTTAAATATTTCACTTATTTAAATAATCAAAAAGTATTTAAAAACTTAGAGTATTTAAATACTTTTTGATTATTTAAATACTTTGATAGTATTTAAATATTGCTAAAGTATTTAAATACTTTTAACGTCAGTTATTTAAATATTAAGTATAAATATTTCAAGCAAAGTATTTGTAAGTATAAACACAAATACTTGTTCTATAAATATATTTAAATACTGAATATTTAAATACTGAGGAGTATTTAAATACTTATAAGTATTTGTAAGTACAAATAGTGCCCAGCTCTGTGAGGGGGTCTCCCAATCATTGGGTGGGATGATCCGATTTAGTTGTAATTGGTTGTTAAAACTGCAAATATATAAAATTAAATAATTGAAACTGCAGATTCTATTCTTCTTTAAAGGCCTTGAACAGCCTTTAAATATCCGTTAAATCTTATGCAAAAAAATATGCGAATAGTTTACGCGAACCATGTTTTACAAGTGGGAATTTTGCTAATTCATGTACAGGATGTACAAAATATGTACACCTTGTTACACCCTTGAATTAGGTATTATTATATCTACAGATACCTATGCTATTAGAATATCCACTAAAAGTTCGATGATAATTATTATCCTACACAGTTTTAGTCATGCCTAGGTATTACCTTGCCCGGAAAACTATTGGCATTTTCTAAAATGTTTTTTATTTTACCGATATACAGGGTGTCCACCTAGTGCGCGTAAGTCCAATATCTGGGTTAATAAAAGAGATAACTTAATTTTTTTTTCTACAGGGTTGTCTAATATCCCGAGCTGCACAAAATGAAAATATATTTACATATTCAGGGTGTTCAGTTTTTCCTGGACAGGTACCAACTTCGTTTTTCTAAATGGAAATATATATTTTTTATTGCTTTTTCGAACTAAACCCTTGATTTTAGTAGGACTTTCATCAGCCTTCCCTATACCTAACTTAAACTGTTTTTGAAATATTGACGGGTGAATATTGACATTTTTGCAACTTTGACACCCTGTAAAATCTAAACGGTTTGAGATCAAGCAAAACGGTTTGCACATTCCTATCTTAACTTTTCATAAGCTATCGTTTGGTATTAATTTCAGAATTATCCAAAAATTAAAAATTTTTCTGAAAATTTTGAAAATTTTTTATTCCTGTATAAATTTGAAATTAGTATCAAACGATAGCTTATGAAAAGTTAAGATAGGAATGTGCAAACCGTTTTGCTTGATCTCAAACCGTTTAGATTTTACAGGGTGTCAAAGTTGCAAAAATGTCAATATTCACCCGTCAATATTTCAAAAACAGTTTAAGTTAGGTATAGGGAAGGCTGATGAAAGTCCTACTAAAATCAAGGGTTTAGTTCGAAAAAGCAATAAAAAATATATATTTCCATTTAGAAAAACGAAGTTGGTACCTGTCCAAGGAAAACTGAACACCCTGAATATGTAAATATATTTTCATTTTGTGCAGCTCGGGATATTAGACAACCCTGTAGAAAAAAAAATTAAGTTATCTCTTTTATTAACCCAGATATTGGACTTACGCGCACTAGGTGGACACCCTGTATAGGTAAGAAATTATCCAGGAGGCATAATTTTTTAAATTCAATTTTGACGTGACCTGTTATGTGTTTTACAAACCTCGAAATAACATTATTTCGTCTATACTTTATAACCTCTAACCTCAACTCTTACTCTTATTTCTTATTTCAATATAATACTGGAATGAATACCTTCATCGATGATAATATGTATTTGTTACTGGATATACATTGATTGACAGAAATTTTCATTATAAAAATAATAATACCTAATAATTATAATAGGTGATATCTCTACTCCTCATTCACAATGATTAGCCCGAAATTAGGAGACTTGTACGTGATAGGAGGCGATATATTATTATTCTGTAAGTCAAATTAGCGTCTATTAATTATTATTATTAAAGTATACATTACATAATAGTTTTATTATTAATATTACAAATTATATTGTATTTTATTTCAATTAAAACTTGAAAAAAATATGAATTAATTCTAAAAGGTGTTCTATGTAATTTATCTAATTCACTATACTTTACATTTTTATATTAAAATTGTTGCAGTAATTTAAAATTACAATATAAACTGCTTTCAAATCTTTGGTTTGTTTAATTTGAAACCCTTTACCTAAACTACATTACTCTATATCGGCATGTCTCTAGGAGTCGCCACATCGTTGATCGAGATCATCTATGAACGATGTGGCGACTCCTATGGAGATGCCGATGTGATGCAAAGCCAGTCGGAGCACATTGTCCGTGGAGTAGTTGTTTTCGGCATCTCCTTCAAATAAATAAGGAGGATTGTCTTCCTTAAAGACAATAGAGGTCACTGCTATAATGTCACCTGTGGAAAAGCAGGTCGTTATCTGTCTGTCAATTTAACAATAATTGTCAGACAGATAGTAGCCAAGACCCAAAGAGGGCACTACGGTGTGTTTCTCACCACTACTAAAATGTAATTATCTCGAAAATGGTTGAAAAGACGAAAAAATACAGGAATAGATTAACAAACTTAATAAAACTAACCAAGGAAAATTATTACAAAAAACTGATTGATGACAATCCTAATGATTCAAAAAATCTGTGGATTGTTGTTAATCTGACAACAAAAAGCACAAGTAAAGAAAGTAAAAAATTAAATAGAGTTAGAGACAAAGATGGCATAATAATAGACAATGACAGAAATATGTGTGATGAATTTAATAGTTACTTCACAACTATTGGAGAAAAATTAACATCATCCATAGTTAAAATTGACCAAATAGAAAAGCAAAGGAAAATCCACCAAAAAACAATGTTCATGGTACCAACAGATGACAATGAAGTGAGAAGAGAAATCAATTCATTGAAAAATCGGAAAGCTAGTGGTTTTGATGGAATCGCCAGTGAGACGTTGAAGACCATACAAGAAGAAATTGTCTATCCGTTAACATATTTAATAAATAAAATAATTGAAACCGGAGAATGTCCATCACATTTTAAAGTATCTATTGTAAAACCCATATTTAAAAAAGGAGACGAACTAGATTTAGGAAATTATAGAGGAATTAAATTATATGATTATGTTTGATATCATTTCACTGATATCAAACTTATTTAAAATATTTGAAGTTATTAAAACCAGATTAAAAAAATACTTGACTGAAAGTACTCTCCTATCAAAATATCAATTTGGCTTCAGAGAAGGCAAAAATACGCAAGATGCAATAAACTTTTTGGCGCGGAATTTTTATAAACGCCTAGACGATCGAAAAAAATCATTATGCATCTTCGTTGATATTCAGAAAGCTTTCGACACAGTTTCTCATAAACGGCTCTTAGAAAAATTAAATAACATGGGAATTAGAGGAATATGTCATAAATTATTCAAAACTTACCTTCTTAGAAGACAACAACATGTACTAGTAAATGAAACGACTAGCAGCTCCAGGGAAATCACATGCGAGGCGCCACAGGGAACAGTGTTGGGACCATTGTTATTCAACATTTACTTAAACGACCTATTTGAAATTGAGGCAGATGGGACCTTAATAGCTTTTGCTGATGACACTGGACAACCTTAAAGAAGAAAGTGAAAAAGATATGGAAAAAATATTAGCCTGGTACTCCACAAATTTACTTACCTACCATTAACAAAATGAAAACCGTGTACCTCAGTTTCTCTTGTTACAGTAGCAGTCAACCAGACTTTCGCCATTTAAAAATAAACATAAACGATCAAGATTTCATAATTGAACCTGAAGAAAAAGTTACTTACCTTGGAATAGTTGTAGATAGGCACTTAGATGAGAATCGCATATTGAGACACTGAAAAAAAAATTAAGAAATATGTATTATGTAAAATTAAACAAATAAAAGGCTTTCTAGAACTCGAGCAACTAAAAATAATTTATCAAGGACTAGTAGAAAGTCACCTCACTTACGGACTTGTAGTATGGGGAGCAGCTGATGAATCATACCTAGATGATATTAGTATATTACAAAGGAAAATCATAAAAATAATGTTGGGAAAAGAAAGTACATACTCTTCAGATTTGCTGTACAAAGAATTGAATGTACTAGATGTAAACCAATTATATTACTTAAAAGTTGCCATAAAAATATATAGAGAAAGAAGTGACTTGCAGACATCCCAACATAGATATAGTACGCGCTCAAAGGAAAACTTGGAAGTAATGGTATCAAAAATGCAGACAACAAAAGGACAACACAGTTATGAATACTTAGCGCCAAGAATTTATAACTCCATTCCTGTGAACATAAGAGAAATAAAAAACCTCAATCGATTCAAACACTCACTAAAAAAGTACCTTCTTCGAGGAAGCAGAGAGACAATTCACCAACTGCTGACCTGAAAGAAAACGTTAATGATTTTATGGGACTGAAGTGTTTTAGTGTTACTTACGTGTAGGACGATATATTTCACTACTGGAATATGGCTTTATAACTCTTAGCCACATTCAATGTTGAAGTTATTTTGTCTTGTATTTGTGTTTTCGTGTGTATGGATGTTTTTATTCTGAATATGTTACGTATATCCCCATATTTTATACTAATGTATAAATATTTTGTATTATTGAAGTTGTTTGTTTATATATGAATTTTAAGATTTTAACATCTATGTTTTAAGATATTAGCATTTATGTTTCTCACTCTCAAGTTTTATACTTAAGTGAGTATTTTGTTTATTTTTTGAGTACCACAGATTTGAATATTGTGTACTGCTTATTGTATTTTATTATTGTGTGCTTTGATGGAATAAACATTATTATTATTATTATTATTATATAATAAAGATTGCACCATTTTATTTAAAATACCGAAATTAGTGTCGACTTACGGTATAACCGGAAATGTGGATGTTTCAAAAATATTTTTATTAAATAGAGTATGGCTATTGTGTTTATTCTGAAATTTTTGGAAAAAGTTATGACTGGAACAGTACCTAATAAGCTTCGGAATAATACTTTTGTTTTAACAAATTTCCTAATGTCATTTTTAATTCAATTCAGTAAAGGCTAAACAATGCGTCAAGTAAGTATTTACATACCTAAACTGTTTTAATCAAATAGGTATATAATCAATAAATCATGCCATAACTTAATACAATGCGCCATAAAAATTTGTTACTGCTAGGACAGATCATCATTGTTTTATGGCTAAAGCATCAAACAGACAGTAAATATGACCATTCCCGTCCTCTAGGTGTACCTTTAACACCATCGCCATTGAGCCATTATTCCCCTAATAATAACAATACCACTTGCAGTACTGTGGGAACCTGTCTGGTGTACAGGTTCCCAAATGATAAAATTCAAATGAGCTTGGGACCTCTAGCTCCTATAAATACATTAGAGCAGAAATAGAAATTGTTTCCAGATGTGTAACGCACCTGTTGGGAATTTCCACAATTCGGAAACGGCCGGAGTTACGCTGTTTTTGTACATGTTTTAACAAATCAGTTCTTTTAAATATACAGGATGATTTTGTTTCTGCCTCGAATCTCTTCTTGACGATAAAAACATAAAAAGACTTACTGTATCAAACAAAATGTAGATATAATAGTCGACTGAATGATTTAATTTGATATTTGAGTCATTTGAATTTATTTGATAACAGATAAAGGATATAATATATGTAGGGAAAATAGGGATATTTAGAATAAAATAAAACAGTGCTATGTACAGGGTATTCGCGTATATTTTGACCCCTACCTACAGGGGTTATTAAGAAAGTTAGGAAAAAAGTTTAAATACAAAAGTTGTTTGGTTTTCACGTACTATCTTTTGGCTAAGTCGAAAAAAAAATTGAATGTCGTAAATTTGAGGATATTTTTAATATTTTTAAATGGGACACCCTGTATAATTTTACACGCTTGGGTAAACATTTTTTTCCTAATTTCAAAAATATATTTTTTTTTGACATTTGCACTGACAGTTTTCGAAATCTTTAATATTTAATGTTTGCAATAAATCATGAAAAACTATTAAAAAATGAAAATATTAGAAAATGTTTAAATAACTAAGGAGGTTACATCGAAAATCATAAAATATTTTTTATTACTGTTGGTTTCTACTGATAAATATTAGTTCTTTGTATTTTTTTTATGGTACTCGCTGTCGAATATTTCGAAAACTGTCAGTACAAATGCCAACAAAATATATATTTTTGAAATCAGGAAAAAAATGTTTACCCAAGCGTGTAAAATTATACAGGGTGTCCCATTTAAAAATATTATGTTCAACTGGTTTTCCCAAATTTACAACATTCAATTTTTTTTTTCGACCTAGCTAAAAAATAATACGTGAAAAACCAAACAACTTTTGTATTTAAACTTTTTTTCTAACTTTCTTAATAACTCCTGTAGGTAGGGGTCAAAATATACGCGAATACCCTGTACATTCTTTCCCAAATCCTTATTCATCATACCCAAAACTACACTGAAAGAAATGCGCTTTATCCATTATTAAAATTCTAAAATTCATCATAAGAGCGTTGGTGAGTGATTAACAGGTGAATAATGGCTATACAATATACATTACTAATACAGGTGTATAGTGATTATAAACTATTTTCTTAATTAAATTATTGAGTAGGTGGTATACAACTTGTATGACGTAATAATTTTAACTATTATTAAAGTGTTTTTTACTTTTTAGTAGAAATTCTGGTACCAGCAGAAAGCGTATAGAACTATTTTATATTCTTTATAAGTTAAGACTATACAATGTACTAAATAGTTGATGTACCCATAAATAAAACCATAATTAAAACACTTCAAACACAAAAGTTGCATGTACCATTAAAAAAAGTCAAATCTAACTTGTTCCGCTTTTGTAACGCAGACTTTATAGTGGTAAATATTTTTAAAAATTACATAATTGGCTACCAGCATATTTAATAGCTTACCAGATATAAAAGAGTTACACACTAAATGGACAAACTGTACAAAAATTACACTGCACTAAAGAACCAGCTTTTAGAGCATTAGTTTTTCGTTTTTCTAACCAATAGTTAATGTGCACTCTCCAACAACAGATCCCAAATCGTCAACCATGTTGCGTTTAAGAGTGTCAAGCATGAGCATAATGAGCTTCGTTTTCGTGTTGCTTGTTTAACGAAATTAATCGAATACAGGCCGAGCGGCCCCGATCGCTGAACCACTATAAAACGAGTTTTATATGTTAAAACGCGAAATATAATCATTATGAACGAGTGTAATACTGTTGGTATAACCGTTTTATAGAGATCTGTGGTGACTGTCTTTATAGGACAAATCTTACCTGTTATACAAATGAAATATAATAGATATAAAACATAATGGGTTTAAAAGTTATTACTTATAGTCCCTATCTCACCTATGTATAATGTATATTAAACCTATGCCAATGAAAGTATGACAAATTAGTTTTAGACATTAGACAAAGTGTAACTGAGTTTTAATCATCCAAAACCAGGTTTACTCATCTTCAGATGATGCCTACTTGGTTGGCGAAACGCGAGTCGAGTGCAGTATAGTGTTTTGGTGTTATGTGGAGAACTACGTCAGTGATATCTTCACACCACAGGTTCCAACCCCCTTTAAGATTTATTTTCATGTAAATTGAAAAATAGCACTAATACCTAAAATTGCTAAAGAAAAATTAAATATAAACTGTATAAAATGTTGCTTCAACCATATACAGGGAGACCCATTAACAATGGAAACACTCGCGTACAAAAGTTGTTTATGAACCGATTTAAACCGGATTTTTTTTAAAAGATAGATCTCCAAAATCTCTGTGTTGATACAATATTTGAAGACGAAATTTTGCTTTTCAAGGCCTACTACGAATTTTTTTTTAAGTGAAAAGTAGTAAAATTTTGTTAGCGATTTTTTTATAAAAAATCTGACTACACCACTGAATTTAGGAGCCTCTCGAATGCATTTGTACCAATTTTTGTGAAAAGAAGTTTGTTCCTAAAAAAGTTATGGCAATATCGGCATCACCAGTGTTTGTCTTTGTCGGTGAACCTATTTTTTTATAAAAATCGAATAGAACCCGAAGAGAAACAAAATTAAACAACTTAAACAGTGGTGTAATTATTAATAAGAACCATAAAAACCAGTATAAGTACACAAAATAACCAACAATAACGCTAATATAAACAACAATTGATAAAAAAAGTACTGATTAGAAAATTACTTTTCTAAAAATTAAAAATGAGTCTGTCACACTTTTTGAATAAAAAATTATAATGTAGTTATTTTTTTATCTAAGACGGTAATATTATAAGTTTTGGCATAATAACAACGAAATAATAATAATTTGACGATTTGAACTTGCCTATCAATTGTTGTTTATATTAGAGTAATTGTTGGTTATTTTGTGTATACTCGTTTTTATGGTTCTTATTAATAATTACACCAGTGTTTAAGTTGTTTAATTTTGTTTTACTTTGGGTTCTATTCTAATTTTATAAAAGAATAGGTTCACCGATAAAGGCAAACAATGGTGATGTCGATATTGTCATAACTTTTTTAGGAACAAATTTTTTTCGCAAATATTGGTACAAATGCATTCGAGGGGCCCCTAAATCCAGTGGTGTAGTCAGATTTTTTATAAAAAAATCGCTAACAAAATTTTGCTATTTTTCATTTAAAAGCAAATTCGTAGTAGGCCTTGAAAATCAAAACTTCGTCTTCAAATTTTGCATCAACATAGAGCTTTTGGAGATCTATCTTTAAAAGAAAAATCCGGTTCAAATCGGTTCATAAACAAATTTTGTAGGCGAGTGTTTCCATTCTTAATGGGTCACCCTGTATATGTATATACAACAATGTAGTAGATCTCAACCAACCATTACAATTTTTAATACAGTTAATTTCATTAATTGAATCAATATGACAATTATTTTCATCAACTATATATTTTGTGTTGTATGAAGCTTTGGATCAAATAAGCAAATAATTTTTGAAGCAACAGTTCACCTACATTACATTAACAGGCAATAGTTAAGATTTTTAAATTGTTAAATAACGCGTGGCTTTCATTCGCCATATGTGATCATGGAAAACTGTTCCGCTAACATTTCTAGAGTTATTTAAACAGTTTTTTCTCTCGGTGTAGTTGTGCCTTTCCTAAACAGAATTCATAATTAGAAATTCAGTCCACGATACGTTACAATGAATGGGTCTTTTCCACATCTTTTTTTTATTCGCTTATTATAAAATATATACTTAGTTATGCCTAAAAAGTATTTTTTTAATTTTTTTTCTTCACCAGATATATTTTGAAAAAATTCCTAAAATTACCATATATTTCAAATTACGCGCCATTGACGTCATACTCCAGTTCCTTGTGTCCGTTGGCTGCCCTGCATTTTGTGTTCTGTCAAGTGACATGTGCTTAACCTAACTTTTGTTTTGTGTTTTGATTAATTTGATTTAAAATGAATAAAATTGAAGAGGGATATCTTAAGGCTGATTCAGACAACCTTCCAAGAGTTGACAGTGAAATGGTTAACGATTTCTACGTCACAAATATGAACTTTCTAAGTGCTGAAGTGCGCAATGTTAAGACAAGAAGGTTAGTTTTTATAACCCAAGTTATCAAATCATCATTTAGTTGATTCTAGCATAGATTGTGCAGTGTTGTCACCTTTAGCGAAAATACCTAAAAATTATTTTGCTCAAGGGATAAATTGTAAAATAATCATTTTAGTAATAATTTATGGAGAATATTTCACCTAAAAATACATATTTTCATTTCAAAATTACCATTTCACCTAAAAGTACATAATATTTTTATTTCAAAATTACCAGAATGTAAATCTAATCGTTGCCAAGAAAAAAGTTAAATTATATGTGGCAACGTGGAGCCGTTCTTTAACTTGTCTACATTTTATTGGCTACTGGAATGTGATGTCAGCGAACCGCGCAGTTTGAAATTATTCATGAAGATCGGTCACTTTGTACTTGGATAACTTCGCTTAATTACAATTCTTTAATAAATTGGGTTGATTCTACCTTTACTTATGTACCAGTATAACGTTTGATATTAATAAAACAGTAAAATTCAATTTAGTGGAAAAGGCCCATTGAGTATTGTCTATCATAATGATGATTAGGAGGCGATGGAAGTTATGAACGTATATTCAGAATTTCCTATACTCCACCATGCTCGTTTTGCACAATCATGGGCGTTGCTGGCATCCCTCTAGTCTAAGTCAACCTATAGGTACGAGGGCAATTCATACCTCTACCGACACACCTTTTCTGATACTTTACATGCACCCAGACAATTTGTTGACGTGGCCTGGTCAGTTTATCCTGAAGACTAGATTTGCCGATAACGTTAGGCATTTGGCCATCTGAAGGGTGTTTTATTGATGGAATTTCCAAATTTTAAAAATGCCAGATGGCGATACCTGTGCATTCGAGTTTTTACAGTTCGAAATACGTGGCGGTGCAGTGTGCAGGTGTTACAGTGGAGTAGGTGTAGACACTATGGACCCATGAGGACACCAACGTCGAGTGCCATGACGCAAATGTCGAAAAGTTTATACCCAGACATGAGGATACCAACGTCGAGTGGTATGAAAAAAGCGAAAAATACGCTGAAGCCCCCATCGCGTGTTATGACTCAAAAACCAAAAAGTATGTTTATTTAATTATGGGTTTAAAACATTTAGGGCCGGACTTTCTATCTCCTTATAAACATCATTTTAAATTTATCTTCCTTGTAACTACAAAATGAGTCTCTTCACTGTGTTTTAAATTAAATCCTGTCTTTAAAATTCTCTATCTGCTCTTTAACTTATCGGTCACTGTTACTGGACTATAAGTTGTTACAAAGAGATTTCTAACTTCAGAAATTTTACAATTTGAGTGCTAGTAAACAATTAGATTAATAAAACGACAAAAAAATATTTTTATAATGAAAAACATTATTGCTTTTGAAGAAGAAATATTATTAGATGATGAAATTATAAACATGGTAAATATTGCAAATCGCGAACAAAAAATATATACTGTAAGGCCTCATATAAACAATTTAAACACCTGGGATGATGAAGAATTTATGAGGAGATTTCATGTATCAAAAATAACGGTTTTAAATATTCTAGAAGAAATCGAGCAACATTTACGGCGTGACAGTAACAGGTTAATAATAAAAAAGAAATGATATCTACGTATTTGTTAGATTTTATAAGATGTTTTATTGAATCATATTTTGAACGGAGGACTGATCTGCTACGATTTGTACTAGTAAGGGCCTCAAATACTTGGAAAATTTGGTTCCAAGGTTATATTGTATCATCCTGGGAAGACATTTTTACACTTCTGAATATTAAATTTAAACTAGAGATCCCAGACACGACTAGAACTTAAAAAAAGTTATAGTTGGTTATAGCCACAGTATGTTATAGCTAGGTAATGTTGTCATAACTGAGATATTTTGTTGATTATGGTTGACGCATTTAATCTGTCTCACTTTATTATTTAATCAGTATTGCCAATACCATTAAACAGTCTTTTTACAAAAGAAGAGTTAAATTGTGTCGAAAAGACGCAATTTTTTAACTGCCAAATAAATTCACCTGATAACTTTAAGTTTCTTTTAGTTAAAATCAACTTTATAAAGATACGGAAAGACCGGCCCTTAATGATTTAATTGTGTAGTGTGTTTAGCAGTTCTCTCTTATTCTTATCTTAACTAATCTTAATTCTATTAATCTTACAGTAATAAGATGTAGATAGTAATATTATTCTCATCTATTTTTTAAACCGCTTTTATCTGTCAAAGTGCTGTTAAGTTGGAGGGATTAAATAATGTGTAATAGACATACAAACATAAAATACACATTATTTTATATATCTCTATTTATTAGGTACTTACTGCGAATTTAATCTTATGTGGTGATTTTAATCCTGGCTAGTATTCATAATTATCTCCTGCGGTAACTAATAGAAATTATTCAATTTGATTATGCCTCTTTCATCAAGCATATCATCATATTGTTGTGTTCATACATTTTTATGGGTAACACTGACGTTGTTTTGGACAAAACACCAAAAAACTATACTACACAGGAACGAGCGTTTCGCCAACCAAGTTGGTATAATCTGGAGAGGATTAAAACTAAACCTAGGTATGCTAACACTATGTACTATTTACACCAAAACTATTGTTATCCAATGAACCCTTGCGATGGCTCAGTGAACCGTCCCGACGGATCAGTGAACCGTGATTTACTAACCAATAAAGTGGTCTGCGTGGGATTGGCCACCTGTCACTATTCATACTACTTACTTTGCAATTTCCAAACTCTCAAATGCATCTAGCTGTCTGGAATTTGTTACATTCCTAATTTGTCTTAAATGGCTACTATCTATCTTATGGTTGTTCTCAAACGTATGTTGGGCGACACTAGACACTTGGACAAACTAGAAGGTTGATTCAAACTAGATTCAAGGAACATATGGCTCATCTGAAATATGGTAGAAGAGATAAGTCTAGTGTCGCCCAACATGCGACACTCCCTGTAAACTGAACGCCCTGTATATTCAAAGTTATTTTTATTTTGTGGTGTCCGAGAAATTAGGCAACGCTGTACAAACATTTTTTAAGTTATCTCCTTTACCAACCTAAATATTGGACATTCTCGCACTAGGTAGACACCCTGTATAAAACAAATAAGTTTGTCAAATAAGTTTGCAGTAAAATATTTATTTTAAATTAATTTCTTGGAACTTGATGACTCTCGATTTATTCACGTTAAGGAGCGTCTGGCGTTGCTAGCTTTTCCTTCCAATTCGGGATTTTAATTTAAAATATTCCGCGACAGGGAAAGAGTAACGCGAAATGAATTCAAGTACCTCGTTTGCCGAACTAAAACGTGAAATGCTGTGATTTATGCTGCACCGCGTAATTGAATTGTAATTATTTGGTTCATGTTCGGGAATGCACTTTAGCATACATTGCAATTTTGTCATTCGTCTTATTTTCGGTCGGTGTGAAAATTTTAGATTAAATCAGTTCTGTAATAATTATATAAAACAAAGTAATAAGAATAAGCAATCAAAAATTATCTTACAGTATTTCATTTTGTATAGATGTTCTTGATAATTCCATACATAAGTTATTATAAAAATCAAAAAATGCTCTTTAGTATGTACAGCTTTAGCTGCTAATTAGCTAATTTAGCTGCAACTATAAGGTGGCTTTGGTATTTATATCCAGTGCTGTTTATTTGGGGGAATGTCCGGAAATTGTTCCTCAAAAAGCTACTACGAGCCTCCAAAGATGGCGCCTTAAATGTTTTTTAGGCTGTTGACAACTCAATTTTATTTAAATTTAGCTTCTAAAACAAAAGAAAAAGAGCTCTTTCGGCCGTGATACACATTCCGCAATGTCTTTGCATAGATAGCCGTACTTGGGGTTTTTCTAATACATTGAAAACGCTGTTCAATACGTTCCCTTAATATATCTACTGTTTGAATTGGAGCCCTATAAATAAGGCTTTAAGGTGACCCCACAAATAAAACTTAGGGAGTCAGAACTTCTAGCTGGCCATGCTCTTGGTCTTCCTTTTCCACTCTATGGTCCAAGATTATTATTGTTAAGACTGAGAATAACAGTTGCAGCATCTTGAATCCTCTGCATTAATTGATAACGATTATTTATAATTTCAAGACATAAACCAGTTGCTAAAAATAACCCCATAAATAAAAATCACAAGGATATAGATCGGGGGAACTAGGTGGCCATGGTGTTGGATCTCCGTTACCGATCCATCTGGTGAGGAAATTAATGTTTAGCCATTGAATCACTTGTCTTCCTCAGTGAGGTGGGACGCCATCCTGCTGATACCACATAATGTTATCCGAGTTGTAGTGGAATATCTTGCAAAAAATCAAAAAGTGCGTTGTCTCAATATTCATGGTACAAATCTGCATTTCAAATTTCAATTTCATGACATATTACATATTTATAGGGAGTAATGTGTTGTTAAATAAACCACCCCAAATATTTACACTAACTCTATGCTGAAAATGGCCCCTTCTGACCCAACCGGATTATCCAAAGACATATAACATGGTTGTTATAAAAATTAGTAATTCAGTCCTAGAAAAAGTGCATATGGATTCAACTGATCATAAAATTTGCGAAATAAAATCAATATCTATGCATCTGGTACTAGACCACAGTTTATAGGTGAACGAAGTCTATACGGGCTTCCCATGTCTTCTGACTAATGGCAATTAGCATGGGCTATTACATTTCATTGAATTTTATATTCCCAAGGCACATTATGAGAAATATTGCTAACATAATCGATAGTACTCATTGCTAAACAGTTCTGATTATCAAAATACTGAAAATAGATGCTTCTTTAATTAAAATATCATTAAAAATAAATTTTAGGTTAAAATTAACAGTTTACATAGCTGTCTCAGCGCGTAAAACTTCGAGTGTCATGGTGGCTTAGTGGTACAAGACGCAGGCTTCAAAACTGAACTGCAAATTTTTTCAATTTCAAATCACAACGCAGAGGTAACTTCTTTTCAATTTTACTTTTTAGTTAATTACAATTATAACTGTTTGCTTATTCGAATAAATATGAACATATTTAAAAAAACTCCTATTAATAATTCACGACAGTTCATCTGTAACCATCTGTAACTATTAGCAGATATAAGTACACTATTAGTAAAAGCACAGTGCATGTAATAAATAAAAGATATGTTGCTTGTTGATTACTTATCTTATAAGATAGTAGCTTTTAGCTAAACTAATAAAGGAAACGAACCAATTAAAAACATGTTTTATTCTTTTTTTAATAAATAAATACTGTGACTTTAAAGATTAGCTTCAAAAATAATAATAAATAGGTACTGATAATGAACCATATTTATTCGAATAAGTAAACACTAATAATTTGTAATTAATTAAAAAGTAAAAAGTTGTTTGAACTTGCAAAATTTTGGGCTTCAGTTTGAAAGCCTGCCGCTCATACCGTTAGTTCACCTGATCACTTAAAATTGTGAGCGCTAACATAGCTATATAAACGACATCTATTAACTTAAAACGAATTTTTAGTGATATTTTAATTAAAAAAGCATTTCGCTTTAGTACTTTGGTAATCAGAAGTGTTTGACAGTCAGTACTATCGACTACATTAGCAATATTTCTCATAGTGTCCCTTGGGAATATAAAATTCAATGAAATGTAATAGCCCATGTTAATTGCTATTAGTTAGATGAGATGGGAAACCCAGTTATAGCCTTTAAAGTGTAAAAAAGTAGGTAGACTATTATACGGAAAAGTAGGTAGACTATTATATGGAAATGGCAAATTTGTTAAAAAGAAATATTGCTACAATAAAATTCTTAAAACATCTTTATCACTGTTATTTATATTTGGCCACCTTTGTATTTACATTTGTACAGGGTGTCCAAAATAAGATCCTCTATCCCCTTATCTCAGAAAGTATAAAAGGTAGAGAAAAATGTTAAATACGAAAGTTTTTTGTTTTTACTTGAATTTTTCATTTTTATAACTTTCTTGAATACAGGTTGTCCAGTTTCTCTGATCCAGGCATCAACTTTCTTTTTTTAAATGGGACACCCTATATTCAATTACGTTTTTGAACTCTCATTAAAATTCTCGGAGGACATTGTTAACTGTACCCTATCCAAATTTGTATTTTACCTTTATTAGATGCCGAAGAAGATGCCAATCAGATCATCCATCAGATGGATGGAGTTCCATGCCACAATACTTCAGTTGTAAAGAATTTTATTAAGAGCTATTTTGTGGAATACACAAAACCTAATACACGACCTAAAATTTTAATGAGAGTTCAAAAACGTAATTGAATATAGGGTGTTCCATTTAAAAAAAGAAAGTTGATGCCTGGATCAGAGAAACTGAACAACCTGTATTCAAGAAAGTTATAAAAATGAAAAATTCAGGTAAAAACAAAATACTTTCGTATTTAACTTTTTTCTCTACCTTTTATACTTTCTGAGATAAGGGGATAGAGGATCTTATTTTGGACATCCTGTACACACTTTGTTTCTGTGTGTCGAAAACTAAGATAATATCTTTTAGAAATATAATATAAAAATAATATTAATACCTATTGTAAATACAAAAACAAAAATTACTAAAACTCATGTCATGTAAATCATCTAACTTGCCAATTTGGTCTTGTTTCAGTAGCATCAGAGGGCACTAAAGGTGCCATGAAGGAGAAAAGCAAAAATGCAGCGAGAAGTCGGAGGGAAAAAGAAAACGCCGAATTTTTAGAATTAGCGAAATTACTGCCCCTGCCGGCCGCCATCACATCACAACTCGACAAGGCGTCGGTGATCAGACTGACCACGTCTTACTTGAAGATGAGGCAGGTGTTCCCTGATGGTAAGTGAAGATAATAAGATAAAGATAATAGGTAGGTAGATAATAATAAGATAAAGATAATAAGATAAAGGTAAGTGGTGAAGAAGTGCATTGTCTCTATCAAAAAATTTGTAAAATGCGATACACTTTTGTATAGTGTATATAAGCAAAATTGAAACCGTATAAAAACTAAAAGCCGGCGAAAACAGTCGGCATCTCTCTATTGTACATGGGCGGAGGTAGAAATGTTTACTATTAAGAAAATGTTATAGAGATCATTTTATGAGAATTGTATTCATTTTTATTATGTTGTGTTTATTAAATACCTATTATTTGTAGCCAATGTAGCCAATAACATATTTAAGTATTGTTTATGTTTATTATTGTTATTTTTATTGTCAAAACTAAACTACGCTTGGTAATTGGTATTTACGCGCTGCACTGGAAAACTATTGATGATATATCAGCACTCGGCACGGGAAACAAAAAATGATTTACAATTCAGCAGACCAGTCTGTTTATTCTCTTTCAACCAGAGCGCAGTCGTAGATGGTTCATCGGGCTGATTAGATGTCCAGTGTAGGACTCACATGTACAGTTTTAGTTACTATTCGAATCACGATACCATTGCTAAATACATAGAACGAAATATCAAGATCAAGTGCGCACGGTCCTGTACCTTAACACTGGCCAGTTCCAATTGTCCTTATATACACTATAATATATACTGTATTTATTGGTCTAAATAGAGCACTAGAGTATAAAAGTATCTCATCTCATTTGTTTACTTATTTATTTTATTTATTTACTTTTTCAATTTATTAGTTTTAATCTGATGTGTATACCCCGATTCAGAATTAAGCAAAGTGCAATGACCGGAAAAAGAGTAGATCTGTGTTGTCACATTTATTTCTAAAGTATTCTTATTTAAAACAGGAAACGTATTAATTACCTTATTTACCCATTTTTTTACTTGTCTTTAACGTCCCTTATTCCTATTGTACTTTATTAAAGCAAACACAATGTTTAATTTGCTTTTACTTAATAATATCACAAGTATAAAGACATAATATATCTTTATACTTGTGATAATATCAAGGAATTTCGGAATATCTGACAACTATGAAAGCCGTAAAGTTGACGACAAGCTGTTTATCCTTATTTAACATACATATTCTTGCATTTTCCCTTTCTTTTTTCTGAGCCTCAACGACGTTGATTGGTCGAATTAGGAACCAATGGGAACCAACAAGCGACTGCGCTCGAAACAGTGGCGTGATGTTGGGTTATTTCGCGCGCGTTTCTTAACGGTAAAAATTTGTGGTAAAATTATCAGTGTATTTATTCTTTGTGTCAGTGTTTATACTTATTTGTGTTAGTTAAAAAAGTGGAAGTGCATATACTAGAAGTATTCTATAGAATAGTATACGAGTATATATTAACTGAAATGTGCCCAATGGTAAAACAGAATACGCACGCCCATGCTTCACCGCATTTTACCAGATCGGCGAGGTCATTCCACTTTGCTTAATTCTGAATCGGGGTATAGGATATTATAATCAAATAAATAAAATAATAAGTAAATAAATAAATTAACAAGTTAACAACCAAGCGAACAAACAAACCAACAAATCAATAAACAAGCAAGTAATTATAGAAATAATCACTCATGGCTAAAACTTTTCCCCACTAACAATGGTTTGTACAAAACATATTATAGTTAATTAAAGTCAGAAAAAGTAAATAAATAGAGTTTGTATATAATAGAAAATCCGAATCATCGTAAACATTTCATTGGCTATTTTGCCACAATTCTGTATATATAAAAAAATAGAAAATAAACGACGAAAGTGTTTATTTTGAAATACACGATGACATTAGGGCAGAAACACTGAATAAATATTTCTGCCTATATTATATATAGATTATACAGCCTTATACAGAACTTATCTCTAAAACTTTGAGGATATGTGCATCCTTAAATAAGAAATCGATATCACCAAAAAAATGTATAATAAAAGGGTTAGGATTTCCCGTAAACAATGTTTAAAGTTATACCATTATAAAGGACTACGTAGCTGGGCAACTGTACTTCAACACATCTGATACTTGTCTACCACATTCCTAAGAATGTGATAAAAAAAAGTAAACACGTTTTTGTCTGGAACGCCTGGTTAAAACCGACCGAGTAATAACGCTGCAAATCTTTTTTGCGCCGGTGTCGGTATACTCTCAGAACTTCCGAAGTTTTTTTTTGTGCTAGCCAGTTTGCATTGTCAGTCCCAAGGTCACTCCATTACAGTGGACCAGTATCCAGCGGCGTGCAATGAAAAATTTTTAAATAGTTTTCAGAAGCCGCCAAAAAATTTTTTTTTTGCACTACCACATTTGTACATGTATGTTGAACATCCCCAAATTTTATTATGAATAAGTGCTGAATAACCCTGTATAAAATAGATATTTAACCAGTGCCTCATTGGATACAAAAATTTAGCCAAAATCGTTCAAAAATACCATTGTCATTTCAGTCGACAGAATGCTCATTAACAATTATCGACCCATTTTATAATAACAGATTTGTCAATACGAAAAAATTATACGAAAAAATTATACGAAAATATACGAAAAATTAAATAAAAAACAGAGTAACATCCTCTATATTAACCACTACAGTATCCTTTTCCCCAAACAATACCTCTTTCAAGAAAAAAATTCACCTGAATATACTTTTCTCTCTCTCTCACTGAACGTACAGGTACAGGGTGGGCCGTATAAGAGTGCGTATCCCCTTATCTCAGAAACTATGTGAGATAGAAATAAAGTTTTATATAAATATTGTTTGCGTTAAAGATGTCGGTATTTTTTTAATACAGTTATATTTATAGCTTTTCAATATACAGGGTGATGAACTAAACTTATCTTTTTTTAAATGGAACACCCTGTATATTATTACATTTTTGAAAAGCTCTTCAAAAGACTTGTTCAACGATATATAATATGATGGGTCTGTAGTCCACTGTTTCGGAGCTATTGACTGGTATCTTCAGGAAAAGGTTAATATTTATAGCGAGCTAGAAAAGTTACTGATTGAGGTGATAAGCTGTAATTTGGGCCAAGAAATTCTAATTTGGTCTATTTTATGAAACTTCTGTCTAATACTAAAATAAAAAAATTGCAACAGTGATGCCAAGTTTCGTGAAATTTAATTTTTCATGATTTTTTTAAATGGAACACCCTGTATTTTATTACATTTGCTGAAAGTCCTTGCAAAGACGAGTTTATTGATATATAATATCAGGGGTCTACGACACACCGTTTTGGATTAATCTGCGTTTCTCTTCAGGAATTGACACATAAGTTATGCATGTTTGTATGTAATGTATTCTCTGCAAGAAAAAGTAGGCTTAATAGAATGTTATATATTTAATCACAAAAGTCCAGTTTTAACATTGAGAGATTATGTAAGAAAATATCATTTAAGATAACTGCCAGATATTCATACGATTCTAAATATTTGTATCAAATTTAAAAGAGATGGCAATATAAGTTATAAAAAATATAAGTTATAAGTGTGTCGTAGACCCCTGATATTATATATCAATAAACTCGTCTTTGCAAGGACTTTCAGGAAATGTAATAAAATACAGGGTGTTCCATTTAAAAAAATCATGAAAAATTAAATTTCACGAAACTTGGCATCACTGTTGCAATTTTTTTTATTTTAGTATTAGACAGAAGTTTCATAAAATAGACCAAATTAGAATTTCTTGGCCCAAATTACAGCTTATCACCTCAATTAGTAACTTTTCTAGCTCGCTATAAATATTAACCTTTTCCTGAAGATAACAGTCAATAGCTCCGAAACGGTGGGCTACAGACCCATCATATTATATATCGTTGAACAAGTCTTTTGAAGAGCTTTTCAAAAATGTAATAATATACAGGGTGTTCCATTTAAAAAAAGATAAGTTTAGTTCATTACCCTGTATATTGAAGAGCTACAAATATAACTATATTAAAAAAATACCGACATCTTTAACGCAAACAACATTTATATAAAACTTTTTTTTCTATCTCACATAGTTTCTGAGATAAGGGGATACGCACTCTTATACGGCCCACCCTGTACATAAAAACATTGGAAAACAGTACCTAAACCGTGTATGTTTCTATCCATCGATCTTGCCAAAGCATTTAACTGTGTCAGTCATAAGCTGCTTCTGAAATACTTGGAAAGCAACGGTATTATATACTAATTTAAAATTATTTACTGCAATGAAACCAAGTAGTAAGGGTCGCTGATGTACATTGTGAACAGGGATAAAGTGAATATGAGGAACCGCAGGGTACAGCAATAGGTCTTATATTGTTCTGTGTTTATACCAATGACTTGTTTTCTTTGAATCAGAGCTGGAAGCATTATTGGTTTGAAGTTAAGGGGGGATGGGAGGCAGTTGTCGTTGCCCTCTCCAATGACGCCCTCCACTAAGATTGCCTGATTAAACATATTTGTTCAACGCTGGTAATAATAGTAGTGCGGCATAAGGTGGGTTAGGAATTGTGGATAATGATTTTTTTATTATTGTTTACTGAGTAGGCTTTTTGGATTTTTATTGTTTAGTGAGTGAGATTTTTGGATTTTTTATAATTCAGAGTTGGGATAGTAGTATTAGGATTAAAAATAAAATTAAGGGATGGATGTTTAGGGTGGGTAGCACTGTTGGAAGTTAGGGGGTCTGTGAGAGTAGGATTTGTATGCTCTATAAGTTTCTGAGCAAATTTTGGAATCAGTCTCTCTAATATGAGTTCTGATAATATATAGGGGTGAGTGACATATTGTATATTGTTATATAGGATAGGAGTTATTAGTGAACAATTATTATCGATACAATGGACCAGTGGCGGCTGGTAAAATTTGGGAATGGGGGGGCGCAAGGGGAAAAAATGCGTCGCAGGTGAAAATTTTGCATTTTTCAAGGTCAAACACCTTAAAATTAAAAATTAGAAATTCGTAGAGCAAAAATATTTGCTTGAAGAAATAGGTTTCGTTAGGCAAATATCCCCTTTTTTGATGCGATTAACAGAAATATGGAAAAATTATTTAAAATAATATTTAAATCGGTTCAAAAAAAGTATACATGTCAGAAAAATGCCAGGCGAAACTTCTGTTTTCTGCTAGACCAGAAAAAACACAGATAGATAAAAAAATAAATAATAAAACCCATTTAAGTACTTAACCGAAACCCATAACAAATCGGTGTGCTTACCTTACAATCTGCAACCACCGTCCATCGAAAACTAAACTTAGTAACTTTTAAAATAAAACTCCATTCTTCTTGACTTATCATTTGCAAAATGTTCGATAACTTGTTCGTTAAAATCAGTCATAGTGTTTACTAAATTTGTCTCGATGGAAAGCATTGCTAGAGCACATAACCTTTCTTGTGACATCGTGTTTCTTAAAAATGTCTTTATTCGCTTAAGTGTTGAGAAGCAGCGTTCACTTTCGACTGTAGTCATAGGAATTGTGCACAATATAGTTAATAGTTCAACCGATGCCGAAAACGTCGTAAGTAAATTATTTTTATTTAACATTTGTAATAAAGCAACCGCACCACTATGTTGTATGAAATCATCTCTAGAATACATTATATACAGCTCATTTTTTAATTGTGTAATGTTGATCTTTGGAAATAAGGCACACACTGTTTTAATATGTTCCAGAGGAAAAACTATTCTATAGTTGTTAAATTTCTTCTTTTCAAACAAGTTGACTATAGTTAAAAAATCAGTAAATTGAAATCTTTCACGTACGTTCATTAATATGATGGGGTATTCCCATCTCTAGTACTCTGTACCGTCTGGTCGATGGGGCAGCGCCCATTCAATGACGTAACAGAACGCATTAGAAAAGACGCTCTGGAAAAATAGAAGCTGTGTATCCTTTTCTTGCGCATCCAAATAGAAAAGAAAAAGGAACAGGCACACAGCGGCCGTGCCCAGCCCAGTCCACAGACGGTGAAGCGTGAAGCGGTCTAGACGCTAGACGGATATGTATGCACCAAATGATTCAATATTCATGATGAAAAATTAATAAAAAAATCCACCAAATTATAATAATTATAAAAGTTTATAAAATATCACAACATTCACAAGTCTTATGTGCTTACGCATAGGGCACGTGGCCTTGTGCCCATTATGCCTAGCCGCCACTGCAATGGACTTACTTATACAATGTTTTGTATTACCTGAAGGGTTTTCTGATTCCTCAAACTAGTGATAGGTTACCAGACCGGAGATATGTAAGGATTGGTCGGATATAGGATTTGTACAGGAGGGTAGACATTGCAGGGGGTCCGTTTTTAAGTATTTCGTTAATTTTACCCAACCTCCGGTTTGCCTTAGCTAATCTTGGAGATATCTTGTGAGAATGTGAGTTTTTTTTTCTAGTATTAACCTTATATATATATATTCCAATTGTCGGTGTAATGTACTGGTTTTGTTGGCCGACATTACTGTTTTGCTGATGACATAGTTATTTATTAAGCGGCAGACACGTGACATGATGATCTAAAGGTTAGAAAAATTACATTAAAGATATATGTAATAGTATTTAGTAGTTCTTAGTAGTAGTAACAAAAAATGCTTCTAGTTACTTGTATAATCAAAATTGGACTCCGAATTAATGGGCAGATAATACATATAAACACTGCAAAAGTAGTTAAATATTTAAGAATCTATATTGACACAAATTTAAAATGGTATTATCACATCAAGTACCTACATTATTAGAAAGCTACAATGTATAGGTATACAAATTTACAAAATTTACAAATTTTATATAATATATTAAAACATTACTTACCACATTGAGAATTAAAAAAGTCATTTAAGGTATGTCGTTATTGTTTGGGGACGAGCCTGCGTTCTTTTTAAATATCTGCTTATCTCTCTGATACCTTATACACCGAACGAACGTAAAACAATGGACCTTCGACAATAACACTATTATTGTTAAACTATAAAGTGTTATTATAGTTATAATAAACCGAACCCACCTGACCATCGTTACTACACAAGAAATAAACATCATCCATATCCCCCATTAATAAGAAAGTCCATCAGAGGTCATATTTTTCAATTTCAATACTTATTATAAAAGTTTATATTATCATTATAATAGTTGTTTTTGCGCATGAAAAAATACACGTACAAATAATGTGTTTAAAAACTCAAAACCTAATGGAACGAAACCGTTTTCATAAATATACTTTTCCAAAATATGCGTGAGTTGTCAAAATTTGACATGAGGACATTATTTGACAAGATACTATCGAAGTTACTACCTTGACCTATCATTGAAATTTCCTTGTTTAAAATCCTATCGGGAAAATGTACCTATAGCCTTAACTTCCCCCATCCTCTATCGATTATAAATCTTTAAATTTAAAGAGGATTGAATTTATTTTATTATAAAACATATAGCTACATATAAAATACAGTTAGTTGATATTTTAATTGACATTTAAATATATCAATAATTTGTCTTAGGTCAACACTTTCTTAATGCTAGATTATCAACATCTAACGAATAATAATTACTACTAGGTAAATACATAAATATTAAAATGTAAATTTCAAAAATATACATATAAAATCCATAAAGAGTAAAAATAAGTATTCTCTCATGTGGTCTAAATTGCAGGTGCGAAGTTATTGTCTTGATCTATCATTGTATTTTTTTCTGTTCTACAGAAACATATGTTTACTTACCTAATACGGTGATATTTTTAATGATCTCTACCTCATTACTTGTTTGTTCTTTCTCTAAAATGTCACTTTCAGATATTATTAAGTATATAATTGCGTACATAAATCTTGTAGAGGAGTTTTTCTGTGCACAACAAGGGAACTTCATTCATTCCACGACAGATACAGTGATTCATGCATTCTAAATATTCATAAGTAGTAACACAGATAAACATCTAAAAAGGCCCTTTTCAGATGCAACAGAAGTACCAATTAATTCATCTTTTTGTCACTTAATGAATGCATGTAAACGGAAAAAATAAATTAGTATTGTCAATAATATGGTTGCCAACAAAAGCATTCTTTGTATGACTGTGTCGTCTCCGATCTGTATCACATCTGATGGTTTTATTATATGGAAGTGAATATAGATTTAGAATAAGATTTCTTTTAGTATACGCGGATGACAGACATTGGAAAGAAATTTTATTATCTACTCGAGCATCTTTTCAGATTCAGATTCAGATCAAATTAGAAAATCTTTGATAATAATTATAATTTTAGTTATTATTTAGCGATTTGAATAACCTATACAAATATACAGGGCGCGTGTAAAGTCCGCCCCCCCTTCCCCCCTAACTTTTGAACTAATTAGGTTAGGGACTTCGGACAAAATACAGGGTGAATCATGTGAAATTTTTAGAACGATTTTTCAAACGGATAATACTTTACGGACAATTATATCAAAGACCCGGCCAAAAAATAATTTACCAAGTACATAATACTGTATTTACAGTGTATCATGTGAGTATAATAACCATTATGTGGGTGAAACATCAAGACCTCTAAATGTTCGAATCGGAGAACGCAAAGATTATATTAAAAGAGAGAATTTGAAAAGTCAAAAATTTTTTAACACGCTTGGGAAAATGGTAATAGGGTACAGTGGGAATCAGTTAAAATTTTAGATAAAGAACAAAACAATATAAAAAGAAAACTTAAAGAATCCGCGACAATTTTATTAAATGGAGATAAATGTGTATCAAATATTTCTATAAATTTTGATAGCTGTTGGTTATTAGTTTTAAAAGACGAGGTAAGTCAATATAGAATGAAAATCGACTAATATCTAATATGCTCATGGAAGTAGAAACAAAATAAATTCATTACAAACTGTAATACTTTTCTGTAAGTCAATCACACATAAAGTTCTGGTAACGAAAACGAAAAAGTTTTCGAAACGTAAACGTTTTTAAGTG
The DNA here is from genome assembly GCA_963924545.1 of Pogonocherus hispidulus. Lineage (NCBI taxonomy): Eukaryota > Metazoa > Arthropoda > Insecta > Coleoptera > Cerambycidae > Pogonocherus > Pogonocherus hispidulus. The sequence continues at coordinate 15,902,083 of OZ004700.1, forward strand.
ATGTGTTTAATTATATATTGTTAATCTGCTTTTTAGTGTGAGATTTCTTTATTAGACAAACATATTTTTCAAAAAACCAACCTTTGACTGATTCGTCGGCGCAGAGGTTGATTTTAAATTTTTTGTATTTTTCAGTGGTGGCATAATACCCAAATAAATAAGAGTATGTAAAATGTATTATCAGGAATTGTCAATTATTTTTTTTAATGATAAGGTGGACGTGCTACATATCATTTAAAAGGACTCTCAATTATGTGCATACTAGTGTCGGAAAAATTGAAATCAGTCCATCCATTCTCAAGTTATAAGCGTTTCTGTATGATGAGGGATATAAATGAATATAAAAAGCATTTAAATTCGGCAGTTTAATAAAGAAATCAATATTTTAATAAGAATAACTAAATATTTTGTTCAAAATGAGCACCTTGGGCCTCCTATCAGTAGAAGAACCTATGAAACATTTTCTGGCGCATGTTGTAAAATATTTGCCTGAGGATAGATGAGCACTCGTCGGTGATTCTGTACTGCAAATCCAAAGGATTGTCTGGTTGGGTAATGAATACCTTAGATTTAAGGTAACCCCATAGAAAAAAAAATCAATGGACTCAAATCCAGTGAATGAGTAGGCCACTCTAGCGGTCCCCGACATCCTATCCACCTGTTAGGATAAAAGTTATCAAGGAAATTCCTGACTTCCCTGAAATAATGTGGTCCTGTAGGAGATCACATCATAGGACCCTTTTTCATCAAGGAAAATTTAACAGGACATATACCTTGACTTTTAGAAAATAGTATTCAGCCTGAGATAGCCGAAATAGTCCAAAAGACTTGTGAGTTTCACATCATTGAACTCACAAGGAAAAATGCTGTCGAGTGACGTAAAAATATTGATGAGGCCATATTAGAAAAAATGAAGTTGATGATGGTTGTGAAGAGATGAAACATTTACGACGAAATATTTACGCCATTTGATAGAGCATAAAAAATTGCTATGAGAAAGTGCTCTTTTTATTTCAATAGTTTATTATTCGTAACTGTAGGAATTTAACTGATGTATCTGTTTTGACTACATTATACTTTAGTTTGGTTAGAACAAAATTAGAATATGCTTCCCTTATTTGGAATCCTATATATACTCAGTACTCAACTGCGATTGATGGAGTTCAAAAAAGGTTTTTAAAGTTTCTTAGTTTTAGGATCAGTGGAATATATCCTCCTAGAGGTAGTGATTATATCGAGTTATTAACAAGATTTGATTTTATATCTCTTGAGACGCGTAGGTGGCAAGCAGCTGTGATATTTTTGTATAAATTGTTACATGACAAAGTTGATTGTCCAGCGTTGCTATCTCAAGTTAACATACTTATACCTAGGTTTGCTTCTAGGCACAATACTACCTTCATTTGTAAGAGAGCACAAACCAACTTGTTATTAAAGTCACCTGTTAATTTAATGTGTTTTAACGCAAATAAAATTGCTAATGTATGTGATATTTTCTCTTGTAATATACATGAGATCAAAAGCAAAGTACGCGATACAATTGACGACTGAATTATGACGTTAGTCCAAGCATTTTATACGCTTTTCGTTTCCTTGTTTAACTATATTTTTATCTTTTTGTTTAACACTTATTTTTAATTTGAAGAATTTGCATGTAAATTGCTCTGTAAATGAGTAACTGTTGGGCAATTATTATTATTATTATTATTATTATTATTATTATAGTTCTTCAAACAAGACTGAAACGTTATAAAAACGAATTTCCAAAATTTCCATTTTTTTTAAATATCTCAAAAACTAATCTTGTTAGCCTTGATTTTTTTGAGGCATATTATTGGTCACCAAATTACGCAACTTTGCCTCAGTGTAACCTAGGCTCTACCTTTAACGGTTTCCAAGATAGTAATGTTATTGCATTTAACTTGAAACACACTGTATAAGGTGTATGTATAGTGTACAATATAAAAACCTAATTTCGTATATATCTATATACCTACGCCCTAGCTTAAAAGTTATACAAAATTTCAGCTTTTAAAATTTTAATTAAAATAAAATTTGAAATATAAAATGTGATTTTTTGGCGAATGCGCCACTACCAAAAATAGATGCTACTAACTGTTAATTCTTACTGCTAGAACAGATGAAATCTAGATACTGCATTATATTAAACAAGTAGTTGTCTGCATAATCTATTCATTTTTGTGTACAAAGTCATTTAAATATATTTATGAAAAATTAATACAGAGTCGATAAACATTATTTGGAGTAATCAAAAAACAGGTTTAGTTGGTGTACATGTGGTGTGTGGTTGCTAAGGTTTCACTTACTGGTTTTTAGTATTTACATTAGTTTTATATTAATATTAATTATTACTAGTAATAGTGTTATTCTGGTTGTCACCAAATATATTTTTAAATATATAGGTATTAACTTTCCCGCTATTTATCATGAATAAGTGAGTCGAAATTTCTTAGTGATCGCATTTTTTCAAGAGCCAACACGAGGCGCGACAGTTCGTAAGAAAGAGTCGCTTAAAAACTATAGTCGGCGCTGATTAACTTATATTAATAATAAGTGTTCAGCTAAGTCTTTATTAGTAATGTGATAGTGTTACTAGCCCCGCTGTGCCCTTTGTAGTTGGAGAAATGAAACCTGGAATTAATTAATCGTACTTACCTCGAATTTTTGACTTTTCGCGGTCATTAAGTTCTACTTCAATTAAAAAAAGGAAATAGCAGATAACCCCCTATAACCATATATTACAGCGCACTAAAACTTTTTGTCAGTCACGAAACAATAGTTGAAATGAGAGTCAGTCTTTCTAGTCATCAGCCTATGGAAAACCGTTATAGCAGCTTCCTTGTGCTTCAATTATAACCGCGTTTTCGTTTTCAGTGTTGTAAATGTTACTGAGTTGCTAACATGCATTGGTTGACAATTTGAGCTAAGTACACTGAAAGAACAGTTTATTAATAATTAATGATATTGATTGACACCTAACAAAGGCTTTATTGGATAATGGCGTAATAAATTTTTGTTTATGAGAAAAAAACAATTTATTAAATCTTTTCAAATATACCTTATTACCGTCAAGTAAGGGATTATTGATAATCAATATATCTTTTATTTTCTATTAATAACGATCGTTTTTAATAAATATTATTATGAGTAAATGTAGCATTACTTATTTATTATGAATATTTCAGTTATTTATTATAAATAAAGCATACTAATTAAAATTTCGACTTTATTAGAATATAAAGAACAATGTTTATAATAAATATTTGTTTTAATTTTAAAAAATAAAGATTATTTATAATGAATAGTGTCTTATTTATCACATCCAGTAATTATTTTACGTTTATTTAGTATAGTTATAGTCCAGATCTATTTTTTATGTCACAGCAATCACCACTGAACAGGTAATAATTCTAAACATTTTTAATAAATCACACAATCGGCAGTTTTCCAAAGTTACGTTTTGAAAGGTATATAAGTTTTGACGTCCCTACCTTGTGCACCATACACATATAGGTCATATAGGTATACCGTACAGCACAGTGCAGCGTCTATCGTCTCATCTCAAGTATCAAGTAAAGTAACGTACACTCACATTAACGAAAACGAAGCACTCGCGCCGCACCCAAATAATAGGTAAATGAAATGAAAATAACGAAATGAAATAAAGTCACCCAATCCAAGGTAAATAGAAAAACATGTCTGCTACTCACTGTCAACAATGCCAACCTAGCCTACACTGCCAACTGCACAATTTTATAATGCCACAATAAAATATCTATTAATTAAAAAACTACTTCAGGATTTTTAACAAAAAAATGGATTACTTCATAATAAATAAAATAGAGTAAATTAGAAACAAACATATATTAATTTTTAGTCTGGATTATTCAATATTAATAAAATCCAAATTAATAGTAAATATATTTTTTGGGAATACCACCAAATAAAGAATTTATTAAGATGAAACATTTCTCATTAACTATTAACATTTTTACACCAAACAAAGTATTTGTTTTTAATAAGTAAAATATATTTACAAGAATATTTATAGTAAAAAATATTGTTTAACCTAAAATATGTATTATTTATTTTAAATAAATGACATCCAAATAAATAATTGTTAACTATAAACCGCGTCTTTTCTTTCAGTGTACCGCGCCCATAATCGTTAAATTATAATAAATTGTTAATTAATTTGTTATATATAAATGCATTTAACAACGCATAACGCAATATATAAATAAATAATAATACGATCGAATGTATAAATTAAAAATTTGAAATTTAGAATTATTTGGTACAAAATAAGTAAACTGAATATACAAATTAAAACAAAACATGATAATTGTTTTGAAAAAATACAGTTCTTATTTACATGTTTCAAGAAATATACAGAAAACACTCTATATACTTGTATTTTGGCTTGTTTTAGGCCTTTTACAATAGAGTAAATGTCTATTACTAAATATTGCCAAGCGCATTTTAGTTATTTATCTATTTACCTGCCCCGGATGATCCTTCCCATCTGGTAAAGCCCCTGTTTTAGTACCTTTTCTATGAAGGGCGAAAGTGTAAAATCTATCTGATCATTCGTAGTACAAGGATTTCTAATTAAAGATTTTTTAATTTCTAATTGCTCTAAAAGATCTAAGCGCTTTCCTTTTTTTTCCCGATGCAGTACCTTTACATTTTCCAATTCTATAAAATGATTGTTTTCTATACAGTGCGTCGATAATCCTGATTTTTTTACGCTATTTAGTATGGATTTTTTATGTTTGTTTACTCTAATTTCAATACTTCTACCGGTTTGACCCACATACACGGCATTACAACCTACGTAGTCAATTTGATATATTCCCGATTGTTTTAATTTATTAACCCTTTCTTTGTTGTTTATCAAAATCCTACCAATATTATGTTATGTTACACTAATCGTTTTACACCCATTTCGTTCTAATTTACGAGCAATTTTTTTACTATAATCAGGGACGTACTTAATAGAACTACATGTGGCTTATTTTTCCCGAGTATTATAAAACTCGGGACAAATTAATGTCCTTTTGTTTTTTACATGTTATCTATTAGTATTTCTTTATATCCGTTGTTTCTTGCAATTTGCTTGATTATACTTAATTCTTTTTAAAAATCTGTTTTTTCTAACGGAAACATTAAAAACCGATGTATTAAACCATGGAAAACCGACGTTTTTATTTGCCAGGACTGCTGCGAACTTGTTGGTATAATTGCATCGGAAGTTGTTGGTTTTCTATAAACCAAGAATTTTAATTTATTTTCTTATTGTTATATCCAAATAGTTTAATTGATTGTTTTCCTCCTTTTCCATTGTAAACTGAATATTATCGTTAAGCGAATTTAAAAAGTTGAAAAAATTACTCAAATTTCTTTCAGTACTAGTCCAAATACAGAAAATGTCAATCTAATGATTTTAAATTATTGTTACCATTGAATAGTGGGTTTTCAAAGTGATTCATACAAATTTCAACTAACAAAGGAGAAATAGAACTACCTATGGGCATGGCTAATAGTTTTTTTGTCTGTAATATTTCCATTGAAATACAAATAATTTTGTTTAATGCGTACCTTTATTAAATTTATTAATTCAGATTTTTCTGTGCTGTTTAATTCTGACTGATAAATTAATTTGCATAGTACTGACGTTAATTTTGCGACTGGGATTGAGGTGAATAAACTTTTAACATCGAATGAAACTAATTTAGAATTTGTGGGCAACGTTAGGGCAAAACATTGTAGGTCAGTAACTGGATTTGTAGGTTTACGTCGACGTTATCTTTATTAGTATTACTAACATTAGTTATCATTCCATTGGATACAGGTTCGGGTTCCTACCACGTCTTTTAGCCAGATTTTTAGCGGTTTTTTTATGTTTTTACAAAAATTATCATTCCGAAATTATCATTATATAGTGATATCTATTTTATTTTTTTATAATTAGGTATATGTACCATGCACACTCTATTTTTTATCTGGAATTTTTACTTCACATATAGGTACCTACTTATCAGCTAAGCAGAAAGTCTTGCTAAAGTTATCTGTTTTCTATTTAATATTTTAAAAGCATTAGGATTAGATTGTCATCTATACTAACATTATTTTCTGAGATATGTCTTGTATTGGTTGAAAAGTTTTAACCTATGGTTAATAAAGTCTGCATGTAAACGCTAAGCTTGCTTTCACTGATATACTGATCCTAGCAAAACTTCTTATCGAATACAACTACCAACTATAACCAACACCACCCCTACCATACTCTGTGACATCGTCCACGCCAGTTTATATGAGACATCTCAGATCACGCCATAGATAACGTATACATATATAAATATAGGGTGGTCAAATTTGAGCTTGCTTTTTTAATGTAGGAATTAAACGCAGTAATTACTTAGAGTTTGTGATATTTTTTATTTTAAAATACAATATAAATATGGGAGTTAATAATGGAAAACAATGTCGAACATGTGACCTCCTTTGGCAGGATATCATTCTTTTAACAAAATTTTCGTTGACTTTCGCACAACTGCGGCGATATTTCTGCGATTTCTGCGTTAATGTTATCCGTAAGGTTCTGAATCGTTTGAGGATTATCAGCATAAACTTTTTCCTTCAAGACCCCCATAGGAAGAAGTCTAGAGGCGTTAGATCCAAGACCTAGGTGGCCAATTGATATTTCCTCTTCGTGAAATTATTCGGTCTTGAAATCGTTCCTGCAAAAGATCCAGTGTGTCATTAACTGTATGTGAAGTGGCACCGTCCTGCTGAAACCACATATGGTGAACGGTGAACGTCTATACCAATTCGCCCCATGAAGGGGTGAATAACATTACGAAGAGGAAACATCAATTGGCCGCCTAGATGTTGTGATCTAACGCCTTTAGACTTCTTCCTATGGGGGTTCCTGAAGGAAAAAGTTTATGCTGATAATCCTTAAACGATTCAGAACCTTAAGGATAACATTGACGCAGAAATCGCAGAAATATCGCCGCAGTTGTGTGAAAGAGTCATCGAAAATTTTGTTAAAAGAATGATATCCTGCCAAAGATCCAGAGGAGGTCACATGTCCGACATTGTTTTCCATTATTAACTCCCATATTTATATTGTATTTCAAAATAAAAAATATCACAGACTTTAAGTAATTACTGCGTTTAATTCCTACATTAAAAAGCAGCCTCAAATTTGACCACCCTTTACTTATGTCTATCTAAATGTAACATGCCATTTAAAATATGCTAGACCGCTTCGTTTTTGTGTTCTTAATAACAGGTATTTTGTAAGACTATTTTCCATTTCTTTAGAAACTTTAATCTATTTCAAAATATTTTTGTTACAGGATTAGGGGACGCCTGGGGGGCCACCCCAGTTGCTCCGAGTCCCAGGGAGGCACCTATCAAGGAATTGGGCTCATACCTTTTGCAAACCCTCGACGGATTCATATTCGTAGTGGCTCCAGACGGAAAAATCATGTACATATCCGAAACTGCCTCTGTTCACCTGGGTCTTTCGCAGGTAAATTTAACGTCACATTCCACTGACTGTAGGTCCTGTGCTCCTTTTTTTAAATACATTGATATTACCTAGTTAGTAACTAGAAGACAATAGACAATCTACATAGCTCTTGGCCTTAAAAAACCATAGGAAAATATTTTTTGAAACAATAACCTTATTATTTTTAAGATATGTCGAAAATAACTACTTTGCGTGCAGTATGCACCGCCCAACATTGAATTACGCCGGCATATCTTGACATAACCTCAATTTATTGTCTTTGATACATTTTTCTTTTTAATAAAGTCAAGACCAGAATTAAGCAAAGTGGAATGACCGGAAAAAGAGTAGATCTGTGTTGTCACATTTATTTCTAAAGTATTCTTATTTAAAACGGGAAACGTATTAATTACCTTATTTACCCATTTTTTTACTTGTCTTTAACGTCCCTTACCCCTATTGTACTTTATTAAAGCAAACACAATGTCTAATTTGTCTTTTACTTAATAATATCAAGGCATTTCCGAATATGTGGCAACTGCGAAAGTCGTAAAGTTGACGACAAGCTGTTCATCCTTATTTAACATCCATATTCTTGCATTTACGCTTTCTTTTCTCTGAGCTTCAACGACGTTGATTGGTCGAATCAGGAATCAACAAGCGACTGCGTTCGAGATAGTAGGGAAACAGTGGCGTGAAGTTGGTTATCTCGCGCGCGTTTCTTAACGGTAACAATTTGTGGTAAAATTATCAGTGTATTTATTCTTTGTGTCAGTGTTTATACTTATTTGTGTTAGTTAAAAAAGTGGAAGTGCATATACTAGAAGTATTCTATAGAATACACGAGTATATATTAACTGAAATGTGCCCAACGGTAAAACAGAATACACACGCCCATGCATTACCGCATTTTACCAGATCGGCGAGGTCATTCCACTTTGCTTAATTCTGGTTTTTACTTTAGTGTTATTTACATTTCTTAAATAATGAAATATTAAACAAGCATCTACATTACATTAAAAATAATTATTTTTGGTTACTTACTTTTGTATTCAATTTTAATGATTTTTTTAAATTTTTTACTGACAAAACTGAAAATGTAGTATTTTTCCTTAGCCTAATGCCTAATGTAGATTTCAAGAAAAAATAAACAACAATATAAGTAATGACATTTATAAAAGATTGACATTTATAAAAGATTGGCATTTACACGCTGTGGATGACACGGATTTGTTGAAGAATTGTGACAGACGCACCATTGTCATGAAAAAAAAAACAATAAATTAACACTGAATAGCCACAAGGATAATTATTTTTTATATAATGTGTGTAAATAATCATACTGATTGTTTTCTAAGGAGAACAATAAATGCAAGAACAAAAGAATAAGAACTTTGTTTATCGCATTAAATGTAACCTCTATTTATGGTTTGTATTTATGAAATATTTTATTTTTTACCTAATGCTAATATTAAGACGAAGATTAACTATGACATTTACTTTGAGGTGAACGGTATTGAATAATTATAATGGACAGTAATAAAATTAAATTATGGGCTTATGGGTACAAAGTTCAGCAAGTAAAATGCATTCAGTACATTCAAGCACGGATTAGAACATAACATGCATATGACGTATTTGTCATTATTCTTTCAATAGTGTTTGATACTATTGAAATTAACTCTCAGCAAAAGTAACTGTATGAAGTGATTTAGGTAAATAATTTATTTTATTCAATACAACAGTGGTGGCTATTCAGGTGAAGTAGGTGAAGTGCCTCTTCACCAAAAATATTCAATGCTATTTTTTAAACTCAGTATGAATAGCGAAGATATTACCAAAATACATTTTCTTTATTACTAACCTAATATAATAATAATAATAAGTAAATATATTTAATAGTAATATATTTATCATACGCTACACACACGTAAACGTTACAAAATATAAAAAGAATAGGTACGTAGCCGTTTGTGGTGAAGAGGCGTCGAGTCAAAACCGCTAAACCTGCATCAGTACACTGCGTTGCCATGGGAACGCTTTTACAGCTGACGTCATTATAAGGGACGAGCTAAGACGAGCTCCCACTCCTTACGGTGCAAGTGAAGAGTTCGGCCATCACGTGGTGCCGGAGTGTGCTTCGCGCTCGCATCTTTTCCTAACTTGTCTTGTCAGTATGTTGTGAAGTAGATGTAATTTTGATTTCGCAAACGCCGTTAGCCATTTTTTTTTTGCATTACTGCATTGTGCATGTTAAAGATCGTACATTTTTATTATTGTATTAGTTTACGTATTTTTTTATTAGTTTACGTATATATAAAAACTAGGTGAGTGCTTAAAAATATAAAAATATTAGCTAGCTCTTCACGCATTTTTGAACCCGCGAGCCGCCACTGCAATACAAGTTGAAATACTGTCTCAGGAGTGGGGTTAAACAGGGAACAAAAATTTATTTACAATATAGAAAAAGTGGGTAAAATATTTTATGATATGTTTTTAAACAAGTACTATTTTACTGACAAATTCTCAGTCTTGTAGTATTAGTAGTAGTAGTAGTTGAAGTTTTGTAATCAGACAATAATTATTACTATCTTTGATATTAATAAATGAGTTGCAATTAAATTGAAAACGAATTATATGCCACTTAACTATTGTTGACAAAATAAAATAATAATAATTTCAACGTGGAAATTTATAAAATTTAACGTCTGTAAAATGGGGAATAATAATTCTACTACATATTAAAAAACTACCATACTAAAAAAATAAAAGCAGGGTTATAATAATAATAACAATAATAATAATAATATCTCTATCCCTTATTCTCATCTTAATGTTGAGCCCGGAAGTCAAGACTTGAATGGGAGAGGGAGCGGCATATTATTATTTTGCGGCCCGTGAGTGACCCCAGGAACGAGTTACGACGTTATCACTTTAACTACCATTTAGTATGAGAATAAGGGAAACCCTTATTAATTAAAGTGTACAGTATATAGGTCGTTAGCCATTTATACAGTGATATTGCAGCACTAATTAGGAATCTTTCCCAATAAAAGAATATAAGGTTGCTTCATTGCTCCGGAAGCTTAAATTTTAAATTTACTAGCATCATTACCATTCAATTCTACAACTGAAAATATGGCTAAGGTAGTTAGCATCAGAGATATCTGGTGGTCGAGCATGTAAAAACAATATACCGAAAACAAAAGAAGTCTCGAAACAAACAAAACAATATTTTTTGAAAGTCGATTTTGTATTGAAAAGCTTCAAACTCCTCAACAATGGGATGTTAGTTGTTTCCTATCTCTAATAGTATCCGAGATCTGGATTTCCCTAGAATACTGGACAATCCCTACTGGACTGTTCCCACTGGAATAAGTGGGAATAAAACGTATATTTACAAAAACAGTTGCAGAATAAGGAGACATTTACAGTTTAAAATAAATGTACAAAATTCCAAATAGTTTTAAAAAAACTGTTTGGAACTTTTTAGTTTTAGAAAACTAAAAAGTTTGGTTATCCAGTTTACAACAGTATAGGTTTAAATAGAATATTGGTGTACACAGGGTATTCGCGTATATTTTGACCCCTACCTACAGGGGTTATTAAGAAAGTTAGAAAAAAAGTTTAAATACAAAACTTGTTTGGTTTTTCACGTATTATCTTTTGGCTAGGTCGAAAATAAAAATTGCATGTCGTAAATTTGAGACAATTGGACATAATATTTTTAAATGGGACACCCTGTAAAATTTTACACGCTTGGGTACAAATTTTTTTCCTGATTTTAAAAACATATATTTTGTTGACAATGCACTGACAGTTTTCGAAATATTAGACAGCGCGTACCATAAAAAAATAGAAAAATACAAAGAATTAAAAATATTTTACACTAGAAGCCAATAGTAATAAAAAAATGTTTAAAGATTTTCGATGTAACCCCCTTATTATAGTTATTTAAACATTTCCTAATATTTTCATTTTTTAATATTTTTTTATAATTTATTGTAAACATTAAATACTAAATATTTCGAAAACTGTCAGTGCAAATGTCAACAAAATATATATTTTTGAAATAAGAAAAACCCATTTATGGGGTGACCCATTTAAAAATATTATGTCCAATTGGTTTCCTCAAATTTATGACATGCAATTTTTTTTTCGACCTAGCCAAAAGATAATACGTGAAAACCAAACAACTTTTGTATTTAAACTTTTTTTCTAACTTTCTTAATAACCCCTGTAGGTAGGGGTCAAAATATACGCGAATACCCTGTACACACTGGAAAACTGTGGCCCTAAAATGAGCCTTGTGGATCCTCTCGTTAACTGTATGTATTTCTTCCAGGTAGAATTGACAGGAAACAGCATCTACGAGTATATCCATCCAGCTGATCACGACGAGATGACGGCCGTACTAACCCCCTCCATGTTCCCCCCAGGAGTCACGCCGCCCCACGATCATGAGAGCGAGAGGGCGTTTTTTCTGAGGATGAAGTGTGTTCTTGCCAAAAGAAACGCCGGATTGACGAACAGCGGATACAAGGTAATAAATAATAATGTCTGTGTCGGTTGTAATTTGTTTTCTTCAAAGATAGTCCAGTAATAAAAGGTATTTTAATTTCACAGTGAAAAGCTGTTGCTTTAACAAAACAATAAATATTGAACGAACAACAAATAAAGCAATGAAATAGTTAATAAAATAAACCTATCAGGCATTTTCTCATATAAAATAATATATACGGTGTCCATTATCTATCTGCTTACATGGCTAACTTTGTTAATAGTGGAGATGGAGAATAGGTTAAATTAGCAAAATTGGTCAGAATTGCAAGAGGAATTCAGTGCCTCCTTGAAATTTAATTTTAATTTTAAACTTTTTGAGATATTTTGAAAAAACTGAAAATCGCTAAAATTTTTAAACTCAAATATCTCGAAAACTATAAAAGATACAAATAATATAAAAATACTGCGTGATAGTGTTTTTTACGTGGAATTCAGAGGTGATATTGAAAATTTTACAAGCATCTTAGGTTTTGAGAAAAAAAAAATAAAGTTATGTTTTTTTAAATGGCAACCATAGTTGGCTATGATATCAATAAAAAGCTTATTTTTTTCTGATTTCAAAAATATAATATTTAACATAACCTCTTTTCTTTTGTTTACTGTAATGGACAAATTTTTTATTAACATAGTAAGCTATGAAAAAAAAACGTAGATCAGTAAACAACAATAAAATCCAAATGTCAGATCACACTAAAGTCACATTATACACGTCAAAATTAAACGTTCATGTTAAAATAGTTAGTAGAAATAGTAAGTACATAAACGAAGAAAAATAAGATTTATTAAATATTATATTTTTGAAATCAGAAAAAAATAAGCTTTTCATTGATACCATAGCCAACTATGGTTGCCATTTAAAAAACATAACTTTATTTTTTTTTCTCAAAACCTAAGAAGCCCGTGGAATTTTCAATGTCACCGTTGAATTCCACGTAAAAAACACTGCCACAGAGTATTTTTATTTTATTTGTAACTTTTATAGTTTTCGAGATATTAGAGTTTAAAAATTTTGGCGATTTTCGGTTTTTTCAAAATATCTCGAAAAGTTAGAAATTAAAATTAAATCTGAAGGCGGTACTGAATTCCTTTTGTAATTCTGCCCAATTTTGCTAATTTAATCAATTCTCTATCTCCACTATTAACAAAGTTAGGCATGTAAGGAGATAGATAATGGACACCCTGTATAGCATACAAAACATTTTCCCCAGAAAATCTCCCTAATACTCCCCAGTTAGGTCTTCCCAGTAGGTGCTGTAAAAATAATTTTTTGATAAAGAGTAATAAAAACGATAGTTTAAAAAACTATCATTAAAAGAATATTCAATATTTTCTGAATTTCGAAGTTTAAAATCATAGTATAATTCTATAACCACTTGGTACCTTTACAATATTGAATGTAATTAAATATAAGTAGGTGTAAATTATGTTTTTATGCAAAAAATTTAATTCAATGTAGTTACAGAATAATAAAATCAGTATTATTTTGAAATAACCAATATTGGAACTGATTCAATGGCTTAAAATAATAATACTGATTGCAATTTTGATTCGTATTTCTCTGAATTGTTGTAGATTATACAATTAATTATAGAGTTGTATACTATGGTGTAGAAAACAAACGAGGAAGTATCCTGAATATGAATAATAAAACTGTAAAAAAGCATCGTATCGTTACATATTCTTTAAATGTACTAGAACCACTAGAACTAGAAAGTAGTTTTACGTATTATTATAAGATTAAAGCTCTTTAAAAGCAATTGAATGGAACAACGATTCGTAAATTAGTTATCACGCATAGAGAACTAATTGGATTACATATAAAGATATTTTTGAAGTATCCTTAACTCTGCATAGCATTAGCTGTAATCAAGCAAGAATATGCATGATGTGCATGCACGTATACATATTCACATATACCTACATTATGTATGCATACATTCATACATACGGAAGTAGAAAAAATCGAGAAGGTAATTAGGGTGCAATGGTTAATTTTATACAGTCTGAATGGTAGTTGTTTGTATTGCCACTTAAAACTCTCTGGTTTAAGTCACAAATTAATTTGTGATTCCTACATCCCACAGCTTTCTGTGCGACAAACAAATTAATGCTCTGTTCAGTTCTGTGATAGAACTAATTAAATCAAGTGAAATCTGTATTATTTTGTTGGTGCGGTGGCCCACGAATAACGAAACAAGCGAATTTTCGGGTACTAACTACCTTTTTCTTGCAATTCGCTCGGAAACGGCAATTAAGTTTTCGAGGGGGAAATATTTTGCGCATATTTTCAATATCGTAGTTTTACCCCCTAAGCGAGGGTGGGGTTCACCCTTAAAATTTTAAATGGGAAGGGGAGGTCGAGTCAAACCTAATTTGAAAGCTTGAAAAAAGACCTTCACAATGCTGCATACTTTTTTGAATTTGTCACTAGTTCTTGAGAAATTTAATTTTTAATTTTTAATTTTTTTTTCAAGAAATAAAAACGGTAGTTTAAAAAAATATTCTATATTTTCTGAATTTCGAAGTTTAAAATCATAGTATAATCATCATAATAAAAAATTGAATTCAATGTTAGTTTTACCCTCTAAGTGAGGGTGAGGTTCACCTTTAAAGTTTTAAATGGAAAGGGAGGTCGAATCAAACCTCATTTTAAAGCTTGAAGAAAGGCCTTTACAATGCTGCATACTTTTTTGAATTTGAGTCACTAGTTCTTGAGAAATTTAATTTTTCATTTTTTTTTTTCATTTTTGCAAAATAATTGGAAACATTTCGAATTTCTTTTTCTTTAGATTGTAATATTGTTTATTAAGTATTCTTTTTTAAAAATAATAATAATTCTGGTCAGTAAAAAATAAATTAATTGCAATTCTTACACTATATAGGCCCTACGAACAACTAGAAACGGAAATTTACTTATTAATATTTTTAGTACGAGTATTAATTTAACAAATGCTGAAAATAGCCACCTCTTGCCTCCATACAACGATAAAGGTTTTGCTCGAAGCGTTCCCGAACATTACTTACCATTTCTGGTGTGATTTGATGACATTCGTGTAGTATGCGCTGTCACAGAACATCCACATTTTGAGGCTGCGTGGCATAGATATATGACCCCATAAAAAGTAGCCCAGAGGGGTTAAGTCTGGAGATCTTGGAGGCCACTCAATATAGCTCCTCGTCTGCCAATCCATCGACCAGGGAAAGTTACGTTTAAATAGTCTCGAACTCTCGCATAGTAATGCGACATTTAACAAAATTTACACTTTCAACTGATAATTTAACAAAGTTTACAGTTTAAACTGGGAATTTAAGAAAATCTACACTTTAAACTGGGAATTTATGGGAAATTCTAAATCTTCGTTCTACGCTTTCGTACCTTGGTACTTGGCTGTTAAGATTTAAAAAACTTAGTCTCATCACACGTTCTTTTCATTTTACTTAGGTGATCATAGAAACAGCTCGAACATCGTAATATGAAAAATTTAAAAGCATGATATTTGAGGTATTTTTTCAAGAAAATTGAAATTTTCATTTAATTGGGATTATTCATATGGAGCGGTCTTGCTCAGACTCTGAGGATTGTGGGCTAATGATTACTGTTTCATGGTGGAGTGAGGTCAAGTTAAATTAGTAATGTTTTCAATTTCCGACAAATGAAAATAGAGCCCACGGTTGCAAATTTTTTTTTTTATATATATATATATATATATATAGAAAATACCCATTGAAGGTTATTTTGCTGCTATTACAATCTGATCAAAGGGAGATCAATGAGTAATTTGATTCTATCCTAATTTAACTAAAGTTGAAAATTTTAGAGCTAAGGTCTTACTCACTAGTGTACCTTAGAGTCTGGTAACTTAATTACACTAACACTAACATGTAACACTAACCGCACAATACTGTGCTTTTATACTGACATAATCACTTCACTAACTCAAAGGGCTTAACCCTCTTGAGCCTTCTTACTATGTTAGTGTTGTCGAGGAGCTGGATGGCCTCGATGTTCACATGTTGATGGAGAAAGTTCATGAGTCCGTGCAAATTTAGTAATTGTCTGCTCTACAGTGTCCATCTGAAGATCATGAAGGTCGCTGTTTCTGATGTACCAAGGCGCTTTGACGATGTTCCGCAGTACTTTGTTCTGAAATCTTTGAATGATTAATATGTTACTCTTACTGGCACAGCCCCAGAGCTGTATTCCATAGATCCATACTGGCTTGAGAATTTGTTTATACAACAGTATTTTGTTGTAAGTTGATAAGTAGGAGTGCCTACCAAGTAGCCAGTACATTTTCTTATATCTGATGTCTAGCTCTTCTCTTTTCTTTTTAACATGGACTTTCCAGCGAAGTCTGTGCTGCCTAGATATTTTGCTGAGTTTGCATATGGAATCTGGGCATTGTTCATGTTAATAGGTATTTGTTGTTCTCTTTTATTTGTGAAATTAATCTGCACTGATTTGGTATCATTCAGCTTGATACGTCATCTTCTGGCCCAGTTATTGATTTGGATAACTGATGTTTGCAGTTTGTTTGCAGCTTCTTCATAGCCCTTCCCTGTCCCAAGAATGGCAGCATCATCTGCAAACGTGACTATTGTGTTTTGCTCTAACTGTGGTATATCACTGATGTAGATCAGATATAAGATAGGGCCTAGGACGCTTCCTTGTGGTACTCCTGCTCTGATTTCTTTTAGTTCAGTGTATGCTTCATCTTGTTTGACTCTGAAGAGTCTATCTGAGATATATGATTCCAATAATTCTGAGTATTTATGTGGAAGTAACTTATTTACCTTTAATTAGCGGTTGCAATGTGGCAAGGTTTTTTTCAGATATTGGCGGCCTCAGTCAAGGATCAGAAAATTTTCGATTTTTCCGAGATTTTACTGATGTTTTGAATCTTCTAGAAACTTTCGAATACCGTTTTGAATATTTCCATAATTTATTTGTCATTTTCCAGATTAGATATATGGAAATTAATAATTACATCCTTACGTTTCGAAGCTTTCGTAGTGAAGTATTACACTTGTGGAAATTCCTATTAACCTGATTAGTGACTGCCAAACTTGCTACCCTCTTTTTAAAATGTATTAAGATATGCCTGGTGATGACACTGCATATAGGTGTACATGAATACGAACATACATAACATTAGCATAACGTAGCATAACATTCTTAGTTGTTATCTTAAAACTAGAAAACGACATCCTGGTATGATTTCAACGCTGCTGTTTATTATTTTTGGTTCCAAGTACAATTTGTACAGTCCTACACTAGGCCACGTCTTATTGATTTTTATAGGGCCATTTTTAAGGCGTTGTAAGGCCACAAGTTGGCATACGTTGTTAGGAATACATTAAAAGGATTATAATGCTATAAAAATAATATGTACTGCCTTCTTATAAATTGCAGGTGGTTACGTTTTAACCGCTGTACAAAATTACATATGTATTTTTTCCCAAACATAAGTAGCTAAGCAGTGTATATTTGTTTTCTGTAATTTGGACACACCACAGGCCAGTGAGTTTTGTCCAGTATCTGAAATAAAACGCTTGTGCTGTCTTGCTGTCTTACATAATGATGATTTATTGTAGTAGTAGGTGTTTGATATCTTTCTAGATAGGTTTATGTTGGTTTCTGACCTACAGGGTGTGTAACGATGAGTTGGCAGTACTCATATCTCTTAAACTAATCGAGATACGAAATTCAAATTTTGGTTCCGGACATATAACATCAGTTTCTATCGATTAAATATAACGGGCATATTTTATTACTACCCCATACTTACAATTTACACTTTCAGATGTTTTTATTATTTTTTTTTTTTAAATAATTGACAGATGCAAGCGGGTATCACTACTAAATCTCCGACATTATCAGTAATAGAGAAATTAATTTATGGAAACTCACTGCATGAGTAATTCGTGACATTTTAGTTAGAAAACTTATACAGGGTCCCTGTTATTGCATAGCCAATATGGCAATCTTTGAATATCTGAAAATATTTTTTTTAATGAGAACACTATGATCCTTTTAGACCAATTAACTTATATTTAAAAATGCTTTACTTCGATGTCCTATATCTACTTAAAATCATTTTTAAAACCGGTGTGACGTTAATAACGTTTTTTTTCAGCAACGGTTTTCGCCAGCAACGGTTTGGGAATCTACCATGTCGATAAAGGCGTATTCATTAAAAAATGCGGCGAGAGATATACCTAATAAAACGTCCAGCAAAAATATAGTTTACGTTGTCGAGTGACTATTTAGCCAGGGAATTGTGAATAGTCCTGTGGCTAAATAGTCACTCGACAACAACAACTACATTTTTCCTGGGCTTTTTATTATTTTTTCATCGTTCAGTTACTACGCCACTGGTACGGGCGTACAAATGATTTGTCAAGTGGCAATTCCCTGGCTAAATAGTCACTCGACAACGTAAACTATATTTTGGCTGGACGTTTTATTATATCTGTCGCCGCATTTTTTAATACGGCGAAAGAATATGAGGCGAGAGAGAATATGTATTGCATCACTCGATCGCGACACCGCTGTCTTCTAATATGATTCGAATTTTCCGTAGGTGGTAATGCTTACCTTACAATTATCACCTATTATTTTAAAATCAGATCAATAGGTACTAGTAAACAGCGATAAATATCTCGATAAGTGGTAGTGCTGTCTAGCGACCTGTAATTATATCTAATAGTCTTGAACAATTTTATTTTCTTCTGCTGATAATACACTCTGCTTTCTTTTCAGGTGATCCACTGCTCGGGCTACCTAAAAATGAAACAATTCACGACTGGCACGGGTCCCTACGACCCATGTTACCAAAATATGGGCCTAGTGGCAGTAGGACACTCCTTGCCACCTAGCGCTATCACGGAAATCAAACTGCACACGAACATGTTCATGTTTAGGGCTAGTCTGGACCTGAAGATGATATTTTTAGACGCAAGGTAAACACATTTTAAAGTAAACGTTGGAAGGTTATTTTTAAGGCTGTAGGTACAAATAAACTGCTTTCTTTGTGTACACATCTAGCCGATGTTTTATTTTGCCAATTATCTAAGGAAATTTGCCAAAATAATGAAGGTTCCTAAGACGTTGCTCAACTGATTCCGTGTTTAAAATACTTACGGATAAATACTGAGGGCGAAATCAACTAACAAATTTTTCTAAATATATATATATATATATATATATATATATATATAATATATATATATATACAACGCAACCCTGTAATCCTACTAAAGTATTTATTATTTATTTATGAATTTGGCCTAAAATTATAGTTGAACGGACAAGCTAAAAATGTCTATATTATCGTTTTTTGGCACAATCTTTTCCACAACTCAAGTAATAAATACCAGGGTGTGCAAAAAAGGTAGATGTTCAACACCTTACATCTTTAGATAGGTATAGGTATACTCTGATAGAACACACTATAGATTATATGGGCATGTTCTATCCGAATTTGGAAAAAAAAGTAAAGGATGCTTCAATTAAAATATATTGTTAGCGCACCCTGTCGACTGCTTGGATTATAGGAAAATATTAGTAAAAGATGGTAGTGGTAGTGGTTTGTAGTAAGTACACAAGGGTTTATATTTCATATTTTCAGTGCATCCTCCAACATAAACTTGGTCATTCGTACTTCTACACCCATTCAATATAACCACACAAAACATTTTTTTCCATGTTAAGGAGTAAGTACCTACTTTTATATTAAAAGTAACTTTTATAAAATATAAAATATTTTATATTTTATAAAATGTATATTAAATACAACATACGTACTTCTCGTTTAATAAAACCTTCTATAAACAAACAGGACTTGCTATGAGTCAACCACGACAACCACTATCGGCAGTGTGTGCAAATTTAACTCTGGAATATCTAGAAAACCAACTAATACCAACACTACCAAATAAAATTGCATTTTATAAACCATACGTAGACAATTGTCTACTATGGCTTAATAAAAATGAAGTACAGTATATATTGCAAAAGTTCCATGAACAACACAGTAAATATAAATATAAAATAAAATACACAATAGAAACAAAAAAACGAAAATAATATGAACTTCTTAGACCTGACTAATTAGATCTGCCAGTATAATTAAAACCAAATAATAGTATCAAAAAACTATTAGTTCGGGACGATATACCAACTTCCAATCAAAAACTAGTAATAAATACAAAATTAGTGTTATAAACAGCCTAGTACAGGGGCATTTTAGTATCAGATAAACTGTTTCACAAAGAAAACATAAATAAAATTAAAAACATTCTTTTAAGTAATCTCTACCCGCTACCATTCATAAATAAGTATATTCAAAAGAGAACACATATAATAAATAACAAAACCAATAAAAATCAAATTGACATAGATTTACAACCTAACTGTTTAGGACCTAGGTATATTTAGCAAACCAGTACAAAAATCAAAATAATCCAAATAAAGATATATATTGGCCCCCTATATACCGCAATATCATTCAATAGTATTTATTTTCTTTTCTTAAACACCCTGTATATGTCTATCTTATTCAATAGTAATATTTTTTTCTTAAACATACTGTATATGTACAAAGTAAAACCTCTTCTCAGCGTCTTTCTTGAGTCATGAAAATGTTTACAATAACTCTGTCATTCAGACTTGCAATACATGCTCTCGAAAAGAAACACATCAACGGGAACACCAAATACTAATCATTATATGTTGAAACTACACATGTAATGCATTTTTAAATAATAAAAAGATGAAAAACAAAATAAAACCAACCCATAGAATAAAATTAAAATAGGAAATTGATGTTGTAAGAAAACACTTTTTTGGATATTTTCACTTTCTATCACTAATCTAATTTAATACTTATTTTTAGCTTTTAGGTAACCTTGAAAAAGTCCGAAAACTCGGACGAAACGTAGTGTATTTGTCCATGTATTCGGCTGAAAGTCCTCTTTTTTGTTTTTCATTGAAGAAATAAATTATATTTTAACAGCCAACAACAACTTTGCCAATATCATGAATACCTATATTAAAAGTGCAGAACTAGTACAGTTCAAATCTCGGTTCAGACTAACTGTATTTGAAGTTGCAGATTAGTGTATATTGTATAGATGTGTAGATTTTTTTCAGTGTATATTTCCCTGAAATAGATATAGATATACTTTGACGACTACAGTAAACAAACATCAATTAAATGACACACTTTCTGACATCTCCCTCTCTGCACTTTCCTCCTAGTCAGGTGTGGCTGTTCTCATATTAATCGATAACAATGTAACGGAAAACCACGATATCAAGTAGCTTTTGTTTTAATTTATTTGAAAAAACGCATTGTGTGCAAACAATCTGCCACTATAGAATACGAGAGGTAATTTGATATGGAAGGTTGAGTTTGGTAGAGAGTAGGTACCATAGGAGGGTCGGTGTAATTTAACTTGTATAGATATTTATTTTTAATGATAGTATTAACTACAACCAAAGTCTACATATATTCTAATCTATAACTAAGTAAATAATGTTTACAAGGTGTGACATTTTCTAATTTTGACACTATCACTTGCTTCAGAATTTCTCAAAATAAAACTCTTAACACTTTCTTACCAAGTTCGACAATATTTTTAGTTCCAAACTTTTTACTCAGTGTATACAAATTTCTATTTTGTGATTCGTTTTGTCCAAAAATTTAATATCGCCCTGTACCTAGAAACTGATAAGAAGTATACTTCGTGCGAGCGCGGAGTTTAATAGGATCGTACTAAGGTTACAAATGGAAATATCAATAAATTATGACGCAATGTGCATATTATTATTACCAAATGCCACGAATAAGTCAAGGATATAATATCTATATAAATTAAGAAAATACCTACGTAAAAGTGACAACTCTTACCTGACAATCCTTAGTGTTCAGAGAAGGTTTCGCTGGCAAATTGGCGGTTGTTATAACATATTATCACGTGTTTCTCTAAGTGTTCTGGAGTGAAACGGCGACGTCTATCATTCAGTATTAATTTGTGCAGGGAAAAAGACCGTTCAACGTCTACTGAAGTTAACGGGCAGTACGGAAAATGGTTGAGGCATGAACTGTACATTAGTATATTGGCTGGCAACTCCTGACAGGTCCCAGCTAACACTTTGCTTATGTTTTCCAAAATGGGATATCCTGTATTCCTTTTTAATACGTTTTGCATTTTTTCTTTTACTGCATTACCGACTGGACGTAGGTATATTACTGTCATTGCATATATTTTTCTGAACATCTTCCAATATGCGAAACTGTTCTTTTAACGGTAATCCATGTGTTTCCAATTTCGTGATTGGAGTAACTAAGAAACCATAGTGTTTATTAATGTAGTGTATGTCATCGCGAATACTTTGGTCCTTTAGTATGTCATGGAATCTGTGTATGGCGCTGCTTTCATTTGAATTAAATCTACAAATAACATCTTTTATACCATCGAAATGTTTGACATAATACCCTACGGCTTCTAACCAAGTACCCCATCTAGTTATAACTGGTTCAGGAGGCAGAGGTATGTCTGGTAGAACCTCCCTAAAAACATCCCTTCGTATAGGCGCCTTAATGAAAACCCTTTTGACGGTTGATATGAAAGTATTTACTAAAGGGAAACTTTCCCTTATTTTCTCTGCTACCCGATTGAGTGCATGAGCAGCACATGTAAAATGAATCATTTTCTTATATTTTTGGGATAAAATCTGTCCTGCTTTTAACATGTATGCAGCTGCGTCACTTAACATGACAAGGACTTTATCTGAAGAATCTTGATCGGGCCACATATATTCAAAACAATCAATAACAAAACTTATAATGGTCTCATGATTGTCCAGCACCTTAGAAGCCAATAGGTGGCTATCACTAGCAATGTCACTTTTTAACGCACCAATTAAAAAGTTGGCGACTGAACGCCCACAAGCATCAGTTGCTTCATCTATAATAAAATACACAAAATTGTCCGCAATGTTTTCACGAATTGATGTCACTACATCGTTGTAAACCCGATCGACATATCTTAATCTTAACGTGCTTTCATGTGGCAGTTTTCGGTCAGTATATTTTTCTAAAAACGTACGTAATTTAGGGTTCTCTATTTATTTATTTATTTATTTATTTAAAATTCGTGTTAATATACACCAGGGTGTTTACACTCGTCACAAAAACCAGAATATTGAGATTACTTACTTACTAGCTAGAGTACAAATAATCATATTAAAGTGCCTATTATTAAAAGATTAAGATCAATAAATAACAAGTAGAATTATAGATACATACATATTACAAACAATTAATTAAAAAAAAATACTACGAACAAACAAATTTAAAATAGTCACTAGATGTCGCGAAAGTCGCTTGATAAAAATTGATTAAAATCATAAAACGCGTTCATCAGAAGTCTTTAAATGGTCAGGTAGGACATTAAAAAACTTTACACTAGTTTGCTTAACGGAATATTACTTGCAAGAAAGGCTTCTGTAAGTTCATAGAAAAATTCCGAGTTATCAGCGCTGGACGAGGCATGGCTCTTCAAATGTCTATTCACTTTAGTTTTGTCAGCAGAATTTATAATGCGATCACACACAGTACAAAACAAGTCACTTTCTTTAATGCATATGTCCTTGTAATATTCAGGATCACTGTCAAACCACATTTGAAATACTTCACGTCTATTTCTTCTCTCCTTTGGCATCTTACTTGATTTACTTCTCTCATTAATAGTTATTGATAATAATATTAGTAAACGTTTATAGTATACACGGCGAATACGAGCACGCTAGAACGTAAAAGACGTAAAAGAGAAATTTATTTATGCGTCACCGACCGATTATTACAACGTTCCGTAAATAACTAAAAGTTATTTACGGACTGTCAGTCAGCTGGCAAGGCCAGTGACCTGAGTACGACTCTGTTAGACTCCGTGCTGTACGAAGTATACTGATAAGACATGCAAGATATAAGAATTGCTTGAATCATTCTCATGCATTTTTAAAACTAAATCGATCTGGACACGTATGTCAGATTTGCTTTATCTAACTGCTTCTCAAGAAAGGAATTGGGAAAGCCTCAGTATGCCTCCTCTTTCCTCTTTAAGAAACCCAGTAAGCCCCACTCTTTCTTCCACGCATCTCGCCCTGATCTTATTATCGACAAACTGTATGTATATTCAGGGTGCCCAATATGTATGGAATAATGTATATAACTTTTTTAAAACACCCAGTATAAAAATTGTTCAAATAAAAGTTTTTTTGTTAAGTTTTTGCACTTTTGGTAAGTTTGAATTTGTTTCGAAGCCAGTACTTTCGATGCCATAGCAACCAATTTTGTTTTTTTACCATTTTGTACTTTTTTCAGTAGAAGGACGTTAGTTATTACACAAACGAATTTTAATTCTCACTATCAGTTCTTTTAAGATTTAAAATTCTATCTTTAGTAGTACTTTTATACTTTAATAAATACAAACCAACATCAATCATATAGAAACAGTTTTTATGAATATAAAAAGAGGCAGATCTCAAGATGACGCCCTCAGTGTCCTTTGGTGTTGTATGTATCTGAATCCTTTATATAAAACCTTGAATAGTACATCACTTCAATCTTAAATTAACAAGGAAGAAAACTGCATAAATTAAACCATACCATCCATGTAGGTAAAAGGACGAAAATTAAAATGTATAGGTACTTCCACATCGGCTCAAATGCAGCGATTACTAAAAATAACTTGAAGTTGCATTTAAAGGTATAAATATGTAGTTTGGTACAGATAAATGTAAAATATTGCACGAACGAACGAAAAGACACAATTGGAAGAATACCAATAAAATTAATATCTAAGATTCATAGTTTCTTTTGGGATTACACCACCTGTAAAATAACAAAAAGCAAAAAACCAGAAGCATACAAATTAAATATTCAAAATGTAGTATCGAGGCAAACTTCTAAAGTTTGCTCCAAAAAATCACTGTAAACTGTATGATAAAATGTCATATTTTAAAATATGTCTAAATAAAATAGTTATTATAATAAAATTTAAAAGAAATTAAACACTTAACTAGATTTCTTCTAAACGTTTCGAGTTGATCCTCAACTCTTCGTCGGTAGAATGTTTGTACGATAAGAACCCTTTGTATGAAATGAAGTACTTTTTGTCAGATTGACATTTTTAATTTAAATTGTCATCACATGCACACTCACATGCTCATTGTGTCACTATGATATATTATTAATTTTCCCTTAATCTCTTTATCTGACAAAATGTACTTCTTTTCATACAAAGAGTTATCGTACAAACATTCTACCGATGAAGAGTTGAGGATCAACTCGAAACGTATAGAAGAAAGTTAATTAAGTGTTTAATTTCTTTTAAATTTTATTATAATAACTATTTTATTTAGACATATTTTAAAATATGACATATAATATTATAGAATTTTGTATAAAACTGAAAAATCACTGATGAAATTTAGTTAATCTATCAAATATTATTTTATTACACATTACACAGTGGTTTTTTGGGGGAAACTATAGAAGTTTGCCTTGATACTGCACTTTGAATATTTAATTTGTATGCTTCTGGTTTTTTGCATTTTGTTATTTTACAGCTGTTGTAATCCCAAAAGAAACTATGAATCATGAAAACGCACCACAAATAAGTTACAGACATTAATATCTAGGATTTTATCAAAATCAAAGAATAAACTATTCAATAGAAAAACGAAGCATACAGGAACTTTATAAGGATTGATTGAAACTTCTGCTTAAATCAAAACTTCACTCTAGAATTAGCAAAGCTATTATACTCATTCACAAACCACTTTGCTAAACTTAACATTGAAAGACTCACATGCAATAGCATCACACTTCATATATGCAAGATCCGTTCCTATACCAAAAATAATTTCTTGATTGATGTGGTACTAAGTAACCCGTCTTCAAGAACTATAAACCGGCGAAGAACCGAGAAGTGCAAAAGCTCCATAATAACAATATTAATAATAATAACTGTATACACTGTGGGTGAGTTTGCATTACATACTCAGTAACTTCGTAAATGTCAAGATATTAAAATTTTTCAAAAAGTAGTTCTAAGAGGTTTTTTGTGCTTTAATTAAAAAAATAAAAGACCAGCGACATGTACAGGGTGATTCACTTTCGAGTGTGTAACATGGGTATCTCGCTTATTATAAAAGATAGACTGTAGGTTTAAATTTGACAAAGTTGAGGAACTTTGTGCTCAATAAGTTGGCGCAAAGAAAACTCCCTTATCCGCTTTTGTTTTTGAGTAAGTGGCAAAAAAACATTTTTTCCGGTTTTCGTTTTCTGGCCATAACTTCTATACTTTTAAACATATTGGCTTATCGTTTTCACATTATTAGGACACTTTCTTGAGACAAATACGATGCAGAAAACCGTTTTTTAGAAAAATGTCACTTCTATTGTAAATCATCGTCAACTTTATTTTTTCTTATGGGCGCCATATTAATTTTTCACATATTTGAATAAACCGATTTTTTATGAATACAACAATATAATATATGTTAATATTTGCCTAAAAAATAAGGGCATTATGAAAGAAAATAGGTATTTTTTTGAAAATGTCTAGTTAGCCATGGCCATGACAGTCAATTCTTCACAAACCACAAATAGCACTTATAATTGTTATAAACTGAATCTGTGGAGTACTTTTTACATTGTCTAACGATGTATACAACCGAATAGAAACAAGATATTATAGATATTTATTACAGATGTAACAAAAATTTAAACAGAACAGTTGAAGAATATTTAAACACATCCTGAAAGACGACACAACCTATGTGTTTAAATATTCTTCAATTGTTCTGTTTAAATTTTTGTTACATCTGTAATAAATATCTATAATATCTCAGATTAACCATGTACAAGATAAGTAACAACAATACCTAAAGCATTAATATGCCTGTCCATGTAATAAACAGTTATTTGCGGCGGGGGGATGTTTACTCAACTCTGTTTGTAAACAACTACCAGTGGCGGCGGTATTTCTCAAAATAAGAAAAGGGTCTATTGATATTTTTAAAGGTGTTTCTAACCTCAGATTAACCATGTAAAAGATAAGTAACAGCAATACCCAAAGCATTAATATGCCTGTCCATCTAATAAACAATTTACGAAAGGGGGGAGTGTTTATTTAACTTTTTGTAAATAGCTACCAGTGGCGGCCAATATTTCTCAAAATAAGAGGGTTTATTAATGTTTTTAAAGGTGTTTATAACAACGTAAAGTACCTATTGCCTCACAATTAAAAAAAAACCCTAACATCTACAAAAACTAGGTAGCTAGGTATATAACATAATACGCAATGCATACTTTACTTTATTTAGCTATTTTCCTAAAATTCAGAAAAAACTAATAAAAAAGTAAGAAAATAAACCTCTGCACCGAAGAGTCTGTTAGAGTTTTTTCTTAAATATAGATACATAAATATCATAGAACACAATACATTCTTCTGACAGTGAAGTTTCCGAAATGTTAGTGCTATTTTAACTTAAAGTGTGTACTATGTTTTATGATATTTATACATTTTTCAGTATGATAACTGATTAGTCAAATTAAAAAAAAACTTTAATGGGTCTTTTAGCGAGGAGTATGTATTGTTTACTCAAAATTTTATTAATTTGTTCAGAATTGTAGCCAAATACCCAAATAAAGTAGCGATATAATATAAAGATATTCATAATACTTTATACCTACTAAAAACCTGAAAGTGAAATAAGAAAATACATTTTTTTCGGTTCGGAATTCACTTCCCATTCTAAATCAAAACTACATCTAATACTCTTATCTATATTTTAAATTATTCGAATTTTTTTTTTCAAAGAGGGGTAAACATTTGAAATTTTCCTTGAACGATGAAAGAAAAATGATAAAAATTTCATTGTCTCCAAATAATTTTATGAGGATCAGAAACTATTATCCATAGAAAATATGCAATATAAAACTATAATATTATCTATATTACTTATATTACCCATGAACATTATACGTAAGTTGAATTCCTAACGAATGATACGTCTATGGTCAGCATTGTTTACTTACCGGTGGAAGGATCTCCCATCACCTTTTTTGCCCGATTTATGGAAAACTATGCATTTAATAGTCATTTCACTGTCCACAAAGATTTTCCACAAACTAAAAATCTATAACACAGCCTAGATTATTGACTGATGACCACTTATATCACATAAAATACTTAAATAAATTTACGTTCACAAAACTTCAAAACAAATATGAAGTCACGAGACGTTGTGTCGTGTATTTTCGGCATATCTCGGTCCGTCAAAAACTGTAACGAACCAATGGCATGCAGTGGGATTTGTTTATTTAATTATATTTCATTTCGTGGACATTTTTCTCTCGCTGTTATTTATCTTGTATATGGTTAATCTGAGTATAATATATTGTTTCTCTTCGGTTGAATACATCGTTAGTCAATGTAAAAAGTACTCCACAGATGCAGTGTATAAAAATTATAAGTAACATTTGTGGTTTCTCAAGAATTGACTGTCATGGCGATGGCTAACTAGACATTTTAAAAAAATACCTATTTTCTTTCATAATGCCCTTATTTTTTCGGCAAATATTAACATATATTTTATTGTTGTATTCAGAAAAAATCGGTTTATTCAAATATGAGAAAAATTAATATGGCGCCCATAAGAAAAAATAAAGTTGAAGATGATTTACAATAGAAGTGACATTTTTTCAAAAAACGGTTTACGGCATCGTATTTGTCTCAAGAAAGTGTCCTAATAATGTGAAAACGATACGCCAATATTTTCAAAAGTATAGTAGTTATGGCCAGAAAACGAAAACCGGAAAAAATGTTTTTTTGCCTCTTACTCAAAAACAAAAGTGGATAAGGGGGTTTTCTTTGCGCCAACTTATTGAGCACAAAATTCCGCAACTTTGACGAATTCAAACCTACAGTCTATCTTTTATAATAAGCGAGATACCCATGTTACACACTCGAAAGTGAATCACCCTGTACAGTGATTTTTTTAAATGGAACACCCTGTATTTTATTTCATAATTTGAAATCCTATCAAATTCTGAATATAACACCGTTTTTATTTTTTCTTAAAAGTGATAATATATACGTTAGGAACAATACAAGAAATTATCGCTACTAGGCCATGGATTGCACAATTATTGAAAATAAATCATGCTTATGAAGACTAATGTTATGCAAATAACTCATAACTTTGTTAATGATGTTATTTTCATTTATTTCAATAAATTTTTTGTTTCAATTGTACAAACCATGGCCTAGTACGAAAGTTTACAGAATAAATATTCTGTAACCTTCGCTAGTACCGATAATTTCTTGTATTGTTCCTATCTTACATATTATCACTTTAAAAAAAATAAAAACGGTGTCATATTCAGAATTTGATAGGATTTTAAATTATGAAATAAAATACAAGGTGTTCCATTTAAAAACATAATTGTACATGTCGCTACTCTTTTGTTTTTGTAATGGGAGCGTTTTTAATCAGAGGGTTGAAAAGAGCACAAAAAATCACTTAGAAGTACTTTTTGAAAAATTTTAATATCTTGAAATTTACGAAGTTACTGAGTGTGTAATGCAAACTCACCCACACTGTATAGTATTATGTCTTAGCGAAAAGACTTTTTAGTTTTAGCTAATACTTAGCATAAATAATTACTTGATTGTATTTTTAGGGTGGCACAGCTAACAGGGTACGAGCCTCAGGATCTTATAGAAAAAACTCTTTATCATTATGTCCATGGAAACGACATTTTTGCATTGAGATACTCTCATCATCAGTGTAAGTACATACTATTATTCTGACAAGTATATACATTCTAACTTAGATTTTAGACGCAAATCACTTGATACTAGGTACTTGAAAGGTGTCGACATTTTTAAATTTATGATAGTATTTTACTTATTTGGACTACACTCTTTCTGTCTTAAAGATTAACTATAGAACAGAGTTGGACTAATGGAAATGTTTAACTAGAGAAGTGAACAGATCTGATACTGAAGTTTAAACAAAAGTAGCTGTGCAGAAATTCATATGATGTGTGTACCTATATGTATAATTAAGACGGAAGACGGGTGCCAGTGTCAGAAAAATGTTCATATCTTCATCATGATAAACTGAAAAAGTATAGGTATTTTTGGGGATTTTGTTCACCACTTAGAGGAACCATTTTCCTGTTAGTCATATTCTTTTAACAAGCTGGTAAGGTTACTTTATCAAATAGGACAAATTGTAATAAAATGATCTATATAAATACCCTAGAACCTAATCTCGTTCTTCTTTTTTCTAATTAGATACCTATTAGAAATAGAAATTTATATTAATTATTAATTTTTTTTTTATAATAATTATTTTTTCTAGGTATTTCACTTTAACTAAGTATTTAAATTCAAACTTCGTCAACAAATATTCAGAAATATTCACGTCTAGGGGAAAACAATCGTTTTCCCTGTTGCCCAATGCCCGTTGAGATAATAATGAAATAAAATACCACAGTTTGTTGCAGCAGTCGCTGTGTATCTTTTCATTTTCTGTGAAGTGGTATCATGGGAAAGTAGTTTCTATGTCATCAACATCAGTGGTAGAAAGTATTTCTAATAGCCATAAGTATAGCAAATTGGATATGGAACCCATTTCCAATTTGTTGTTATCATATACATTAGGGCCCACTGAAAAGATTCCATGCAGTAGAGGTTAACTGAAAATAATGGAAAATCTTCGGACAGGTCGATTTGTATCACATTTTCATTATTGGCATCTATACAGGGTGTTACAAAAAAGAGAGGTTCACCAGAACTTATATCTTTTAAATAGAACACCCTGTGTATTTTTACGTATTTGGATAGAACGTCCTCTTACGAATAGGTACATTGATATAAGGTTTGATGGATCTAGCTCTAATAGTGAGTGAGAAATACCTTAAAGAGAGTGCCATAAGCGTAATGCGTTAGAAAGAGAATACCTATCTATTCCTTGTTAGGCTACAGAAGCTACAAACTCTTCTCCAACACTTTGTTTTTATAGAAGAGTTTTTAAGGAAATAATCATTTCAAGAAAATTATTGAATTTTGCAAGTAAAACTGACCTCGTCCTTGTTGTCGTAGTTCTCTACATATTTTATATTTTAAAAGTCAGACCAATGCTATTTTTTCTGTAAAATATAAGCCCGATTTAAAAATTTTACATACAAAATACAGGGGGTGTGCTAAAAACTATTTTTTAATGGAATACCTTATGTTGTCTAACCGATTAAATAATTAGTATCAATTGCAGTCTGGAGAGTATTAAGGTTGATTCTCACTATACATACCGTTTCCGTTCCATATCCCTTCCGTAAACATTCCGTAAATTATTAAATATACAAATTCGCCTCTAAGTAATATGTACGTAAGGCATAGTAGTGCGCGGGTATACACAGTTTCCGTTCCGTTTACATACCGGCCTGCGTCCGTTCCGTATCCATTCCTTCTAAACGTATTTTTGACGGACAGGCTGAAACGTTACGGAAATGGTACGGCTAGTGTGAATGAAGGAGCGTATCGTATCAATGCATTCTTTTAATTAAAATCGAAAATCGTAGCATAAATAGCACTTGTGAGAGAAAATCCTGAACTGCATAGTTTGGAAAATGTTGGAAAAATTTTGTGTCATCGTCCATTAATTTCGGAAATAACGTAATAAGTATATTCCCCATGAACATTTCGTTGTTTCAATATGTTGTGAATTCTGAAACGCCTTTTTCGTTTTCTTTGTAAACCCTCTTTCTTGTCCAAAATAACAGCGACAATTATAAAATTTTCTTTGGACCACATGGTCTTGATTTCACTGTGTTTACAACGTAAGCGTCAACGGTGTAGTCACAAATGTACTGACATGGAAATGAAACGTAAAGTATAGTGTGAATACAATCAAATTTTATGGGATATGGAACGAAAACGGTATATACAGGGCGCCCTATTTCTTGACCCGTTGCATGGGTAACTTTTTTATTAGTAGAGATACAAAAACGCTTAAATGAGCAAATTAGTGCAGTTTCGTATTAGTAATTCTACGGTCAGGCGAAAAATTATATACGGGGGAAGATTGAAAAGTTATTGACAAAAAACGAAAAATCCAACTTTTCTATTATCCCTCGTAGCTCGTTCATTTGAAGAGTTAGAGAAAAATGCTTCACATGTTTTTTGCAGTATTTTTCATGTAAAATGACATGCACTTGCTACTTTTTATATATCTCTTAAAATGGTTGAGAATCACAGTAAAATATATTTTTTTTAAATGTAATGGATAGGTGGCTGTGACATTAACCGAAAGTCCCCTTTTTTCTCTTTCAGATGATATAACATAGTCCATATTTTATCCTTACAAAAGTAATAATAATCGTTGTTTTTAAAGAAAGTTTATTGTCACATCAAGAATGTTATGGAAATAAAACAAAAAATAAGATTCCTGATATTTTTAAAAACGTCTAGTTGGCATTTAATTATTGACAGATCATAAGTGACATTTTTAGTTTTTGTTAAGTAGTTTATTGTTTATTATTAATACTGCATACAAAATAATAGTGTTGCAAATATGTACACCAACGAAGAGAAAAATGATATGCTATTTTGTTATTATAACCAAAATCGAGATGCACAAGCTGCAGCGAATCTTTATTTTGAAACTTACATGGAACGAAGACAACCCCATCATAGAATATTTAGACAACTGGAAAATAATATACGATTATACGGTTCTTTTTCAAAGCCTAAGGATGAAAGAAACTTCAATGAAGACACTGAAATAAATGTTTTGGCTTATGTAAATTTTAAACCTGATTCTTCAACTGCAGTAATTGCACATCACTGCAACACTTCCAAGGTATTTTTAACCGCCATAATAACATAATGTGGTGCCGAGAAAATCCACATCTTGTTTCTGAAAGAAGAAATCAACGTCAATTTGGGATAAATGTGTGGTGTGGAATTTTTTGTGGCAAAATTATTGGCCCATATTTTTACGAAGATAATTTGAATGCGAATAATTACCTTCATTTTCTAAGGAATACTCTAACAGAGGAATATTTAAATGAATTACCACTTCATATTTTTAGAAATCTTAAATACTTCCAACACGATGGAGCACCTGGGCATAATTCCCGCGAGGTAAAACAATATTTACATGAACAGTTTGATAATGTTATAGGAAATAGAATGGATATCGACTGGCCAGCGCGAACACCTGATTTGACCCCCTTAGATTTCTTTCTTTGGGGGTTATTGAAAGATAAAGTTTATGTGACAGCTCCTCTAGATATAGAGGATCTAAAAGTCAGGATTCAAGATGCAATTAGAAGCATACATGGACATACAATAAATAATGTTTTAAGAAGTATCCAGAAACGTTGCTTACTATGTATCCAACAGGATGGTGGTCATTTCGAACATTTACTTCAATATAATTAATTAATTAATAATTTCTGTTCTCAAAACATTCTTTTGTTCCATAATCCATAGCATTCTTGATGTGACAATAAACTTTCTTTAAAAACAACGATTATTATTACTTTTGTAAGGATAAAATATGAACTATGTTATATCATCTGAAAGAGAAAAAAGGGGACTTTCGGTTAATGTCACAGCCACCTATCCATTACATTTAAAAAAAATATATTTTACTGTGATTCTCAACCATTTTAAGAGATATATAAAAAGTAGCAAGTGCATGTCATTTTACATGAAAAATACTGCAAAAAACATGTGAAGCATTTTTCTCTAACTCTTCAAATGAACGAGCTACGAGGGATAATAGAAAAGTTGGATTTTTCGTTTTTTGTCAATAACTTTTCAACCTTCCCCCGTATATAATTTTTCGCCTTACCATAGAATTACTAATACGAAACTGCACTAATTTGCTCATTTAAGCGTTTTTGTATCTCTACTAATAAAAAAGTTACCCATGCAACGGGTCAAGAAATAGGGCGCCCTGTATAGTGAGAATCAACCTTTAGTTGGATTGTATGTAACTTTCCGAATTAACTAAATTAAATACAGATAATAAACAATGAAATGGCAATTATTATGCGACTCACCTTTTAGTTCTTTGAGAAGACTCTTGTACCTTTTTGTTCGGGAGAGGCCCCTGCTCCTGCTGATGTGGCGTGTGGGATGACACTTTCACAATAAAAAGTTCCACACAATAAATTAGGAATGAAACACCGAATCAAAGTGTAATTTAATATCGAATAATGTCTTATCAAAATTTAAGAAGTTTTAAATTAATGAACAATTCATAAAGCGGCGGTGTTCGTCTCTTCTTGCACGCGTGTTGAGAGCGAATTCTTGAAAAACGTCGTTTTCGAAGTACCTAGGTGGTCGCAAAAAATTTCATTGCTCAGCGCGCAAGTTAAACAAAAAATTTGATTGTTGTTCAGGTAAACAGGCATGTATATACAGAGTGGTCCAACGAAAACTATGCCGGGCGTTACGTCTTTTTGTGAAATTGGAAGCCATAATGCTCGGACACGTCGATTTTGGTTTTGAGGGGAACACATTTAAGTACATTTTTCAACCCGCCGCTTCATCCCCCGAACTGGGAACAATCAGACCCCTAAAATTTCAAATGGAAAGTGGGGTCGAGTGATACATCATTTCAAAGGGCATAAAACTATATTTCTATGATACCCTATTTGTTGGATTCTACTTGGACGGTTACTGCGAAAACGGCTGTAGAAACCTAAACCTTATAGTTTTGGTAATCATGAAAAAACACCTAGTCAAGACAAACACAATTACGTTTCAATGTTTGTTATTTATTTAAAACTACTTACTTGTGTAAGTACTTGTAAAGATTGTGTTTAACAAATTAATTTCCAACATGTTGTAGCATATCAGGTGTTATGTTTCTGCACTCAGCTACAATGCATTGGCGAAGATTTTCTATGAAATCAGGTTTGGTAGCAAAGTGTCCCCAAAGTAAATAGTCCAAAGGCGACAAATCGGGTGACCTGGCAGGCCATTCAATTGTAACCACGCTCCATCTCCTTAAAATATTTAATATACAGATGACATCCACTTTTTAAATATCATAACATTCACAAAAAGAACTCAGGTCAATATTAGAGATGATACCCTGTACACCAGACCATACTCATTAATTATTGAAGAACATAAAAATATATTTCACTAACAACAAAAAATTGTTATAGGTTCAAAAACTAGGTGACCAAGCCGCGTTTATCCCACCATGGAACACCATTGTTGTTTAAAACAGGTTTATAAATCACATATCGGTTTATTCACTTGACACTTCACTTATTTTACATACAACTGTGGGTTAAAACTACACAGGGCACAGGGTGGATGCAAATATATAAGCAGGAGTTCCTTAAGGGTCCTGACCAAACTTGGACGACTTGTAGACTACTAACAATTATTCGCAATTTTTTCCTGTCTCCTTTGCCAAATGTCCCTATAAACACATACAGATTCGGTGATTGTTTCCATCATTATCAGTGAATCACAAGAATAAATAAATAACTAGAAGGATATATTGGAAGGAGATGCTGAAAACAACTACTCCACGGGCAATATGCCCCGACTGGCGTTGCATTACATCAACATCTCCATGGATGTCGCCACATCCTTCATCAAGACCAAATACCAGACAATGACCGGTTTCGATCTTGTTATGATCTCATCAGATTGCCATAGGTTTTCAGCATCTCCTTCCAATAATTAAGTAGGATTGTCTTCCTCAAAGACAATAGAGGTCGCTGTAATGACATCTGCTTTTCTGCAGATCGTTATCTGTCTGTCAATTAGACAATAATTGTCAGACAGCTAGTAGCAAAGACCCAAAGAGGGCACTGCAGTGTATTTCACTGTATCTCGCCACTACTAACTAGAAGGATATTTCACTCGCCATCTTTGATGTGGTTACCATTAGATTTGTGACCTCGGATCCAAAAGGGAGACGTATTTTTGAGGATATTTTATTGCTTTTCCATAGACGTGTTTTGAAAAAATGTTTTCATATCATAATATGTCAATTATTTATCTTGTGATGAAATAATAACATCAGCAAAAAAACTCTAGAACAAATAGTTAGGACTTGATTCAGAAATAACAGAGGTTTTTTGTTAGAAATAACAGCGGTTAGGACTTGATTCTCAGTTTCTTTGTTAAGGATTGTTGTCATGTTACTTAAATCAGTCAGTTTTCCTGATGTTTGGTAAGTAGCAAGTGTCTGTCTCATTCTTAAGTATGGTGATCTTACTTTGTTGTGCAATTTTGCGAAGGTTTTTGAGATGTCCTTATACAGTCCAATTTATCCTCTTTTTAAAAATATAACGTCGCCTGTTGCCTGTACAGCATGGTTACATGGAAAAAAGATCAACTAACACAAATCTTCTTTGGTTGTTTCTCCAAAATGATTTGAATATGGTTGCGAGATGGTGTGATCTAAATCACTTACATTTAAATATGTCGAAGTGTAAAGTCATTTCTTTTACACGTAAATTGAATCCTATAGTTTTCAACTACGAAATTAACTGAGACCTCTTGATACGCGCAAAGACCAGTAAGGATTTTGGTATTTATTTTGACCATAAGTCAACATTTTCGGAGCACACCCAACGTTTAACTATGTGAAATATTCAAAATTTGTGCATATATGCCGGGAGTAAAATGTTGCCTACATATTGAAAAAGTTTTTAAAAAAGTTTGGGTTGATATCTGTAACCATTTTCGAATTATCGAATTATTAAAAAGCGCTCAGGCTCACTCACTCATTTTAAAATGTATTAAGTATTACGGCGCGCTCTGGTTTATAGCGCGAATACGGTGCCTCTATAGATGTCTACCCCTAGAAAGAAGCAAGTTAGACCGACGATTTCGACAGAACTTATCCATAATAAAATTTGGGGATCTTCAACATACATGTACAAATGTGGTAGTGCAAAAAAAAAATTTTTGGCGGGTTCTGAAAACTATTTAAAAATTTTTCATTGCACGCCGCTGGATACTGGTCCACTGCAATGGAGTGACCTTGGGACTGACAATGCAAACTGGCTAGCACGAAAAAAACTTCGGAGTTCTGAGAGTATACCGACACCCGGCACAAAAAAGATTTGCAGCGTTTTTACTTTAAAATAAACTTAAAGATAGATAGATGTGACCAAAGTGACGTGTCTTTAAAATGAATAAAATTTTGTTACACTAATTTTGAAGAATTGCGCTACTTGATTACTAGGTATTACAAACATGAAATTTATAAAAAATTTGCACATACCTTGTTACAAAAGCTGTACGAAATTTTGTCCCTCGACTTCTACACACTTTTGGGCACGCCTTATCCAATTTTGCCGCACTAAAGCGAATGTTCCTCCTGGTTGCTGATCTTGTAAACGCAAATTATTAAGTACATTGGGGATTTTCAGCATTTTGCTACAACAACCACTCACAAAACCTAACTCGTAATTGATAACAGTGCTTGAACAAGCTGGGTATGATACGGATAAAACTGAGCTTCGTGTAGTAAGCGCCACACCGTTGATTGGGATACCCCAGGCACCCCTGCCTAGCGATCTGACTTGTACTTATTCGCGTATTTTCACGGACCAGATTCAACACTTGTTCTTCAGCTGCTAAAATACGTTGTGGTCGTCCCGGGCCACCATCTCGTCCACTCCAACTTCACCATAAATAAAAATCATGTCCATTAACTCAGCATTACTGTACACATGAGCCATTTTGAAAATTTTACAGTTTAACACTCCTACGATAAATAAAACACCCGCACTGAGACAGCGACACAGATAGACTGATGACTGCATAGACAATAGAGATATTATCCCACTGCAACTCTATTCGCTCGGTCTTAACCAGGCGTTTCAGGTACAAAAACTGTTGTTTACTGTTTTTTGAAGGAATGTGATATATCAGATGTCGTTGAAGTACAGTTGCCCATCTACGTATTCCTTTATAATGGTATAACTTTAAACATTGTTTACGGGAAATCCAAAGACTTTTATTATAAATTTTTTTGGAGATATCGATTTCATATTTAAGGATGCACATATCCTCAAAGTTTTAGAGATAAATTCTGAATCACCCTATAGATAAAGCAGCGCTCGGCCAGCGAGTGGCGTGAAGAGTAGTGGTAACTGTTCAGTTATAAAACTGAACTAGCTTAATGCAATAGCGTCTCATTTAATAGGACGATCGACGCTCTTATAATTATGTTTCATATTATGATGTTATCATTTCCAATGCCTCTGATGGTTGTAGGAATCTGTGATTTTTTTATATCGAATCAATAGCATCTAATTTTTAATTTGATAAAAAATCTTTTGTGCCTTCACTCCAGTTTCTCTAGTATGGATCCTGTCTGTAAATGTTAATCAATATTTTGCGCCCCATGATTTTCATGTACAAACAGCTCGCGCGCCAGTATCCCCCACTTCCGCCCTCGCCGGCAGGAGGCGGTTAAACTGTGTCAACACGGATAAGAGCGTTTTAAGCCCCGAGCATGCTGCTCCTCCATTAAGTGTTATTATAAGATTACCGTCTGAATTTGTTAAACGTAAGAGTGATTATATTATTTCTTTTAAATTGCTAGTATGCTGTAGATAAAGCCTTACGATTATATGACAAAGTTTTGTATTTTTATTAAACATTTCTGGAAGTATGTACCTGTGGCTTTCTTAAAATGTTAAAAATATTTTAAAATAGTGGTTGATACATTTATTTATAGGAATTAAGCTAAAAAATAATGTAAGAGATATATTATTACTGAAATTATTTAATAATAATAAATGGACTTAATTGATAAAAATTAATAATACAGTGACAATTCTATACAAGTAATATAATAATATATAACTGAACTCTACTCAACCAAGTAACAACATCAGAAATTCGGACAATAGACAGTATTGTTGAATGATCAAATTTAATACTACTACATAAAAATAAAATATGCTGATAAGCATGTATAGGTGAAAATGCAGCTATAAAAAACATAAGAAAATAAGGCAAATTACTAATAATCACTAACAATTAAAAAGTGTATATTATAATTAATTTTTTGTGCAACTTATTTTTTTCTATCTTTTAAAATAAAGTGGTGGAGGGGCGCCAAACTTTCTTTCCTTTAAACGTTAATAACTCCGCTCAAGATAAACCGGATCTAACAAACTTAAGGGTATATTCTGGCACTATTAAAATTATTCTGGTATAACGGCACTATTAAAATTCTTACCCAATCAGAGATTATCTTTTCCAAAAATACTCTTCTCCGATTCGCTATAAATTTTAACAGCACCGTTAATTTTAACAGATATGATACAGAATAGACACCTTAGTCTCATTAGAAAGGGCTTTTTTATGTATATTTAGAGTCATAAAAGCTGGTTTTGTTACTTTTATTGTAGCCGCTTGAGGGCGCTGCCTGCCAACATAACCAGTATGGAGGATTTATTTATTTTCAGATATTTAAATAAAGGATAACAATCCCTACATTCTTGGTAGATGTTGTAGCCTCTTTGGGTCTTTGCTACTACCTGTCTGACAATTATTATCAAATTGATAGACAAATAACGACCTGCTTTTCCGCAGGCGCCATTATAGCACTTACCTAATGTCACAACATCGTTCATAGAGTTCACTACCTATGGCACTCTGGTGAGCGCATAATAAGCGCGAAACCGGTCAGTACCTGGAGGTTGGTCTCGATGAAAGATGTGATGACAACTATGGAGATGGCGAAGACGGGGCACATTTGCCGTGGAGTAGTTGTTTTCGGCATCTCCTTTATACATATAATGTACCTACCCTACTGGGGAAAGAATCAGATACTGTCCTTTGGCAAATGAGAATTTCTGCTCGAGGATCTGAATAAGTTCTCACCCAATAAGGTGATCAGCTTCATTAAGAGGCTAGACCTGTTGGGTGAAGTATAAGTAGGTGTGAGCCACAATAGACCATTTGGTCGCAGAAGAGGGTTTAGTTTTCGGCCCACTCACTTTTGAATCTAACCTAATCTAACGTAACCTAACCTAGACAATTCCACAAATTAATAAATAGTAACAAATAATAGAATTATTGTTCGTGTATCTACGAGGAGCGTATTTCAAGATTACACAACATCCACTTTTAAAAAATAAACCACTCAAAATTATGTTCAGACCTAACTTTCCACACAATATCTACATTATATCTTTATTGTTTCAGTATTGCACAAAGGTCAGGTGACAACGAAGTACTACAGATTCCTTTGTAAAGGAGGAGGGTGGGTCTGGATGCAAAGCTATGCTACTATCGTCCATAATTCAAGATCATCACGACCCCACTGTATAGTTTCCGTAAATTACGTCTTAAGGTAAGAGAAAAATACAGATATAACGTAAAATCAGTCTTCAGATCGTTTTAAACCATACTATTTTGCAGCGACTTCGAATCAAAAAAACTAGTCCTCAACATAACCCAAGGAGCACCAAGAGAAGAACTGCCAAGCTCCCCCCAGTCGCCCCTCCACACCCATACCCCCACGAGAACGCTACCATCACACCAGAAGTACCAGCCATCGCACTCCACCAGAATGCACTCCTCGATACTGTCTCCACAGACCTCCTCCATCACCGAAGACGACTTCAGCGACTCCAACGGTGCCATAGCTTACGGACCACCTGACTACCCTGTTTATCTTCACAATTATAACGAAGAGCAGTACTACCCCCACCAGGAGATGTTCTACACCTACTCGGACGCGGAAATCAGCCAACATCACCTTCTGAGTTCATCTCTGCCCTCCCAACAACGTCCCTTCAGTGCTTCTTCGAGTTCCTGTAGTTCTACGGAAAGTGAGCAGCTCCATCTGCAGAATTTAAATAGTAATGTGTATTGTGCGGAGAATATCCACGGACATAACTTCAACATCAGTTGTTTTAATAATAACCAGAGTCACACGCAGACTCAGAACTGGCACGGGCACGAATTCAAGCATCAGACTCACCCTGCTGGTGTTAGTGTTATAGTGGAGGCTCAGCAGTACCAGCTCATGGCTAATGAGTATGTTCACTAGTACTAAGAATAAGAGAATTTTATATAAGCGGATTTGAATGTGTAGTGTAATAGTTGAAGGCATCCAAAGTTATTAGACAACGACGTTGTACTTATTGTACAGGGTCGAATTTTGACCTCCTCTCTATTTCCAGATTTAAAGAGATAATTTAAAATGCACCCTTATCAGGAATATTGCCAATCTACAGATAGTGGCGCTGTTTTCCAGTATTGTATTATACAGGATATGCCAAACTAATTTGATGATGTTAGTAGTGGTGAGAAACACAATATTACCTTCAATAGAAATATTCAGAAAATTACAGAGAAGGTTGCGTTTTAAAATATTTTCATAAATATGGAAACAGCGAGTTCAAAATTGAAATTATACAGGCTATCAGATTATATTAGAAAACGCAGAATCAATCTGCTACAAAATGAAATTCCTCAGTAAGTTTCAGTAGAAAATGTAAATACAAATACGGTTCTGTAAAAAAATTAAAAATAGAGATTCTTTTGTGGTTCGAAAGACTCGTGGTTCTAAAATCATAGTCGCAAACAAACTAGACTTTTTCCAGATGATATCTAAAAAATGTTTTTTGCTCAATAACCACATGAAGTTGACGGCTCAAAGGTACGTTATTGCCTGTGATACTGATGCCACTAGTGATCCTTGTTTTATTCAACAGCATCACATTAGGTATATTAATTTTAAACACGTAGGTTTGTCCATTAAATATGATTTTTATGAAATCATCTTTTCTCTATCAATCTAATCTCATTGCAAAGTTACTAAAAACTTTAAATGTTTCTAACACTATACAAAAACCATTTGTAGATGTCATTTCAAAAAGCCTCAGCTTCATATGCATTTACGGACATTTTGTTAAAAATAGCAAGTGACTAATAGATAACAAATGTATATTCGTTTTGTTGTTTTCAAAACACACTATAAGCACATTTTGATGGATTTGGATAGTGTAATGTATTGTTACTTAACAATTTATATTGCTTAGAAAATAATAGACGCCTCTATTTTTAGCCATCTTTATTTAATGCCTTTCATACATTCTGTTCTTGCCATTGTCTAATTCAAATACACTACAGTACCTTCCCTCACAAGTTCAACCTAAGGGGTGGCCTTATTATTCTCCTAGGTCTAGAATTTACATTCAAATCAAGAGAAGGATTCTCAGTCGGTTCATCAGTGAGCTTAACATTTTCATACATTGACTAACGACTTTGACTCCTTTTCCAGCACATTATTCTCCTGAGGTCGTTTAACCTCTTCTCCTGGTTTATTACAAATCTGAATTTCAACGTCATATTTAGGTAAAAAATTACAAATCGTTTTATCAGTTTTATCACTAACACTAATTAAATCTTTATACACTAAAGTACTTTCTTCATCTTTTTCCACAACATAATAATTTCTTAACATCTGATCTATATGCTTTTTCCATATAATAGTTTCTTCTTCTAACAATTTACAAAAATATACCCTATCACTTAACACTTCTTCAACCACACATGCAAACCAACCTCTTTTATTCGGACTCCTATAATCTCTACACCAAACTCTTTTTCTCTGCTGAACTCCACTCTTAACTCTCCACTCTTTTTTCTAATTTGTCTTTCCTGCCATTATTTTTACAAGCTAATAAATCTAATCTAGTTCTAATCTTTTGCTTAAAAACTAATTCAGCTGGTCGAAACCCTATTGTTGGGTGTACAGAATTCCTATAATGGAACAAATATCTATTTAACAAAGTTTCCAGAGATACATTTTGGTTTTTAGGATCTAGTAACCCCTTTTTCAGACCATTCTTTATTGATTTAACTGCATTTTCCGCTAAACCATTTGTTGCTGGATGAAAAGGTGGTGACGTAACATGTTTCACCCCATTTTTCGACAAAAATACTGAAAATTCATTTGAAATGAATTGGGGGCCATTGTCCGTAACTACTAATTTCGGCAGCCAAAGCGAGCAGAGCAGTCTCGAAATTTATCAATTGTACTTTTTGAACCTGAGCTTTTCATTGTATAAGCTTCTGACCATTTTGAAAAACTATCTATTATGACAAGCAACATTTTCCCATTAAAAGGACCTAAATAACCTGCCTGAATTCTCTCAAAAAAAATAGTGAGCTTTACTTGTGTTTATGAATCTTGCCTTTGGGTGATCTGATCGCACTAAGACGCATATTTTACAACTATTTGTTTTTTTTTTCTATGCCCGAATCAAGCGAAGGCCACCACAAAAATGACTGTATTGTTTTTCATTTTAACAATTTCTTCATGAGGCGAATGTAATTCATTTAGTAAATTTTCTCTTAGCTTAGTAGGAACCACAACACGATAACCTCATGTAATTATACCTTTATCTACATTTAACTCTTGTTTCCTAGCTAAAAATGGTTTTAATATTTCATTATCTACAGATTTAGGAAATCCATACCTAACATAATTATCCCCATAGTCCTCAAAATTGGATCACGCCTTGTTTCCCTCTAATTCTGTTTTGAAATTTCTGGTGAAGCCTATTCACCTCCACCACTCTAATACTGGCTTCTTGTACTGCTGCCTCCCTATTAAGAGGTATCTCTAGTAAATCCTTTAGTCCTTTTGTTGGTTTCTCTTCAAAGAGTCGATATTGAATAGGGCCGGGTCTCATACCCACCACAAACTTGTCCTTCACACGTCCACGTCCTTCCAACATGTTACCTTCAAATCCACAGTTTGAAGCAATATTCTTAATCTTTACATACCATTGATTTACTGACTCATTGCTTTGTTTTAGGTTCTCAAATTGAATCCTTCTTCTATAGACAGACAAACGTTTTTTATATTGCCTAAACAGTAAATGAATTCATTCTCCAAAAGTTTTCTCTTTAGGCCTTATTGGATCACATAAATGCTTTAATGTTTTATATACCCCTTCGTTAATCAGGGTTAATAGAACCGAATGTTTTCTCTCATCTTCAACTAAATTTGCCATTAAAAATTGCTCTAGCCACTCTTTCCCAATCGTCCCCCTCTTTTAAAGTCCAGCTAAATTACAACAGTACCAGTACTCACTGTTGTCATCTGGCTCTGGGGTAAAACTGTTCCTTCCGCATTTGCCGATGGATCCGCCATATTTCACAGAAGTCGTAGTATTTCAAGCAAGCAGAAACAAACACCAAAAACAAACAAAGGTAGTGCTTGCGGCTTGCAAACACTTTGCTTAAAATATATAACACTGGGTCCTTCGCGGCTGTTCTATAATATTTTCTCGTCGCCAATTTATTTGTAATGTATTGTTACTTAACAATTTATACTGATTAGAAAATGATAGACACCTCTATTTTTGGCCATCTTTATTCAATGCCTTTCATACAACTCAAATCCACTACAGATAGAGCATAATTTTACACTCCACTCTTACTATTATCACAAGTATAATATACTTGTGCTATTATCCTTGTTTATATAAAATAATATAGGCATCTCTGGCCTACAATTAGAAATGA
Source organism: Pogonocherus hispidulus (assembly GCA_963924545.1). Lineage (NCBI taxonomy): Eukaryota > Metazoa > Arthropoda > Insecta > Coleoptera > Cerambycidae > Pogonocherus > Pogonocherus hispidulus. The sequence goes on from OZ004700.1 coordinate 15,946,829, forward strand.
TACCATTCACCTCTATATCACAGAAGGATACACACTACAAAATAATTTAATCCAAATCTGAAAAAGTGCAGACGTTGCATTCACATCCACAGGCTGACATTCATTTTTATTGTCTTTGGTCTTTTAGCAAAATCTTTCCTCTTAGGATTTTTCATAGAACAATAATTGTTCATAGGTTGTCAAATAAGTGCAGGTATCGTTTAAAATATAGTCCGTCTGATAAAGATAGCGTGCACCCACATCTGGTCTAATCAGCTGTGGTATATGCAAATGGTTGAGGTGGTTTGCCTGAAGTACATACATACAATTAAGTGTACTAATATATGTTCTACTTTATTATTTTTTTTTTAGAATCTGTGGCAAAATACACAATAAAAATTATAAAATATGTATGCTAAGTATATATAATACTTCATAAACTACTAAGAATTTTCAGTTTTCATCTGGTCTAATCAGCTGTGGTATATGCAAATGGTTGAGGTGGTTTGCCTGAAGTACATACATACAATCAAGTGTACTAATATATGTTCTACTTTATTATTTTTTTTTTAGAATCTGTGGCAAAATACACCATAAAAATTATAAAATATGTATGCTAAGTATATATAATACTTCATAAACTACTAAGAATTTTCAGTTTTTTAACTTCTAAAGTTTAACTTAAAGGTCTATCTTTTGAACTGATAAATTTGCCAATGCTGTTTTATGCGTAAAGCACCTTGTATTAAACACACTCCACATTCATATCCGTCCTTTGATATTGTACCTATTTATTATAACTTAAAAACCGTTTTGATGATGCTATTAAATATATCATGGAAACAAGATATTTTATATATTTTTTAATGAAAAATTTTCGTGTGATGTACTTAATATATTCATGTAAATATTTATCAGAGACGCCCATGAGTTATGTGCCATAGGTTAGAAATGATGATATCGTAGTTATTACTCTCAATATTATTTTTTAAATCATTCGTTTCGAAATTTGTTAATTGCATTGATCTGGAAATACAAATATTATACTCCCTGTTGAGTCGATGAAAACGTAAATTAGAATTTTTGGTTTGTCTTTCTATTATAAAGTTCTCGCAACAAGTTATCCCCAAATATACTTCATTCTTTTTACTATTATTATTTTTTTTTCTTTAGTTATATAGATATGACAATAATTTTTGACTGTGAATATTGATGTATATATTGTATTGTAAAATTTTCCTTATAAATGATATTTAATTATTATATCCAACCAATAATAAAAGAGTTGCTGTTATTTTCATCTGACATTTTATTTTTTACACCACCAATATCCTGGACAGTGAATAAAGTTAGTATAGCAAGTCCAATTTTGATGTTGTTTTAAACGAGCCATAGTTTGTGGGAGATTCTTGACCCAAAAACAAAACAAATAGTTCCTATCAATATGGGTCTACTCTTGCTTCGTTTCTTATATACAGTGTGTTAAAGTTTTTTAATTTATTTACTTTTTTTCAAAACATCATGAAACGGCTTTAGCAATTTGAATAAAATTTGGGTTCTGAAAATTACTTCAAATAGTAGGTACATATTTTGGCATTAAATAATGGTGGTCAACTTCACCAGGGCCGTGCGTACGGGCTGGCATTGAAATAATTTTGAAAAAATATATAGACGCCACTGAATTTTTTACTTTTTGCTAGTACATTTACTTTATTAAATGCTTTCGGCTTCTTTCAAGAGATAAATGCAATTTTTACTAAGGTACCTTATAACACATTTTTTAAAAGTTAAGACCACTTCAATTTGTATATTATTAATTATTCAATACACCTGAACAGGATCACAGAATCTAAATGCAAACTGCTAAAGCCCTTTCATGATATTTTGAAAAAGTAAACCAATAAAAAATGTAACACCCTGTATCTAAGAAACGAAGCAAAACTGGACTCATGTTGATAGGAACTTTTTGTCTTGTTTTTAGGTGAGGAATCTCCCCACAAGCTATGGCACATGGTTCTTTAAACACCCTGTATATCAGACACAAGTTGCTAACACCAGATGCTCACCGATGCTGTTAAATAATCTTAATCAGTATTTTTGAAATTAAAAAGAATCATGTAAACACCCGCTATGGGTTTTAATACAACGCTATTACTACAAAAGGGCCAAAATTCGATTTGTCCTCCTGGCCAAAGTAGGAAGTGGCCCATTTTCGAGTCTCATCATTGCGATCTGGGAAACCATAAGAGATACAGGGTCGGTTAAATTATGGCAAAGTTGCGAAAAATGCTGTGTTGCCATTGGAAAAATTCCGAATACTTTCGGAAATATCCGGAAAAAACGAAATTTCATAAAATCCTTTTAGTTTTTCTCTGATGTTATTTGAAAACAAATTTTAAAACGAATAACACTTCGTCATTGCCATTATCTTTTTTGGCGTTGTTAAATTTGAAATCCGACGTTTCATGCTCTAGGAACCATCGTCAACTTATTTCTTTTAAATACGAACCTGGATTTTTATTTTATTTTTTGGACTCCTTAAAAGCTATGGCCCATCGCAAATTTTTCAATTAGGTATTTATTATTTTTTGCCATCTCTTCCATTTTCCGTTAATATTGCAGAAATAAGGTAAATATAAACAGGGTGCAAATATAAACGGACACATTGCATTGAAATAAACGTATTTGACTTATCCTATTTTTTAAAATCATATTTACTCAATTAGGATTTGGAAATAAATAGAAATTATTATACATATTCTTATTATGTATAATTATTATTAAGTAACAAAAAATAAAATAAAATATCCAGGACCGTATTTAAAAAAATTTGTTGATGATGGTTTCTGAAAGACAAAACGTCGCATATCAAATTTGATAGCGCCATCTTGCAGAGGATAAAAGTGGTAGTGACGAAGTGTTAAATAAATTGGTGTTAATGTGAGAGATTAAAATCAGTTGATTGTCTGTCTGTTGACTGTCCCCCTATCTAATGAGGTTTTCCAGATTTCCCTCATTCTAGCACAGAATAGCGGTCAAGGCTTACCAACCTAAGTCGTTCCTGAGGCACAAATGCGACCTGTGAAATAATATGCAGCCCCCTTTCCCACACAAGCCTCAGACTTTCGGTCTAATCCTTGTGGTTAGAATGAGAGGTAGAGCTAATATTATTCTATTCAAGCATGTATATGAAACATACAAAGAGAGGCCAACGATAACCAGATTATTTTAAAATTTGGGTCTACTAAAAACCTTACAGGGTAAGTAAAGGGTTTTTCAATAGGAACGCTCGATGTTTGGCAACAGCGTATGATGAATTCGGTAGTCAGACAGGTTGTATCTTTGACAGACGTATTCAGTTAGTCTTTACATTTCATTATGGAACGCTATACGATTCAACAACGCCTCAAAATGGTTAAAACTTATTATCAAAATCAATGTTCTATTCGGCAAACGTTTCGTGCACTTCGGCCAATTTATGGTGTCGATGGTCGTCCTTCAGAATCCACAATTCGCCGTCTAATAAATAAATTTTAAGCAACCGGGTCACTGTTAGATCAGACAACGCCTGTACGTCAGCGAAGCGCAAGATCCGTTGAAAATATTGCTGCAGTCCGGGAAAGTGTGCATCAGAGTCCACAGCAATCCATTCCACGACGTGCTCCGAGAACTTGGCCTTTCTTCGACGTCAGTTTGGCGAATCTTGCATAAGGACTTATGGTTTCACCCTTATAAAGTGCAATTAACCCAAGAACTAAAGCCCAACGATCATAGACAGCGGCCTGCATTCGCTGATTGGGCGCTAGAGCAGTTGGAGGTTGATCCTAATTTTGGACGAAAAGAAATCATGCGATTTAACACCACTGGATTTTTTCTCTGGGGCTATGTGAAATCTCGTGTCTATGCCGACAAACCACAGACGGTTGCCGCCTTAAAGGCCAACATTAGACGCGTCATTGGTGAAATTGAGTCACTTCTATGCGATAACGTCATCGAAAATTGGATCTCCAGGATTCGAGTCACCAGGCGAAGCCGCGGCGCACATTTAGCTGATATACCTAATTTTTAAAACATAATGTGCTCACATATGTTTTAAAATAAAAATAAAAACATGTCAGTTTAACTTACACAATTTGTTTTATTACATTACAAAGATCGAGCGTTCCTATTGAAAAACCCTTTATAATAGTCAACTTTTATTTATTTATATACTTATGTTTCTTTTTCCTGAGCGTTGCTTTTTAACACTGCCCTTATTTATTCGTGGGAATTCGGCCAATGTAACAAGTTATTTGAAGATTTTTTCTAACGTTTCAGTTTATTTATAACCATCTTCAGAGAACGGTATAAAACGATCACTAACCAATATCTAAATCCCAAAATTTAAAATATACACCTAAGAATCGAGGCTTTAATAGTTTCCTGCATTAACGACGGTTTGAATCTCGCCGCCGATTAATCCCTTATTCTCGCACTATATGAGGTAGTTAAACTTATGACTACGACATAACTTCCAAACTTATCACACGACATAGTCGTTCTAGGTCGCCCACAAAATTATGTTGCTCCCTCTCCCGCACGAGTCTTTGACTTCCGGGCTCATTACTGGGGTGACAATCAGAGATATATGTAAGTATATCATAATAATATTTAATAATAATAATAATAATAATAATAATAATAATAATAATACTAATAATAATAATAAAGAACTGCGACAACTCGACATAGGAATACGCAAAATGATGCATCTCAATATAGGAGTTTGCATCCTAGGTCGTCTGCTCCACGGTTGTACTTCCCAAGACATCGGGCAAGCCGGGGACTCTTGAGTTTGGAATGTCTGCACAGCAAAATGGTACTGAATGAAGCCTGCAAGGTAATCAGGAGTTCGGATGCCCTTCTCTGCATGGACCAAGACCATGAAAATGCAGGGGTCGGAGCATTTCTATTTAAGGCAGCACGAAGAGCAGCTGATGAACTTGGTCTCTTCGACGGTGAACGGGCAAACCCAGACTGTCACCGAGCTGGGACCAAGGAATTTATATACATGGAACGATTATCAAAGCTGCGCGAGTATTCAAATTTTGACTCCGCCATTTTGATGTCTGAAAATTGGTGGGAAATTTAACAGTATTCAGCCTCTTCAATTAGATAGCAATAACAAATAAAAACCATAGAAAGCAGCAAGTAAAACTTGTGAGTAAGAAAAATTCTGAATATGTATACGAAATGTTCAATATTTTATAGTTTAATTACAATTATTTGTGAAAAATAAGGTACAAACGAAATATTTTGTGTACCTACCTATGTATCTTTTGTTCACATTATTTATGTAAAATACACCATTAGCCGTTTAGAAAAGTAAATATTTAAAATGGATTATGCATATAAAATTTAACTATCCTTTACCTTACTTTAACTATCCTGGCTTATTTTTTGTATTGTTTATGTTCGCAGTTATCATAATTTACTATTATATTAGCTGGGACAATGACTGCATGTCTCTTAAGACTTTCAATTCTTGTTATAAAATCCGAATTTACCTGGGATAATTACGAAAGTCCAATACTCAAATATTGTCACTCAAAGTCTATAAATCAAAGGAACACAATAATAAACACACAAACAGAATCAAACCAAAAGAATCACAATAAAATAAACTAACAAGACGCCAAAAATACAAAACAAACACTATTTACCAAATTTACCCATACCACTGTTGCCGTGTTAGGAAGATTTGAACCATTGAGTTTTTAGATTAGAAAGAAAAAGACACTAGAATTCTAGGGTCTTGGTCAGGTGTACCAATACAAATGTAGAAGTTGGGAGCAGTGTGACATCAAAATGGCGGCTCCCATGTTTCCACACAAAATTTGATGCGCAGTAGTCTATAATCGTTCCATGTATATAAATTCCTTGGCTGGGACCCGTTCAGTTGAAAGCCCAAGTTAAAGCTGCAGAAGGCCGTAATCTTCTGCAGCTGCACAAGGATAAGCCATTGCATGGTGTCTTCTATAAGAATCTTGAAGACTATGGCTTATCCGAAATGCTGATCTTTGCCTTTGTCAGCGGGGCTTAAGTCGGAGACCAAGGGATTCATAATGGCTTGCCAGGATAGTGTATTTAACACCCTCGTCTATCGGAGCCGTGTCATGGGTATGGAGGTTCCTGATGTCAACTGCAGGGCTTGTCATAGGGCGACGGAGACAATTATGCATCTAGATATGTTGGCTTTACAACATATCTTAGAATTTAACTAGAATTTAAATTGTAATTTACAAACATAAATGTAGATATAATAATAATAATAATAATAATAATAATAATAATAATAATAATAATAATAATAATAATAATAATAATAATAATAATAATAATAATAATATTATTATATGGGTGTGGAGATCCCTGATGTCAACTGCAGGGCCTGCCATAGAGCGCCGGAGACAATTATGCATCTGCTCTCCGCTTGTTCGGCATACGCAGTCTCGGCCTATATCCATAGACACAATGCGGCTTTACGAGTGCTCTACTACTTTCTACGGCACTCGTACGAGATAGACGAAACACCAGTACTGCCATACGCTCCGGAGGATATTGAGTCCGTTGTGGGGAATGAGAAGTGCCGAATTTATTGGAACTACTCATTTCCCAGGCTCAGGCAGATTCGAGCCAATAAGCCTCATGTAGTCTTGCTTGACCACCAGCTCAAGACAATGTTTGTCATCGAGTTCTCGGCTCCTGCCGAGAACAACGTTGTCTTGAAAGAGGAGGAGAAACGGACGAAATATCGAGACCTTCTCTTCGAACTCCGCAGACTCGATCCAGAACATACTGTGAAGCTTGTGGTACTGATAATAGGAGCCCTCGGTGGAGCAAGAGATACACTGCTTTCGGAACTGAAGATCATATCGGCATGCCGAAATTCGGCAGATCTTCTAGCCGGAAGAATGCAGAAGGCGGTCACTCTGGGATCATTACGTTTACTCAGGGCACACGATTCTCGGACTCAGTAGTTGCTCACCCCACGGATGTGTGGAGTAGCTACTGTTAACCACCAGCGGCCGACCCTGAGAATCAGAGCCAGGGAATCGGTCGACTGGACTACGTCAAAATAATAATAATAATGCAGAAGGCGGTCATTCTGGGTTCAGTACGGCTATTCAGGGCACACCATTCCCGGACTCAGTAGTTATTTACCCCACGGACTTGGGGAATAGCTACTGATGAATTTCAGAATAAAATAATTTTGAGTAAGTAATACCTATATGTAATGGTAAACCCTTGACTTCTTCCACCTCGAACCTTTTTATTTTGAATTCTAAACGTTCATAGTTTAGCTAAATTTAAAAAAATAATAAAAATATATAGATCATTCATGTGCATCAGAAATAATAAAAATCCTGTAACTTTTCATTTCTGCTTCTACTAGGACCAAACTAGTCGTGTTATTAATGACTCAGTTTGTTCAAGTACCTACATTAGAAATTCTGAAACAGATAAATAGCGCCCTTTATTCTACAATAATTATTATATGACGAAGAAGAACGCCTGCACCGCAAGAAAAAGTTCAGACCCAGTGGACAAAAGGGCCTGGAGTAATTGGTTTAGTTTAGTTGACTGGAAACCAGGCAAGTGTGATGGGATAACAATATGGAGCGCCGCTGCCCCTAACAATGGGTCATTAAGAGTGACCCCCGTGGCGCGACGTATGACTTTCCTCTAATTCAACTTACAATTATTTTGTTTGGTGGCACGTGAGCTATAATCGAACGGTGTGGATCGGATTAATTGGAGTTCATATCACGGCATGGATATAATGGGAAACCTTTCGGCGTTAATTTTAAATGTAGGACGCTTTACTAACGACACCAGTAAAAGTGATAGTAGATAATAGCCAATTTCCAAAAATTTAAGGATAAGGCTCTTCATCCATAGAATGAAGTAATACGAGAGCACGAGTTTATCAATAATAATTATTGTCTCCTATCTATAAAACTATATGCAACTGGTACAACAGCAATGAGAATAAATTTGATTTAAGAGCTGAAGTTTCCATAAATTTATTTTTTTATTGCCACTAGATTGGATAACACTTCGCATCAAAATTAACGCACCACTTATAAAAACCGAAAAAGTTAAACTGAATTTCCTGGCGCACCGTCAACCCGATTTCTATGATTTTTTTTTTAATTGTAGCCTACTTCTTCAGCAAGGGCACTATGGTAGTATCTCTTATTCAAATTTCAGTTTTGAACATACACAGGGTGTTATAATGAAGTAAAGTTTTTTTCATGAACTTTGCAACACCCTGTGGAATGCTGTGATTAAAACGGTCGATATGTACTGATGTTAGACTCTTGCCCTATTTTTTTTTCGAACCTTTTCGTTCTTTTTTGAACCCGTTATCTCTATTATTAAAGGAGATACACAACTAAAATGAAAATGCAGTATTGTAGTAATTTAATAGCAAGAACAAAAATCAACAAAACGGACGAAGAAAATCAATACCGTGTATTTCCACCTCTACTTCTAATAAACGGCTTGGTATCTACTACTCATACTTGAAATCAGATGCGTAATCTGGTCTTGGTCAATATTGTTCCATGTTTCTCTCAGAATGTTTTCAACGTCGTCAAGCGAGGCGGCGAGCGGCTAATGATTTCTAAGTTGCCGACCCAAACTGTCTCACAAATGCTCTATAGGATTGAGATCTGGACTACGCGGGCATTGAAACGCCAGTCCAGCGTTTCAATGCCCACCTCCTGTAGATATTCCTGAACTATACGAGCAACATGCGGCCTTCCATTGTCATTCATTAATAATGGTCAAAGAACCTCCACGTAAAGGAACTACCTCTGTACGAACTGTCTTGGATGTTCCTCCCCAAACTATTACAGAACCTCCATTAAATGACACCCTCTACCGAATATTGCATTGAGAGTAACGCTCATTTGGCCGTCGGACCACTCTTACGCATCGGTCGGAGCTGTATAAACAAAACCTGGATTCATCAGTGAACAAGACGCGCTCCCAGTCCTCAAGATTCCAATTCACATGCTCTCTAGCGAATTGTAATCGCACTCTACGATGGTTTACGTTTAAGTTCGGTCCTGTGGCTGGAATTCTAAAACTTAAATTCTGTTCTGCAAGACGTCTTCTTACAGTGGATACACTTGTATGGACATTATGAGTGGAACTAAGTTGTATGTACTTGCAGACTACTACTACTACTCATTTTAGTTGTGTATCTCCTTTAATAATAGAGATAACGGGTTCAAAAAAGAACGAAAAGGTTCGAAAAAAATGGGGCTACAGTCTAACATCAGTACACACCGTACACATTTTCAGTACACATTTTAATCACAGCATTCCACAGAGTGTTGCAAAGGTTCAAAAGGAAGTAGGCTACAATTTAAAAAAAAATTCATTGAAATCGAGTTGACGGTGTGCCAGGAAATTCAGTTTGATTTTTTCAGTTTTTCTAAGTGGTGCGTTAATTTTGATGCGAAGTGTATATTACTTATATAAAATTATGTAGAACGTCAGATTATTAATTAGTTGTCTTATTATCATATATGCCTGAATTTTTCCAACCGAATGCAAAAAAACTTTCTGTTTCTTCTCATTCTTTTGGTGAGGTATAAATAAGTAAAGAAAAATACGATAAAATAAAATAAAATAAAATACGATGGAAGGCTGACATATGTTTGGATATGGTCAAACTGTTAGAAATTTTTTTATTTATCTAACTTGAAAAAGTTAACAAATATTACATACCTTGGCTTAATATAAGACCAACGTTGGATTGAACGCACGAAATATCTTGTAGAAAGACTGAGGAGACTAATATACAATTTTTTTCATTATCCAAACATATAAGTCAGTCTTCGATCGTATTTTTAATTTATTTAATTTTATCTTATCAGTATTTTACTTTATTTATTTATACCCAACCAAAAGAATGAGAAGAAACAGAAAGTTTTATTTGCATTCGGTTGGAAAAGTTCAGGCATATATGATAATAAGAAAACTAATTATTATATTGTCATATTCTAAGATGTGTACTGGCGTGAGTTAAATGCTACAACGTTTATTTGACTTACGGTCTATGATGCCAGTCATACTGAAGGCCTATTAATGTTATCTACTTAAAAGAAAATGTCCTACACAAGTATTCTGTCGATAAAAGCACCGACCAGCACTGAATTACACCCACATTATGCTAGTCAAGACTTCATTCGCCGTAGTGCCTACCACCAGACATACACTGGTTCCAAACTTATTAGTTCTCGTCAGTATGCTACATCGGTTTATGATTTATGATACATTCATAAATCTATAATCTCACCACAACTTATATTGGTACTTGTTTGTAGTGGCGAGATACAGTGAAATACACTGTGCCCTCTATGGGTCTTTGCTACTACCTGTCTGACAATTATTGTCTAATTGACAGACAGATAACGATGGAGATGTTGATGTAATGCAACGCCAGTCGGGGCATATTGGCCGTGGAGTAGTTGTTTTCGGCATCTCCTACCAATAATTATATTGGTACTTTATGTAATTTCAATTTTATGTCATTTACAGTGGTTTACTTTAAAGAAACAGAAGAAATCACGAGAAAGTGCACAAGAGTGTAGGTATTTGGACCCATATGGCTTAGCAGGTAAAAGCATTTATAGCAGCTATTTGCAGTTTCTGAAATCAATGAAATTGTGCTTAATATTTATTATTTTTTCAGTCACCGCCATTGACCGACACATTTTGATTTTTGCCTCGACCTGATATAAAATGTACACGCCTTATTATCAAACTAATTACGGCACTCGAGTACAGCATATAAAACTAAAAAACAACAATGCTTCTAAAAACGCCGATGCACTCTACAGCTAATAGAGGGTGGAAACCTTTTGTGATGAAGAGTACTCCACACACAAAGAAGCGCTTTGCCAAACCGTACTAGTAATTGGTATCAAATCTTTATACAAACATATCAGATATGGCCATGGAAAACTGAAGCGAGCGTGTGCCGTCTCCTTGGAAACGGTGGGGGTGGCTAACACCCACCCCCCTTCGAATTGTCATTACCGACTGTTTTACACCCGCGTTCCTGCAGCTTTTGTACAGGACCATCTATTATATTTTGACTACGGAGTTATCTTCGTTATTTGTCCTTTAAGAAAACAATGGTAAATACTGAAGTAAAATATACTTAATACATGAAAATTATAAATACAAAAAGTAGGAACTTTTGCAAAATTTATCAGTGATATTTTAGGAAAGTAGTTGGATGTCACATTTAGAGCGTATGACCTTTTTGTATCTTAGTAAACACGGAGGTATATATTGTGTCGATTTGAAAACTTTCCAACTTCAATAAAAATTAATCGAAATATAAAAACTTCCGGAGACAGGTCGATTTTAATTATGGGTGGCAAACATTGCAACAACATAAGTGTGATTATTAACCACTCACCCCTGTGGGATCCGGCGCCCTCTAGATGAAAAACATAAATGCCCCTTCTCCAATATATACGCGGTGTCCCACCGGGAACCGCCTCGATCTATACAGGGTGCTTCAAATTCGATGCAATACATGGGGATCTCGGAAACCGTAAGAGATACGAAGTCGGTTAAATGGAGGCAAAGTTGCGTATTCAGGGGGGCAACATAATGGTGAAAAGAGATCAAGGCTAACTTGATTAGTTTTCGAAATATTTTGAAAAAACCGAAAATTTCGATTTTCGGTTTTGTTTTTTTTGCGGGCCTATTTGATGAGGTATTCAAAAATAAAGAGCACTTTTCTATAGCAACTTTTTGCCCTTTATCGAATGGTGTTAGCAAATTTTCCGCAACAATTGAAAAAAAATTCCAGGTCCGTATTTAAAAAAATTAAGTTGATGTTGGTTTCCGGGAAACGAAACGTTTTGCGGAAAATTTGCTAACACCAATCGATAAAGGGCAAAAAGTTGCTATAGAAAAGTGCTCTTTATTTTTTAATACCTCATCAAATAGGCCCGCAAAAAAACAAAAACGAAAATCGAAATTTTCGGTTTTTTCAAAATATTTCGAAAACTAATCAAGTTAGCCTTGATCTATTTTCACCATTATGTTGCCCCCCTGAATACGCAACTTTGCCTCCATTTAACCGACTTCGTATCTCTTACCGTTTCCGAGATCCTCATGTATTGCATCGAATTTGAAGCACCCTGTATATGGCAAACTATAATTAGGAAAAAATTGAAAATTGGGCAGTGTACCAAAGTCACTGGAGACAAGCGATCTAAAATATTTTCAAGATGGCCGCACTTCCGGTTATACCGGAAGTAGGTGTCAACTTGTTTACTTCAAACGGAACACCTATATATTATATTATTTCTGGATTCTACGTAAAATTCTAAACACATTTCATGTAGGATGTCCTATACCTATCTTCAACTGTTTTTGAAATATTGATATTTTGCAACTTTGACACCCTGTGCAATCTAAACGGTTTGAGATCTAGCAAAACGGTTTGTACATTTCTATCTTAACTTTTCATAAGCTATCGTTTGACACTAATTTCAGATTTAGCGAGAAATTAAAAAATTCCCGAAAATTTTAAAAATTTTTATTTTCTGGCTGAATCTGAAATTAGTGTCAAACGATAGCTTATGAAAAGTTAAGACAGGAATGTGCAAATCGTTTTGCTTGATCTCAAACCGTTTAGATTGTACAGGGTGTCAAAGTTGCAAAATGTCAATATTCACCTGTCAATATTTCAAAAACAGTTGAAGATAGGTATAGGACATCCTACATGCAATGTGTTTAAAATTTTACGTAGAATCCAGAAATAATATAATATATAGGGTGTTCTATTTGAAATAAGCAAGTTCGTTCTTACTTCCGGTATAACCGGAAGTGCGGCCATCTTGCAAATATTTTAGATCGCTTGCCCCCAGTGACTTTGGTACACTGCCCAATTTTCAATTTTTTCATAATTATAGTTTGCCATATATAGATCGAGGCTGTTCCCGGTGGGACACCGTGTACATATATCCAGTCGACCGATCGATTCCCTGGCTCCGATTCTCAGGGTTGGCCGCTGGTGGTGATCATAGATTAATAACACGGAATGGTTATCATCAGTAACTATACCCACGTCAGGGAATCGTGTGCCCTGAGTAGCCATAGTGAACCCAGAATGGCTGTCTTCTGCATTCTTCTGGCTAGAAGATCTGCCGAGATTCGGCATGCCGGTATGATCTTCAGTTCCGAAAGCAGATTATCTCTTGCTCCACCGATTGCTTCTATAATCAATAAGTACCACAAGCTTCACAGCAGAATGTTTTGGATGGAGTCTGAGGAGTTCGAAGAGAAAGTCTCGGTATTTCGTCCGTTTCTCCTCCTCTTTCAAGTTCAAGATAATGTTGGTCTCGGCAGGAGCCGAGAACTCGATGACAAACATTGTCTTGAGCTGGTAATCGAGGAGGACTACATCAGGCATATTAGCTCAAATCTGCCTGAGAGTGGGAAATGAGTAGTTCCAATAAATTCGGCACTTCTCATTCCCCACAACGGACTCAATAGCCCCCGAAGCGTATGGCAGCACTGGTGTTTCGTCTATCTCGCACGAGTGCCGTAAAAAGTAGTAAAGCACTCGTAAAGTCGCCTTATGTCTATGGATATAGGCCGAGCGAGACTGGATGTGGAACAAGCGGAGAGCATACGAATAATTGTCTCCGGCGCCCTACGGCAGCACATGCAGTTGACAACAGGGACCTCCATACCCATGACACCATTCCCTCTCCTTCGACGTGACGAGGGTGTGAAAATACACCATCGTGGCAAGCTATTATGAATCCCTCGGTCTCCGACTTAAGCCCCCGCTGACCTTAAATAAGTAAGGTCAGCCTTTCGGATAAGTCGTAGTCTTCAAAGCTCTTATAGAAGAGACCGTGCATGTGGCTGAAGACAGCAACGGATTCAGATTCGAGATTCGAAAATTTACAGTGGACCAGCTCGTTATTCGAAATGAATAATAAAAATTCAAAAAACAGATATAAACCACTAATTTATCTTTAATTTTTTATTTATAACTTCATACTTTTCATTTAGGAAATATCTTATACAATTTTAGGAATTCACAGACCCAAATAAATTTTATTAGTTTAAAAAAAAATACCATAAAACATGAATATATACGCATATGGAAAAACAAAAACCATGATGGATTCTTGATAGTACATACAAATAACTACTGCTCTATAGAAAATATCCTGCGAAGATCATGGAAAAATTCAGAATATACAGGGTGTGACAATAGTTTCATTACGAACAGTTAAAAAATCGTGAAAACCGGAAACAGGGGTGTCCCGGATTCGGATTTTTGAAGGTACACATACATTGCTACTGCCATATAGAACATACTGTGCTAAGAGCATCGAAAAATTCAGAATATACAGGGTGTGACAATAATATCATATATTCTGAATTTTTCGATGCTCTTCGCACAGTATGTTCTATATGGCAGTAGCAATGTAGGTGTACCATCAAAAATCCGGGACACCCTTGTTTCCGGTTTCCACGATTTTTTTAACTATTCGTAAGGAAACTATTGTCACACCCTGTATATTCTGAATTTTTCGATGATCTTAGCACAGTATGTTCTATATGGCAGTAGCAATGTAGGTGTACCATCAAAAATTCAGGACACCCCTGTTTCCAGCTTCCACGATTTTTTTAAACTTTGTCAATGAAACTGTGGTCACACCCTGTATATTCTGAATTTTTCGATGCTCTTCGCACAATATGTTCTATATGGCAGTAGCAATGTAGGTGTACCATCAAAAATCCGGGACACCCCTGTTTCCGGTTTCCACGATTTTTTTAACTGTTCGCAATGAAATGATTGTCACACCCTGTATATTCTGAATTTTTCGATGCTCTTCGCACAATATGTTCTATATGGCAGTAGCAATGTAGGTGTACCATCAAAAATACGGAACACCCCTGTTTCCGGCTTCCACGATTTTTTTAAACTTTGGTAATGAAACTGTTGTCACACCCTGTATATTCTGAATTTTTCGATGCTCTTCGCACAATATGTTCTATATGGCAGTAGCAATGTAGGTGTACCATCAAAAATCCGGGACACCCCTGTTTCCGGTTTCCACGATTTTTTTAACTGTTCGCAATGAAATGATTGTCACACCCTGTATATTCTGAATTTTTCGATGATCTTCGCACAATATGTTCTATATGGCAGTAGCAATGTAGGTGTACCATCAAAAATACGGAACACCTCTGTTTCCGGCTTCCACGATTTTTTTAAACTTTGGTAATGAAACTGTTGTCACACCCTGTATATTCTGAATTTTTCGATGCTCTTCGCACAATATGTTCTATATGGCAGTAGCAATGTATGTGTACCTTCAAAAATCCGAATCCGGGACACCCCTGTTTCCGGTTTTCCCGATTTTTTAACTGTTCGTAATGAAACTATTGTCACACCCTGTATATTCTGAATTTTTCGATGCTCTTCGCACAATATGTTCTATATGACAGTAGCAATGTAGGTGTACCATCAAAAATCCGGGACACCCCTGTTTCCGGTTTCCACGATTTTTTAACTGTTCGTAATGAAACTATTGTCACACCCTGTATATTTTGAATTTTTCCATGATCTTCGCAGGATATTTTCTATAGAGCAGTAGTTATTTGTATGTACTATCAAGAATCCATCATGGTTTTTGTTTTTCCATATGCGTATATATTCATGTTTTATGGTATTTTTTTTTTAAACTAATAAAATTTATTTGGGTCTGTGAATTCCTAAAATTGTATAAGATATTTCCTAAATGAAAAGTATGAAGTTATAAATAAAAAAATTAAAGATAAATTAGTGGTTTATATCTGTTTTTTGAATTTTTATTATTCATTTCGAATAACGAGCTGGTCCACTGTAAATTTTCGAATCTCGAATCTGAATCCGTTGCTGTCTTCAGCCACATGCACGGTCTCTTCTATAAGAGCTTTGAAGACTACGGCTTATCCGAAAGGCTGACCTTACTTATTTAAGGTCAGCGGGGGCTTAAGTCGGAGACCGAGGGATTCATAATAGCTTGCCAGGATGGTGTATTTTCACACCCTCGTCACATCGAAGGAGAAGGAATGGTGTCATGGGTATGGAGGTCTCTGATGTCAACTGCATGTGCTGCCGTAGGGCGCCGGAGACAATTATTCGTATGCTCTCCGCTTGTTCCACATCCAGTCTCGCTCGGCCTATATCCATAGACATAAGGCGACTTTACGAGTGCTTTACTACTTTTTACGGCACTCGTGCGAGATAGACGAAACACCAGTGCTGCCATACGCTTCGGGGGCTATTGAGTCCGTTGTGGGGAATGAGAAGTGAAAAATTAAAGATAAATTAGTGGTTTATATCTGTTTTTTGAATTTTTATTATTCATTTCGAATAACGAGCTGGTCCACTGTAAATTTTCGAATCTCGAATCTGAATCCGTTGCTGTCTTCAGCCACATAGACTGTGCAATGCCCTATTCTTTTGCAGCTGGACAAAATTGCGGCCTTCTGCAGCTTTAACTTGGGTTTTCAACTGAACGGGTCTCCACTCGGTGACAGAGTCTGGGGTCCTCCGTTGAGCGTCGAAGATTAGAGATTAGACCGAGTTCGTCAGCTGCTCTCGTGCTGTCTTAATAGAAATGCTCCGACCATAGAGAAAGTTAGCTTATCTCTGGCTCCGACCCCTGGATTTTCATGGTCTTGGACCATGCAGCGGAGGGGATCCAAACTCCTGATTACGTTGCAGTGTTGCAGACTTCATTCAGTACCATTCTGCTGTGCAGACATAGTTAATAAAGGTGTTACGTTGCTTTTATTGTACCGACTACTTTGATCATATTATCTATTTTTATTATAGTTTTATAAACAGCATGAAACTTTTACGAATACCTATTATATTCTTAACAGTTTGCTTCTTATTCAACCCAATTTTTTATTTTACAAAACAAAAGTTGTAGGTACCTACAAAATAAAATGAAAAGCTATAGCTAGCTATAGGTACAGATTTT
Organism: Pogonocherus hispidulus; assembly: GCA_963924545.1. NCBI lineage: Eukaryota > Metazoa > Arthropoda > Insecta > Coleoptera > Cerambycidae > Pogonocherus > Pogonocherus hispidulus. Next base: position 15,963,889 of record OZ004700.1, read on the forward strand.
TGTATCTATTTATGTTCTAAATATTGTTACAAGTATTTATCTAAAAACAAATTTGTTGTACTGTACTTACCTACATAACATTTACTAATCTTCAGGTTCATTATACACTGTTTTTCACTTTTACATCAGTCTTCACTGAATTAACCACTCGCACTATAATATATAAACACGTAGGTACAACGTAAATGTTATGTTATATGTCTCTGGTAATAGATTGGGTAGATCGGGTAATAGATGTAAATGGCACTAAGAAATAAATTCAGTTTGTCATTGTTGTGATCGTGAGTTTTTTATCTCTCATGTATTCGTTCTTCTTCTTTTATGTGTTTTCAATCTTTTTTTATCACATTAACTTACTTTTTTACATTTTACTGTGTCATATTTTAGGAACTTTTAAAATAATACTCGCAGATCACTACAGGGGCGTCCCCTTAAAAATAAATTGGTCTGTTTAGTGGGTAAACTTAGGTACCTATACCTAGGTACATATATAGATTTAAATATTTTTCAAAGTTTATTTTACTTTTTAATGGTAACAAGCTCACCAAAAAATATAATAATAATAATAATAATAATAATAATAATAATAATAATAATAATAATAATAATAATAATAATAATAATATCTCTACCCCTCATTCAAATGACAAGGATTACTCCGAAAGTCTGAGACTTGTGTGGGTGAGGGGCGGAATATTATTATTTCGCGACCCGCATTTGCGCCTCAGGATCGACTTACGTTGGTAGCCCCTATATAACCACCATTCAGTGCTGGAATGAAGGTGCATTTAAATTAGAGCGAACAGAAGCGAACGAACGAATTCGTTCGCTCGCTTCTGTTCGCTCTAATTTAAATACGCCTTAAGGGAAACCTGGAAAACCTCATTAGTTAGCGAGCAGTCAAACATCAACTGATTTTAATATCTCGCATTAACACCAAGTTGACATTGTTCCTATCCTAGGCCATCGCCAAGATGGTTGCCAATTCATCCTTGCGAACAAGCCTTGATCTACGAGTAAACAATTTAATTAAAAACTGTTTGGTGGAATGGGGGGATTCGAACCCACGACCTCTGGGTTGAGCGATCGAGGCACTAAACCCTGAGCCACCGGCTCGCTTTAGATAGCTCACATTCCAAATAATTTCATTCAAATTTCACAAAGGCTGGAAGCATGCGCAGATATCGTCGATTTCCATGGCTACGGAAGCTGACACATTTCACAACTTTCATTTTTTCCTTTAAAGAAGTCGGTAGACAGAGATGTAGTATTTATACCTTCCATATAGTATTTATGCTGCATGCTTACAAGAGCCCTAAACTTAGGGTTCTTGGCATGCTTATGCTTATCGGAGTTTGTGATATTTGTAAGCAAGCGGTGCAAGTGTATATTTCACCCAAGGATTGTTAACTGTTTACAGGATTGCTCGATCCCTATACTACAATGTAATCCATAATTGTGACGTCATCAAAGATCCAAAGATCTCGAATTTGTAGAAATAGGTACACTTTATACTGTTATTACAAACTTTAATAAATAATAATATTAATAATCATTCAAATACGAAAATTCTCTTGCAAATGTGAAATATAATAAACACAAAATAGGTATATTTTGACAATTCGATTACATGGATCTTCGATGACGTCACAAAGGCGGATGACAGAATTGAGCGATCGAGCAATCCTGTAAACAGTTAACAATCCTTGTATTTCACCAAGATACTCTCGATAAGGATAGAACTAATATGTCGACACCGTGGTGTTTTCGGAATTTTTGGACCTCTACCCGCGATAGAGTACATAGGTACATAGGTATAGTATGTATTATATGCACAGCTTACCTTTGTTATGGTAAGCTGTGTTATATGTATATAATAATATGTTTTATATATTGTTGTCTGGTAGGTAAGTAAACTACGTTGTCACTGTTTAGTCCCAGAATAAGCACTTAGTGTTTAGCCCATAAAGACCTATAATTCAGTTCACAAAATATAGGTTCCGTTCATGTCAGTTCAGATTCATATCATTATCTATGAGCTATTCTACCCAACACAATGCTTTCGCACAGCTTTGGTTAATCTTTATCTACATATTCCTACAGGATATTGTCAGGATTTCAAATTTTATTAAATTTATACTATAATAATTATCAAATTCAAATGCAATTGTCAAAATAATCTCTTTAATAATCTGTGGTCAAAATATAGAACTTGATATTTTCTCATAGGTCTCTGAAAAAAATTTGATATAATGAGAATTCGATTATAAAGCGTCACCATTTTCTTTTTGTTGCCAAAGGACGAATTATTGACAGATTCAGGTTGTGGTTAATGTTTGTTGATAAACTATATTATTTCTTGGGTTTTCTTAGTTCGAACAAATTATTAGCTTAATCCTGAAATCTTCAGAACATACATTTTCTTAATGTTTAACAAACTTTTATTTTAATTCAGGGGTATGTTATATAACTTTTTTGTACATAGAGGAGTCTCATAAGGATATGTCTAAAACTAGAATGCGCCCTATTTTTGGGCAAACTCCTTCTTGCTCCATAAAACATAGATTAGAAGAAAGAAGAAATAGAATAAAGGCTCTAAAGCTAGAGCAGAGTCGAAAGCCTGATAAAATTGAAGACTTCATTACATATGAAGATAGTGATAGTGAAGAAGAACCTGTTTCTGTAGAAAATGAGATATTACGTACCTCATATAATTTTGTGGATTATGTGCGTAATCGAGAAATACAGAACACAAGTATTTCTTCTATAGGAAGTGATTATGGTAGTCGGCATATTTTAACTCATGAAATGTTCAAAGAGACTCCCATTAGTTTAGGTAATATGAATAAAGTGTTTTGTTCGCAGTGGTTAAGTGACAGGCAGGTAGTTTTTGGAACAAAATGTAATAAGGTAATAACAGCTGATAAATATCAACTTTAAATACTAAATATATATTTTTTTAGTTAATGGTGTATGATGTTGTAACACACAAAATAGATCAAATACCCTCTCTCCTAAGTAAACGAGATATTTTGGGTAATGAACAACAGCAGTGTGGTATACATTCTGTACAAATTAACCCTTCTAGAACATTATTAGCTACAGGAGCTCGTAACACATGTGATATTGCTATTTATAGGTTACCAACGTTGGACCCGGTATGTGTAGGTGAAAACGCACATAGAGACTGGGTAAGATTAAGGTACCTAAACTTGTTTTACATTTATCTAATTCAATTATGATTTTTTTAGGTGTTCGATATGTGTTGGTTAGATGATGAATTTTTAGTTTCGGGTTCCAGAGATACCAAAATGGCTCTTTGGAGAATCACTCCAGATATGTTAGAAAATAAACAAGAAGTTCCTAGACATAGGCATATATCTGCCGTATCTGTTAAAGATTGTCAAAATTCTCAAAAGGTACCTAAGCTAAAAACTTTGCAAAATAAAAATAATAAATAACTTGAATTAATTGTGGCTATTGAACATTTCACAAAAAGTAGTGAGTGTTGCCAAGTGCTGTTGAGTACCAATGTCCACATCTGAATCACCAAATCTAGTTATATCAGAAATCTAGTTATATCTAAAGTGGCCAACTTTTTGGAAAAGTCGATGCGGGACCTACACGGCTTTGGGGAAAGAATGCGGAAATCAGGAAAGAAAAAACAATTTACTTGTTTAATTTACAAGAATTAGTAAAAACAATTTACTTACAAGAATTATTTATTTTTAAAATCGTATAATTCAATGATGTGACTTTTTTTTATAAATATTCATTTTGGTTGATAATGTTTAAAAAGTTTTCACAACTACCTATATAAAGACAATAACAAATATAGATGCTACCATAAAGCTCTTTCTGCCATCTGATCTCCTATCTCACTTTCACTTGCAAATACAAACGATTGATTGATCTTCTCTCAGACATACATAAAGTGTACGTATAGACGCGAGACAAGCAAGCCTCGCCTCGTGAACTGTGTGCGAGTTTTTATCGGTATTTGCGGTAGGTGTACTTGTTTGCCATTGTAGGTGTGATTGTTAATATCGTAAAATGTATTATTTTAATAAGCATTGTAATGTGAGATAACAATTGCTATTAGGCGATTGTCCCGCAGAATCTGTGATGGTAGGCTGCCTTAGATATATCACAGAATAGTGTAATAGAATTACTTTTATTTTACATAATCTTCCATATATTGTTGAAAGCGCTAGCTTTAAGTGCACGGCACTGTATACCAGATGTACAGCCTTATTTAAATTGAAATTAAACACTTATGCAGCTTAAATTATGGGACTTTGGCAGCACAACAAACATTAATAAAATTACTCAGGTTTTTACTTTTTAGGTTAGGGCTCTCACTTTTAACAAAAGGTATGAAGAAATTGCAGCTTTAAGTTTAAATGGTTATATTCACATTTGGAGTGCAGAAACTTTCAAACAAAAGTTATCAAGAAAATTGCCATCTTCACAAGAAAATGTTTGCCTTGCTGTCCAAGACACAGGTCTATATGCTATTGGTTGTCGATCATATACTCTGTTATTAGACTGTCGGACGTTACAGGTATCTTATTTACACATCTTTTAAAACGTGATTTGAAAGATTAAAATGTATACATATTATATAATATTTTAGGCTGTGAGAAAGGTTTCCTCAAGATATTCTGGATGTGGAATACGATCAGCTAGTTTTCAAGGAGATGTCCTTACAGTGGGTACCGGTTTGGGTACGCTAATGTTCTATGATCTGAAAGCGGGTAAATACTTGGAATCAAGCATAAACTCGTCAAGAACAGTAGTACTTAAAGCAAGTAAAGGTTACGTGGTAAGTAGAACAAGTAAAGACTATTAATAATTTTTTTTTGGGTAAATAGCTTGACACCTCTTTAAGCCCATTACAAGACAAGATTCATAAAACGTTTAATCATTATGACAAAATAACAATATAGTGTATTCATTTTTACTTTAATGCACACTTCACACTACACTTGTATTGTTGATACAAGAATAAAATGATAAAATAATAATTTTTTTTAGTTCCCTGATGAAGAATTTGTCGACAACATTCAAAATATAAAATACGTTCCTGCAATTTACACCCACTGTTATGATACTAGTGGAACTAGGCTATTCACTGCGGGAGGGCCGCTACCTGCTACATTAACAGGCAATTATGCTGGTTTATGGCAGTGAAATTAGGTAATCAGTTGAGAAGGGATTTCAGACGGTTTTTACATACTACGAATAAATGTATGAGAGGATTTTAGGCAAAGCATTTTTTATTTATACAATATGAGAACAGATTTATATGACAAACCTGGAAAAGGATTTGTGCTAACCAATTGTTTTTTCGTTATATTGAGTTATTTTTATAAAAAAGCTTAATGTAGGTATGTTAATATTAACTTTGGGCATGTTTTGCTTAGTTTAAATCCACAATGCAACATAGTATACTAGTACATGATTAAAAATCTCAGATATCGTAGCAGACAACTTGAAAAGCAGGCATGATCCGCATGAATTATTAGTCGGGTAACGTACTAAAAAATTTTAAAGCTCCCCCCACGCAGTGACAGGATGACGGTGAATTATGTAGAATCGACAATTATTTTATGATAAACTTTTTTTTACATTATGAATCACGTTTGAAAGAAGTATGTTTTATATTATGAATCATTTGAAAGGTAATTTATTCTCACTATATCTGTTTTTTATAAGGAGTTTCTGTGAGTAAACTCATCAATAATATGTAGTCATTTAACGTTGATGAAAAAAGAATATTTTTTTATTAGGAAATCCATAAGAATTTTCTTGAAAATGACCATTTGTGTCTCACTGGTGAATAGGAAGTTGTTGACTGTTTGAATGGCCTGCTCGCTCACCAAATCTGAATCCATAGAATTTAGGAATTGAATTTGCAACAAGCATTTTCAACAAAATACTTGTAAATATAATATTTTTCGTTTCATGAATCTCTTCAAATTGACTGCATTTTATTCATCTGAGTTTACGGTTAGACATATTAGTAACTAGAGAAAGTATAACTTGATTTTTATTTTTCATTTAGACAACTGAAATGTCTTTCAATTGATTTATAATATGACACACCTGATTTAATTTGACTTGATTAAAAAATAAAACGTCAAAAAATAATTGATTGTTTATTCCCACTTCCAATGTGTTGTCTAAATCCTGTTATTTTAATTAGATCAAAAAAGTTAGCATGGGGAAGTCTTAGATGCCGACTGTATAAAAGCAAAAGATCAAATGTTATTTTACCTTGAATTGATAATAATTATATTACATATTATTTCAATAGTTTACTGTTCTGCAAATTAAATCACTGCCAAGGACATTATTTGCAGATTTTGAGAAGTTGTTAAAGTAGGATTAGGATTGTTACAAGTTTTTTATTTTTTACAATAAAAAATTTTTATTTACGACTTTCAATTATTATTGTAAAAAATATGAATTTGAAGTTGAATTCGATGTATTAGATAAAAGTATTTTCTACAATTGTTTTTATGTTCAGCGTATTATTTTGACTTGATCCCTCAATCATTTAAATCAATGAGTTTTTTTCTGATAGCTACTATAAATTGTATACCAGTTAATGAAATAATTGTATACAGGATGACCCATTAAGAGTGGAAACACTCGTGTACAAAATTTGTTTATGGTTCGATTTGAACCGGATTTTTTTCAAAAGATAGATCTCCAAAAGCTCTATCTTGATGTAAAATTTGAAGACGAAATTTTGATTTTCAAGGCCTACGAATTTTTTTTTATGTGAAAAATAGCAAAACTTTGTTAGCGATTTTTTTATAAAAAATCACTGGATTTAGGAACTCCTCGAATGCATTTGTACCAATTTTTGCGAAAAAAAGTTTGTTCCTAAAAAAGTTATGACAATATCGGCAATACCAGTGTTTTCCTTTGTCGGTGAACCTATTCTTATAAAAAAATCGAATAGAACCCAAAGAGACACAAAATTAAATAACTTAAACACTGATGTAATTATTAATAAGAACCATAAAAACCAGTATACACAAAATAACCAACAATTACTCTAATATAAACAACAATTGATAGGTGAGTTCGTCAAATTATTATTATTTCGTGGTTATTATGCCAAAACTTAATGATATTACCTTCTTAGATAAAAAATAATTACATTATAATTTTTTATTCAAAAAGTGTGAATCAATTTGACAGACTTTTTCATTTTGAAAAATTTTCTAATCATTACTTTTTTTTTATCAATTGTTGTTTATATTAGAGCAATTGTTGTTATTTTGTATGTACTGGTTTTTATGGTTCTTATTAATAATTACACCAGTGTTTAAGTTGTTTAATTTTGTTTCTCTTTGGGTTCTATTCGATTTTTATAAAGGAATATGTTCACCGACAAAGGCAAACAACGGTGATGCCGATACTGTCATAACTTTTTAGGAACAAACTTTTTTTTGCAAAAATTGGCACAAATGCATTCGAGTGGCTCCTAAATCCAGTGGTGTAGTCAGATTTTTTATAAAAAAATCGCTAACAAAATTTTGCTATTTTTCACATAAAAAAAATTCATAGTAGGCCTTGAAAATCAAAATTTCGTCTTCAAATTTTGCATCAACATTTGGAGATCTATCTTTTGAAAAAAATCCGGTTCAAATCGGTCCATAAACAAATCTTGTACGCGAATGTTTCCATTCTTCATGGGTCACCCTGTATATATAATTAGATCCCTTAAACATCTGATACCCTTAAGAATTTATTATCTATCAAATTAATGTTCTTCTGAAAATAAAACTCATTTATTTTCATGATTTAACAACTAACTAAGAAAGCTTCAGATATCTGCATGTGAAAAATAAAAATTTATAATTATATTTATGTAAGATTGTATTGAAAATATAAACTTACAAGGCACAAAACTTTTTTCAGGTAGGCTAAGACTATATAAAAGTATATTATATTGTAGATAAATTATTTATGTTTATTATTTTACTGTCCTGTCGATATTTTTTTGTATTCCAGTCAGTTAAGGTTGTAAAATGATTTAATAATGTTAATAAGAAAGATAGGTTTTATCTTTCTGTGCAATTTTAAAAGACACTGATTTTTTTTAATGTTTGAATGTATGGAATAAAGGTGACAGTGTATTTTACACAATGTCTTTTTTTTTTTTCAAAGGAATGATAGAGGTAATGTAATAATAAAATAGATGCCTATAAAAACTCATATTTCTTTTCTATCTAGTCTATATACATATAATACACAATATATTAACTTAATAAGCTCATAATTTCTGGAACAAATTGACACAATTAATAATATGGCCTCCTTGGATTATTCTGTAAAAAATAAAATAAATCGGTGCATTGAACAAATTGTTGCTGCAATAATCACACATACCAAGGGATTTGGCCTGAATCTATAAGCCAACATCATTCTTTTTCTATATGATTCATATTCGTCTTCATCCTCATCTAGTTCGTTTAACCCTAAGCCTTGGGTGTGCTCACGTGGAGGTGCCCTGTGAAAATCAAAATTGGAGGGAATTATTTTAAGTGTTTCAATAACTCTACATGACTATTATACTGGTAGAGTTACTCTGCATTATTCTTAGAAATTCACTATATTTTAAAACTGACAAAGAACTTTAAGGCAACATATTTTGTTACTGTAAATGCTTGCATATTCTTATAGGTATTTAAATAATTTTAGTATAATGTATGGCTTCGTTCTAACAAGAATCTGAAACTACCCATAACTATCAGGAGCACACACATTGCAATTGCTCTATTCTATTAAGTGCAAAACAAAACTTGTGATTGGCCCGAATTATTAGTAAACTATTCCCTCAGAGCTTCAAATTAATTTGAGAATTATCACTTATAATATCCCTAGTGCTTAAATTATTTCGGGAAATTTTTTCGAGGTCATGAATATTTTGAAAATTATTCTTAAAATATTCATGAACGAGGAAAAATTTCCGGTTTTTAATTTAAGCACGTGGGATATTCAGTAAGAAAATTTCACACCATTACTTTATAAATATTATGCCAAAATTGAACATTTTTATTACGAATGACAAACATTAATTCCTAGTGAGCCATGAGCAATAAGAAACATTTTTTACGACTTCAAGTACGGTCCCTTGGTCAAGTTTCACCAGTTGTCATCGTGTCATTGTGTTTGTGCAATTTGCTGATTTATTAGATTGTATTTTTGAAAATGTTCAGCTTTGGAAATGAAACATTTATTTCTGATAATTATTCTGAAGTACTTCGAGCATTGCAAATATTATGCTTAATAAAATGTGAGTTTTCCTAGTGAAATAAAATGTCATTTTATTTGTTATTTGTAAAATATGTAACTAATGTTAGCATTAGTTACATATTTTACAAATAACTTAAAAACATATTATATTTTTGTTTCTTATTAACTTTGATCTACTAATATTGGTGGAACATCATTTATTTTTGATAATTATTCTGAAGTATCTACTTCAAAATTTATGTTTAATAAAATACGAAATCTCTTAGTGAAATAACATACCATTTTCCAAGTTTAGTTACATGAACTTTTTATAAATAACTTAAAAACATAGATCTTTGATCTACTAATATTGGTGAAACATAATTTAATTTTGAGAATATTACTTAAGTTCGAGCATAGGAAATGTATCGATTCAACTCCCGCGTCTTTATTTTGACATTTTAATGACAGAAAAACTTCCACTTATTAATTTGACACAACGTTAAAAATTTCCGGAAATTTTTTGGGTTGGCATGGTAACTGAACAAGAAACAACCTCTGATTGGTTAAAATATGGCGGTGTGAAATTTTCAGTATAATGCAAATTATTACTCAAACATGCATAGTAATCAAGTGTAATTTTAAGCTTTCTCATACTATTTATTATCTGAATTATTGTTTATGTTGAGTAGCACAAAGGAAATATGATGTTTCTAGACCAATTCAAGAAGTTAGGTTAATTCAGAAAATATAATATTTGTCACCTGTTCTATCACAAACTTCTTGACTAGTTGGAAACAAGTCTGTGGTAACATGCTGTATGTAGCCAGAAGCAGTTTCGGATTAATTGGGGATTTCTTGTTGGCACAAATCTTATTATCTCTGTAGATCATAATTTATATATTATGACGTACCAAATTTATTATTATTCCCCTGATTTCAAATAATAATCTTATAGATTTGTTTCTTATGTAAACATATGAGATAAAAGCCTTAGGTGTAACATAGTTTCCAAACAAAAACGATGCCAGTTACAGACATCAATGTTTAGTTTTTTATTTCAGTGAAGCATAGCTAAAGGAATAAATATAATTGTATAAATCTGAAGCAAAATTCACTTTCTGATAATTTTAACCTACATTTTCTTAAAAAATTCCACGATTAATACCAAAAGTGGTAGGTATACTATTAATCGTGTCATGGGGTAATACGGTGAAGTACTAATCTGCGCTACTCTCTGCATTTTCATCAAGCTTTGTTTCAAATATTATATAACATTTCTTCTCTTTAGAACGCTACACTGAAGAAGAGTAAAAACTCTGAAACATTGACATGGGTTGGAAACTGACAAATTGTTTTGCATGTTTTAACCTATATTGCCCTATAAATTCAGCCTTTTGTTTTTCATTATTTTCAGAAGTTATTAGGTAAATTCAAGTAAAAAATTAAATGAATATTCAAGTTTTCAAATGTATTATTAATAATAAATTCCTTTATTTGCTGATATGTATGTACCGGGATATCAAAAATTATCTTGGTCAAGGGTGGTTGTGGAATGTAAAACGTGTGTCTTACTTAAAATTTTTGAATATGTTTTGTTGTGTCAGAATCTGTCAAGTTATTGTGCTGAAATTTTCTAATCCAGTTTTTGAATCATGCCTCTTACTACACAGCACAAAATTTTCATGATTGAAGCCTATTTTCGAACGGGTGCGCTAGTTAATGGAAATTAGCAATACAGTCAACGTTTGTGTTTGGACAATTTTCGAGAGCACTTCCCAAACGTGGCAATATTACCGGACAATTTTTATGCGTGCCTTACAAATTGTGTTGAAGTGTTTCGCGAAACTGGTTGTGTGACTCATAAAAAAGGTGCTGGTACACCAAGAGTTCGTACAGAAGTTGTCAATGACGTTCGTCAACGTATGGAAGAGGAGCCTGCAAAACCTTTGAAACGTCTTTCTCAGGAAATTGGACTTTCTTATGGAACATGTCATAAGATTTTAAAGAAAGACTTGAACATGCATCCATATAAGATGTAAGCACATCAAGCTTTTCTGCCCGCAGGCCACCCCAGACGCCTTGTTTACTGTCATTGGTTTGTCTATAATTTAATGAATGACGATCTTCTGGACTTAACTTTTTTTTCTGACGAAGTGTGGTTCCACCTTTCGGGATACATCAATTCTCAAAATATGCGAATGTGGAGCAATGATAACCCTCATGTTTTTACTGAATCGTCACTACATGCTCAAAAAATTGGTGTTTGGATGGCAGTTTCTCGCAGAAGAATAATTGGGCCAATTTTTTTCGATTTCACCGTCAACGCAGAAAGGTACAGACACAACTTTTTGGCTGAATTTGTGCAACAGTTAAACGATGATGAACTTCGGTACGGTTATTTCCAGCATGACGGTGCAACAGCACATACTACACGAGAAAATATTGCTTTCCTCCGCGAGTTTTTTTATGACCGGCTGATAAGTTTGCATACAGAAGTTGAGTTTCCTCCCAGATCACCTTGTTTGACAATTATGGACTATTTTATATTTCCTAACTTAAAAAACAAGATTTTCGCAACTCCAGTAAATAACTTGCAAGAACTGCAACAAAGAATTGTTCAGCAATGTGCAACCATAACGCCAGAAATGCTGCAAAACGCTTTTCACAGCATGAGGAGGCGCGTCAACTTGTGCATCGTACAAAACGGGGGACATTTCCAACAATTACTGTAATTTAGTTTTTCTTGTTACTCAAACCGTTATTTCATAATTTGTAGTTCATTATTGTTTTACAACTGAAATAAATAGGTATGAAATTTGTAGATTATTGATGATGTCAGTGTGACAGTGACATAATTATTTCAAATTTAAAGTAAGACACACGTTTTACATTCCACAACCACCCTTGACCAAGATAATTTTTGATATCCCGGTAGAAATGCTTACATATATACTTGGATATACAATAGAGTAAAAATCGCTATAAGTTAGAGAAATTTGACAATCTTAATATTGAATTTTTTACTTATAATACCTCCTGCCGCACATGCACTATGCAGATAATTAAGCTGAAAGTAGAAGCATTTAGCATTAGAACAAAGCAGGCTGTTATAATGTGCAGAAATCGGCGAGAAAAAAGACAAAAGAATTAAAACAAATAATTTTCATTTAATAATTTGATAAAAACATTGCAATTCCTAGCATAACAAAAAAAATCCTACTTGTTGATAGGTTCGACGATTCCGCTGCCACTCGTTCCAAGTCCTTCTCCTTCTGACCATCCGAGTTTCTGCAACATTTTGAACCCGATATTGTCCTCCTTTATTTTAAATTCTTTATAATCTGAGAAGTTAGGCTGACGGCCCTCCTTCACAGCACTAGATTTCTCCATGAATCTTTTCAGTTCTTCGGGAGGTAAGAAGTCACCTATGTGATGCTTTCCTTCCGCCTGCCGGTTTAGTTCTTGAGCCCACAGCTGGGTAGCCATCATTTCCTGTGATACACGAAGCAATATGAATTACTTTTGCAATAGTAATTAAAGTAAAATTTAAATTTGAATATAAGATGATTATCCTCTCTTATAACTAATTTTATTTAACTTTAATTAATATTTAATTTATTTCTATTAATATCAAATCTTAAATAGTTACCTGTATTTAATATCGATTTATAAAGCTTGAACTTAGGAAGAGCATGCGATGAGGGGGTAGGGGGTTGAGGAGAGATAAATGGTTTATCAGTATTTAAGAAACTCCGATAAATGAAAAAAGGCACCGAGAAGTGAATACAGACACCTTCATTCAACCGAACCAGTTTCCCAGCATTATAGGTACATACCTCCGATCAAATATGTATAGATAAGTAATTGCCTATTTGTCAATATATAAAATAATCGTGTCCAAAAATAACAAAAAACAACCTCAATTTAAAGAAATTTCTTGTCACAGTGCCCAACGGCATGGGCGGTTATGTTTTAAGGGGTGAAAATAATAATTATAAAACTAAAAGTACAAATTAGAATATTTTATTTTAGTAAATACAAAGTTTAAGATTTACATATTCAAGAACAACAATTTATACACATATGTGTATAATATTTACCACACTATTTATAATAGTACTTAATATTTACTATTAAAAAACAATTGTAAAATCATTGACGATCCCTCTCGCCATCGCCGATTCTACGTTTATGCATGGCTACATACCGGTGTAAACCACGCCCATTTGTGACAGTCACAAAATCCCTAACAATTTAGGCGGTAAATTCAAATGGCATTTTTTTGATTGGACCAAATGCTTGGGCACTAATGTAAACAAAAAACTTTTGTTTTAAATATTGTTGGTCACAAAACTATGTTGCTATAATTTGTCTATATATTTGGTCGGATGTACATACATATTACTCTTTCCCAGAGCATACAGTTGTTGGTAGGCGGCGCGGTTACCCGCAGCACTCAGGTCTTTCGACCCATTGTGCCTGCCGCTAGTCGGGAGCTATTGGAAGAGACCCGTGCTATGCGCATAGGCCAACACCTGAGAGCATACCGTTAGTTTTATTAATTAATTTCCTTCTCGTTTATGATATATCTTAAATGTTATCAAATATGTATTAAAGATGCACATAATAATAACAGCTTTTTCTTAGGACAGGGATCACTCAGGAATTCATATCTTACAAAAAAAAATAATTTAGTGGTACAATTAATGTTAAATATTATGCAATTTTTGAGTATAGGTTTGTACCTTTTGCATGATTATAGGACAAACGGTATCTTCTCCGGATTTACAGGCAACCTATTTAAAATTTAACATCAACTGTTTCCATAAGATTTCAATAACGTTATGTGTAACATGTAATACATAAATTCATAGTAATTTAATTCCGGTTAAAATTCACCTACTTTTTCCCTTAGTTTGTGCTCCCAAGTTCCTCCATCTGTTTCTTCATCCGAATCATAGTCGTATTTATTTTTACCCGCCAATTGAAGACGTTCTACCTCCTCTCTTTTCTTCACCATATCCTGATACAGTAGATTTATTTTGTAATGGTCCTCAGCCTTCTTCCAGTCCTCTTCTGTTAGATTAGTAGTACCATATATGCCCATGGCATACTGGATTAAACCCGGATCGGTACGAGTAATTTTGGAAAGCATAATTGGACCCTGACCTAAAATAATGAACAGTAATACACATAAAATCGATAAAAAAAAACATTTAATACACACTAGTTTGGGGCTGAGGTACAGTCGGAAGAATAGGGTTGCTAGCTGGTGCCTGATTAAAAATAACAGAGGGTGGCGGTATGTTCATGTCTTTGTCACCCCACCTGCTCTTTCTTTTTCGCTTTTTCTCGAATCCATCTAACGATTCTTCCTAAAATATAAAATTTTGTTATTAACTATAGATATGCAGCTTGGCAACTATGTGTTTTCATAATAAAACATTTTTATAAGTTCCTCCCCTTGACATATACATCATCTGGCGGGATCTTTTCTGTGCTAGAATAAGCTGAGACTGTTTAAAATTTAAGTTTGTTTTGCTGTAATGGAGTTCCGTGCTCCGTGGAACATTTTCGCACAAGTTGGCAACCCTGAGCACGAGACGCCAGTTCGAGAAGTAAGCGAACAGAGATTGCAAGTGTATGTACCTAGTTCTGTTATCAATGTTTATTTACAAGCAATAATATACTATTAAAAAATTAAAACCAACAAGTTTATTTCTCTACATTAGAGCCACGAATTAACAGAGATAGTGCCTTGTCACGCTGGTCGCAGCATCTTCTTTCACAATACTTAATATCAATTATTTTTCTGAATTCATAAAACTAATGAGGAGCTGACCTACTGCCTGATTCTTACTGACTGAATATTTTCCAACTTTTACATTTATTGTTTTTTTAATCTTAATACTGTTCAAATTGAATTTCTCTCTGATTATGAATACAAGTGCTAATGGTAGTGATATTTTTATTCATACCTCCTTTTTGATTTCACTTTTCATCATCACTTTTTCAGTTTCTTCCAAAGCCATTTCAGGTTCATAAATATCTTCAAGTTTCGCAATCAGTTCTTTACCTTCAGCTGCTATCTGGTCCTCTATCTCCTTCTTAAATTGATGAATGAGTTCCTGATACTGTCGATATACAGCAGACTCTTTATGAAAAAGGAACCTATAAACATTCAAAAACCATTCCAAAAATTAATCAGATAAAAAATAATGGGTTGTTTTATTTAGATCAAGTCCCTTTTTTAAATACAGGCTTTGCTTTTATCATCAAATGTTTAATTTTAGTCACTTAACAAAATGATCTGTAAAAACCAATTGTGAGGCCAATTAAAATTAAACCAACACAGATGGAAGTAGCAACTACATTTAATTTTAATACACTCAGAGTTATATTATATAAAAAAAATTACAAGAGAAATGCAAATATGAAAGTTTCACAGTATTTTGTAAATTTTAATGCAACATTGCAATTTTGGATTTTTTTTTCAAATGGAATGAAGGTGATTCTTATACAGTACAGTGGATATTATCAAAAAAGTGTACCACCATATTGATAATGCATCAAGACTTTTTACAAGGTACCAGTTTGTTGTCTGGCAACATTTGAACACATTTCTTACTATTATAAATGGTATGGAGTTGTCAGTAGGCGCTCGCTCATTTGAGCAGGAAAAATAGAGTAACTCTAGTCTGGGTCCCAGACCATTCTGGCCATGAAGGGAATGAAGCAGCCCGACTCTTTAGCCAGGGAGGGTGCTGCTTCTGAATTTGTCAGACTAGAACCGGTGCTTGGCATATCCTCGAGTACTGCCAAAGCAACACTGTTGACCTAGGCCGAGGGGCAAATCCTCCAGTACTGGCAAGACCTACCAAGATTAGTTCATTCGAAGGCGTTCCCTTCAAAAACAAGAACTACAAAACTTTTAGAGTTAAGCAGGCTGCACCCACCAACTTTAATTGGCCTATATACTGGTCACTGCCGTTTAAAATATCTGTACAAATTCGGGCTAGTAGAAGATGCTTAGTGCTGCTTGTGCTTAGAAGGATCAGATACTCATTATTTGGCAAAGGACAACTTCTGCCAGAGGATCTGAATAAGTTCTCACCCAATAAGGTGATCAGCTTCATTAAGAGGCTGGATCTGTTGGGTGAAATATAAGTAGGTGTGAGCCACAATAGACCACATGGTCGCGGTGGAGGGTCTGGTTTTCGGCCCACTCACTTTTTAACTTAACCTAACCTACTATTATAAACAGTTCATCAAACCCTATATCAATGTACTTGTGATAATTCTACACAAGTGTAACAATATACATTATGTTCCATGACACATTATGATGTGATAACATGTTCCATTTACAAAAACTAGGTAACATGTATGTCTGTTATCCGATGGTACACTATTTTTATGATAAAAATGCAATAACCTCATTTATACTGCTTCCTGAGAATAGGTGAACACCAAATTTTTAAGAAAATAACCATCACCTATCCTTTATATCCCTTCACAACTTATTTTAAAGGTTAGGTAGGTGTAGTTTTAATTCAAATTCTAACAATGTATGTTAGCTACTGTAATAATATACGGACAAATACTGGCGTGACATCTAATCTGCAATATCTAAAATCTACTACATTAATAGATGATTATATACGCCTTTGTAACTTTGTAACATGTCAGTATATCCAGTATTATAAAAACTCACAAAATACTGATTACTTGACTGCATATTTTTTATAGAATAAAAAAATTACGAAGGTAAAGGGGGTGAGAGTTATATGTTTCAGTATGCACTGAAACCTTTACAAAATCATGAAGGAATAGTACATAACGCCTTCTATTTATTTTAAACAATTATTGCTTTCTACATCTAGCTTTTCCCTAAAAAAAGAGTCTTCCACCTAAATTAGTTGTAAAGAAGTTGGTTCTGAAAAGTTTAACTGTAAAACTAACTTCTTTCCTGCAGATTTCATACTCTAGAAATAGTTTTCAGTAATGAAAATAATTTTCCAACAACACAAAAAATAAACCTGGAAATATTACAGGGTTTTGTGAAACTAAAACTATATCTAGAGTGAATTTATGACTTCTCATAACTGTCAAGTGAATATTTTACTAATAAAAGCAGTGCCTCTTTATCTAGTTTTACTTGAAAGCCTCGGACTTAATCTGATTTTTAATATGTCGCAGTGTATCCCTGCATACCACAGACTGGGATCTTGGTTTTTTCGTTGTCTAACGATGTCCTCGATACCCTGCCCACACTCGGCCACCATGCGTCCGAGGGACGCCATCGCCTCGTAATCTGGGGAACCTGGGGGGAAAACTTCACAACACGTCACTAAAAAGCCCTGTACAAGTACAGGGATGACTCGTGGGGTTCCCGATAAAAAAAAAACTAAGAAAATGAAACAGTTGTTTCTGTTATCTCTTTTTTTTTATAAGTACTTTATCACCTGACTCACTTGAATTAGAAATTTAGAAAACGTTGTGCAAAACCAAATCAGGAAAGGTTAGGAGTGTTTTAGGGTGTAGTTAAAACTATTGTTTAATTTTCTTCAAAAGGATTAAATATTACACTAAAATTAAGTCATCCCTGTTTATTATAAAGAAATATTGTACTGAACGAAAGTCTGCAAGGCGAGCCTAAAGATTGTACCTGAAATTTTTGGTTGACATAAATATTTGTTATATTAAGTACTAAATTGATAAACAACTGCCAATTAATTATAAAATCATAACAAAAAATAAGTTCATAACTTGCAATTTAATAATTGTTGATAAAAGATATTTTGTTCAGCAAGCCTTGCATCAATATCAATGGCCATGCCAAAAAATGTGTGATTACTTTTGGAGTATCAAATTAAAGGCAACTTCAATAATATTCTTAATGAAGCGCACTTTATGCAGGTTTCTGCGGTACACCAAATTTTTAATACTTTAGTATCACCTTCTCACCTTTCTAATCAAAGATCTCCATGGAACCAAAACAGTCCTAGATTGGTTTTTAAAACCATGGAATTTTTAAATTGCAACTAACTTTACCATTATAAATTATTAAAATTCCACATTCAAAGTAAAAACTTAAAATAAAACAATATTTTTTTAATTAAACATTAAAAATAACTAATAAAGACTGATCGTTACTCGCATTGGTTAGGAAATGCATCTTATCTATAAAAATATTTTTAATTTACTTATAAATTGATAATAAATTGGATACAATTGGTAATAACATACATAGCACACATATTGTTGACGTCTATAGTCTTTGTTCATTTTAAATCATTTAACATATATCATTTCAGCCCGTAGGGACTTAACTTTTAGCAGAGCAGAAATAATAACAGCTGTATTTTGATTCAAACTAAAATACAAGATATACTTATAAGGGATACCATCGTGCTTGCCTATGTATTATAAATTAACCAACATTTAGCATGCTATGAGACGCACATTCTCAGGGCAGACATCTGATGGATATCTTTTTTTTTTTTTAATATATTGATAATATATTAATGTGGATTTTGAAAGCAATAATGAATATGTTGTATAATTATATTGTTATACCTTGCAAAAATGTGAGGAATATTTGGACATTTGAATATTCATGGAAGATCTAAATTTCTACACACTCGAATAAAATGTTGCTTTCAACCTTGTTTCCTCTAATACGAAAGAAAAAATCTGTCAGTATATTTGAAATTCATGAGTTTGAAAATATAATGCATCGTATTTCTTACTCCATTAAATTTAACCAGTTTAACTTGACAATATTCCATTGTTCGGACTTTGTTTTGTGGTTCTGGATTTAAACATTTCGTTAGATTTTCTAACTGCGCCAACTGTAAAACAACAAATCAAAACTGTTTTAAGCAACATAGTAATGCAAGAGAGAGAAGTTGAGCATCTATTACTGACCCACTTATCAAACATATGTTTGCTAATGATGCTGCGTTTTCACTATAAATACCTTTATAGTTATTATTTTTATCTTGTATTTCGTTTCTTAACTATACCAATTCGGGTAACGATTATGTATAAAAGATATAAATCAGCCTTAATGTACAACGTAAGCAGCACAAATTTCTGACTCAATATATAACATTTCTATAACATTTACTGTCTTGCATCTTCATGCAATATTATTTTTCTCATTTAGGACAACTTTAGATGCATATATACATTTTACAGTTTAACCCAATTTTACTATTTTATAATAATTGTTGGCTTCAATTTACTAACATCCTGTATATTTTATGTCTCTACTTACATATATAATAAATGAAAAGATAAGAAACAATATGAATGTGACAAAAAAATTAATTTATTAAGATCAGCTTATTACATCTAATATCTTAGTGTGTGTTTTAAAAAACATCTATCTTAAAAACCCACCATAGAACTGAGTTGTCTTGGGAAGACTTGATCATAAATTATGTGAGAAGATAATCACAGTTAAATTTTATCAAACTTGTTGCAAAGCACACCTAATTGCAAACCTCGCTTCACTTCGAAATCTTACAAAATGCTGCAGTTACTTGAAGGCCTATTTTTTATTAACCTATGGCATAACTCGTAAGGTTATAAACAAATTTAAGTTTCTCTTCCAGTTTTTCAAGGAAATATGACTTAAATTTTATCATGTGTTGCACATTTTACAAGCTTTTCTCTCTCTATGGCAACAGGATGACATGGGTAACAAAACATTTCATCTTACAATTTTATTGTTTGTGGACTTTCTAACTGATTAATCATATATCATTCATAATGAGTGTTTTTTTAGGTTTGATAGAACTTTACATGACAACTACTATCAGACTGAACAGTTAGTCTGACACTGTTCATAAAATTTATTTTCAGTATACTTTGGCAAATCATCATGAATAGATTCACTCTTGAACAACGCTACCAAATTCCTCAAATTTACTTTGAAAATCATTCGTCGGTTCGCCAAACGCATAGAAGACTTTTATAGCCCACATGATCGTCCATCTGAGCTATTTATTCGTCGTACTGTGGATAAATTTCGTACCACATACTCTCTACATGACTTGAAAACCTCTGAAACGGTACATGAAATTAAAAGAATATTACCACTGTACGTGAAAGTGTGGTTGCAAACAAGGTTGGTGACAAATTAATTTCGAGAAATGGATCTGTTAACTATCCACCCAGGTCCTGCGATATGACGCCCGCAGATTATTTTCTGTGGGGCTATGTCAAGTCATTATGCTGATAAACCAGCAACAATTGAACCCTTAGAAGCCAACATTGTTCGTGCTATTCACGACATATTTTTAATCGCAAAATATTTTCTTTAATATTTTTTAAAGTTTAAAGCTCTATCATCCTTAAAAAAACACCTTTTATAACAAATGCAGCAGTAGCTATGTCTCTGGTGCATTGTTTTAATGAAATTTTGAATATGAACAAGTATAAATTAATATAATAGGCCGAGAAGAAAAACCAACTACCTCGTGGTATAGGAAAGCTTAGCATCGTAGATTATGAAATACCATTCACATATAAAAAATTACCCATCCACCACTTATAAATAGTTTCAGGTTTTCAATATAAATTTTCAAAGCAGTATATTATAAATTGTACAATTTTTGTTATTTTCCGTTTTTTCATACTTCTTAAACTTTGTTATATATTTCTGTAAGTAATATATCGTTCCCAGTTTTTTATTTTATTTGCAAATTTCAAGATAAGTAAAATATCAAGACATTTGCAAGTGGTTTTTTGGTAGATGTGATGGATAAGACCTATAATTTGATTGAAGCGTGACATACTTTAATCTTTTTTCTTTTCTCCATTCAGACTACGCAGAAAATTCACATAAAAAATTAATAACTGGTATACCATCACCATCAATTAAGTATCCTGCCTAATAGATCCAAGAATGAGAATGATTTTAATGACAAATACAGCTTTTAACATATTTACCTTTATAAAATAAATAATAAAATTAAACCAATAATTACCTGCATTCATATCCTTAAAACCAGGAATATTATTGAGAAGTTGCACACTCGTAGGAGGTGGTATATTCATCGGAGGCATCTGGTTTGTTAGGGAAGGCGGTTGACTAACGAAAACAGGAGGTGGGTTTTGCAAACCACTCGTAGAGGTTTGAACAGCTAACACAGGAGGAGGGCAATTCATGTTTATGCCAACTCCCATACCAGGCGGTGGCAAAATTGGCTGTGCCATTAAGGAAGGAATAGAATTTGCTACGGTGGGGGCAGTAGACACTTGTACAACTCCCAGAGGTAGTGCAACAGTAACAGAAGAAAAAGTAGTTTGGTTTTGTATAATTTGATTAGATTGGGCAGGTTGAATACTTTGCAGAGCCTGAATCTGAGTAGCACGAGCGACGTTATGCACCAATATGCTTTGTGTACTTGAGCCTGCCATACTAGGAGCAGCATTATGAGCTATAGGTTGTGAAGGCGCTAGTAGATTTGGAGGTAAGCAAGACATGGCACTTAATCCCTGATTGTCTTGTATTTGAGGAGGAGGTATGGATTTGTTTGGAGGTGGAATATTTTTAATAAAATCAGGGTCGGATATATTTTTGTCTTCATTAGGTGGAGGTATTGTTAGTAAATCTAAAGGCTTTGGATTAGGAATTTCATTTAATTGGATAGAATTTGGAGTAGGAATGTTCTGAACTTGTATAGGAGCAGGATGCGGAATATTTAACGTATTTATGGGCTCTGGCTGCGGAATATTTTGAACTTGTATTGGATTTGGAGGAGGGATTGAAGCTAATTCGACTGTTGGTAAAACAGGAGGTGGGACTGGTAAAGCTGATGGTGCTGAAATCGCAGAAACTGGTACATTCGTTGCTATTAAAGGTGGTGGCAAAGTAACTGTGGTTAAAATTGGATTCTGTAAAGACGTAGATACTAACACATTCTGCTGAGGAGGTGCGGTCAAAACCAAAGTATTACTTATTTGTTCCTGTACTATCTGAGGTGGAGGAACATTTAAAAGCACCGGAGGAGCTGTGATAACGGTTTCACTAAGAGCAGCTGGTTGCGGTTGTTGTACATTAGGATATGAAATTGGAGATGGTGCTACATTTTTTAATAGTGGTTGACCAGTAACATTATGAGGAGTTACAACTTGAGTCTCAAAATTTTGGATTATGGATGCGCTAAAAGATGTATTTATAGTTATTTTAGGTTCAAAATTTGGAACTTTCTCAGAGGAGAAACGAGAAACACGTTTCTTAGGTGAAGGGGAGCGACGGCGTGGAGCCCACCTATTGGATTTGCTTCTCTCTTCGCTGAAACACAAACAAATTAATTTCATGCTTATTATTTGTCAACAATTACTGATATACTTGTAATTTTTATCACTGTGATCTCTGGACTTATTAAATGATTTTAATTTCGAGTCAAATTTCTTTGCATCCTTCATCTGTTTAAATTGATCAAGAAATGATCCATCATTAGAGAATATATTTTTCAAATCTTTCTGAGGTGTCAAGCTGAAATAAGATGAAGCTATATAGATCTATTATTGCCTCTAGATATATGCTTCATATTTAACTAACCTTTTCGAAGTATCTTTGTTTTTGGATGTATCATTTTTTGATTTGGTAGCATCAACTTTAGCTGATTTCTCTTTCTCTTTGGCCTCTAGTTTTGCTTGAATTTCACGTTTTTTCTGTTCTATAACTTTTTCTTGATGGGACATTTGAGCAAATCGATCATTTCTTGTAATTTTGGGTTGAAAAGGATCCAACAAAGGTCTCTTCGACATCCTGATGTTTGTCTTATTACTATACAATCTAATATCTCTAAAATTCAATTACCTACATTACGTGTTATAAATCATATTTAAGTAATTAATTATAACTATAAAGACGTATATATTTTGTAGTTCAACTTGTAGTAACTTAATAACAGTTAATAACTATGCTACTATCACTATCACTAAAGCAATATAATATTTATTTTTATTATACTATTAGAAATGTCATGTCAATCAAATGTCAAATCAGATAAAAGAATTGGTTTGGGAACGATCCATTCTCATATAAAGAACGATTTGTTTCCCTTAACCTAATCTATGCTCATAGATAAAGATCGTAGATTTTTATTATTTTATCAAATGATAAAATCGCCATCACGATTTGCAAATAAATTCGAACGATAATTCAGTATATTTCATACTTATTCTGTTTTTCGATCCAGTTCTGCAACTCAGAAATCTTTGATTTTTGAATTGCTTTTCGACCCTATTGGGATTTAAATATACGTATAAATAACAAGTGTGAAAATCAAAATAACAAACAACTACAAATACTTACAAAGAGAATACTATTAATAAATGTATTATTATTATTATTATTTATTATTAGATATATATAGTATGTTCCTTTCTTGTGTGCATTAGGGGCAAGGAGGGAGCAACACATGTGCAAGAAGCCAGAAGCCCAATGAAAGGAACAATCGACGCAAGCTGCCACCAGCTGCAGGCTGCAATGAGCTGAGTGAACAAAAGCTGCTCATCTGTGTGAATCACATACCACCTGTGGCCGCAGTGCCAAAATCGCATTCCGTGAAATCGGAACACATCTATAGTGTGAAAGGAATTAACACAGTAAATATATGTTGCCGATTCTTCGTGAGAGAATATTAGCTGCTGCAGAGCGACGGAGATATTTAAGTTTAAGGGTGTGTCGTTATCTATTTGTCCAAACTGTCGGGTCACGCAGCAACTACAGTACAAATTAACTATACAGGTACATTCTCTGTCACAGTTAAAAAATATATACTCAGAGCACAGTATACTGTGATCCAGAGCTACAGATGTGTGACTTATGTTTATATGATGAAGAAAAAGTCCCTTTTTTATCATAGAACACACTGCTAAAATATTGCACACTAATTTCGGGACACCCTGTATATTTTTTAGTGTTTTGTGATGTTGATGTTTTCTGTGGTTATGTTATTTATTATTCAGTGGTTAGTGGTTTTTATCATAACCTTACATTTTGTAATGTTTGTGTCATAGTGAAAATAAAATAATTTTTTTTATAGTTTGTGTGATAAAATTTTTAAATAGTTGTAGGTTGCAGATAACCTTTCAAGTGAAAATTAAACATGTCTGTATGGAAAAAAGCTGCAAAAGCACACCAAAAGACCCATAAAGAGCGTCACCAACCTGAAGAAAGAAAACATTTGGGATTGTTAGAAAAGAAGAAGGATTATGTTCTACGAGCAAAGGACTATAATGAAAAGAAGGAAACTTTAAAAGTTTTACGTAAGAGAGCTTTAAATAAGAATCCTGATGAATTTTATCACCACATGATAAATTCGAAAACTGAGAATGGAGTGCACTTTGAAAAAGAAACAGAGGTAGAAGACACACCACAACAAATTCAACTTATGCGAACTCAAGACTTGAAATATATAACTGCAAAACGCACGCAGGAACATAATAAAATAGAAAAACTACAGGCACAAGTATCTCTATCTAGTATTAATTTGCAACCACAAAATAAACATATTTATTTTGATAAAAATAAGAAGAATGAGACAGAACGAATAAAAATGGAGTTGTTAGCAGAAAAAGAACTGCCCGATATAGATGTTGATACATTAGTTAAATCAGCTCAAAGAAGCAAAGGTGTTTATCGTGAATTAGGCAAGAGAATAAACAGAGAGCGAGAATTAGCAATCATTCAACAAAAAATAGAAGTGTCTAGGGCAGTAGAGAACAAGAAATGTGTTTTGCCTCCTAAAAGAATGAAGAAAGGTACAAAGGATCGAGCTCCAGTTTATGTATGGAAGTATGAAAGAAAGAAGTGAAAAGCATTTTGTCATAGTTTGTATATATTTTTAAATACATTAATTTAAATGCTGAGCTAATACAGATCCATCTTGTTTTACTGCAGTGACCAACACCTTTCCTATTACATCATTAATTAAAGTTCCATCCATTCCTTTTGGTTCTGCCACTTTTATGTTTAAGTCATTGGAACACAGTTTATGACCTTTAGGCATGTCTTTAATGTAGACCAAAGTTTTTCCAAGTTTTTGATAACATGGTATTTCAGAATTTTGTAGTACCTTTATTGGTCGACCCATAGCAATTTCCAGTGTTCTGATATTATTGACCATTTCTTTAAACTCGCGCGGTTCTAAGGAACATTTATGATCGGAGCCCTTCTGGGTTTTATTTAAGGTGATGTGCCTTTCAATAATCTGTAAATTCAAGGTAAGTCAGATATTATTACTGAATTATTTCATTTATTTTACCTTGCAACCCAGAGCTACAGCTGAAATTGAAATATGGGTTCCTAATTCATGTCCTGAGTAACCGATAGCAATGTCAGGAAATTCTTTTTTAAATAATTTTATAACTTCTAAATTTATATCTTCATATGGTGATGGGTAGGCAGAGACGCAGTGTAAAAGTGCAAAATTCTTGTGGTATTTTGATACAATTTTATAAATCTTTATAACAGTATCTAAACACTGCATACCTAAAAATATATATTATAAATAAGATCGTTGAAACATACACAACTATATTCTAAATTTACCTGTGGATATAACTAAAGGAATGCCTAATTCTGCAGCTTTTTCAATAAGTAAAAAATTATTAGCATCTCCTGAACCAATTTTTATGAATGGTACATTTAGTTCTGCCAAGAAGTTCAAAGAATTTATATCCATCGCAGAAGCTGTGAAGAGAATATCGGTCTTGTCAGCACATTTTTGTAATTCGATAAATTCAGCTTCAGTGAACTCTAAAAAGGCTTTGTGATCCCCATAAGTTTCCCCAAAAGAATTTGAGGAAGCATAGCTCCTTTTTAGTGCCAGTTTATTAAATTTCTCCTCGAGACAGGTTTTTTGAAATTTCACACAGTCTGCACCACATTCCTAAAAAATATCTGAATTTCTAATCGGTTTCTACCAAACATTTTAAACATCTGATATAATTTATATGCATTTTTTGCTGTTAAATATTGCTAAAAAAGTAAAATCAAAATATGATCCTACAAAAGCGTAGAAAAGCCACCTTTTGTATTTTTAATTTTGGGAATAGAAATTTCGAGTTTGAACTCGGACCTTTTCCTAAAATAATAAAAAAGTGGCCTCTCTACATTCTCGAATGATCCAAAGTAAAAACCAAATTAATGTACTTAATTTAATATTTATACAAATTGTGACCAACATATCCTTGGAATATTTTACAGCGGAACAACCATCGTTTTATTTTCATTAGATTACTAATTCATGTATAGAAGAAATTCATTGGCGAGGTACTTTGTTTAATTATGCTACATCTTATCTACAATAGCGAGGATATGCTCCTCCTAAAGATATGATCTTATAATGTTGGCAACGACCTAACATTAACGTCGACACAAATCTGCATTTTACAGACGATGAGCTTATGAATTTAAATATTATTCTGTAAAAGATATAAATATGTACTGAAAGTTAATTTCCTAAAATATAAAATGAACAACTTATAATTTGAAAAATTATTTTTTAACTGCTCAAGTAGTATTCTGAATTATAATAGTCCATTAGAAATATTGTAGCGACAACCTTGTTTTTAAATATTTTCTTTGGGCGTCATTGGAAAAATAATAACATATTTAACATCGGTGCCACAATAGATCTTCTAGGTCGCGGTGGACCAGGCCAGGGGGCCGACTCCTACATAAATCTAACCTCTGACAAAATTACCAATGTTTGTAAAAGATAATAAAGAAAATATTTTAAAATAATTTTATAAAGATAATGTCTTTGGGTGTTTCATTTAAAAAAATGACTTTGGTAGTTGAAATTAGTCAGAATCAAATTATTTTTTTGAACACCCTGTAAATAATAAAATATGAAAGTACACGTAAATCAGAAAGCTCGATGACCCGCCTGACTATAGCCTAAAACTTGTTACCATAACTTTCCTTATCAATCGCTAAGCATTTCAGTAAGGTACTACATAATCAAATTTTTTCAAAAAAATTAAAATATCTAAAAAAATATTAATTTCTCGTATAGGTTGTGCCACATTAAGAAACGTAGATTTTAGCGTAGAAATAAAAAATGTTAAAAAATATAGGGTATTGCATGTAAAATAAGAAAGTTGATAGCCATTTCCGGTATAACCGGAAGTGCCAGAAAAACGGATATAGGTACTTCAGATGAATAGAACTTTCTCAAAAACTCCTGTACACTGCGCTGGCTTAGTAGAAAACTAGTAATACTTAATACAGTATCCATACACTATATATTGCTTAGTATGCAGATATAATAAAAATATATACCTATAGTCCCTTTGAACATCCATTCTCTTTTCAATACTATATTAACACAGTTTAAATTAATACTTAAATTGCGTGCTAATATAGAGATAGAGGTCGCCATCCATTAATTAATGGCAAATGGCAATGTATATTTATGGAAAAACATAAGTATAAATATTCTTTACAATGTAGGTATTTCCAGAAAAACACCTATACCTACTTTGACACATCTGTACTTACAGAGTAACTAAATATTGAAAAATCCCATATGAAAATAAATAAATCCTGTGTGTTTGTTATACCATCTGATAATTTTCAATTATTCTGTGGTTTTCAACCCACTCCTAATTAACTGAGAATAGTAACGATTGTCATTGTAAATATCATACTAACCTTTGCAACTTTTATTAATCTCTTTGCGATATTT
Source organism: Pogonocherus hispidulus (assembly GCA_963924545.1). Lineage (NCBI taxonomy): Eukaryota > Metazoa > Arthropoda > Insecta > Coleoptera > Cerambycidae > Pogonocherus > Pogonocherus hispidulus. The sequence continues at coordinate 15,991,869 of OZ004700.1, forward strand.
ATGTCACCTTGATGATTTTGTCCTACTTCGGCAATAATAAATGTTTGATTATAGAAATTTGTAGGTGAACTTAACTCTTTAAATTTAAACATGTTACAAAGTCATATAAAGAATGGTACTTCCTTAGATCGAATCTATTTACTGTTACAAAAAGAGCGGTCTGCCGATGACAAATTGTTAAATAAACTAAATAGGTTCTTTTATTAGCCTTTTATCTAAAGTAAATTGGAAGCAATTGTTTCCTAATGTAGCGGAGCCGAATAAAAACAATATTTATTTTGGAAATGAACCATTAAAGGTTTTTGTTAGAACCTTGTGAATGAAATGGTAAATGGGGCGTGTTTTGTGGAAATTAATTGCAATAATTATTGTATAGTAAGGGACACGAGAGAAAGCTAGGGGGTGCTTATCCCACAGTTATATATATACAGTATGAAATAAGGTGCGCGGGGTACGGCGGGGCATTTGTGTCCACATATTATACAACCATTTTGTTGTCTATGCACATTTGCTTTTGTTGATTACTACTCCATATATATTATATATATATATGGTAGGTAACAACTTTGGTGAAGGTTAACAATTAGGTAGTTTACCTAACCAAATGAACATATGACGCCTAATGCTCGCGTCCCGCGCTGTATTGCTTATGCTTACATCCCTTACATCTATAGGCTTACATATTTTTTTATTGGCTGTGGCTCGTTGTTTGGAAGTACAGACCAAATAACACTAAATAAATAAAAGTTATATTAGTAGTGAGCAGGCTGGAGCACGCTTTAAGATATATGATAGGATATCTTCGGATCTTCATTACGATCTACGGACACGGATTTTTGCCTAATCCAACCAATCCTAATTCCAGTATAAGAGCATTAATTATCACTTCGACTTATATATAGGTATATGATGTGATGTTATTGTTTAACCTTCCAATAAGTTGCCTGGGACTTATATATCAATCACTAAAGTATCAGCAGTTTTCCTGTCTAGACTTAGACAGCAAAGTGCTCATAAGTATATTGCTTCATGGTCTCCAACTTCCATTATATGGCATTTTTCTTTTTCTTCTTTTCCTGCTATCTTCTTGCTGACATTTATTATATTATTAGCAAGATTTCCTTTATAGTGAGTAACAGGGGCTTGTTAGAATATGTCTTTACAAATACTTACTAGTTTTATTTTGCTTGTCAATCGGCCCTCAATAATATACCCTTCGGTTACTTCATGTTGAATACTTCCCCATATCCTCCATGTTTCTTATTCAACATTTTGTTATGTCACTTCCTGAATTTACTAAGAAAGTGGCAAATATTGAAGAAAAGATAGAAGCAAAATTAATGTGTATGTGCTCTTTAAAATGTGTGTGCAGTTTCAAATATGCACCTATATATACATATTTTATGAATACCCATAAGTTGTTTTATAGATTTATCTTTTGCGTATTTAAAAATAATGTTGTTATTTAATACATTATTTGGGCTGAGAACTAAATATGCGCATACTTTTTAACAATGTCTATAAAGTAAAGTACGTATATTCCCTATTAATTTTATTACGAAAGTTCTTTGCAATCTTCCTCTTAGTGCATGTTTAGAAGAGATAGAGCAGGTACTATAATAGTATTTTGTTCAAATCTTCAGTATCAAATCTTATTCAAAGGTTTCAAAAATTTCAAATTCAATGGCCCAAAAAACGCTTTTATGATACACACACTCTCCCGTATTTATCATATATATAGATAGACTATCATCAAAATATATCAATATATTCGTGAGATAACACCCTATCAAAATAAGATGAAGTAAATAGGGTGTTCCATTTAAAATATATAATATTACTTGAGTCTGTGACTTTTTTTGGGCCACCCTGTAAATTATGTGAATTACTTATTAGGTGTCAAAAATTGTCCAAGAAAAAAGAAAAAAGACGCGCCACGACGTGCCGCAGTCATTATCTTAAAAATATTAAATAATTCAGTAGGTATATAGCAGGTGGGATAGGTAAAAATACCTATAGTTATGAACTGATGTGTTCCAGACTTCTTTTCCACGCTGTGTATATGATTTCCCCGCATTCCGCAATTAAGTATCTTGATACCCATAAGGAAAGATAACCAATGTAGATATCTAGGTAGGTACCTAGATAAGATATTTTTGTCACGTTTGGCTCTTTAAATTGTTCTCAGGATCAGGAATAAACATAAATAGATAGACCTCAAAGAATGTGAAATGCCTTTGATAAACATTCCATTCATATATCGAATTTCAAATTCTGGTAAATTTATTTGGTAGCGTTGGTAACAGCAAGAATAAGCGCAACCGCATTTGGCGGTTCAACTTAACTTTTTTTAATAGATTTTAGTTGTAGCGAAGGCGAAAAGAGTGAAACTGTCACGGTTTTTCATAATTGCCTAAAAAGGTCATAAGCCTGATTATCCAAAATAAAAAGTTATCATGGTAAGGCGATAATCAGTGATATTATTTACTTCACATGACTATCCTAAAATAATTGAATAATCTTTTTGAACCTAACCTGTACATTTTTTGTAGAGATTTTAGAAGAGAGTGAATATATTTTGCGTGTACAGAGGAGACTTTCTTGTTAGGAGTTATACTGATAATAAGACTAATGCTTACCGATTCACCTGCAACAATGGAGCTGGACTCACAAATAATGGCAACAAATAACATTAACTTCTTCCGTGAGCCCATATTCTACGATATAATTCCCCAAAACGGTTTTCCAATGAATCATTATAAAATGTCTGAAACTGATGATTTAAACAAATTAAATAACAATCTAAATAATAATTGTATTTCTGATTGTGTGAATAATGTAGAGCTTAATAATCAAAATGTTACTCAATTGGTAAAGTTGCCATTAAACGTGATGCCTCCACCGCCTCACAAAATAGTCAATTATAATAATAACGTTATAAAAAGGTATCAGCCTAGAGACAATACAAGACAGAGGGATAGTTATAGACCAATATCTCCAAAGGGATATGATAGTGATGAAAGTTGCTCTACTAACTCTTCTAGAGATACACCACCAGACAGTTATGGTAAGTAAAATTACTGATTTTGCTTTCAGTCACATTTAACTATTCTTTGGGTAACCCAGAAATAAACGTATACATGACAGACCTATTGTTTTTAAGGCGTAAGATTTAACAGTTCAAGAAATGGAATGAACAGATTAAATGATCAAACTGTCATGTTTGGTAAATATAGTCAGAGTTCCCCCAACGTTTTTCATTCTAATATTCAATATTCATCTAATGCACAGCACAATACTCATAGTAATGGAAATTTCAACAAAAATAGGTAAAATTGTTGTGTGCTGTCCCTGTCTGCTTTATATATTTTTTTATATAATCTGTTTTTGTAACAATAGTGGAACGTTGCTCTGTGCATGTCGTTTTTTATTTTTATTTCTGTTTAAAAGGAGTTGCTTTTTATTTTTAATAAATTTGTAATTCATTTGCTTAATATAAATGTTAAAATTATTTTTTTAATAGACAAATGTTTAGCTAAAAGGCTTTAAGTAAACGGATTACATGTTACATTGGAATTTATTTTTTTATTTAATTAGATATGGATAAAATTAATATATTTTAAGATACACATTAATGTTTGTATTTTAATTTCTTGTATTTCAATTTAATATTGCCAGTAAGTAAGTGATTATGGATCACTTACCCATAAATATGGAATTAAAGTACAATTAATGAAATGCAACAATATGAACTTAACTACATATAAATTAAATTAATCAAAATATTAACAATTAAATTGTATTAAAATACATGTAAATTATATACTAAGATTTATTCTTCTTGTAAGAATTCTTTTTCTATGTCGGCTAGTTTCCATTGATGTTCAACTATCTCTAAAGCTTCCCATTCTGATTTAAACGGTACTTTAGGATCGGCAGGCATAACAGATGCTGCCCCAGTCATTTGCATTTGTTCCTGCATCTGTCTGCTTTGATCTGCAGAATTATTTTCACCCAAAACCAAGGTATAAATGCTTCTTAATCCAAATACATTCAAGAAATACCAGGATGCCGAGGACACCCAACTAGCATCTAGATGAGACAACTCAATTCCTCTTTGAAGCATGGACTTAAAACGCAAAGTTAATGGAAACGGCACTTTTGTGGTTATAAATCCAGAAAACATCCAGTTAATCCAACCACCTATAATTATCATAGGCAAGACATTTGTTAAATTCCCTTTTAGCATATCGGTCATCATTGATGGGTCTGTCATCATGTTCTGAGTTACTGGTGGGCGTTTTTGCATTAAGTAACCATCATCTTTATTGAAAGCTTGTCTTCTTATTAGGAAAGAGTTTTTGGGAATATATCCAGAATTTTCGCGCAGAGCTCTAGCTCTCAGTATCAGTTGGGAATCTGCTAATTGCTGTATTTCTACTTTCTTTTGACTAGAAAGCAGAATCGATGCATAATGCCTTAAAATTCCTACCAGAAATGTTATTATTACAATCGGCAAGAACACCCAAAAACGTATTTGGGGATCTACTATTAAATCTGTTGTCATTTTGAGCAGGCTGTTTTATATAATCTAACCTAAAACTTGATTTAGTATTTCTATAAAGGTAAATTCTTATGTAGCTACTTATTCCATATTTGTATTATTTTTAATCGACACTGCACTTAATTAAAATTGCTTTAGTTTACATAAAGTTAATATTTTTTCTCACAATCAATATAATATAATATCTGTCACTTTTAATTGACAACGACAACTCAACGGTCAACTGTCAACTGTCATTTAGTCAATTGTCTGAATTTTGAGTCATTATTTTCTTCTTCTTCTCTAAGACAGTAACATCGAATATGGTTACTTTATGCAACGAATCCGCTGACCGCCCTAGTGCGAACTGGAAATATCTCCATCTATTATCAACTTCAACAACAAAGGATGGAGCCGATTTTGAATTTACTGCCTGAATTATAAAAAATATACAATAAATATCTTTACGCACTGGCTACATTTGTGCCTTCTGAAAGGACCTTTTCTAAAACTGGGATCATCACCAGTTCCAGAAGGAATAGAAAGAAATTGCTAGGACAACTAATAGCAAAAACAAAGTTATAAGTAATTTGGAAGCACTAATAAAATAATTTAAAAAAATGTCTTTTAATTAAGCATTATACATGTATCTTCATGTATTTATCCTTTTTCAGTAATTGTAATAATTTATCACTTTTATTTAAGTAACCAAGTATGTTCTGAAAATTATTAAATAAATAAATAAACGAAAATAAACTAAACAAAATAAATCCCTCACGAAGAGATATTGGATGATGTTGATTTCTAAATCTTTTTGTATTATTTAAATATGAAAAATAATGATGAAGAAAAATACTGATTTTCCTATAGGTAATTGATGTTTTAGAAGTTACCTATATCTATATAATATCTTCTGTGTTGTGTATTGCATCTAATTTTTTTTATAGCGTTTAATCCTAATCCTAATACTCTTAGGCAGGGAAACCCCTACTCTTTTGAACACTGTATATATTTTGGAAGTAACCTCTTACGTAATTATTTAGATATTACGCAAATAGCAATGGCAATAACAATGCACCTCGCCAGAAACACAATCACCATACATATAATGGCCACAATAAAAATGGAATGGACATTATGGTGCGGAGAGCTCATGGATTGGTAGAGCGGTTTAAGTCCCGATCGGAACTGATGAGAATCAGTCCTAACCCTCCGGAATTGTTGAATGGTGGACTGTGGGACCAATTAAATCAGGCAATTTGGGATGTCTTTATTAGTAAGGCTCAGAAAGAAAAAACTTATGAGAGTAAAATTACCCTTTGGAAGAATATTTTTTTGTACATAAGAGTAAGTAAGCAAATAGATAAATTTAAGTTAACTATAAAAATTGTAATTGGATGAAACCGTTAATTTTACTTTCACAGTAAATAAAGTTCACTATAAATTCATAGTGAATTTACTTATTCACTATGAATCATTTGAAAATGCCACATTAAGTGCTGAAACTGAAGTAACAATATGAAAAATTAAAATTGTAGAGTTGAGAAAATTTGCAATATACCAAATATAAATAAATTATAATAAAACAGTTGCAGTATACAGTGTGTCCCAAATTGGTTTACGAACAGAATTCTCTAAAACTTTTCTCATTTAACCATTTTTCTATCTGTTATAGTTTCCGAGATTTCAATACATTCACCACCAATTTATTGGGGCACACTGTATATTATGTCGGAAGGATTGAAATACGTAAACAACTCCAAAATTTTAATTCTTATATTTAAGCGATTCACATTTATAACAATTGTTAAAATAAAATGTATTTTAATAAGTACCAGAAATTGGTCAAGATTTATGACAAACATTGTATCATTGAAAATATACTGACTGTCAAAAAATTTTTTCGTAGAAATGTTTAAGTAGTTATGGACTCTTTATGGTTGGTTCAACCATGTCAGGATTTGGATTAGAAAGCAGTGACATAGATATGTGTTTGTTAACGAAACCATGTGCTACTGACCCTAGGCTAGATTCTTTGCATCACTTGAATTCGATTAGACATCTTTTGATAAAATATGGTGGGTAAAGTGTTGGGTAAAATGAACAAAAGCATAATATTATACAAAGTGTGGCAGATATATTTATAAAAAATGAATACAGAGTCCAAAAAATAGCAAAAAACTCGGAATGTTTACAGGTCGATTTTTTATAACTAACAAATGACCTTACAAACTATTTGAATTGGGCTATTCCCAGTACAGGCCTGGAGTCAAAATAACACAAAACAGGTGCAGATTTTTTATGACAACTATAGGTAGAGTTGTTAGTGCATATCTTCCTCCTTCCCTTTCTAACAAACAGCCTGGGAATGCCCGTATGCAAGCTTCTTTTATGCTTCAGAATTCAGATAGTATGTTTTATTTTTCAGTGTGTGTATGTATGTAAGTAACTGAGTGGTTTGCATAATTACATAAATAAGTGGACCATTAGTGCAATATATAACGTTTGAATTTGAAAAATGAATCAGTACAATTTAGTGATTCATTTTTCAAATTCAGACAATATTAACTAATTATTTTTAATTGTTCCCTAAGCTAATATGACCAAGTTATGTTGATAATTGATTGAAAATGATGGGCTTGATATCCGTTAATATCCTGTAAACTTCATTCAGCAAAAGTAACAACATCCACTGCTTACAGTAGTAGAGACGAGACAGAATAACGTTTTGCTGCGGACACACTCTTTTCAGCCTAGCCACTAATGTTTCCTCCAGTATGGATATACATATTAATCTTTTCCTGAGCATGTATCTAGTCTATCCACCTTGAGATGTTTTTATGTTAGATCTGTTAGTTGTTTTCGAATGTTTGAACGAATTGTACTATATATTAGATACAATTTAAGCAATCAATTATCAATTAAAACATTAAATAATTACTTGTAATATGCCAAAATACAGCTTTGTATATTGTTTACTAATTTGTAATGCCTGTGAAATGTTATTCTGCATAATTTCTTTTTATCAATACAGTCTCAGCTATTACAGCTACTATGGGCGCACGAAACCATTATCTTTTAATGTGGTAGGTATATAAATCTCCAAGACATACAAATTTACTAAAAAACCCACTTAACTAAATTGACGTATGCGCCACAGCCACATGTCAGTTTTGACAAAATTGTCGTATTAGTATGGTGGTACCGATGTTAGTTTTTCCTACGAGATAGCTCCTCCCTAACTCGGTGCCTTTGCACCACCTTTTTCAATTAGATTTTCAGATTTTGAAAAGTTATGGACACATTTACCATGTTTGGTAAAATTTATTTATACTTATAACTGCCACATACAGTTTAAAAATGTATATTATTTTGTTTAATGAATTACTTTTGATAAATGACTGTGTTTCAGGTTTGACGGATGTTCCAGAACTGGTTTTAGCTAAGGTGCCTATATTGAAATTCAAAGATAAAGAAACTGGTTTTGAGATTGATCTTAACTGTAACAATTCTGTTGGGATACGTAATACTCACTTGTTACATTCTTATGCCATGCTAGATTGGAGAGTCCGCCCTTTAGTCATAATCGTGAAGCTTTGGGCACAAGCCAATCATATTAACGATGCAAAAAACATGACAGTTTCCAGTTATTCTTGGGCACTTATGGTTATACATTATCTGCAGTGTGAGTAATTAATAAAGGAAATAGGTGTCCCTAAATATAAAATTTTTATAACGGTAAATGTTACAAAGTAAGATTCAGAAATAATGTTTTGGGCCAAAAGCATATTTCATTTGAATAGAGATGGGTCACTGCTAAGTGTCCCTTTCTGGAAGGGAACAATCCTGTTCAGGGAACATTTTTAGGAAATGTTCCCGGGAAGATTTCAGGAAGCATCTGAGAAATATTTCCATATTATTTTAAATTTCCCGCCAAATTATAACTACATAAACATAAAGGCATTTTCGATTTTTGTGCATCATTGGTGTATTTTCATTGCTTTTCTTGTTATTTGTAGATTTTTTAAAAATCTGTACTTAAATTAAATAAGTTAACGTTACTAAAAATAATAAGTACAAATTGCTGTAAGTACATGTTGAAACAATTTCCAGATATCAAGTCAAGTAATTACCTACCTGCAATGCCAAAAAATAGGTCAATACACATGTTCAAAAAACAAAAACAGTCTGCAAGTGGTGGGAAATATTTCTGGGCAACTTTCCTTGGAAATATTTCCCTGGAAAGTTTCCAAGGAAATATTTCCTGGGATTAACCCACGGATTTCTTAAAATAAACTGGATCGCTGATTCCTAACTATCATTTTGTCAGTTGTAAGGTGGTCGCCACACTGTGCTAACATTCCATTGGCTAGTTTTCAGCTAATGATGTTGAGGTATTTACAGAGGGAAATTTTGAAAATAGTTTGGTGAGATATGGGCATATGACTAACTAAATATTACTTATATGGATGGATATGGGTATAAAATATGTACACTGTTGTAATAAAAATACTTTAGCAGCGGGTCTAAAAAGTTAACTTAATATAGGGTTATATCAAAGATTAAATTGTATTATTTGTGCATTAGATATGACGAGTAATTGACAGGACTGGACTCAAGAGTTATATTTGTGCAGCAAAGGTACACATAATTTTTTTCTATTTATAGTGCATTTCAAATAATTGGAATCATCTCTTTTTAATTTGACTTGAAATGATTTTCGACAAAGTCGAAATTTATGTGCTTGTAAAGACACTCCCTACATGTACAAATCTTCCAATGGTATGTCTGGTAGGTACCAATGTATATTAAATTCATTGACGACACTCTTTATTTCTCCTGTTACAACTTCATTTTTTAAATAAATTTTACATTAGCCGGAATTATAACTGGTTCATAATAGTTACTTGTCTAAACATAATTTAGTAACTAACCCAAAAAACTTTAAAGTAACATGGTTTGTCAACCAAGTATTTGAACCTTGTCTGATTGCAGTATAAAAATTAGTTAGGATCAGTTTTGTATATTGTTTTGAGGAATTCTAATATCGATACCTTTTTGCCAAAATATCGTAAGTCACTCACTAAATTTTACCTTAGGCTACTTACGACAATTCTGCCACTCTGCCTATTACAGTTCTGTTACTTACGATAAAATGTATGCAGTTATTTAACCGTGAAACATTTAAATACGCTTACATATTTATGGATCTATCTACCTCTGCCAAGATGTGTATTTGCATATTATACTTACGATAGATCCATAGTCATTTTCATGGAAAATGTCACTTACGATAGTTTGGCAAAAAGGTATCGATATAAGGTTTGTATTTATCGAAGAATTAGACATATGTTTGTAGTTATTTTAATTGTGGCAGGAGCTGCATATATAAAAAGCCACGATGAAAGTAGCTGCACGTCTTATCAGTAAAAACGGCACTAAAAAAATATTTTTTAACTGAATGACATCATACAATTAGTAATGTCAAGTAGTTATTAGTTAAATTTATACTTTACACTGTTAAGATATATTAAATATTGTGAATGAATTGGGATAGGTTAATCAGTTATTTTGTTATAAAATTACATGAAGTTTATAATACACAATATGGTAATAACTGCTTCTCTAGAAGATAACATTAACAACTTCAAAACTCAAAATCATTATGATTATGGTAGGAATTTAATAAAAACACATTTAAAATATAATTTATACACACAATCACATTATAATAGGAGTTTTATCCACACTTATAAAGCATATAAAGTAACCTATTATGCACTACTGAAATAATAAAAAAATATAAACTTAAATCAACCAAATTTAATTTACTTATTAAAATTAACATTAACATTTATATTAATAGACATTTCGTTCTTCGCTTTTTCATATTTCACTTCGTTTCCGTTAATAGGAAGCTTGTAGTTGCTTCTTGCAACAAATTTTGGATGTCTCCTCTCCTGATGAATGACTTGAACGAGAAGAACCTTGGATTTTCCTTGCAATACCAAGTTTGTTAGATACGGAGTCTTCAATATAGCTCTCTGCCACAGCAGGGCTCTTTCACCCACCATACCGCTTGATGGGTGTAAAGTCGGCACCTTTATTTCCCAATAAAGTTATTGAAGTGCACCTTCATATAGTGGCCAATATAAGCTTCCGCGTTTGCCAAGTTCAGAAACGATGCAACTTTTGATGGAACTTTTGCCAATGTGTTGATTCCAACAGGCTGAGAAGTACATTTTTGATTCTTATAATGTAAAAAGAATCTGTTTTGTGATAAGTTCTTTGGTCTTAGGGAAATACATTTTCTACACATCTCTACGTCGTTGATAGAAAATCCTTCATTTATAATTTTAAACTTTCGTGAAATGCTATCGTTATTCTATTACTATCGAAACAACTAGATACGCGCCAGTGTCCTATACATTAGTGATTTTCAAATTCGTCAATTCGTAGCATCGACAAGCACCAGAGACTCCTATTACTAGCGCAACCTAAAATGATTCAAAGTATTATTAATACATATTGTCTAAAAAGTTAAGAGTTATTACCTTAATCATAAAATATTCTTTATCACAAGATTTAGTAAAAAATTCTTCAATTTGCACTCTTTCCAAAACTGCAGCCTTTTCCACCTTGTATCCTTTCGATTGACTCTTCAGGTAGGTAACAGATATCTACGTTTTTAGACTTTTATCGCAACCTTCAACATTGAATACTTCGACCAAATTGATGAAATGATGAAATTGCATGTTTTTTCTTCAGATTAAGAAATAAATAACTTGCACCTTGCACACAGAACTTCATTTGTAAACCACAAAACAAAAAGAAAATATAAAAGCAGTGATGGTAACTCAACAGTGTTACCATCATTTAGTTCATAAAATACCTAGAAGTTAGCACAGTATGGCGGCCGCCTATCAGTTGTTATTTTTAGCTACCCCCCACCAGTATGTATTAGCGATCCAGTTTATTTTAAGAAATCCGTGGATTAACCAGATGTTATCAAATAGTGAAAATATTTTTTTATAAAGTTGTATCTGAAACCCAAAGGTTGAATCAAGTAGCAACTCAAAGTAGCAATCAAATCAAAGTGAATTTCATGAATCAAAGTTGCAATGAGTAAAGCTTGAGAATATAAAAATATTGGAAGTGAAAATAGAGTATATTGTACTGACATTTTGGACTGTAACTGATTATTTTTCGATATTGATATCAGTAAATATTTTGATATTTGTAAATATCGATATTATAAAATTTAGATAGTACAAAATCTTAAGTTTTATAGCACTAGGTAATGCCATTAGGCAACATAGCAAATAACCGTTCTACTTTTAACTTACTTAACTATAAAATACTGTCGAGTTAATAAAACAATCCGTTATATTTTTTAAATTTACCTAAAATATTAGATCAAATTGATTGAAAACAACAATGTGTACAGGTTTTTTGGGCTTTACATCTCGATGTCTACTTCCTAACAAATAACAAATAGCAATAATAAATCCTGCTGGTTCTTGAGAAAAATCTTTTCACTCAAGGACATAAATGTCCGTGTTTTCACTCCCTCCTTGGATCAGTGGCAGCTCGTGGGTCAGTAAATAGGTGACGCAGACTGCGGACTGAGGTGGGGGCCGTAAGTCCGGAAATGAAAATAGCGCTGCAGGCAAAAATTTCAAGCAAATTCAAGGTCATTGCAGTTGCCTGTTGCTTGTGAACTTTATGATAGTTGAGGCAGACAAATACTAAGCGGCGAATTCACCATCCAAAAGTTATTTAAAATTGCCACGATTGTCCGAACACTCCGATTCAATGTGACTTCGAAATGCCAACTCTTGTCTGCCTAAATAAATCGCTGCGCGAATAGGTAATTGCATGAACCGTCTATTTAAAAGGAAGTCATCGTTAAATTGTTTAATATATAGTCTGGAATTTTCCCTCAAAGCGTCTTCTATTCTATTGATAGGTTTTTTTAAATTCTGCGAACATTAATGCACACCTTATATGTTCTAAAGAAGCATCGTCCTTACGACAGCCTCGCGTAACATTCCCAAAACTGTTAAATCCCTCCTTATTCCACACGCCTAATTTTTTTACAGTAAACACGGCATACAAAAGTTTTTTTTAATAAATACTTTCACACAACCACTTATACTCCGAATACCACTCATTCCGAAACTTCCGAACGAACACTTTGTCTTTTGACTTTACCTTTTTTCGAAATCGGGAGAAGGCACAAGTCTCTCGCAGTTTAAAAAATCTTTTTTCTCCTTAGTTTTCCATCTAGAAAATGGTGTTTCTAATAAAACACAAACTGGAACATAGGAAACATTTCTACGATTAATAGAAAACAATGATTATTTATTATTATAAGAATTGTTTTTTAACCAACGCGGCGTCACGTATAGAGGCAAACTGGCCAGGACGGTAGGAGAGATGTGATGCGCTATCGCAATCCGCAGCACTCATTCGCCCACAGGACAGTTTAGTCACGTATCGGCCGCATTGTTGCCATGGCAACCGCCGTTCCAACTGTCGCAGAAATACCACCTGATAGCGATCTGCGACACTTGCTTATTATAGGAAGGGAACGGTACGAGGTTTAATATTCGCTCTCAACGAAAGCGATGTTTTTTTAGAACAGGCGTTCAGCGCACAACGTTTTATAATAATTATTCTGTTTATTAACTTTATAAATATATCTATTATCTATATTAATGTAAATATATCTAAATTACAAAATTTATATGAAATTAAAAATAATTTGAAATGATACAACCAAAAACGGAAATTTTAGGTGAAGCGGCGTGTCACTTGCGTCACCTGGCGAGCTGCCACTGCCTTGGATTATTTAAATTATCTAACACTTATTATTATGCAACACATCATGAATTTATGTATAACTCGATAATGTTGACACTGATATATTTTTATTGTTTGTCAACCATGAAGGTAATTATTCAATTATTAGAGTACTGTATTTTGCAGCAATTCAATGAAAATACAATGAAAAATGCAGCAATTTTAAATAGACCTTTAATATTGCAGGTGGCGTAACACCACCAGTTTTGCCTTGCCTGCATGGCCTAGTACCCGAAAAATTCAATTCAGGTAATGTTAACCACACGATGGATGTTCAAGAGGAAATCACAAGCGTAAAGAACTTCAAGTCGGACAACACAATATGCTTGGGAGAGTTGTTAATTGGGTTCTTTCAATACTACTCAATGTTTAACTACAATCAGTATGCGATCTCTGTTCGTGCTGGATGTAGATTGCCCATCGACGAATGCCGCTACATGAAAGCCCCAAAGAATGATCCCCAACAGTGGAAGTACCTGTGCATAGAGGAACCATTCGACTTTACAAATACTGCAAGATCGGTGTTTGACGTGGAGATATTCAAACGCATAAAGGAGGTTATATCTTGCTCGTACCAAGAACTAGTCAGAACTAAAATGCTTAATAACATTCTGCCTGTGAATTTAAATCAAAATCAAAGATGATGTAGTGCAATATTGGTAACTAAATGGGAAAATGCATATTTTTAGGTTAAGTAAACGGATGAATATACATTCCATCTAGAGTAAGAAGCATATACAAAATATAAAACAAACCTTTTTATACACTCTTTTATTAGTATAGATGATTTTTACCATTTTTTTAAAATATATGGTCTCTAAAAAGATAAAGTAAGTTGAGATGTTATGTTTAGGTTGGATGGATATTTTCTGTTATAGTTTGTGTTTGTTATTTTTGTGATCAGATTGACCATGGCGTTTTACTTTTTGTGCAATAATATAAGAAAAAATTTGTATACTACCGAAATTAATTTGGCTGCAAAGTGTACACGGACATTTACTGACTAAAGTATACCGAACAAATTTTACATTTAGTGAATATTATATTGAAGTTCAGATATTTATTGAAATATAATTGTGATGCAGCCATAACTGTGAGAAAGTTATATGTTAAGATAAGATATCATATATTTTTATAATTTTTCTTCGATTAAACGTGTAGTTGAGATATGGTCAATTTCTATATTTTAATATGTATGTGAATAACACAAAAAAAAAATACAAAAATTGGGAAAAATGGTAGCTTCGAAACATTTATAAAAACTCGTTGCTACCAAAAAACAGTATTAGTTAGTTTAATATGTTGCGTCTATGTTTTGTTTATAAGATAAGCTACGATGGTACGCTTAACTTTTGCAAGTCCAGTAGGACTCGTAAAAATGTAAAAGATACATATCATGTAATGGGTCTAGTGCCCGATAATAATTAAACGTATAGCAACGATATAGAATGTTAACTGTTTTTGTTAAAATGAAGAACATATATTAAATTGTCGTTGCATGTTTTGTCAGTAGACTCAGTAGAGTATACAAATTTCTTGGTGTTTTCTCTTTAATAATTACCAACAAACATATATTTCCTAATTGTTTGAATGAACCTCTTAAATGATATTATTTATAGACATCTCATATTGTGATTTAATATATTTGATCTCAAATAGGTGATCGGGCCATGCATTTTTGTCACTTGTGCTAAGTAAGCAACATTCAAAAAACAGATGTTTATATTTCATGTTTTCAAAGTCGTTTTCTTATTTTAACGCATCAAGTGACAAAAATATGGGCCCAAAAATTCGCGTAATTGAATCACTACGTGCCAAAAAAAAGTTATATTATTATAGTATCTATTCTAAATCTATTATAAATTATTAGACAATATTAAAGTCGAATACAATAATCGTAAACAATAATAACTTATAACATATATTATTGTGATTTTTTTTGTTGATCTTTAGACTGCGGAAAAATGCATTTTTTTCAGCACTGTTGTAACCATGTTATGCGACAGTCTTTAAAAAGATGTAACACTTAAATGTTTCATACTTAAATTCATAGAGTAAGTTAAAATAATACTTTTTGTTTTGTAAAGCCGATGAAGTTTTTCTTTAACTCAAAACTTGATCGGCTGTTTTGTGAAAATTGTATAAATTTATTGTTTAATAAAGTGAATAAATAAATCATTGTATTTCTTCAATAACATTTGTGTTTTATTTTCGTTTATTATTTTCTGGAGAAAAGTTCATAAACGCTCATCGTGAATATAATAATTAAATAAGAGTGTCAAGACCAGCAACTGTCCAACTCTGTCAGTGCTGTCTGGCAACACTTTAAAACGCTAATTTGGTGGGAAATTTTACAATCACCCATAAATCACAATTTGAATTCACTGTTTAAAATTAGATCAGATACTTGTAGATGATCTAGAAATTTCAGTTTTCAATCAAACTTTAACAATGCAATTTCAGGTATAACGGGGTTCTTACCTACAGCCAATTTTACGTTATTTTTATGTCCTCCCTCAATCTCAGACTTACCTAAATTCCCAAGTAATTTTGCAACTTTCCTTTTTAGATAATTAATAACTAGATCAAACTGAATCGATTCCTGAATGCTAGGAAAATTATAGAACCATATTTTCTTGATGTCAGTTAAACCATTTTTCTAGCATTTGGGAATTGATTCAGTTTGATCTACTTAATAGACACCTCCAACTATTGAGAATTCATTTTCATTAAAATATCTAGAAATTTTGGCCTAAACAACTTTTAGCACAGTAGTGCTATATGTCCTGAGAACCCTGTATAATTTTTAAAATCAACTAGAACTCTAGGTACCTACTTCTGAAAAACAATAAAAAAATAAAAACACCACTGAACACTAAAGATTTTATTATGCTTCCAGAAACTATTAATTTTGTGTACAAAATCAAAATACACAAAAAATACTGATAAAAATATAAGCAGTAAGTTTAAAAAGCGAAAAATTTAACATTATTTTAACTAAATACCCGAAGAAAATAAGGTATCTATAACCCTTTCAAATACATGCCAATAATAAAAAAAAAAAAATAAAGAAAACTAAAACTATTTCACCATGTGTAATGGTCATGATTTATAAGATACTTCTGTTGGGGTATTAATAATATTACTTCTGAGGTGCGTCAAAGCATTCTGGTGAAACCAGTAATTTCGACTCAGATCAAAGTAATATTATTAATAATTTTTTACAACGAACATATTAAATTTAAAATAAAACTAATTACAAAAAAATGAATCGGTTAGTCACAGATGGTGTGAAACGTCATCTACAGGATTAACCATTCTCCGGTAATAAGAATCATTTATTCTCGTGCCACGATACTTGATAACCTCTCATTTATTATCATGTTTTTTTTTTGTTTCCGTAGTCGACATCTTGTGACCTGTATATGCTGCGTTACTGACAATTTGACGATCAGATCATTCACTTGCAAATTTTCAGAAGACCGCTCCCGCGATTCGATATATCTTCTCCTTCACAACATATCAATAGGGTTGGGAGAACTGTGCGCTAGGCTGGTAAAATGCAGACCTAAAAAAAATATGCGATGTATTTCAGAAATACTTATTCATTATTTTACTTCAAAAATATAATTTGCTTTAGTGCAAACTGACGAATGCAATATTTCCGTAATAAATGGACATATTCTGAAACTTATATTTCGTTTTTAACCATTTTTGAGGTTCAAACTGCCAGTTTTACCAGTTAGTAAGTGTTAGTCATAACCATAAATATTCAGAAGTTAAAGAAAACATTCTCAAAAAGGATGCTGATTCTTGGATATATTTTAAGAAACAAAATAGGTATTTAAAGTATTACAAAACTGAGTGATATAAAAGCAACATGGCTTCCCATACATGCAACTCATCAGATGTTTTTTGCACTTAGTGTGAAAGGTGCAAAAAGAAAAGAGAAAAATAGTAGTCTGTTGACTTTCTGCTTTTGTGAACCATAAAGCAGATATTGGACATGTCTAGAATATTCAAATCATTTTACGTAAATAGTTGAACGGACTTTCTCATTTTGCCAAATATTGGAAATCACCTAATAGTTTGAAAATGATACGATTTATGCCATTGTTATTACTTTTTAGAATGCATCTCTTAATCAGATTTAGTTTATTCTTAACTTTAACTGGTGTTTGATGTAAAAGACTTGAATCACCTGATAAAATAGCAGACTTGAATCTTTGATTTTTGTAGAAACTACAAATTCCTGAATAAAATTAGGTATTAACCGATTACTTGCAGCCTCTTTCATATAAGATAATATTTAAAAAGAATCGTGATCTACAAAAATATAGAATAGAAAAACCATATTATATAATACTATATCGCGTATTCCCTGTTGGCTCATAAGTGGTTTCTTTGAAAACACTGAAGGACAAAAAATATAATGCTATACTCTTCCAGAGACCCTTTGTGCGATTTGCGCATGTGCAGATATCGTCGATCTCCATGGTTACGGAAGCTGACACATTGTTTATAGGCTAACAGACTTCCCACCTTTCAATTTTTTTACTAAGAAGTCGGTAGACAGAGATGTAGTATTTATGATGCATACTTAATAGATTTTAAGATATTCGTGCATGCGTGATATTTAGTCGTGGACAAAATATATTTTGTCCACGACTACCTCATAATATATACCTTATGAGTTTTCTAAAGCAAAAGGATAGTCATTTTTGACAGAGTGAATAATAGCGGTGAATAATCATTATTCACTGGTGTAGAGTTTCTAAGGCACGTGATATACAGGGTTATTCAGAACTCATCTCTAAAACTTTGAGGATATGTGCATCCTTAAATAAGAAATCGATATCACCAAAAAAATTTATAATAAAAGGCTTAGGATTTCCCGTAAACAATGTTTAAAGTTATACCATTATAAAGGACTACGTAGCTGGGCAACTGTACTTCAACACATCTGATACTTTTCTACCACCTTCCTAAGAATGTGATAAAAAAAGTAAACACGTTTTTGTCTGGAATGCCTGGTTAAAACCGACCGAATAATGTTGGAGTGGGGATAATATCTGTTGCCTATGAGTCGTCAGTCTGTGTGTCGCTCTCGCGGGTGTTTTCTGTGTCCTCTCTCAGTGCCGGTGTTTTATTTATCGTAGGAGTGTTAAACTGTAAAATTTTCAAAAAGGCTCATGTGTACAGTAATGCTGAGTTAATGAACTGTTACCAGTGGATTATCAATTAAAAGTTAGGTTTTGTGAGTGGTTGTTGCAGCAAAATGCTGAAAATCCCCAATTTACTTAATAATTTGCATTTACAAGATCAGCAACCAGGAGGAACATTCGGTTTAGTGCGGCAAAATTGGATGAGGCGTGCCCAAAATTGTGTACAAGTCCAGGAATATTATTTCGAACAGCTTTTGTAACAAGGTATGTGCAAATTTTTTATAAATTTCATGTTTCTAATACCTAGTAATCAAGTACCCCAATTCTTCAAAATTAGTGTAACAAAATTTTATTCATTTTAAAGACATGTCACTTTGGTCAGATCTATCTATCTTTAAGTTTATTTTAAAGTAAAAACACTGCAAATCTTTTTTGCGCCGGGTGTCGGTATACTCTCAGAACTTCCGAAGTTTTTTCGTGCTAGCCAGTTTGCATTGTCAGTCCCAAGGTCACTCCATTACAGTGGACCAGTATCCAGCGGCGTGCAATGAAAAATTTTGAAATAGTTTTCAGAAGCCGTCAAAAAAATTTTTTTGCACTACCACATTTCTACATGTATGTTGAACATCCCCAAATTTTATTATGGATAAGTTCTGAATAACACTGTATATTTTGTATCTGTTGCCTGTTGTGTCAATGTCAATCAAAAACACCAATGTCAAATAGGTTATGATAAATAAAGTTGTTTAAAATAAATTTATGGAATCAAAGTCAATAGTACTCGTGGACATAATATATAGTAGTCTACTCACATATAATGAGCTATTATTCCCTTAGGTTAATTATGCCACTTCCTACCCTCGTGACATAAACTTAACCTTCGTGAATAATAGCCCTCATTATAATATGCTCGTATAATAATATACTATTATTGTGTTTAATGAATTTATATTTTGACGTCCTATTTTAAACTTTTCCACCTTGTCAATTCTTTTATCAATTCCATGTTATATATTCAGAATATTTCAGAAACTGTCACCGTCTTTGAAATTCAAAAACTTTTAAAAAGACCAGTATTTTTCTATTCTATTCAGAATTTTTAAAACATAACACCAAAAATAACTCACCTATCTCCCTGGTAAGTAGAATCCTGGGACAGTAATCCTTCCATTTGCGACTGATAATCGGCCATGTATGGGTCTTGACTAAGCTCTGCTTGTGACAATCCTGGTTGGCTCAGGCTGAAACCAGGTTGGGAGAGACCAGGTTGCGACATTCCCTGCGTCAGCTGCAGGCTTTGACTGAAGGGCTGTGTCTGGTCCTGGCTCAATGCCTTGCCCTTTTGGCGTATAGGTGGCTTGCGGTTTCTCGGATTCTGTTGTTGTCGAGCCTGCAGTGCCTGCTGATGTTGATTGTAGAAACGTGGTGGGATGTGGGCCATGTTCATGAACATCCCGACAGGTACGGGCAGGTTCATCCCTGCTTGGGCACGTTCAGGAGAAATGTAGCTGATGGGGTCATGGGTTCGACTGAACATATCCAGGGGCATTCCACGGTTGGGGTAGTTGAACTGACCATTGATCGCAGTGTTGGTTCTGTCATAGACCGAGCCGGGAACCATGGCTTCGCGGGCGTCAAACATTGAGGTCGTCATGAAATGGGAGCCCGGATTCTCCGAATTGATCAGTTTTTTGGGCTTGGCAAACTGTATTAGTGATTCTTTAAGATTGGTCAATGGTCCTTCGCATAAAACCTTCTGTTCCTTGTAAAAAGAGAGCAAGTGGTTCCATAGAGGTTGCTTCGAGAGTACTTTTGGATTACCAACAATGATTATGCCGTATTTAGCTCTGGTTAGAGCGACATTTAATCGCCGAGGGTCGTTCAAGAATCCGATGCCTTGGTGCTCGTTGGAACGTACACAAGACATGATTATGATGTCCTTCTCACGACCTTGGAATGCATCGACACTAGCAATTTCAATCTCTTGATACAGTTTACTGTGTAGGGATCCCTGGTACTGCATGTACTGTACCAAATAGGCCCTCTGACCTTCGTAGGGGGTGATTATACCTATTTGTTCAGGTTTCACACCTGAACGTAGAAATCTGACAGAGAAAGTATTATTTTAATCATTAATTGATGAACTTAATGTATGGAGTTAGAATTAAGTATTTTCAATCATAAATGAACGATAAACCTTTGTAAACAATAAATGAAACAATTTAATAATTTTTTTTCTATGAATTTGAGAAAAGTACACAATAATGCCTAATTTGTTCAAATAATATTCATGGGTTTAAATAAATATGAATATTCAGTCATGCAAAAGTGTGATAACGAATTATTAGGTTATGGTACCGGGTACCAACATAAGTTGGTACCATATCATTGCTTGGGCTTCTCCCAACATACTGAAAATAGTATAACGGCAATCAGATGATAGGATTTGTAATAAAACGAACATCATTTTGAAATAAAAAATTCAATTTTTTTTATACAATTTGGTGTTCACAGCAGCAAACTCATCCAGATATAATTGAAAAGGTAGAAAATAGATATATATACCTATGTAATACAACAAATCACATCTGGCCATGCTATGGAACCATATCGGTCAATTTATACAATGATTTTATATTTTATCTCTTGATATTACACACAAAACGGTATTAGTTATATGTTTACACCTCGAGTCTACTCTAATTTCTACGTCATGACCAATTGAAATCTGTTCTCTAGTCACGGACTGTGTACATTACGAAGAAACTGTTTTATTAAGCATTTTTGAAAAAAAAAATTTTTTCTATTATTCATACTAAAACAACATTTTCTTTCCAAATCACATAAATATACCAATCAAATCTATTTTCAAATATAAACACCTACCTTGTGGCGATTTTTTCCACATTAGAAGCCTCCGTCCTGTTCAAGTAACTCGTACCAGAACCTGCAATCTCTTCCTGTCCCTGGGTAACCAGGAAGAACATCGGTCTGTCCATGATGGGCCACGGGAAATCGATCTTAATCAGCTTTCTTTCCTCCGCACTCACGCCGTTCTGCAGACTCCCCTCATAGAAGAAGTTGGAAGGGAACCTCGACAGCTCAGGGTGCATCCTGTACTGGACCTCTAACCGAAAAGGTCTGATGCCAAGAACAACGAGACGCTCGAATAAACTCTGGGATAAACCCGCCCTCGCAGCTTTCTTGCACATCACTACAGGTCCCAGCTGGCAATGGTCGCCAACAAGGATGAGCTGTTTCACACCGAGGACTACCGGAACCATGCATTCGGGTTCGGTTGCCTGGAGAATGCATTTTTTTATTAGGGAAAGACTATGGTTGTATTTATAAAACACATGAGTTTAAGCAAGGATTCAAACAAATTCTTAAACTGGATTTCATAAGTTAGATCAATTCAAAATGTAGATATAGTTCTAAAATAAAAAGTTATATCAAAAATCTGCTTACATATGTTATTAGATAAGACAACAAAAAGCTGTGAAAAAGGTTTTTCTAAGACTTCCAGAAATAATATTAATATAGAAAGTAGGAATACCCGATACCCGTTAATTTTACTACCCGGGTACCCGTTTTCAATACCCGGTATTTATCCGCTACCTGTTAATTACCCGGTACTCATTAATAACCCGGTATATCCGTTATTTACCTATTACGCGATATCAACCCATATTCCTTATAAACTGCTGAAGAGCTCGAGCTCAAGCTCAAGTGCCCGTCTCCCTCCCCTTTCAGATCATATTTTATATCGCCAAACCTGTTAACAACGCCACCTACGCAAAACTACAAAAAACAAGTTGTCATATGAGTCATACGGAGGCCAACCGAGTACAGGTGCTTAAAAGGTTATCAAGTACTAAAATGGGAACCGGGTAGCAAGTTATCGGGTACCCGTCGGCATCCCTAAAAGAAAGTTAATATATAACGGTCAAAATCAGCTGAATGAGACAATTCGTTTGCATTTCCTATACAACCGCTAAGACCGATACCATTCTTACTCTAAAAGACAGACTATGATGGTAGACAGTAAAGAATCTACGATAATCATGGTGAAAAAGTAAAACTAAAAGTGCGAGAAAGAATGTATAAATAATTTCCATAATTTGTAAAGTTAAAACGCATTAATTATGGCAATAATTCTGTCCTTGTTGTGGACTGGTAAGGGTAATAAATTATTTGAATAATAAAATTTGGTATTCGGTTTGCTATTTGATTCAATATATAAAAAAAATATATATGTTTAAAATTATTTTGAATAGATATTTCATTATAATTCCAACATAATATGTGAACTTTAATACTTTAATCTCTTACTTGAATTTTAGTAGTAAAGGATTTTTGAAAAATAAATGTTAGAAAATATACTAACCTGCATACTTTCATCAATGAGTATCGAGTGAAACTTGAGCCTGACCAACCTTGGATCTCCAGCTCCAACGCAAGTACAACAAATAACATCGGCGGCTTCCAACAACTCCTTCTCGGCTAATTTCTTCAACATCCTGTACCTCTTCTCGTCCACGGAACTTAATTCACCTGTTTCATCCTTCAGTTGTTGCAGCTTTTGCAGTTCCGTGTTCCCTTCCATTTTCCGTATCTGGTTGTGTAGCGCCAGGAAGCTGACAGGCGAATCGATGGCTTCTCTTGATTTAGCGCATAATCGAACGACTTTTAGGTTGGTTTTATGAATTTTTTCTGTCAGTTGGTCCACGGCAGTATTACTTGGAGCGCACACCAAGACCGGGCCGCCATTCTGCTTCACTAGCTGGTAAACGATAGTGGCGGATGTTACAGTTTTGCCTGTACCTGGCGGTCCTTGAATGAGGGAAAGAGGTCGTTGCAGGGCGTGTTTTACAGCATATACTTGGGAACGGTTGAGGTCAGGTAGGTTTGGTGCAGAAAAATGTTTAGGTAGGTGGCAACGAAAAAGCACCTCTTCAACTTCATGTCCTAGGAGACGGTGGTAGATGTAGGCAGAGACAGAGGTGTCATCAACGGCGAATTTGCGTAGAGCTAACTGCATTCTGCCAAATAATATGTTTAACTTTAGATAATTTTCATATAAATCATTGAAGGAACACAAAAATTCGTATTTTTTTTTTTTAGACAAAATACATACAATTGTATAATGTTGTGAGACAAGAATAAATAAATAATCAGCATATCTCGCAGGCATCACCCTTGATGTACTTTCCGATAGATTCATGACCTCAGTTCCAAAAGGGAGACACATTTTCGAGGATATTTAACTGCTTTTCCATAGACATACCTAATCAATTTATATTTTTAGTTTTGTACTTCTTTAAACAAAGAATAACATTTATTGATCTTTCCAAATTATAAGGATTTTCAGCCTTAATAATAAAACTTAGAATGTTCTAAGACGTGACTAGAATGTAATTAGTGAAAACTGCATTAATAATACCATTTAAATGCATGTTAACGCTAGAATAATGCTAAATCACTAGTTATCAGTTTGGGGATGTTTTACAATAAGTTAAAGTTAACCTAAAAGTTTGCAAAAATGTCAGCAGTTTTTCTTTTGCCTCCCAATTAACAAAGCAAGAACGTTTTTCTGAAATATTAAATAATTTAATGCGAAATTTTCCGTATTTATGTCAGGAACCTCAATAATTATTATAAAATTTTATTATAGCATGGTTACTTATCGAATTCATTAGGGAGTTTTTGAACCCCTTAAATTTTAGCACGTCGTTATCGTTATTCTGAGCATGTGCAGTTCCAAAAAGAGTATCATTTTTGGCACTGCGCATGCTCAGTATAACGATTCTGATAACGATAAGGTAAAAATTATTATATCCCTATTATAAAAGGCAAAGTTAATGCTTATCAAGGGCGGATTTACCATGAATTCAAATTTTACATTAGCAAAAAGCAAAAACGTAATTAGTTAAAAAAAAAATATAAACGTACTTCACTTAAGGATATTTTATTAAACACTTCAATAAGTTAAAAGTTAACCTAAAAGTTTGACAAAAATAGCAGCAGTTTTTCTTTTTCCTCCCAATGTACAGGGTGACCCATTCGTCTGGGATTCCTTTATTTCTCCACTATTACCAACTTTAGAAAAAAATATGTAATACAAAAGTTTTCAGAAATAATAAGGGCTACAATTTAAAATTAGTTACAGATATATAGGGTGTTCACATCCTTCCAAACCTATAAAAATTTTCTTATTTTAAATGGAACACCCTGTATATTATTAGCTCATTGGATTCCTCATCGCAAGTGCTTTCAGTCCATATAACATTTGTTATAGCTAAACTTTATAGTTTCCAAGATATTTAATATTTTGTGTAAAAAATGACAAATGCAGACTTTGGTGAAAATAACAGTATCTTTCTTAATTTTTACATTTCGATAATAAATATTGGTATTCGTTTAGTATAAGCCATGGCGAGTATTTTGCTGTATATAAATGTTTTATAAATTATACAGGGTGTTAATAATCTCGTAGCAAAATTGGAAAACTGTAAGGGCCAATATCTCGTTTATTTTAAATGGAACACCCTGTATATTTTTAATGGATCAGATTCAGAATTGAAAACTCTATCGATCCATATTAGTATGTTATATACCCAAAGATAATAGTTTTCGAGTTATTTTGAAATTTTAAATATTTTACTCTTTGGTTACAAGTAAACATAAATTATGAGCCTAGATGCCTTGAAAAACAAAATTTATCAAGTGAATTTAAATCATAATTAAAATCATTATTTAAATCAAACTCTTGTAATATTTTTTTTTTATTCAAATAAATAACTAACGTAACATGATATTTTTAAAAGTTATCAGTACAATGTAATAAAAATAAATTTTTGATTTTTTTAATATAAATGAGATTTTGCTCAACCCTTCTAAAGATTAACGTATACGCTTAGACAATAACAGTCTCGTTAAATTTTATTTTATTTCATTTCAAACAGTCCACCCTGTTGCTGAATGCACAGTTCAAGTCTTGTTCGAAATGAAACTTGCACATTTCTTAGGATATCTGGTGTAATGTTTCGGAAGCAATGTCTAATTCTTTCTTTCATATCGTCCGCTGTCAGAGACATGCTGTATACTCTATCTTTGACGTATCCCCATAGAAAAAATCCAGATATGTAAAGTCTAGAGAACGCGCAGGCCAATTTACTGGACCCCCTCGACCAAAATATGGACCTATTATGTGCTCTTCTAAAATTGCTCCCCAGCAATGTATACTCTTAAAAAATTTGGTTGTTCTGTTGAATAAAAATGAAAATTGCAACGATTCACATTTCCATTTTTATGAAACGTTGCTTCGTCGCTGAACATTACAAAATTTAGAAATATTTCTTCATTGTTTATTATTTCCAACATCTGTTCGCAAAATTGTAGTCATTTTTCAAAGTAATTTGGACGTAGAGCTTGATGTAACTTAATCTTGTAGGGATGAAATTTGTTATCCTTTAAACACTTACTAACTTGTGTTTGACTAATGTCTAGGCTCATAATTTATATTTACTTGTAACCAAAGAGTAAAATATTTCAAATTTCAAAATAACTCGAAAACTATTATCTTTGGGTATATAACATACTAATATGGATCGATAGAGTTTTCAATTCTGAATCTGATCCATTAAAAATATACAGGGTGTTCCATTTAAAATAAACGAGATATTGGCCCTTACAGTTTTCCAATTTTGCTACGAGATTATTAACACCCTGTATAATTTATAAAACATTTATATACAGCAAAATATTCGCCATGGCTTATACTAAACGAATACCAATATTTATTATCGAAATGTAAAAACTAAGTAAGATACTGTTATTTTCACCAAAGTCTGCATTTGTCATTTTTTACACAAAATATTAAATATTTTCGAAACTATAAAGTTTAGCTATAACAAATGTTATATGGACTGAAAGCACTTGCGATGAGGAATCGAATGAGCTAATAATATACAGGGTGTTCCATTTAAAATAAGAAATTTTTATAGGTTTGGAAGGATGCGAACACCCTGTATATCTGTAACTAATTTTAAATTGTAGCCCATATTATTTCTGAAAACTTTTGTATTAGATATTTTTTTCTAAAGTTGATAATAGTGGAGAAATAAAGGAATCCCAGACGAATGGGTCACCCTGTACAGATCGAAAACGTTCTTCTGAAATCTTAAATAATTTAATGCGTATTTTTTCGTATTTATATGCCAGTAACCTCAATAATTATATAAAATTTAATTATGGCATGGTTACTTACTGAATTCATTAGGGAGTTTTTGAACCCCTTAAATTTTATGACGTCGTTATCGTTATTCTGAGCATGCACATCCAAAAAGAGTATCATTTTTGGCACTGCGCGTGCTCAGTATAACGATTGCGATAACGTAAAAATTTAAGGAGTTCAAAATCTCTATTATAAAAGGCAAAGTTACTGCTTATCAAGGGTGGATTTACTATGAATTCAAATTTTACATTAGCAAAATGCAAAAACTTAATTAGTTAAAAAAAATATATAAACGTACTTCACTTAAAGATGTTTAATTAAACGCTTCTATTTGCTATTTCATGTTTGTCCAAAGAAAAACGTACCTATCTATATGCACAGATAATTTCTAATTTCACATTTTTTAAAAATGTGGTTCTTTGAGATACTCCCCCATGTTGAAAAGCTAAATCCGCCCTTGATTGCTTATTAACACAAAACAGTCTTGACACAAGACACTTGTCAGTCTTGTCACTTCGCGTAAGTGTTTGTAAAATAGAGCCACCTGACACGAGACTTAATTTAGCACTGAATTCAGTACTCAAAATGCGCGCGCAGATTTAGCGGACTTGTATACTACAAATTAGAACATGTTCTAACTTCTTGGACAAAATCAGCACAGTATAGATGCGCAGTAGTGCATCTATACTGTGCTGATTTCGCCCTAATGTAAACATGTTCTAATTTCTAGCATCCAAGTCCGCTAAATCTGCGCGCGCAATTTGAGTACTGAATTCA
This sequence comes from Pogonocherus hispidulus, assembly GCA_963924545.1. NCBI lineage: Eukaryota > Metazoa > Arthropoda > Insecta > Coleoptera > Cerambycidae > Pogonocherus > Pogonocherus hispidulus. The sequence continues at coordinate 16,019,455 of OZ004700.1, forward strand.
GTGTTAAATTAAGTCTCGTGTCAGGCGGCTCTAAATGCAGGTTAGATTTATTGCAGTGAAATTAGCTCTATGTATAGAATGAGAAGTTATCACATTCACTTCTTATTGCTGTTAGTGATTTGTCCCTACTTTTTATTCAGTTATTTGTAACTACTTAGATTGATTTAAGAATGCGGTTAGTGGTCATTGGTAAACTTGATGTTATTGTAATTATTATTAATATGGGTGTAAGTGTTTAAGTAAACAAAATAAAGCCGATTCATACAAATCTTAGTGGGCTTAAGAATATTGTTCAAAAACATGGCAAGTAAATGAACAATAATTGAGCAAGCAAAGCATACTTGAGTTCTAGTTAGTAGTTTCTTACTAAACAAGTGGGCAACTACCCTGCAAAATAACTTACAAAATTTATTTCTAATATGCTGTTTCTGCAATTCGATTTTAACTACAAACTAACTGAGTAACTAAAATTACTAAAACTTGAAGGCACTATAATTAAAACAAAAAATGGATAAAATGTCTTATTAAATCCAACGCCTAAGAACAATTCGTTGCGAGTATACTAGTACTGGAGAAGCTGCAACACTGACCGTTTCAGGATAGAATCTCAGGTTAACCAAGCATCGAGGTTACGGAAAGAAATAAGAGCATGTAATAGGGGAGATATGCAACTGCTTATTTATTTATACGTGTGGTAGTGATGTGACCAATTTAACTTGAACTGCAAACAGTTCAGGCAAATTCACGATCGACAAATAAAATTCAAAATATAAGCGAGTTTCCGCAGTTTTGACATAAAGATAAAAAAGCAACTATAGTTCATACTAAATTAAATGAATTTAAATTTGACTATTAGCTCGTTGATAACGTTATTAGCTGGTGGATTATTAGCGCCTATAATTATCAAATTATCATACTATTACCATTACTACGATCATAATATTCAATACTATCAATAATTTGCACTTACCTGTCAAAACTTGTGCTTTTCCAAATGAAATCAACTACAAAATTGCTGTTACAATCGATAGGGGCACCAGACCCGTTCTTTAATTCTATGCCGATATCTTCACCATAATTATCCGGAACTTTTATGACATGGCCCACTCCTGCCCAAGACTTGTGCATCTCACCAACATATCTTAATCTCAGCTCATCGCCATGCATAAGCTTCATGTCCCCGTCAGTTTTAGCGAGCGTGAAGTATGCGATTGTTTTCTTATTCAAGCCAACGTCCCAACGTACTTCGATGTTTTCTTGGGTTTGGGACTCCTTGAGACGTTTGTCATAATCGGCCTCCAGCTTCACAAGTGGTCCAAAAATGTTCTGATATTGATAACCATCTTCATAGCGCAGAAGGACCTACAAGAATTATTGTAAATAAAATAGAAATATGTAGCTATTACATTATACAGACTTGCTGCGGTTCTTCATCGACACCTGGTTTTTCAAGATCTTGGAATGTGGCATCCACGTTTTCTTTCCACAACTCTTCCAGTTTGTTGATCTGCTGGGCAGATATCTGTCTAGCTCTCAGCTGCTCCTGTTCTGACGGGATCTTAACCAGCCAGGTTAGAAAGCAGCGGTCAGCTATGAGAGGCTTCCATTGATCTTGGTCCCAATTCATATCCTAATAACAATATATCTCAGGATTATTATTGTTACCCAAAAATTTGTTTTTAAATCAAATACCATTTGATGAAATAATTATTTCAAAAGTTTTTTATTTCACGAAATTTGATGCAATAATAATGTGATTTTAAAAAAGAAATTCAATGCGGAGAAAGTATGTCAAGCTAAAAACTTTGCAAAATGAAATAACGGAAAATTATAATAATTGCTTTGTTTTATGTTAATGAATCCTATTACTAGATAGAAAAGTAAGCATTTCTTGCCTTTAAAGAATTTTGAGCAGCACAGGGCTGCCGACACAGCAGTACAACCACGGAATCGGCCTTTGCTGGGATGAAGCCCAAAACAAACACATTTCGCACACCGCAACTGTAACACTCCAAGATAGTTTCACCCAACGGTCCATCTTTGTGTAAAGTTACTTCCTTATGTTTTGCTCTAACCTGGAAATAAAAAGTCCGAACTAATAATAAACATTAATATTTGTCTTCATAGTTAAATATTTTTTTTTAAAAAAATGGTTACTAGTTGGATAATATTTCAACATCATTGTTGCATAATGTAATGTATTTTGTTGACTCTACTGTACTTCTATCTAATTTATCCATAACATGTTTTTCCTATTTTGTGTCTATAAACAAGTCATTATGAAACGCAATTGTGTATCGAAAAGAAACCTTTTTTGACACTCAACTTTTTGTTTCTAAATGTTGGTAGCAACAAATTTACATCCTTTGTTTTGTATGGTGTGCTATAGTTGCTATAGTAATGGCATACAAATAGTATAATATACAATTTGTATTATAAATCATAACCTAATTAAATTTTCAAGCAAAGAAAAGTTGATAAACGTCGATGACACCAACTGTCCAGAATATGTATAAAAATTCCTATACGGGAATTACATTTCCTGATGATTTTTCTTTGCTTTCATAGGTGTAAAACGTGCAAAATAGAAGAAATAGTATAAACATTTTCATAAGACGTTTATCGCACATGGCCTTTAGAAAACTCGTCTTAGACGCTTGTAATAAAAGTACGTCTTATGATACTCATTTAATGTACTACATAAAATATTAATGTGGAAAACCAAATTCTGAATTCTCCTAAAGATGTGATAATTAAGTGATGAAATGTCGATAATTAAAGAATTTTGCTTTTATTTTTTTTTTGCTTAAACTCTTATGATAATATGGATGAAAAAAGCAAGACAAATTAAAATAACTAATCATAAGTTTTCCAGGTCAATTTTGAATGAAATTCTTGAATATAACATAAACGTTCAAGTAGTTAAATTAAAGAGCAAAACATGAGGGATATAATAAAACATAGTATAACATCAAAATTATATGAATTTTTGTTTTTTTTTTCTTTCTAAATTCAGTGACTTTTCAAAAATAAATTTCATTTCTATGTCAAAAAAGTGAGCATTGCATATAACTTTATAGGTAGAGAAATATTATAATGAATGCTTGATAATGACTGCTAATAATTTGAAAATATAAAGTTTGATTTTATGCTTTGAATATTTAATATTTTCGACTTCAAATAGACGGTTTACAGCAATACCATACATTACATTTTAAATTATTTCAAATATTATTTGATCTCATATCCTCTTTCTCAAAGGAGCATGTTCGAGAAACAAAGAACTTGAAACTTTGGTACCTACTTTTGACTAAAAAAGTGCACTCGAATTGATGAAAGTGTAAAAAAAAATAGTTACAGGAGACGATATTGCATAAACACTATAAACAGTCCTAAAAAATTCTCCAAGTACTACAAATTATTCTTGAATAAGCTTCAGTTAGACAAAGATATATGTTTGTTGATTACTATATCACAAGACACATAAAAGGAATTTGCTTAATATATAAAATCAATATCTTTGTAATTTGTAGTATCTTAATAATTTCAATATATTAAGATCAATATATAGTTTCAATATATTAAGGTAACTAAGTTTGGATTATCTGATAAAAACTATGATATCAATTTTTTTTTTATAACTGAATGGGTTACTATTATATTAATTTTTACATATTCAGATAAAGCATTATCTAACAAATACAATGATGTAGTTCTAAGTGACATATAGTCAAAATTATTGTAATATAAGAAGTATGTGTTCCTAAATTAATTCCTATATAGTTCTCTTTATTCTTAAGTCTTCCAATATATTCTTCTGGATACATCTTGCTTACCTACTAGGTATTCAAAATATGAATATAAAAATAAACATATAACCCAATTCAATTTTCAAGTCATTTATTGCTTTTAATGTAAATTTTTGTCCAATAAGCACTTTAGTTTAAATAGGTAACTGCATTTATACATAATACATTTGCATTATGAGTGTTAATTTTGAGACTATAAAACCAATAGTTATGTTACCATAGACTTTTCTATAGTCAAATACATGAGGGAAATAATAAACAAATGTCAAAGAGCAAAATCATTGAATGAATACATTATTTTGCTGAAATATGGTTAAAACTATATTCATAGAAATTTTTTACTTATAGACCTCAGAAATTAATGACTTCCTATTATCACTTTAAAAAATATTTTTTATTAAGCATAAGGCACATCAATTTATATTAATTTAAATGCCAAATAGCCATACAAATTACACGTAACAAAAATTATTATTATACGTAAACCGATCGCTATCAAAGAGAGAAAATCAAATATTGAGCTGGAATTTAAAATTTAAATATAATTTTTTTTTATTGGGATATAGTTGAGTTTTGGCATCTTAATGTAGACTGATAGTATCTTTTAGCTTTTTGCTGGTAGATAATAAAATATTTTTTTAAATTAGTATCCTTTTTATTAGTGAAGATGACCTTATATGTAGCTGAAGAAGTAATTTTGAATAGGGTTAAGATACAATAATAAACAATAACATTATTTGAAAGTTGAAGCTTCAACTTGGATATTTAGGTACAGTATAACCTCTCAATAGCGGACACCCGTGGAGAATCGTGCAATGTCAGGTATATGGAGGTATTAAAATTTAATATATACATATATTATATTATTTGGCCTTGAAGTAAAAAGTATACATATAATTTTTATTATAAAATAGAAGAATTGGTAGGTGATATTCTTAAATTTATTGTCGAGGCGGTCAAATAAAAATGGGTAAGACTAGTTGTCGGCAATTTCATGGTACTTACCACATAATTCCGAGAAGTTTACCTGAATTTTAAATGGACCGTAATTATGTAGTAAATATCCATTCATTTAGGCAACAATAACACGGTGTCATCTAGTCTGTTCGAAATTAAGTGGTAAATTTACATAAAATTTTCGGTTTTGCCGACTGCCGGACTGTCCGAGTCCATTATACGGAGGGTCCATAATTTGGAGGTGTTAATATTAAGAAAGCAGTATTGTAAAATTTCGTAAAAATAAAATCGTCAGCGATTAGAGTAGTCCGTTTTATGGAGGTGTCCAAAAATAGAGGTTTTACTGTATATTGCAAAAAATCTATAGTACTAAAAACTTATTCAATGTGCAAGTATATCGGAATTAGGGATACCGATACCCGTTAATTTTACTACCCGGGTACCCGTTTCCAATACCCGGTATTTCCCCGATACCCGTTAATTACCCGCTACCCGTTAATAACCCGGTATACCCGTTAATTACCCGTTACCCGTTATTTACCCATTACCCGCTATTTATCTATTACGCTATATCAACCCATCGCCATTCAACATAGCAAATATTTTCCGATTCATATCATATTTTATATCGCCAAACCTGCGTCAACGCCAAACCGCAAAAAAAACAAGTTGTCATATGAATATGAGTGACATAGAGGGCGACCGAGTGCAGGGGCTTAGAGGGTATTCGGGTATTTAACGGATTATCGGGTTTTTAACGGGTTATCCGTTAAAAACGTGGGAACCGGGTAGCGAGTCGTTATCGGGTACCCGTCGGCATCCCTAATCGGAATTCAACATGAATTTCTACAATTAATTTCTCATATTCAAAATTGAAAATAGATAAAATAAAGATAAATCTAAAGTAAATCAAAGTAAGGTGTTAGATGTTTATGGAGAAATATACTTAAAAAGTCATGCTATGCACCGAGTGTAACTTTCTCCCTTGGGTGTTTTTTCTCTCTTGGGATAGTTTTTCATAAGATAAGTGGGTATTTATTAATTCTCGGATATCTTTAATATTTTTTTTATATTACGAGAAATGGGTTTCACTCTGATATGAGGCCCTCAACGATATTGTTGCCAACAATAGGTATATATATATTTGGGCAACAATGCCATAAATATTTCAAAAAGAGAATAGTGGGTATCTAATAACTTAAAAATTTGCCTGGACTGCTGCAAAAATATTAAATTATGTTATGTACCTACTATTCTAGATAAATAATATACTATAATAGGATAGTAAGTAGGTATTATACTAAAAAAAAAAGAAATGGTAGGCGATTACCTACAGTTAATCCTAAAAACTCATTTGAATCTGATTTGGATCTCAATAGAATATAAAAAAAAATACAGATTAATCTTATCAAGGAAGTTTCATAATTATTATACTTACCAAATGGTTGATAATGTGGCTACCTGAAGTGTTTCCTCTTCCATTGCAAAACCATTTCTTGCACAAGTTGCACATAACAACGCAATTCGGTTCGTGAATGCCACAGTACTTACAAGCATAGTCGGGCAATTCCTTTCCATTAAAGTATCCCTCCTCATCGTCTTCTTCAAACTGCAACTCTCCTAAGACACTAGTAGTGGCTGCAATTTTATTAACAATATTGTTGTTCACCTGGAATCATATAATATGTCAAACTTGAAGTTTTGACCTTGGTATAAAACTACTAACCTGTACCCCCGAAACTTTGGGGCCGGTGTGATCATGCTGAGAAGCTTGTGTTTGAGAAGGGATGGTAAAATCTGTGAAGTCACATTCTGAACCCTGGGTGTCGGCTCCTATCAGATCAGCATCTTCCGTATCCAAAAACGTGAGGGTCTGTGAACTAGGTCCATACGCATCCACACTCATTTTTCGGATTAAAATTCTGGTTAAGTCGTAGTTAGTCTTTCAAATAAACTCTTTGTAGAGCGCTTGAAAATATTAAATACGATTCAAATTAGTGACAACCGCTAAGATTTATTTTAAAATAACTTCACTTACGACAGCAAGCGCCATATCTGATTTGATTACTCATTTGTTTTTTTGACTGTCACTGGTTGCCCACTTCCGGATGGAACGGCGGGAAATTTAAATAGTATGGTGTAATATAACCGGGTTGAACCAAAGAACACTGGATCGTATTGGAGTACCTTAATTCCAACTCTCTTGAGTACACCACATCTGCAGTCTAACATTTAAGGTCTCTGCTACTAACTAGATCTAGATTATTTTCTTATAGTTTTATATATCGAGACCTATATTAGGATCAGTTAGGTATTGACTATTTTCAAAGATTTCTATTTGTCAAGTGGTTTTAAAATCGTTGTCTTAAATATAAAAAATGCCTTCTTATAATTTGGTTTTTTGAAAAAGGCGTTTTCGAGAGACATATACGCGTCTACCTATAAAGTTTTCGCTAAATATAACCATAGACAATATAGAGATGTATACAGGGTGATTCAGCTAACCCGTTCATTAAAAGTTAAGTTTAAGGACTTTGTAATAAGAATGAATTCGCTACAGTTTTAATAGGTTTTTAATGATGCTACGAAGTAGAAATTAACAAAACTGTGAGCATGTAAGTGTACAAAACAAGTATTATTGTATTCTACAGAGAGGAGTTGATCTTCTCTTCTGGCAACTCGGTTCACTACTGCCATCTCTGGGGTTACTCGAGAAGCGCATTAAGGTAATAACACACGCCTGTTGGGTTAAGGCTTGGCTACATGCGGTACGACGCAGGCATGTTTATAGGATATTGTTACAACTTCCCGTTGGAATATTTTTTTGAAAATTTGAATACGGGGGTTTTCGAGAAAGCTCTATTCATCTGAAGTATTTCCGTTTTTCTGGCACTACCGGTTATAGCGGAAATATGGCTGGGATAATTTATTGCTTATTTTAAATGGAATACCCTATATTTTTTACATTTTTAATTTCTACGCTAAAATGTACGTTTTTTTACGAAGGAGTAGGTATAAGAGCCACACTATTCATTTTTTTCAAATTCCGGCTATAAACTCCGACTTTAAAGTCGGAATTCTGAGTTTAAAGACGGAATTGCGAGTTTAGTCGGAATTTGAAAAAAATTAATAGTCTGGCCCTTCTACGCCTTCGTAAATTTCAATTATAGGTACACAAAAGTATTTTTTTTTTAATGGAAAACCGCATGCATTTTACTGCTCTACTTATGTCATGGGGAATCAGTGCGATGGGTTTTTAGCCGCTATAATTATATACAGGGTGTCCACCTAGTGCGCGTAAGTCCAATATCTGGGTTAATAAAAGAGATAACTTAATTTTTTTTTCTACAGGGTTGTCTAATATCCCGAGCTGCACAAAATGAAAATATATTTACATATTCAGGGTGTTCAGTTTTTCCTGGACAGGTACCAACTTCGTTTTTCTAAATGGAAATATATATTTTTTATTGCTTTTTCGAACTAAACCCTTGATTTTAGTAGGACTTTCATCAGCCTTCCCTATACCTAACTTAAACTGTTTTTGAAATATTGACGGGTGAATATTGACATTTTTGCAACTTTGACACCCTGTAAAATCTAAACGGTTTGAGATCAAGCAAAACGGTTTGCACATTCCTATCTTAACTTTTCATAAGCTATCGTTTGGTACTAATTTCAGAATTATCCAAAAATTTAAAATTTTCTGAAAATTTTGAAAATTTTTTATTCCTGTATAAATTTGAAATTAGTATCAAACGATAGCTTATGAAAAGTTAAGATAGGAATGTGCAAACCGTTTTGCTTGATCTCAAACCGTTTAGATTTTACAGGGTGTCAAAGTTGCAAAAATGTCAATATTCACCCGTCAATATTTCAAAAACAGTTTAAGTTAGGTATAGGGAAGGCTGATGAAAGTCCTACTAAAATCAAGGGTTTAGTTCGAAAAAGCAATAAAAAATATATATTTCCATTTAGAAAAACAAAGTTGGTACCTGTCCAGGAAAAACTGAACACCCTGAATATGTAAATATATTTTCATTTTGTGCAGCTCGGAATATTAGACAACCCTGTAGAAAAAAAAATTAAGTTATCTCTTTTATTAACCCAGATATTGGACTTACGCGCACTAGGTGGACACCCTGTATATTTAGCCAATGCTAATTATACAGTGTGAGTCAATAAGAACGAATTCTTTAGTAGCTCCTTAAATAAAGGAGATAGAGCAAAATATTGAAAAGAGGACTTGTTCTAACACTTTTTTTCTACAATCCAAAATTATTTTTAGATATACAGGGTGCACCGTTGAGCGGTTACAGCATTCAACATTTGTTTTTTATATGGAACACCCTGTATTTTATAAGAGAGTTTGATTAAGCTTAAAATTCCCTATACATTGGTGCCCCGCTTGCTGGTCTTGTATGCGGGGTTGCCAAGTTATTACGGTTTTTCTAAAAATTTGGAGAAAAACATACCCTTGTAAAAAAAATCATAGTAGCCTTGTTTCCGATAATTAAAGGTTGAGATTCGGTATTTAGATAATCAAACCATTATACTATAAGCCGATATCATCATAAAATTATTTGCTTGTACAGGGTGTTTTTTCTAAGCAACTGAAGTGGTCTGAACATATTGTGTAAAAACTCGTTTTTCTTTTTTGGAACCCCCTGTATATTATAACACCAGACAAACGAGTATTAAATAGGCTCTCAAATGATATATGGTTTGCTATATCTAACTCTAACAGTTTTCAAGATAGTCAAATTTATACAAATATGGCAGTGACTTCTTTGTCATTTAATTATTTATTTATTTATGTAATTAACTATTTCAAGAGTTTTACTATGTCAAACACATTTTCTATATTGTTTTGTTCAAAACTGTAGTTTTTTTTAACTTTTCTTACTGCCATGACTTATATTTTATATCTTTTAAACAGCCACCGGTATTTCCGTAATTTCAAATACACATCAGTTAAAAAATTTTATAGGTAAACATTGAAAAATATTTTTTAATTAAATCAAAGAAATAAAATACTAATAAAAAATAATGAGGGATGAAACAACATAATTTTAGACGCCCACAAACTGAATTCATCAATTTCTAATATAACATTATAAGTACTGCTCGAAATGTCCTCCACCTTGAGCAATGCAAAGTGTAACACGTGTCACAATGAAGTATCCAACGTTTGTGGGCATTTGCCTGTTTACATGTGCAAACGAGTTTCTTATTCTTTCTTTCATATCTTGAAGTGTTGTGGGTGGGGTCTGATAGACCATATCTTTTATAAAACCCCAAAGAAAAAATATAGTGATCAAAATCCCCATGTGATCAGAGAAATTGATTTTCAGCACAACTGGACTGTGACTGTTTGGGGTGGGATTGTTGGTAACCATTTAGTGGGCCCATACTTTTTTGACGAACACGTAAATGGGCAAAATTATTTAAATTTCCTAGAAAATGATTTCCAAGATCTTATACCTACTTATAATGTTATATTAGAAATTGTTGAATTCAGTTTGTGGGCATCTCAAATTATGTTGTTTCATCACTCATTATTTTTTGTTAGTATTTTATTGTTTCTTTGATTTAATTAAAAAATATATTTTTCAATGTTTATCAGGTTCCTATAAAAATTTTTAACTGATGTGTTTTTGAAATTACGGAAATACCGGTGGCTGTTTAAGAGATATAAAATATAGTTCATGGCAGTAAGAAAAGCTAAAAAAACGACAGTTTTGAACAAAACAAGAAAAATTTTAGAAAATGTGTTTTTTTCTTGAAATAGATAATTACATAAATAAATAAATAAATAATTAAATGACAAAGAAGTCACTGCCATATTTGTATAAATTTGAATATCTTGAAAACTATTAGAGTTAGATATAGCAAACTATATATCATTTGAGAGCCTATGTAATACTCATTTGTCTGGTGTTATAATATACAGGGGGTTCCATAAAAGAAAAACGAGTTTTTACACAATATATTCAGACCACTTCAGTTGCTTAGAAAAAACACCCATGTAACTTATGCCATTTGCTCAATGCGTAAACTTATCCCGACCAAGAAACCATGTTGTACCATAAAGAAACAAATGTGTTGTACGTTATTTGTATTATATTCTTATACCTACAAACAACGATATTGTACCATACCAGTACCAACCACAGAATACAGAGTACAGAGTTGGTACTCTGTGTACCAACGTACAGAAATGATAAATATCCATACACTGGGAGAAGTAGTTATTGCTATATACTTAATAGTTCGTGTCATAAGTTGAAACATACCTATTATTGAATAAATAAATAGGTACCTCTACTTAAATAAGTATATGGGCAATACCAACAACATATTTAAGTATTTTTAATACAACGTAATTCAAGGGTTATCTATGTTATCATTATCAATCAATTTGACGTGCCCTGTCTAACTCGTCGCATGCCGGAAAACTGGAGATGCTTATCATCTGAAAATGACATAAATATTTTTTTAAGCAATGTTAATAATTCATTAAGTTGTCTACATAAATGCTGCATTTTATTATAATACCTACTGCATAGGTATAAATATTTAATTTTGTCGCATATGGTGCGTTTGTTTGTACCTAAATCAAGATACAAAGTGAATTATATTGAATATCTACTTCAAAAGGTTTAATATTAGGCATTTATAAAATAAATACGGACTGATAATGGCCATTTGGAGAGAATATTTTGAAACTTCTTACATTGGTTGCTTACATTATTTGGTCAACAGAAAATTAAATTGGACTGAAAGAATGTTTTGGTTAATTGCGATAGTGACATCCGTAGTAAGTAAATATCTCTATAGAAAAAAAATGTTTTCTTTAAAAGGATGATATACAATGTGTTTCAAATTGGAGGCAATAACATTGGTATCTTTGAAACCGTTGGCCAGATAGCGATTAGGTGAAATTGGGGCAAAGTTGCGTAATTTGGTATGTAAGCAATAATATGGCACAAAAAATCAAAGCTAACATTATTAGTTTTTGAGATATTTGAAAAAAAAATTTTGTAAATTATTAATATTTTTTACGTCATTCGACAGTATTTGTCCTTGCGAGTTCAATGATGTATCATATTATATGTAATTGTTCCATTAACTGTTCATTATTATTTTTTAATTTATTGCTGTTTTGTTAATTGTTCTTTATTTTTGTTAATTAATTGTTATTTATTGTTCATGATTTGTTACTTTTTCGTGACTGTTTTATTAATACATACTTACAGACAGGCGCAGATGAGTTTGATGATGGTTTTCCACGTTTAAAACGTGATCAAACTATATGATAGTCACTATGATAGTGATTTTGTATAGTAGGTACCTACCTATAGTCACGTAAGAAATGTGACGTAAAAATATTATTGGAGCCTTATTAGAAAAAATGAAGTTGATGATGGTTCTGAAGAGACGAAACGTTACGTAAAAAAACTGTTTACGGCTTTCGATAGTACTCTTTTTTACAATAGCTCTTCAAATAAGCCTGAAATTTTCCAACAACGAATTTCCAAAATATTCCAAGGAATTTCTTTTAAATATTGCAAAAACCAAATTGGTTATGTCCAATACCATATGATATTGGTTACCAAATTTCGCAATTTTGCCCCAATCAGAGACATTGGGGCAGAGACTTATACATGTAGATGTATAAGTCTCTGCCCCAATTTAACATTTGGTGCGCACCTTTCGCCTACATACTACCGTACATTCTTTAATTATTTTCAAATTAATTTAAAATTTTTGTCAGTTGTGCACTCAACAAAAATAGATGTTTATTTTTTGCAAAAAAAAAGGAAATACATCATCTATCATGGCCTACTGAAGACAGGTAGAACAGCTGAAAATGTAAAAAACCATAGAGGCTTTATTTTATCGTAAAATATCATTATGCTAAAATTTAAGAATGTTGTACCTATATTGGTAAGGACCCTTATTATTAGTGAAAGTTTTAGCTCAATACGATGTTTTGCCACTGTACAACAATAAAATAAACTATACCTATGCTATATATTTTTATAAACTAGGCTATACATATTCAAGAAAGTGCTCTTACATTTTTCTTAGAAATAGCATAGTTTCTGAGTAAATTTACGTTTCTTCAAAATATGTTCTATATTTTATTTATCTCTTATCTCTTTTATTAATCTTGTCACTGGAAAGTTTAAAAGTGTTTCAAAATCTTGAAATAAGTCGCACATAACATTTCTATTGCCCGGTTTTAATTGAGTTTGTTTTTACTTATTTATTTATTTCTTAGTTGTCTTATGTGACACTTTCATCAATTTTCTTGAAAAACAGATTTTTTTCAATGATATATATGAATATATAAATACTATTTTGTAGTAAATTGATTATGAAGTTTAGAAAAAGTAATGCCTTTAATTTTACAGTGGCGTAACATTATCAGGGACTAAGAATTGAACGCCACTGGCATTTCATATGGAATTCAAAATTTATCTAATAATAAATGCCCTTAGTTATATGTCATTTCAAGTTTGTGGATCAATTCCGGTCTTGTACTCGTGCCATATATTTCTAGGGAGGAACATATTATGTAATATCTAGAACTCTTTCTGAATACAGAAACCAGAAAGCCATGTATAAGGTCGATACGAATTATCTTCTTTGGAGGACCCCATTTCCATCAGTTGTTATCTGCGAAAAAAAATATTCTGGTATGCCATCGAACCTCACGAACGTCGTGAAAAAGTAAGTAATATCAAAGTCTACATAATTAGAATATAAGTCGTAGACTTTGGTAATATTTAATTTGGCCTCCATCATTGAAACACAATTTCGGAATGACCGTTCAGTGAGAAATATTTCCCCATTCAACGGTTTAACAATGACGTAATTGCAAGTAGGTACCTATTTAAAATGGTTTATGATTAGCCTAGGTAGGTACCTAATATAAAATCACAAAAGGATAAAAGTACCTATAGGGTGTCGACTTTTAAGTGTATATGTTACAGGAAATATCCGAATTCAGGCTATTTCAGTTTGGCCTAGGACATACTAAAATTTCCTATCGTTGTTAGGAACTTTGCGTTTTTCCTAGGACATACTAGTATTGCCTGATAGTTTTTAGGACAAACTAAAATAGCAAATTAGTGGTGGGAAATATCCGATTTAAATTATTGAAAGAAAATGCGTTATATTAGGAAAATTAATTCAGGGTAAAAGGAGCAATTTTCTTTAGCATCCCTTTCTAACATTTTCTGAATAAAACTTTGTTGCCACTTTAATTGTGCCATATTTAAAAATAAACTAAAGCCATAGCGGCACGATTCCGATTAAGAAGCTACAACACTAATATCACTGACCATCGAAACTTCTATATGCAAATTTTTATTAGGGTATTTTCTAATAATAATCAGGCCATTTTAGTTTGTCCTAAAAACTATCAGGCAATACTGGTATGTCCTGGGAAAAATGCAAGGTTCCTAACAACGATAAAAACTTTTAGTATGTCCTAGGCCAAATTGAAATGGAATTAAATCGGATATTTCCTGTAACATATATACAAATCGATAAAAAGTTTATTTTGCGAGATATTTTTAAAAACCTCTTTTTATTCGAAATGTGTTCAAAAAACGCCCCCTTTGACGTTATTACTTTAGTCAAAATGCCAATCCAGGTACGGTTACGATTTTTTTATAGCCCCTATTTTCACAAAAACCATTTACCGATTTTCTTTATTTAAAATTTAATACAACAGCGCTAATCAGGACCCGTAGAAACCCCCATTTACCAAATTTGAACAAAAAATATAAAGGGTTCTACACCGTGTTAGCAAAAGTTGTGCAAAATAAGGACCTCAAAGATACCTGGCGAGTCAAGCGTGGAATTATTTCAAAACAGTTAAAGAATTGACAGGACCACCCAAAGTGTTGATGGACGAAACTCCAAGAAGAAATATGCAGGATGTATTTCTCTACTGCGTCTGATTTATTAATTTTTTATTTTTTTCGATTTTTATGATTGTCAAATTTGCCTGGGATTTTTGAAACAATGTTATTAAATGTAATCTCATAGAGAATGTAATCTCATCGCTGTAGAGAAAAACATCCTGCGTATTTCTTCTTGAAATTTCGTCCATTAACACTTTGAGTGGTCATGTTAATTCTTCAAATGTTTTAGCAAGAATCTTCTCAGAATTGATATTGTCAAAATATTTTACTTGTCGAGAACACCCTGTATTTACCACACGTACCTACAAAATTTTAGAAAAATTACGTCAGCGTTTCCGAGATATGGATCGGGTAAGCTCCTGGCTGGACACACTGTATATATTAATTACTTACTTATATCCGACGTTGCATTTACGGTATATCCTCTGACAGGCTCCTCGAGAGTTACGGATACAACGATTCGATGATTGATGACGATCTTAAAGCAAAATTGGCTGACTTTGCTTTCCTTCGCCCAAACGACATATCACCACTTAAAGATTATTGTGCGAAGAATCCATGCCCTTCAGGAAATTATTCCAATATTATGTACAAGGTTTGTATGTACATGCTTATGCTTACATTTAAAATAGAAAAGTATAATAAGTACAAGTAAATAAACAGACACAGCTGTTTGTATCAGTCGAATTGGTGTTGTAACTGTCCGTTAATTAACCTTGCAAGGCAATGTTAATTAACGGATAGCTAAAATATCTTTTAAACATTTAAAACATCCTTTCTAAATTCTCAGTTATTTTTTGTGAAAAGCTAATAGGTTTCTCAGTGGCGGCTATTCAGGTGAAGTAGGTGAAGTGCCTCTTCACCAAAAATATTCAATGCTATTTTTTAAACTCAGTATGAATAGTGAAGATATTACCAAAATACATTTTCTTTATTACTAACGTAATGTAATAATAATAATAAGTCAATATATTTAATATTAATATATTTATCATACGCTGCACACAGGTAAACGTTACAAAATATAAAAAGAATGTACGTAGCCGTTTGTGGTGAAGAGGCGTCGAGTCAAAACTGCTAAACCTGCATCAGTACAGTGCGTTGCCATGGGAACGCTTTTACAGCTGACGTCATTATAAGGGACGAGCCTATAGCACTAACTGTAGACGAGACTCGCGTCTACGGAGACCGAGATACTTTGGCAGATTGGCTTCTTGACAGTTGATTTGTGTGTTGCACTTTCGCTCTTCGCCCGCCTTCGAAATCTTAACCTTAACTTATTTGCTTTGTTATTTGTTAATATGTTAGAAAAATCTTCTTGATTGGATTGTGGTTGATTATTCAATATACCTACTTATTCAATTAATGATATATTTTTGTGATTCGACTTTAGTGAGCTTATACAGACAGTTGTTTATCGTTTAAAATGGATTGTCTCACTCGTAACATTTGTATGGGAACACTGTTCTCGAAAAAAGCAAATTTAAGGGCTCATGTTAAAAAATTTCATCCTAGTAAGTATATTTTTTTTATTAAATTATAATTATTATGTACTTACATACATAAATTGCCAACTTGTGTAAAATGTGGAGTAATGCATGATATTAAAGTATTTTTTCAATTTATTTCGACCTTTATTAGGACCTTTCTTTCAACTGAGCTACCGCGAGTCCACACTTGAATTCTCCTATTCGGGGTACCATTCTTAACATAATTCCTATACTTCCATAATAACTCTTAATATACTCGATACCGGGGTGTTTGTGAATGGGTATAAAAACAAATGAGGATCAAATAGGGATCTTGAAAACTATAATGGGTAGAGCGAGATGGTTAAATAGAGGCAAAATAGCGCAATTTGGTACTAATTAAAATGCCGCATTAAAAATTAAAAATCCGAATACTTCCGAAGATATTGTAATTCCATTTGTTTATTGAAGAAAAAATAAAAAAGTTGTCGGGGTAAGTAGCCACTTTTTGGCAATAATTATTATTATTACTTGAGCATAACTATTTATTTAAACAAAAACACTATAATATCGAATGCATCATTTGGCTAAAAAACAGGGAGAGGTTTTTGGGCTGGAAGTGCCTAACTATATCAAATCGAAAAAAAATATAATTAATGAAATGGCAAAAAAGTTAATTTTAGAAATCCCAAAAAAATATTTTAGTCTTAATATGTTATGTAAACAACCATCCGAGTTTTGAAAACATTATCCCGAGAATAAGGATAAAAGAGAACTTTTTTCGGAATAACCGATATACCAAATAAGTCTAGATATATTCTTATGTAGACTTTGGATATACCTACCTACAAAATAAATTAAACTTCTAAATTGTCAATATAACCCACGCGCGAAGAATGCGCATGCGTCATTATATGTCAAGAAGCCAATCTGCCAAAGTATCTCGGTCTCCGTAGACGCGAGTGTAGACGAGCCAAGACGAGCTCCCACTCCTTACGGTGCAAGTGAAGAGTTCAGCCATTATGTGGGAGTGTGCTTCGCGCACTCCTTTTCCTAACTTGAACTTGTCTGTCTTGTCAGTAATCTGTGACCTGTCGTGAAGTAAATGCAATTTTGATTTCGCAAACGCCGAACAGTCGTTTTTATATATCAGGTTGGACAGAAGAATCTACCTGATATATAAAAACAAGGTGAGTGCTTAAAAATATAAAAATATTAGCTAGCTCTTCACGCATTTTTGAACCCGCGAGCCGCCACTGAGGTTTCTAATTTTCCAAAAAAGTCATTATTATTATGTGAAGATTATTATTCAACCTATTACTATAGATTATAATAAGGTTTATTATACAGTGTGTCCAAGATAAAGATGGGATAGCATTGGGATCTTGGAAACGGTAAGAGATACAAAGTTGGTTAAATTATGAAAAAGTTGAGCAGTTTGAATACCTTTTACATGGACTTTGCAAAAATAAGTTATCTTTTTTTGATTTCGAAATATTTGGAAAAACATTTTTTTTTGCGATATTTGTTTTTATTTATTTCTGGCGTTATTTTAACAGCTATCAAAACATAAAAAATACTTCTTAATTGTCACTTTTTGAGCTTAACAAGATGGCATTCATCAAGTTTTTGTCCGACGATTCGTTTCCGAGAAACCATCATCAACTTCTTTTTTTTAAATACGGTCCTGTATTTTTAAATAGAAATTTTGATACCATTTATTATTCTCAATTCAATGATGTATCACAAGTAATAGTTTAATTACGTTTTTAGCTTGTTGTTGCCACCATTAAAAATTAACGAAGAAAAGCCTCCTGAGTTTAGCTCTTACTGTTTCCTAGATCCCAATATCCCATCTTTATCTTGGACACACGGTATAAAGTGACCCTAAAATTTCTTATAGAATCCAAATATACAAAAATATATGGAGTGTTTTATTTAAAATAAGAAATCAGGTACAATCTGAAATGACGGGACTATCAAAATATTTTATTTGGGGCGACCACCCTGTATTTATTATATATACCTACCAAGTTTCATACAAATTGTACAAGTATTTTTTGAGATAAAGATTGGCTAAGCTCCCATATGAACACCCTATATATTCCTGAAATCTCTAAATGGTAATTACTATTGATTGAGCAGACTGTGCCCATTTGTCGAGGAATAATTATGTATCTAGACCTGTAATGTGTCCATTACGTTCATAATTAAGTCGATTCAAAAGTCGAGTCTACTATGAAGTTAATGAAAACTGCTGTCTGTTTCGGTTTTAAGGTACATACTTAGACCATTGTTTGATGTCAGTATAATTCACTTTAAACTGACACGGATATTTCTCTTTGCTTTTATAAATATAAGTAGTGAGAAAATAAAATAGATTTTATTATAATTTTATTTATTCTAAAAATAGACAAATTCTAGGCGAAATAAAAAAATTATTTCGCCTAGGGATTTTGGAGGCGACGCGACGCCCTTGATGGTTTGATATTCTTCTTTTTTATGATTAAGCAAAGATTAGACAACAGTAGATAGTCAATGAACATGGTAAACATTTTTTATATGTGCCTCACAAAAATGGGGTCTCACCCTGTAATCGTTGTAAATTAAAGTAGAGGAGAGACCTCAGACAGAATTGATGTCTATACATATTACAGGGTGTTCTAAGATAATGTGAAACATTTCAATGGCTTATAACTTCAAGGCAAAATGAGTTAGCGACGAGCGGTTTTCACTGGTGCTCTTAATTTTACAAAAAGTTTTTTTGTCGTTGGTACTAGTTTGCTTTACTTCTACAGGTGCTTGAAAAAAAATTGCCACTTTTCAATTCAAGATTGTGATCTTTTTTTAAATGGAACACCCTGTAGATTATATAACTATCCGATAGAGGCACTTTTCCTCTTTTCAAAAATGTATAGTTTGATAGAGTTATATGTACCAAAAAATAAAGGAGTTATTTCAATTTCCACACCAGCCCTTTTCAATAGACCATAATTTTTTGGGAAGATCGCATTTTATTTTTTTTTACATTGTCAGTACAGAATAACGGCATGCATCAAGTAAAGCTATTATTAAGAAAAGAACTAATTTAATGAAAATATATACAAATTACATTTCAGCATAAATTACAAAGTTATTGAAACAAGAACACCAATTAAGAAGAACTCAGTGGCGGCTCTTGAATTTTTCTTTAGGGGAGGCATAGACAAATCAGTGGTGGTTGGTGAGATCCGGGTGGGTACGAAGGGCCCATGAAAAAAAAAAGCGCCGAAGGCGAAAATTTTTCATTTTTCAAGGTCAAACGCCCTAAAATTAGAAATTAGAAATTCCCAGAGGAAAAATATTTGCTTAAAGAAATAGGTTTCATTAGACAAATATCCTTTTTTTGATGCGATTGCTAGAAATCTCGACAAAAATTATTTAAATAATATTAAAATAGGTACTAGTAAATAATAAGTAATATTTAATACCTATTTGATTATCAAAAAATTATACATAGTATGCAAACGTCTTCAATCTTCATCCCTACATGCTTATTTTCCCGCAAATTTCCAAGAGGGAAAGGATGGAAGTAGTGGGCGGTCTTGCTTCCACTTGCCGCTAGCTTTATTGAAAAAGGACGTGTTAAGATCTCACACGCATGCTCAAATAATTCATTTATCCGAAAACATCGGTTCAAAGGAGGCATCTCATACTTATGCCTCCGGTCGGCCACACTCGGCCGCAGCCGTCTTAAAGACGAAAGACGGCTGTTGTGACTCGTCGGCTTACCAGCGCCACCCGCGATACAAACCAAATAGTTAGCAGACCCTGGTAATTTTTACTTACTGAGGCGCCCAAGAATGACCATAGATGGCGTTGGGTCGTTTGTGATTGGAAATAATTTCAAAAAATAATAGTACGGGAACACAAACATTTACATTTTACATTATTATTTATTATATTAGTGGATATTATTAATATATTTATTGGTTGTTGGTAAATATTATGTATTTAAAAATTGGAATTCTTTGTAATTTTTACAGGAGAGGCACTGCCTCCCCTGCCTCCCCTGACGAGCCGCCACTGGAAGAATTCAGTTTTAATATACACCCATAGGTATACGTATTGGACATTTTTAATGTTTGAGGTTAAATTGCTGAATGTGCCCACCGTTTTCTTCAATACACTTTTGCAATCTAAACTGCATATTGCTGAAGGCAAGTTCTAACATTTCCGGTGTTAAAGCTTCAGGTCTGAAAAACATTAGTTATGGTTGTTTTAGTTGTTTTATTTTTTGTACAATAGGACTATATCAACGACCTTTAACGTAACCCCATATGAAAAAATCAGGTACCGTTAGGTCGGGAAAATGTGCAGGCCATTCTATTGGTCCGGCTCTACCTATCCATCCTTTGATGCATTCCGTTATTGTGCACTGAAAATGTAAAAAAAATAAAATGGTGGATTTTCCCAAAAAAAAAAAAAATATGTTTCATTGAAAAGGGCTGGTGTGTGTAAATTGATATAACTCCTGTATTTTTTGGTACAACTCTATCAAACTATACATTTTTGAAAAGAGGAAAAGTGTCTCTATCGAATGGTGATATAATTTACAGGGTATTTCCATTTAAAAAATGATCACAATTTTGAATTAAAAAGTGGCAATTTTTTTTCAAGCATCTGTAGAAGTAAAACAAACTAGTACTAATAACAAAAGAAAACTTTTTGTGAAATTAAGAGCACCAGGGAAAACCGCTTGTCGCTATCTTATTTTGCCTTGAAGTTATAAGTCTTGAAAATGTGTCACATTGTTCTGGGACACCCTGTATTGTAAGAGTATGTAAGACTAGAAAGTCCCTAATAAGAGTAACGTACGCACGGGAATATTCATTTTTTAGAGTCTGCATGGGGTTCCATTTAAGAACGAGAACCCATTGTTCTATAATCATTGTTAATAGTGACAGGGATATCATATCCACTCGAATCAGTGTAAAAGTGGATGTGGAGATCCATATGAGCAATATGTTGGACAATCTTTCTAGCGCTGTAGCAATATAACGAACTGATATTCTGTTTGAAACATAACACATTATGTCTATATTACGTTATTATTCTAGAGTACACTTTTGGCAATTTTTTAGGTAATCTTCTTTATTGTTACTTGTGGGTTCAGCAAATAAATTTATGTTTTTCAGTTGAGAAATAAGTGTTCCGATTTGTTTTCTTACTGTATGTATAACGGCAAGGTTTTCGACTGTTGTGAAGAATTTTTACCAGTATCCACGGCTTTTGGAATCTGTTTTGGGATTAATAATTATGAAGGAAAGTAAGTATCTACCTAGCACCTAGCCTAGCTAATTTGTTATGAATCTTACAGAACAATATTAGGACAAGTATTTATAAACCGAAACGCCCTGTAAGTATATTTAATACAGATATCTAAAACATTATATAATATTGATGTAAAGGTTGATGGGTTTTCTTTCTACTAGTAAAAGATGTATGGACAAAGTGTGCCACAAGAATAATATAATAATAATAATAATCATGGATGGTTTCTTAACCAAATTTTAAAGTAAGAGTACCTACAGTACATGAATTATATTAACAACAAAAAATGAGCTGTGACTTCAATAATGTAGGCAATTATTTTAATATTATTATGAAATTCAAAGGAAAACAATAATATCGTGGGACTTTATAATTTTTAAGTTTAATTTTAAGGGTATATATCTACAACTTTAATATCATCTGGGTAACAAATATTTTCATAAGGATTACTAGAAGGCATATGTCAACGAAATCCTTAACAAATGAGTTTAATAGATGTTGAGGGAGGATTGAGGGAGAAATAAAGGTTGTAGATATGTATATATCTTTTTAAAGGAACCTTTCAAGGCTAAGATGGGCTGCATATTGAACGACAACCGAAAATATTGATTATTGCAGGCTTAGGAAGCATCTATATATCCTTGATAGAATAATTTTATACCATAATTTTATTACCAGTACAGGAATCAAATATGAATATTACATATCATAGCTAATTTTACAGTTACCTTCAATCCTGCTTACTATAAATATATAACAGTATATCAGTTAAAATAAAATATAATACCTACAAGCCAAGACTAATCGTACAAACTTATAAATTAACTATAATATAAAATATAATTTATCATAGATAGATAGATTTTATTGTCCACAAATAATACAGTGGTACATATCATGGCAAGTCAGTCTAGGTAACATGAATTTCAGATTAAATGTTATAAAATAAGTATTAAAAATACTATAAATATTAAAATAGAATTTTCATTTTCCTTATCACCTATAACCTAGGTAAGCAAAGGAAATTAAAATTTTATTGAACCATAATATGTGATACATAGAAGAGTTAAAAAGTAGAGGAACCTGGAGGAGGTTTGCACCTCGACGGCGGCCTCTTTGTTTACGCACGAGTGTCGTTTGTCGGAATTTTTTATGCAGTTTCAATTGAGGTTATAAAGACTATACAGGAGAAGTGTTTGTAAACTTAATACCTAATTAATTGTAATATTCCCGAAAAAATTAAAAAAATAGACTTAGAGTTTCTGTCATTGCTAGCTAGATTTTTTTTTAGGGCTGATGGTGACAATAGTGTGAAAAAACTAAAATGGAACATTATAAGAAAACCAGGTATGACTCAGGGTACTCTGTACTTGGAATTCAAATACAAACTCCTCATAATAAACGTGGTGCGTCCAGAGGAAGTGCCTCACGTTAAAAATGAAAAAACCATTTTTAAGGAAACACAAACCACTGCGCTAACCGAAGGCTTTCAATATTACTATCGAGTTAATGTTTTGGTAGGTATTCATATAAAGTATTTTCTATTTTAATAACATTAGAGTTATTGGACGACCCATAAGTTTAAGGAGCATTTAGGTTTCCCTTATTTTGAACCCAAAAACCCAAGTTGACGGGTCAGTAGCTATAGAAAGTTTACACATCATTATAAATAGTCTTCATCACAAATTTTAAATGGTACACCCTGTAACTACCCTGTATTTTTTGGACGCTTGGACGCTTGGACCCGTCGATTTTCTTTTGTTTTTTTCTTTTGTTTAGCCTATATTATGTTATATACGGGGTGATACGGACGCACATGGACACATAAATACATTTTTTTAAATAGGACACCCTGTATATTTTTACTTATTTAGAAAGAGAACATTCTCACGATCACAACAATATGGTTTGGTGGGGTTAACACAAATATTAACGGAGATAGAGCCACTGGAATATTGAAAAACATTCCTCTTTATTTAATCGCATTTACGAAGCCTTTGTCAAACTTTGTCAAATAGGCTTGGCTATTGTCAAGAAGTTAATGGTAGGAATTTTGAACATCTTATTTATTAGTTGATATTAAATGTATATTTTTTTTTCAATTTTTGTAATACAATTAGGTATGTAAATGCGATTAAATAAAGTGGAATGTTTTTCAATATTCCAGTGGCTCTATCTCCGTTAATATTTGTGTTAACCCCACCAAACCATATATTGCTGTGATCGTGAGAAAGTCCGCTTTCTAAACATGTAAAAATATACAGGGTGTTCTATTAAAAATGTCTTTATGTGTCCATGTGCGTCCGTATCACCCCGTATATAACATAATATAGGCTAAACAAAAGAAAATCGACGGGTAAAAACGTGTTTTTAAAAAACTGAACGTTTGTGAAATAATAATAATAATAATAATGTTTATTATTCCAACAGGACAATGTCCCAATTACAGGAATAAGCAATAACAATTGAAAAGTTAGAGAATATAGAATAGAGAAAGTACATGAATTAGTAATAGACACCTAAAAATTACATATAATTAACATATTTACTAACCTAACTGAGTCACAATAACAAATCAATTTTAAGCTATCATTAAAGATATCACAGTTTGTAGCAATTCTGTTATATAAATTGCACATTAGAAAAATTGGAGACTTGATCAACAGATTTGTTCTAGGAGCACTATAATAAAATAATCCTTGCTCACTTGAGTTATCTCTTGAAACCCGAAAGAAAATGTTGTTTAGAAGTGTAGAGCAGTCCATCTTATTGTTCAAAAGGTTGTATAAATACCGTATTAGAGCACTATTACGCCGTACTTCCAGTGCCTCTAGGTTAAAACGGTTTAATAACTCCATGTGATTAAAACCAATAGGTGGATAGAATCCATCTTGTGAAAATGCTAAAAATTTAAGGAATTTTCGTTGGACTTAGGGTTGCCAACTCAAACGTTTTATAAATCGGGACATTTCATCCGAAAATTCGGGACACAATGAAAAAATTCGGGACTTAAAATTTTATTGCAAAAATAAAAGAAACTGTAAAATATTTTTTTAAATTTTAAATAAATATTTAACTTAAAAATATTTTAAGTTATTGGTAAATTTACTTTACCAATATTTAAACTTTAATTAAATATTTATTATTGGTATTTAGAGACTAAAAATCACAAAAAAAAACAGCTCAATGAAAAAATAAAATAAAAAATTTACATTCTACCTGCACTACAGGTACCCAAAGCCTAAAGTTTTTATTTAAATTATTTAAGACTATTTTGATTGTGATTTTTAGCAGCTTTTAAAATATTTTTATTATGAAGGGTGTAGTTTTAACGAAAATGACACGTAAATTGGATCTTGCCAGATCTTGCTTTATCATGATGACTGACTAGACATTGGGCTAAACGCGAGATGAACCGTAGGACGTGACGACTGAAATCGGACTGAATTCGGAAATCCTAAAAAATGCGGGACTAAAGCCGTCCCGCATGATGTACGAGCGGGACGCGGGACGAAAGCATGTAAAACCGGGACATCCCACAAAATTCGGGACGGTTGGCAACCCTAGTTGGACTGACTCCAACCTTTGACAATGTACGTCGTATATCGGGTACCATATAATAGACCCGTATTCTAGCTTGGATCTGGCTAGTGAACAGAATAGGGTTTAAAAGTATGTACATCCCTGAATTCTTTGCAATTACGGTATATAAAGCCATACGTCTGGAGTGCACTCGATACTACATTATTAATGTGCTCAATAAAGCTAAAATTCTTATCGAAAGTAATTCCTAGATCCTTACAAAATTCAACACGACCAATGTTACCGGTGTGAAACTAGCAGCCAGAGTTAGCAGCTAATTTTCCGATAATTGCCGAATGCACCCAAAGAAGTAAGAATGTAAAAATAAAAAGCAGGGCGGTGCGATGGCACCTATATTGTTGCTGTTGTGGTAGTAAAACTGGAATATGCCCGAAGGAGATTATTAATTAACAATAGTTATAACTTATTCTCAACAGATACATAGCATTTATTATACATAAAACTAATAAAAACTTGTAGAAAATTAATGAAATCAAAACGGCTTGGATTTATATAAGACTAAAACGGTATCATACTATTTATTATAACCCTATGCTATAAATAAACCAAGTCTTACAAATACAAAGTATCTTTTTGATGAGTAGTGATAGGTTAATTTGTCCCTGCAATTTCATGTTGACAGGATGAGTCGTTTAGTCAGAAGTTATAAATTTCTTATTGGGGATGATCGCTTGCTACCCTTCTTGTGCAACTGCGCCAGTCGATTTGATGGTGTCTTTTAGATGGGTACGGATAGGTTAATCTATTCCTGCAATTTCATGTTGACAGGATGCGTCGTTTAGTCAGAAGTTATAAATTTCTTATTGGGGATGATCGTTTGCTACCCTTCCTATGCAACTGCGCCAGTCGATTTGGTGGTGTCTTTGAGAAGGGTACGGATAGGTTAATTTATCCCTGCAATTTCATGTTGACAGGATACGTCGTTTAGTCACAAATAATAAATTTCATATTGGGGGTTGATGATATCTACTACCCTTCTGGTGCAACTGCGACAGTCGATTTGATTTTACCTTTCGAATAAATATTATTTGTAAGACTTGGTTTATTTATAGCATAGGGTTATAATAAATAGTATGATACCGTTTTAGTCTTATATAAATCCAAGCCGTTTTGATTTCATTAATTGTCTATAAGTTTTAATTAGTTTTATGTGTAATAAATGCTATGTATTGAGAATAAGTTATAACTATTGTTAATTAATAATCTCCTTCGGGCATATTCCAGTTTTACTACCACAACAGCAACAATATAGGTGCCATCGCACCGCCCTGCTTTTTATTTTTACATTCTTACTTCTTTGGGTGCATTCGGCAATTATCGGAAAATTAGCTGCTAACTCTGGCTGCTAGTTTCACACCGGTACCAATGTTACTATCATTAATAGAATAATCGTAAATTATGGGATTAGTTTTTCTGGTAAAAGACAGCGTTTTACACTTGTAAATATTGAGTGATAAATGATTTATTTCACACCATGCCGACATACGATTAACACAGAGCTGAAGGTCATAGCAATCAGACAAAGAATTAATTGCAGAGTATAATTTAAAATCGTCTGCGAACACCAATTTATGACAAGCAACAGTGTTAGGAAGGTCGTTAATAAACAGTAAAAATAACAGTGGCCCTAGATTAAAGCCTTGCTGCACACCTGAAGAAGGGATAAACGACCGAGAAATAAAGTTTTAGTACCTAACCACAAATTGTCTGTCCGTTAAGTATGATTCAAGAAGCCTTATCAATGAATCGGAAAAACCAAATCGATGCAACTTCGCTAGTAAAATAGAATGATTTATCTGATCGAATGCTTTTTGGAAATCGGTAAAAATTACATCGTCTTGCCCTCCACTGCCTAATGTTTCGGAAATATATTGCGAAAATACAGCAAGATTTGATATGGTAGATCTTCCCTGCATAGAACCATGTTGATGTATGGATATCAACTGCTTTGTGGAACGGTAAATTTCATTATACAACGAAGATTCAAAGATTTTCGAGAAGTTACACAATAGTGAAATAGCTCTGTAATTCGTGATATCATTTTTACTGCCCTTCTTCAATATGGGGCAAACGTAGGCCTTTTTCCAAAGGGAGGGAAATTGAGAATGCTTTAGAATACAGTTAAACAAGACATATAAAGGTTCAACCAGTACATATGCACAATCTCTTAAAATAAAGCTTGGAATACCATCCGCATCCATAGTTAGGAATCCTTAGAGCATCGTAGTTTTGCTAGTATATCATCATGTTCGATAGTTGGAAAAATTACGGGTACACCAAAACTAGTTTTATCATCATATATAGCGGGATCCGGTGGTTGAGATTGTATAAAGACACTGTTAAAGTATTCGCCAAATGCATTTACCTACTATATCCGTAGGATTGGAAAACTGACACATAAATAATGAATGTATGCAACACTTCTGCCGCTCGAACTACGAATGAATTTATCTACTACTTTACGAAAGGATATCTTATTATATCTTATATCTTATTCATATATGAAATACCTTATTCATATAGGAATCTTCTATTAGTTTTTGGGATGTGCAAAGAAAATGGTGTTTGTTTTCTCCTTATCTACTGCAATTGAAACTAATTAACTCAAAGAAAAGAAAATATACCGAGTGTGCTCTCTTTCACGTTACGATCTCACAACTCCAGAGAACAAAAACTTTGTTAATTGAAATGGTACACTATATTTCTTTGTTGCAATATGTAAAAGTAAATGCCCTTTCTTCTAGTATACACCTATGCATTGTAGGTATTTACGTTACAAGTTTTATTTAAATCATAACAAATTCCTTACAGCCAGAATATTTGACTTTAATGCTACAATTTCCTTGGTAGATTTTCTAACAAAAGAGTTCTAGAAATAATACACATTAAAATCTCTCCCTGTATAAACGAAAAGGCTGTTCATTAAGTAATCAATTGTCGATTGTAGGAGACTGTAACGTTGGATGATCAGAGAGATGTGCCCATGGAGTCTAGGGGTTGTAGATTTCGTTATGAAAATAATTTAAAATATTTTAAATTTTATTCCGAGTCGAACTGTATTTTGGAGTGCTATATGAGGGCTCAAATGAAACTGTGTAACTGTGTACTGCACACTTATCCTAATGGTAAGTTTACTCATTGTATCTGCAAAATAGTTGTTAAGTCAGGGAAAACAAAATAGGTACTCTTGTAAATAGTGTTTGGCCAAAATTATAAAGAGTCACTCATTGACAGCATATAAAGCTGGTCGACGGGTGAAGTGGCAAAAGGGATTGCGATCCATAGGCGCGTCTGTTCAGAGGGGGCCGAAAAAATATGTAAAAACGAATTGTTTTTCTATAAAAGAATTAATTATAGTCTAGCAATTTTATAGCTTTTGTAAATTATTACAACATGAAACAAGCATCATTAAAAATGTTTCTAACCATTGCAAATAGTAGGTACTCCAAAATGATATCCTCAGTGGCGCGGATGGGGCACCATCATCCCCTGACGCCTACACAAACTACACTATAAATATGACACGTAAACCACTAAACTATAGTACAAAGTAAATACTACTAACACTAAACCCTATAAACACTAAGTACCTAATGACATGTGGATAGATTAAAACATCAGCTATTGTGTAGAGATCTCATATACGTTGTTCCTCTTTCTGATAACTGATCTGACGATTTCTATGTATCCTATAGATTCAAAATAGTCCTTTTTAGTATGTTGTTTTAGTTTATGTTGCTAGGTGCATAAGGTAAGAGTCACTATAATTTTGGCAAAACACTACATAGTGTCCCACCCGGAAGGGCCGCGATCGATATATGGAAAAGTACGTACAGGGTGATTTTGAAAATTTGGTTATTTACAAAGGTCAGTGGAGTCTACCTTTTTAAAATATTTTCACGTTTCTGGCACCTCCGGTATAACCGGAAGTCGATACCAATTTGCTTATTGTAAATAGAAAACCCTATATATTATATAATTTCCGGATTCTACATAAAATTCTAAACACATGTCATGTGTTTATTATATATCTTGTCCTATATCTATCTTAAATTGCTTATTTAATATTGACATTTTGCAACTTTGATATCCTGTAAAACCTAAACGGTTCAAGATCAAGCAAAACGGTTTGCACATTCCTATCTTAACTTTTCATAAGCTATCGTTTGACACTACTTTAAGATTTAGCCAGAAATTAAAAATTTTCACTTATAATATCCCTAGTGCTTAAATTATTTCCGGAAATTTTTTCGAGGTCATGAATATTTTCTTAAAATATTCATGAACGAGGAAAAATTTCCGGTTTTTAATTTAAGCACGTGGGATATTCGGTAAGAAAATTTCACACCATTACTTTATAAATATTAGAGAGTTTTTGAACCCCTTAAATTCTAGCACGTCGTTATCGTTATCGTTATTCTGCGCATGCGCAGTGCTTAAAAGAGTAGAATTTTTGGCACTGCGCATGCGCAGAATAACGATAACAATAACGACGTGCTAGAATTTAAGGGGTTCAAAAACTCTCTATTATGCCAAAATTGAACATTTTAATTACGAATGACAAACATTCATTCCTCATAGTGAGCCATGAGCAATAACAAACATTTTTTTCCGACTGTCAAATACGGTACCTTGGTCAAGTTCCACCAGTTGTCATCGTGTCATTGTGTTTGTGCAATTTGCTGATTTATTAGATTGTATTTTTGAAAATGTTCCGCTTTGGAAAGGAAACATCATTTATTTCTGATAATTATTCTGAAGTACTTCGAGCATTGCAAATATTATGCTTAATAAAATGTAAGTTTTCTTAGTGAAATAAAATGTCATTTTCTAACATTAGTTACATACATATTTTACAAATAACTTAAAAACATATTATATTTTTGTTTCTTATTAACTTTGATCTACTAATATTGGTGGAACATCATTTATTTTTGATAATTATTCTGAAGTATCTACTTCAAAATTTATAGGTTTAATAAAATGCGAAATCTCTTAGTGAAATAACATACCATTTTCCAAGTTTAGTTACATGAACTTTTTCTAAATAACTTAAAAACATATAATATTTTTCTTTGATCTACTAATATTGGTGGAACATAATTTAATTTTGAGAATATTACTTAAATTCGAGCATAGGAAATGTATTGATTCAACTCCCGCGTCTTTATTTTGACATTTTAAATGACAGAAAAATTTCCACTTATTAATTTGACACAACGTTAAAAATTTCCGGAAATTTTTTGGGTTGGCATGGTAACTGAACAAAAAAGAAGCCTCTGATTGGTTAAAATATGGCGGTGTGAAATTTTCGATTAAATTTTAATCTTTTGGTTAAATCTGAAACTAGTGTCAAACTATAACTTACGTAAACGTAAGATAGGAATGTGCAAACCGTTTTGCTTAATCTCAAACAGTTTAGATTTTACAGGGTGTCAATATTCTCATGTCAATATTTAAAAAATAGTTGAAGATAGATATAGGACATCCTACATGAAATGTGTTTAGAATTTTACGTAGAATCCAGAAATGATATACCTAAGGGTGTTCCATTTAAAATAAGCAAGTTGGTGTCGACTTCCGGTTATATATTGTGCCAGAAACGTGAAAATATTTTAACCAAATTTTCAAAATCAGCCTGTACGTACTTTTCCATATATCGATCGCGGCCCTTCCCGTGGGACACCGTGTATAGTGTAAAATGTTTTTGATTGTACTGCTTGTATAGAAACATCTGAGCTTCGTTCAGGAATGGTTAGAGGCATTTAGACGATTTGCTCAAAGATTTTTATTCTTGAACGTTCTCAAATGTTTTCTGAATTAAGTTCATAGTGTGGAGCTAAAATTTTTTAGACTTGCGATTTCTTCTGTATCGAGAGACCAATTTTAGGTGTACTTTGTAATGGTCTTTACATGCACATCCTCTATTTTGGAGGCCAGTAAATCGCATTTACTAAGTACATTTAATGCTTATCTATAGAAATTAATCTTAAAATATGGAAATATATTGTTTTGTGCCTCTGTGAAACGTAAAAAAGTTTAACATGGGAAAAATAGTCGCACAAAGACAAAAGTTTTGTCAAAAAATTGTTCCCTTCTGTCCTGGTCTCTGTACAAAAAGTGGGCCAAATGGCATCACCACTGACATAGTTTTCCACATAACACCAAAACACTATACTGCACTTAGAGTGCACTATACTGCACATAGAGTGCAGTATGTGTTTTGGTGTTATGTGGAAAACTACGTCAGTCATATCATCACACCAAAGGTTCCAACCACCTTCAGGAAATAGCATTACCTTTAATATTTTTGCAGTAGTTGGTGTTCCACCCTGCAATCTGGACAGGATTTTTTGTACTTCAGGAGTTAATAACCTCATCTGTAACTGTGATGCCGATTGCAATAGTACCAATATACAAGAAGTTGGATCGACTGCAAAATTTGCAAGTGGCTCTTTCAAGTAAGTTCACGTATCTAAGTAAGTTTTTCATCTTCTACCGTGTTACAACAACTCAGTTTCGTAGTCATGGTAGAGAACACTGCACTTCTCTATCGTAATAGAGAACTCTTCAGGTTATTTGCCAGTTCGAAAAAATAATCCAATAAGCACATTTTTAGAATAGGCAGCAATACAGGGTTATTCAGAACTTATCTCTAAAACTTTGAGGATATGTGCATCCTTAAATAAGAAATCGATATCACCAAAAAAATTTATAATAAAAGGCTTAGGATTTCCCGTAAACAATGTTTAAAGTTATACCATTATAAAGGACTACGTAGCTGGGCAGCTGTACTTCAACGACATCTGATATATCACATTCCTTCAAAAAACAGTAAACAACAGTTTTTGTACCTGGCGAACGTCTGGCGAATACAGTTGGAGTGGGGATAATATCTCTTATTTTCTATGCAGTCATCAGTCTTTCTGTGTCGCTGTCTCTGTGCGGGTGTTTTATCTATCGAGTGTTAAACTGTAAAATTTTCAAAATGGCTCATGTGTACAGTAATGCTGAGTTAATGGACATGATTCTTATTTATGGCGAAGTTGGACAAAATTCATTGGCAGCTTCGCGCTTGTATGCGGAACGATTTCCCAATCGACACACCGACACATCGACAGTTAGGTTTTGTGAGTGGTTGTTGCAGCAAAATGCTGAAAATCCCCAATTTACTTAATAATTTGCGTTAACAAGATCAGCAACCAGGAGGAACATTCGGTTTAGTGCGGCAAAATTGGATAAGGCGTGTCCAAAAGTGTGTACAAGTCGAGGAATATTATTTCGAACAGCCTTTGTAACAAGGTATGTGCAAATTTTTTATAAATTTCATGTTTCTAATACCTAGTAATCAAGTAGCGAATTCTTCAAAATTAGTGTAACAAAATTTTATTCATTTTAAAGACACGTCACTTTGGTCACATCTATCTTTAAGTTTATTTTAAAGTAAAAACGCTGCAAATCTTTTTTGCGCCGGGTGCGCCGGTTTTTTTCGTTCTAGCCAGTTTGCATTGTCAGTCCCAAGGTCACTCCATTACAGTGGACCATTTTTTTTGCACTACCACATTTCTACATGTATGTTGAACATCCCTAAATTTTATTATGGATAAGTTATATTCAATCCTCCAATCCTCCTGAAAGTCCTCCAAAAATAGAAGGATAAAAAGATTTTGTTTTGGTTTTTTTATTGAAGAAATAAAGTCATATTCAATGTTTCTGCTATCCTTGACGTCTTCAAGAAGTATTAAGTACTTTTAATCCATATAAAACAATCTACTATTTTAACATCTTTTATGAATTATTTATTAACTTCTAATGCTAACTGTAACAAAATAATTAAACATTCCATGAAAAATTACTGTTGATATAGTTTTATTAAAATGTATTGGAACTTATGAGGGTAAAAGAGAAAAATTAATATTGTATTATAAACTTGTAGGTAGAGTTTAATTTAATTATACCTTTTCTGATGTATTTTAGAAGAAGAAACACCAAAATAAGTTTTAAAATGGATGTGCCTGCTCCAACTCTAAGATATATTCGGTACAGTTTAAAATCGCCCCTTTCCCTTATTGGTAAGTTAGATATTAACTGTAATGTTAATCTATTCTTAAAAAATTGCATATCTACAGATATTTTTTAATATCATGGGTTTTTCAAGAAGAACGATATGATTTTAAAATGAAATAAAATTTAAAATAATTTTAGATACAACCAAACTTTTTATGTTATCTTAAAGTACAGTCGATAACAGTTATGTTTCGAATAACATATCGTTTAAATGTCCACCTCGACTTCGTCTACACGAGCGAATTCGACGAACCCAATTTTTGATGACTTTGTGCAATAAATCGGGCGCGATCTGACGAATGCAGCGTTCAATATTCAATCTTAATGTATCCAGTGTTTGTGGTCTGTTTGCCTTAGATTTCAAAGGGCCTTAGAGCCCCAAAAGAAGTAATCTAAAGGAGTTAAATCACAGCTTCTTGGAGGCCAGAGAACAGTTGGATTTCTTGAAATTATCCTTTCGTCAAATTTTTCTTACAATACGTCAATAGTTTCATGAGCAGTGTGACGTGTGGCACTGTCTTGCTGGAACCACATATCCTCCAAATCAAGTGCATCTAAATTTGGTCACAAAAAATTTCTTAACATCTTTCCGTATTGTTCGCCATTCACTGTAACTGCATCTCCTACCTCATTTTGGAAAAAAAATGGTCCAATGATGCCACCATGCCATAAAACACACCATACAGTTACCTTTAGCGGATACAAAGGCTTCTCGTGAACCTGTAATGAATTGTTTTAATACCAAAAACGGCAATTTTGCTTGTTAACATATCCACTTAACCAAAAATGAGTTTCATCTGAAAAGATAAGTTTTTCGTAAAATTAGGATCCCTTTCAAGTTGTTCTAAACTTCAAGCAGTAAATTCTCGGCGCCGATGATGCTAAATTGGTTTAAGTTCTTGGGTCAAAACAATCTTATACGGGTGTAAATTCAAGTCTTTTTGCAAAATCCGCCAAATTGTCGTGTTTTTGCTCCAACTCTTGAGCACGACGAGGAATTGATAAATTTGGATCCCTGCAACACTAGCTCTTGCAGCAGCAATATTCTCAACAGTTCTTACATTTCGACGTCGTGCAGGTGTTTTTACATCGTGAAGAGTAAAATTATTTTCAAATTTCTCAACGATGCGACGAATGGCAAGCAAAGGGCGATTATTTGGACTAATGTTTTCTCGAAATGCGCGATAAGTGTTCACAAAAGAACGTTTATTTTCATAAAATCTTTGAATAATAACCAAACGTTATTGAAGCGCGTATTTAGCCATAATAAATTGTGAATATACTGAACATAAATGACAACTAGTGACAGGTATAATTTTATTACCATGGTTACCATATCGTTTCAAAATCATTATTCTTGATTCACAGTTTCTTTTGGGATTATATCACCTGTAAAATAACAAAAAGTAAAAAACCAGAAGCATAAAAATTGGGGCAAACTTCTAAAGTTTGCCCCAAAAAATGTATGCTTCTGGTTTTTTGCTATTTGTTATTTTACAGGTGGTATAATCCCAAAAGAAACTATGAATCCTAAAATCGCACCACAAATAAGTTACAGATATTATCATATTATTCTTATTGAAACCCCTTTTATCATTAAGGTACCCTGTAGGTACAAAAGACACAGAGATAAAATAGAGACATTTTTAGGAACGTAATATCTTAAAAAATTACAAATATACATATTTCTCTTTCCCATTAACAACATTAGAAAGAGATTGAAGGTGTATAACTTTCAATAGCTCCTGTAGATCCTCGGATACACAGGATACTGTTAAAAAATGAGAAATCTTTTGTGTATAGATTAATTTTCTCTATTAATATTTTATATTCATATCCTTATGTAATGTGTCCTATAGAGTTATGAACGATATAGTAGTAGGTACGAGCCCTAACAACTAAATGTTGGGACAAGATAATATTTTGGAAATAATACAATGGCTTATCAAAACGACTGAATTATTTTATTTATTTTTTTAAATACAAACATAACAATATATTCTAGACTATTTGAAAACATTTTCATGCCATGGTAAAGGAATAGGCATTAATCATAGCGTACTTTGTCATTGGAAGGTCAAATTTGCTGACAACTAAATGTTGAGACAATCAAAAAGCAATTTTAATTTAATGCGGGGTCACATCGTCCTTAGCTTTAACGACTGCTTGAACTCTTGCAGGCATTGTATTAACCAAGGACTGACACGTTTGAGGAGAAAAATTATCACAAATCTCTTGTAGTTTTGTCCGCAAATCAGAAATAGTGCGTTGAGGATGGTTTTTTAAATACTGCTTCATTTTATACCACACAGTTTCTATCACATTTAGATCCGGAGTGCTGGCTGGATAAGATAAACCTTTATATTATTATCACCAAACCATTTTTTGGTAGATTTTGCCGAAGAACATCATGCTCCATCTTGCTGGAAGATGAAATCCTCAGTAGGAAACAATTTTCCGCGCTAGGTAAAAGTGAGGTCTGAAGTATCTCTTGTTATTTTTAAGCCTTTACAGTACCATCTATAAATTTTAAAATGCATAAGCCCCTTGCCGACATGCAGCCCCAAACCATAATTTCCTTTGGAAACTTCACAACCCTTTTTAAGCAGTCTTTATGAAAAGCTTCTGCTTTATTTCATATTATCCGTTTACGGTGATCTCCAACCCAAACATCAAATTTCGCCTCATCACTAAATATTATTTTATTCCAGTCATTTTCTGTCCACAGAAGTTTAGATTTTGCCCAATTCTAACGGTTCTTATTTTGAATCTCTGTGAATAGCGGTTTTTCTTCGGCCTAAATACGAATTTGGATCAATTTTTTGCTAATAGATGAACCATACAAAACTGAACTTACCTTGTAAAATCCCAAACCGCATTTATGAATGTATTTTCGGCAACATTCTCTAGATATATTTAATCCATTTGCCCTGTTCCATTGAGCAGTTATGTCTCGAACGGTACTTCTTCTTGTTGATTTGCATAATTTAACTAAATTTCGCAAATCTCTTTTTGAAACAACTTTTGGTCTCCCCGAACTTTTACCTCGAACATCCACATTGGCAGACTCACCATATTTTTTCACTATATTATAGACTGTGGTCTTTGGAATAGGTAAATTACTAGAAATTTTACGCATTGTCTTGCCCGCACTGTATTGGTGAATGATAATTTCACGTAATTTCTGTTCGGTAGCTTTTCCCCGACCCATTATTCCAATTTAAATTAACAAAATTTAAATAGTTTAGTTTATATAGCGTTTTTCAAACATTTTAAATGTGAGATTTGTGCTTGTCCCAACATTTAGTTGTCAGCCAATTTGGTCTTCCAATGACTAAATACGCTATGATTACTACCGATTGCTTCACCATGGCACGAAAATGTGTTCAAATAGTCTAGGACATATTGTTATGTTTGTATTTAAAAAAATAAACAAAATAATTTAGTAGTTTTGATGAGCCATTGTGTTATATCCAAAATAATACCTTGTCCCAACATTTAGTTGTTAGGGCTCGTAGTAGTTTTAGGAAATTGCTGATAGTCACACTGAGAATAATAAGTATTAGTTATTAAAAAATAACCTTCATTACTGTTAGAGATAATAATGAAATTTTGTATTTTTGTTTATATTTTTAGTATCACTGGGAGGTGCATTTGGGTTCTTCTTGGGCTGTAGTTTCCTTAGTATCGCACAAGTATTCTACTATTTCTGCATCCGCTTCTTATCGGATTATTTGACCATGAGAAGGGGTAAAAAAATTAGGGTTAAAGAGAAAACGTTGCAAGAAAACTTCAGAATTGCCAGAATGAAACTGAAAATTCAGAAAGTGGAGGAGGACATTCAGAGAGGAATGCAGGAGAAAGTGAAAGAATCTATTTCTGGCTAAGAGGGAAAAGATATCTGGATATTATAAATTACAGACTGCCAAGAATAGGAATAAATATAAAGTCTCACTGTCACATTTCCTCTATTAGTATGTCTCTTAAGACTAACCACTATTGGTTCCCCGCCATAAGCGTACATATTTTAAGGCGGAATTTTTCGGTTAAGGGTTACTGCGTCAGGATGGCATGGTAAAGTTAAATTTTATTAATGTTTTCAATTTATTAAGCGTTTTAAGCGTTGAATATTCTAACAAATTAAAATATAGCTAGAGTAGGTTGGGTGAAACGTAACTTCTTCAGTCGGTGGCAGCTTTAGTCAAGGATCTGATGTTTTTTTCTGATACTTTGTTGATGTTTTGAATCTCTACGCTGTGATACTCCAGGCTCCGTCACGATGAGACACTTTAGACTGATATACGTACCAGTCTAAAGTATCCTGGAAGTACCGCAGTGAAGCTAGGATGTTAGGGAGTTTACTTAAAATTTCCCCTGAGCACTTCATTATTATACAACCAAAGAAAATTATGATACGTCAAAATAAGGTTAATGTTACATTAACGTCACCTTGCATGCCAAGGTTGTTAAGATTTTAATATTGTGAGATTATATTTTAATGATTAGTTTAAAATTTACAACAATTTATTTTTATTTTAAAACTACGACAGTATGAAATAAGATATCATACGACACACGTCCACTAGGTGTTTACAGTACTTGTTTACAATTTCTGAACTCGTTCTGTAATACCTCACCTACTACTGGACTTGTGACGTAAAATACTATTTTTAAATGTTAATATATTACATGAAAAATATTGCATATTACACATTTTCACATTTTTTATGTGTTTTGATGTCTACGCACCTGTAAGCGATTAAAGTGATATGAAACACTATTATTTTGTATTATTTAAACCCATAAAATTTTGCGGAGTTACTAATATAAATAAATAATTTTTTATATCGATATAGACAGGGCCGGTGCTAACCAGTTTACCGCCCCCTATAATGGAAGCATGCCTATGCAACATTTGAACGTAGTATAAAGATAGCTTTTTACTTATTTTTATTTATTTATTTATTTATGAAAAATACATCCAGCAGGCAGAGCTCAATTACAGGAGTATAAGGTAAATATAAAAACTAGTATAATACAGTACATCAAGCATATCAAAAAGAAATATCATTTCATAACATATATATTTACAACTAACAACTTAAATATAAAATATTATGCCATAGATCAATCAAATACTAATCGAACGACATTTAATTTGAGAGTGATCTAAAAATTTAGAAAAATTTTAGAAAAAATTTTGAAAAAAATAAACTTTTTCCATAGTCTTCTGTTCATTCAGCACTCTTGGTTATATGTCTGTTATTATTAAAGGTAGACCCGGTCAACGTTCTATCCAAATCTGTAGAAATATACAGGGTGTTCCGTTATAAAAAAATACTTCGTGCACCTTTTTGGAATCACCCCGTAGTAAATCAAATGCACGCGAAAAACGGCCAAAAACAAAATAAAATCGACCTGTCTCGGCATTTTAACAGAAAATAAATTATAACAGTTTTATTGAATTTGTTCCATAATTTAGCCGCCCACTGTAGTTAATATTGGCCGCTAATGCGGTGCAATAATCTTTATTACATTGTCAAGATAAAAATCCTAATGAGGGAACAAATGTTTGAGAAAGTCCAATTGTTTTTATTATAAACGTTGTGAAATTTTAGTTAGTCGCCATTCAGTGTTCAGCCTATTTCTCACTTAAAATTTACATATGGTGATGAAATTTCTAGGTTCATATTTTGATATAATTAAATTAAAAATAATTTCAAAGTAATTATTATTCTATTCCAGTTCACAGTGACTTAATGGGATATGCAATTTGATATTTTCGAAGAGGAAAATGTCTTTATTGAGAAACAGTTTGTTTAACTAGACAAACTAATTCTCCGTAAATACATATTGAGAATAAAGTCAAGATATTGAGATTTTTCTCATTATATTGAGAATAATCTCATTATATATTATATTAAGATAAAAAGTCAAGATATTGAGAATAATCTCATTATATTGAGGAATTTCTCATTATATTTCTCATTATATCGAGAGAAAAGTCAAAATATTGAGTTTTTTAAAATAAAAAGTATGTTTTTAAATATTATTTAAAAATATGAAATATAATTCTGGTTCCAAATCAAATCTAAAATATCGATTTTCCAGTATTTCAATTTTTTCCAAAAATTTCGCCAATAAATTAAAAAAATTGTTTTAATATCTTTACTGCACATTATTGCTGAACTAAGGGATCCTTTATAGAACAAGTTTCACACAAAACTCCGGATCATGTAATATTCTGGTAGTTTCCGTATAATAACAACAACAAATAAATAAATAAATAAATAAATATAGTAATATTAACATAATAAGTTACTGTGAACTCAATGCAACGGGTCGTTTTCGTGTTGTAAATTCGACATTTACCTGCGTAGATCAACAAATGTTTATTTATATTAACCTCTTACGATGTCGCAACTATCACTGCGTTATAAAACACAATAATTATTAAAAAGTGAAATTAGAAATTTATATGAATCAATTTAATTTTATACATACACATTTGCATATTATTATGAGAATTTTTATAAAAAAACATGTCGGATTTGTTAATGGAAATTAAACATCCAACTGACCATGAAATGTTTGTTGAAACAGTCAAGGCATTGAATATTCATCAATAATGATATTCAGCTGTTGAATTTTTTTTAAAGTTTATTTATAGATATGAATGATGTGCTTCGATAACTTTATTTTGAACATGCAGTTCACTTTTGAACACGAAAAAAAATTCTAATACATGTCTAATATTTTAAATCGTTCTTCGATCCACATAATTAATAATTAAATATTTAATTGTTATGGAGCTCTCCTTATAACAATTAGGGTGGGAATAGAATCGCAACTCATGAACGACAGTTGCCTAGACTTTTGTCTCTTTTCCAGTTTTCTAGGTGTGATATACAGAGCCCCAAATAAACATTTCTTCAATCTGGAGACAAGGATGAGTCGATAGTAAGTAAAGTGTGTATTAAACAGAGAAAAAAAACCGGTACATGGATGGGAGACGTGACATCTGACAGTCCTCACACTTCACATGCACGATAGGTACAGCAAGCGGCGGTGGGGTTAGGGTGTTAATCTCAGCTGTGTTCCCCATAAAAACGAGTTATAGGAGATATTTTTGTGGTATTATGTTATTCATTTTTATTTAGCTATCATATACAAATGTTTTGTGTCCTTTCCATTGGACTTCCTGGTCACTTTATGTTCTTCTGTAGCAATGTGTCGGCTAATATGTTGTTTCTGCCCAAATAACACACATCCTCCTCAGGAAGCCTTAGGATGTCCAAAGGACATTGGTAACTACCCTAGTATATCCTAGGATGCAGTGGTGGTGCAAGAGAATCTTGGACTCCTAAGCAGATATAAAAAGTGGACCAGTTTTTATAAGTTTGGACTGGGCTCCTTATGGGTCCCTTAAGAACCTGGACCTAAGCACATCTTATCTCCGCTTATACATATCACCGCCATTACAAAATGTACAAAATGTGTGTTACCTGAATGGGCAAGGTTCTTAAAAATAGTTTGGATTTGACCTTCATGATTAAACCTCAGTTTTAAGCACCAGTTTTAATCATTTTCAGATGATGCCAACTTCGTTGGCCGAACGCGCGTTGAGTGCAGTACAATGTTTTGGAGTTATATATACAGGGTGTTAGTTAAACATGCGGCAAAAATTCAAGAGGTTATTCCTTGGACTATTCTAAGGATATTTTATCCTTTGATGATTTTTGAAAAAGCGCTTTGTTGCGAAGATATAGGTCGAAAAAATTTTCAACAAATCCAAATTTGGTATTTTTCACATTATTAATGTAGGTGAAATAAAAGTATGGCGTACTACACTGGACGTATCAAGTAAAAGACATGTAAGAAAAAGGAGTTGTTTTTTCTTACCAACATCCCGTGATACTTTGGAGTGATTATTTTGTATGTTTTTGTATGTTGTGTTTTTGTAGTTTGTATGTGTCGCATTTGTTAAGATTGATTGACGTTTGCCTAGTTGACGTGTAAACG
Source organism: Pogonocherus hispidulus (assembly GCA_963924545.1). NCBI lineage: Eukaryota > Metazoa > Arthropoda > Insecta > Coleoptera > Cerambycidae > Pogonocherus > Pogonocherus hispidulus. Next base: position 16,060,633 of record OZ004700.1, read on the forward strand.
GTTGTTAGTGAAGTCCTCTATTATGACTCGCTATACGAATGCCGAAATGGCTGACATGCATATTATTTATGGACTTGGTGATGGCAATACATTAGAAGCTAAGCGACTGTACATTGAACGATTTCCTAACCACATTGCTCCCGATAGAAAAATCTTTCAAAGTATTCATCAACGTCTTCGAGAAACGGGAACATTGTGGGCGACTGGCTAATTGGACCGGTATTTCTACCAGGAAGACTTACCGGCGAAGTATACTGCAACTTTTTGGAACAAACGCTACCTCAGTTTTTGGAGGAGTACCATTGGCTACAAGACAGGCAATGTGGTTTATGCATGATGGTGCACCACCTCATTTTAGTGTAGTTGCTCGAGAGTTTTTAACAGCAACATACGGAGATCGCTTGATTGGTCGAGGTGGACCTCACGTATGGCCTGCTCGATCCCCGGACTTAAACCCCCTGGAATTTCCTATGGGGCCATCTAAAGTCATTAGTTGATACTAGGCCAGTGGAAGATGTGGACGATTTAAGAGATCGGATAATTGCTGGGTGTAACTCAATAAGAAACGACCCTGCTGTTTTTGAAAGAGTTCGGGAGTCAATGAGGAGAAGATTGGATGGTTGCAGAAATGTTACATGTAATTTTTAGTAATAAATTGTTATTTGTTGAAAATTTTTTTCGCCCTATATCTTCGTAACAAAGCGCTTTTTCAAAAATCATCAAAGGATGAAATATCCTTAGAATAGTCCAAGGAATAACCTCTTGAATTTTTGCCGCATGTTTAACTAACACCCTGTATAATTATTATAAAAATAATTATTGTAGAAGCACTTTTTCAATAAATTCATTTGGTACTATGATAGTAATCAGAATATAAAAGTTCTTTTAACGTAAATAACCAATATACCCGTACTGAAGGGATACTGTTGATTCAAGATAAATTTTCCATGTTAACAATCGTTATTATCAAGAAAATAGAAGAAAATAGATACGAAACCAATATAAATAAACGATACCTACATTTAGTCTAAATATTTCTTAATTATATTAAATAGTTGTTTAGTCATCCGTTTGTTGCTTTATATGGTTCGTTTTCACTAAATTCAAATTAAATGAAAAAAGTGGCTGCTTGTTTAAAGTAATAGAGTAATAATAAGACATTAAACGCCCCATTGCGCACTCACTGGTTTTTACCTCGTTAGAAATTGGTAAAGAAGTGTTTCACTATCATTCAACAATTAATTAATGATATCATGTGCTAATGTTAACTAGTAAAGTTAATAATTAGACAATATTAGATGTCAGAAACAGATTAGTATATTAATCCAAATATAAAGATTTCTGATTAAACAGTCAAGCCAAAATCTATAGTTAGCAACCAGGTATGTAAAGAAAAAGGGATTTGTATTTATACAGAGTGTGCCTAAGATATGCATCGGAGGACAACAATAAGTTCTTGGAGTCAAGTCATCTTAACTTATACCTACACAATATTATTTGTGATAAAATAAATATTGTTTAAAAGTGTATCTATATCTATGGAGGCAGATAACCAAAAACTACTGCTATATTTGACATTTGATTTTAGAAAAGTTTTGCAGGTTCAAGTGCACCGTTTTGATAACAGAAATAAATAATAAATAACATGTAAACATTTTTTCTTTTTATTGAGAATTTACCTCACTGCGGAAAAAATATTAGTCAGGGCTTTATTTTCTAGTATTTTTAAAATTTTAGAAGTTGGCAGCTAAATGTTTGAAAATTCAATTATTTTATTAAAAAGGGAAATTTTGTAGTATTGAACTAAATAATTAAATTGAGTATCTACCTAAGAGTTTCATATTTAAAATTATAATAATAATAATGATAACACTAATAATAGTAAAAAAAAATAAATGTACAATAAAATTATTCTTTTACGTAGATTCAAGAATACAAAAAACAAAACTGCAATAAATAAATAATGATAATTACATTACTTTAAAAATACAGTGTTTCTGTACTATCTGAAATACTGAGGGAACAAGTTTACTCCCTTCATGGAGTGATTTTATAAAGAAAAGGTCACATAAAGTTGTTTTGTAAGTGGCTGAGAAAGAGGATAATAAAGTTTGACTTGTAAAATTGTTTCTTTGAAAAATCTCTGTTGATAGAAGGCTAATATCAATTTTTACCAATAATACACGCCACTGTTCCTCTGGAGTTTTAATATAGATAAAATGAAATCACTGAGGAAGGATGCCTTCACTGCTTCAGATTACTTAAGAAACACCCTGTATATGTTAGTTTAACTTTTGCGGCTAACTACCTTATTAAAAATTGAAACATTTACAAATGCAATAAACAATATGAAAATATCACTGCTAAAATGAGAGAAAATAAAAATAGGACACACACTTTTTTATTCTTAATCACCTGATTTCCTCAAAAGAAGAAAATTTGAATGCACTTGATTGAATCGTTGACGCTCATACACTTCGTACACTTTATTGTTCGTTACAACGAAGCTGTTGCTTTTATGCAAAATGCAAAATACCTAGTTCTTTTTACACAAGAATATCCGAGACGTTAAAACCATAAAATTAAAAACATGCAAATTTAAAGACTTGATATGCAAGACGTTGGTTTTTAGCTGGTCATATACCAAGTATCCATTCAAGTTTTTTTTGCAATCAAGGTTAAATGAGACAGGATACAACGACTCAAGTTAATTAAGCATTCTTCGTCTAAAAATACTGGGAAGGATTTAAATAATTCATGCCCAGCTCACAGGCAATGCTAGACTTCATGGCCTGCTGATGATAAGATGGGAACCAAGACAAGGCAATTCATTGTTGGACTCACTAATATCTGTTTTCCATGTTCGGCACGGTTTTACTTTGCTAACATTTCTTTTTTATGGTCATTTGAGTCCATGGACGTAAAATGAAACGAATTATAGTGGTTTTGTTCTTTGCATGCGCAGGTCGTTCCAGTCAGTACATTCAGTGTTACCCTAAAAGTGGACCATGGGAATTTTTGAAAAAAATTCCTGTTATCAAACTAGTAAAAATAAATTAAAATTTTATAAGACTTTGCTTATAACTATTAAAGAAAGCTATCGAGGTAGTAGGTTTAGTTGTTCTGAATTGCAAAAAAAAACAATTTATAGCAGATCTTGAGAATCATTGGATCATATATATTCATCAGATTATTTTGGTAATGGTCTGCTGCAAATAACTTTTTCAACACGCGATATATCTCGCTCATCAATTTTATGGATTTTCATCTCCAAAAATTGTAAATACACAGTTTCTTCAAATACACAAATACAACTTGTTCTTTTGTAAAGTTGACATTATATATTTGGAGAGAAAGTTCACACGAGTTCATTGATATAGGTGTTTATTGATGTGTTTTCCTGTAGATCTGTACAGTAAGAAGAATATACTATTAGTTCTCATGGCACACTTCTTTGGACATATCACTATATTATAAGAGATATACAGATAGGTACCTATCAACCCTCATTTCTGCTGTATTCGTGAGACCGTTTTATCCAAATATGTGACATAACAAGGTTAGAAAAATTGACAGTTCGATACATAAACAAGAATATCTTCATATAATCGTTGACTGAACAAGTAGACAACTTGGTTACTCAACTATATGATGCATTGCTCTCACGCTACATTCTTATATTTCCGTTTCTATTAGATACAGATATGTTAACTCCTATGTTAATGGTCTTCTAGCAAACCATTCATATTTTCTCACTGACTTTTCCACATAACACCAAAACACTATACTGCACTCGACGCGTGTTTCCCCAACCAATTTGTCATCATCTGGAGATGATTAAAATCATATATCATCATTAAATTCAGTTTTAATCATCTTCAGATGATGCCAACTTAGTTGGCGAAACGCGCGTCGATTGCAGTATAGTGTTTTGGTGCGTGAAAAACTACGTCAGTGATATCTTCACACCAAAGGTTCCAACCCCCTTCAACATTCATATTTTATCCAAATCTATAGAAATATACAAGGTATTAGAAAAATTTACTTGAGATACTTGGATTGTGCCAAGTTGTTGTTTTCCTGAGAATAAGGAATGTGATAAGATTAGTGAGAAATAGGTTTGCTATTTAACATTTTTTATTAGGGCGAAAAAATTGTTGACAGTGTTTCTTGAACACCTATCGAAACACAGTGACCACCAAAAGTCCCGCATACATCCAAAATATGGGTAAAAACATTTTTTTTAACACTACTGCTTTGCTTACAGGCGTCGATTTATAATTTTAATTTTGTACGAGGTATGATGTTATTGATTAATTTCTTTAATGGAACACACTGTATATTTTTGCTTAGTTACATATTTAGATGATTATTTCATAAATACTGATTATATCTCTAATAGTAACGGAAAGGTACCCAAAAGAACTAAGGTATCATAAGAGGAACGCATTAGAAAGATATAAATACTACGTTTGCTAGACTGATTTTGTTTAACAATGAATAGAACAATGATAACCGACAATATAAAAGTTGAGTTTCTATTACAACTTGATGAATTAACAAAATGTCATATCTTCAATAGACTAACATTATTAACAGAAACATTTCAATACCAAGCATCATGAAATTCACTTAGGTGATTCTACCACAGTATATATTTATATACTGTGGTTCTACTGTCATAATCTGTAAGTACTGCAGATTTTCTTGATGTCGTATTAGGCTGATGGAAACAGAAATATAGAGGGTGGTTCAAATTAGAACAAAGTTAAGCTATTAAAACTTATCTGTAAGCATATCTGAGATATTTTTTTAGTTTTTGAGATATTTTGAAAGAACTAAAATATCTGACATTTGTTTACGCCATCATAATGGCTCCTTAATTGCGTAACTTTGGTCTAATTTGGATCAGTGTATATTTCATCATTTTCGAGATCTACATGTTTGACATTCTTATCTTGGACACCCTGTATAATTATTCCTTTAATTACTTATTAGATAATAAGTAATAATGTATAATTAATTATTAACCTTCTAAAACTTAGAATAGTTATTTGTTTGTCCACTTAGCCTGTTGATGTAAAAATGTTTTTAGTATATTTGAAAGATATGGAAAAAATGGAAAAATAAACAACAGACCTATTCCAAATAAAATATGAACTGGGTGACATTGGCTTAATGCAAATAGAAAAAAAATATAGTTAAACATTTATAGCATCAACAATAGTTTAAGAATGCATAGGTACTAAAAGTAAGACAGCATTAGCTTGATGTAACAATAGTTATAATTAAAATTGTCCACACTTGAGATTGCATAATCGACAATTAATACATTTCTGTAATTATATTTAACAATAGTACATAGGTGTAACCAAGAGTGTAGGTATTTGTTTTATTGTGTATGTACAGCTACTTAAATTTGACCTCATTTTTGTGGCAAGCACAGATGATTCTTTTATTTTCCTGGGTTTAATAACCGGCATTAGCAACTTTCCTTCAATAATTTTAATTATGTTGTTATTACCGAATTGTTTTTTATTTCATCGTGAAATTCAGTAATATCACAAAATACTATTTTTGTGGTATTATTAAAGCACAGGAAGATGAAATGTTCAATATGTGTATTCATTTTGGTTTATGCATCAAATTACTACTATTAAAAATAGAATGTAGCGGAACCTCCTCATTATAAGAATTTTTAAGGAACTTTACCGGATTTATATAAATTATTAGAAGTTCAGGTGCTAAACATTTTGTTACATAAGTAGTAGTAGTATATACTAAAATTTCAACAAAATATAAGGAATATGCTGCCATGTATCAAAAAATATTTATTGATTATGAATCCATGTGGCTATACTATTAAGGACGGATTTTGACAGTTTATTTTTATTTGAGTTTACATACAAATTTTGGAAGCGCCCTTAAAAAGATTACGCGTGTAGCAGAATACCAGAAACAAAACCCTTATCATTCAATTAATAAAGGTTGGCTGCAGGCTGTAAACAATTTTGAACTCTAACCATATTGAAATAAGGGAAATAATTACTATAAAAATTGTCTAATTTTTCAGGCTAATTTTCTATTTTCCAACAAATTTTTTAAGAACATATACATATATCACTAACTGGCACAGTTTTCCTTCCCAGACAATAGGACCTTTAGCAAACTACTGGCAACTGATTCACCATATATTATTGTTCTTTTTCGCAAACAGGGATTGGAAGATAGTCATACATTTTTCTTATTATTGGCCTTGTTTTGTTCTATCGCTTTAAAAATCACTAATCATCAGAAGTCGTTTTAGAAGAGTTTTGATGGACTTTCTCGAGAATGGCGCTGTAAAGAAACAAGTGGTACAGAAAGTAGTTCTTTGTTAAAGTCCGGCCTTAAATGTTTAATATTAACGGTATTGCATTCATGCATTTCTTTGAAAAAATTGTGCCTGATAAAAGGAAAATATTTACATTCCTGAAAACGTTTTGTGACATGACTGGTGGGAATTCTTATTCATATTGAAATGTACTAGTCTTGCATGTTTTAAAATTTTTACAGTTGATATTTATTGATAAATTAATAAAATAAATGTAGTACATTACTTAGTAGTACTTAAGACAAAATTGTGTAAAATATATAGCTAAAAGACATATAAAATACATCTTGAAAGGGGGTTGGAACCTTTGGTGTGAAGAGAACAATGACGTAGTTTTCCACAGGACACCAAAACACTATACTGCACTCGACGCGCGTTTCGTCAACCAAGTTGACATTATCTGGAGATGATTAAAACTCAGTTTTAATCATCTCCAGGTGACGTGACTAAGTAGTCACCGAGGTGACTAGTAGGTGATTTTTGGGATTATTACTATTATCTAAATATGAGGTATTAAAGATAATACTTATCAGTGAGATATTATTTATTAGATAGAGATAGAGGAGACATTAGATTTGTTGGTGATAGCTTTGATAGCTGGTAGCTGGTGATATATTCTTTTAGTAAGTAATACTTTCTAAATCATTTATATTTATTAGAAACAATAGAGAACTTAAGATCGAGCCTTGAGGCACTCTAAATCTTAAATATATTTGTTTCTTCGATACATTTTCTTATTAAACATTGTTAATAATTTCAGAATTGTTGAAAATTTGAATTGCAGTAGTGGTGAGAAACACACTGTAGTGCCCTCTTTAGGTCTTCGCTACTAACTGTCTGACAATTATTGTCAAATTGACAGACAGATAACGGCCAGCTTTTCCGCAGGCGCCATTATAGCAGTGACCTCTATTGTCTTTGAGAAACAACAATCCTACTTATTTATTTGAAGGAAATGCCGAAAATAACTACTCCTGAGGCAATGTGCCCCAACTAGCATTGCATTACTTCGTCATCTCCAGGAGTCGCCACATCTTTTATCGAGATTATTGATTATTATTGTCACTTTTACAATAATTGTCAACCAGATAGTAGCGAAGACCCAGAGAGGGCACTACAGTGTAATTCTCACCACTACTAACATTCACGATGTCCATTAGGCAATCGTGTCGCAATATCGTCCATCAAATCCACTACCTATGGCACTTTGACGAGCGTATAATAAGCGCGAAAGCGGTCAGTGTCAGCGAGTTGGTCTCGATCATGATACAATTACACAGATATGCCAATCCGCATAGTGACGTCAGTTACGTGAAAAAAACAATTGATAAACACGAAAATAATTATATCACTTCCCATAAGAATTTTCGCATCGCATTGCCTTTTTTCACTCACGAATAACGTCATGCGCAAACAAACGAAAGTTATGAGCATATCTGTGTAGTTGTATCATGGTCTCGATGAAAGATGTGGCCACTTCTATGGAAATGTCGGAGTAATGCAATGCCCGTCGGGGCACATTGCCTGTTTGGTAGTTATTTTCGGAACCTCTTTCAAATAAATATTGAATTTGAATTATTGCATTTTACAAAATTTTAGACATAAAATATTTGAGAGCTAAGTTAATACAATTATGAATGCATATCGCTGACTCAAAAAGAAGTAGTTTTCACACTTCTCGGCTTCACTTTCCTTTGAAAAACACTATACATATATCTATGAAATGATGAACCAAGTCAGGCGAACTGACTGCCCTCCCGCCCTATAGATGGTTATATCATCCCGTTGCAACGCATTGTAGTGGGAAAACTTTCAAAGCAACCACTCAGCCGTCTTTGGCTAGTTTCAAAACCAGAAGAGCAGCCAAGAGTTCTTCAGTAGTCCGCGAGCGTTCAGTAAAGTGAATTTGCGGGTATACAGTGACTGAGTTTGCGAAATGAGGAGTGAGTTTTGTGTTTTGGCGCTGGCCATATTTGGTAAGTTATTATCACTGTAAAAATAATGGATTTCTTATTTACTGAAAGCGAAAGGATGAATTACTTCGTTAATTTGGGAAAAATAGGGTTATACAGGGTGTTGTGTGTTCACAACTTTTTAAAATACATTTATATATGGAAGAAATTGATTATTTCCTTATACATATACATATATAATATTGCATATGTAGAAGTGTTACATCCACACTCTATATTATGTTACATAGTGTGTTCTCTTGATTGTTTGATACACGACTTATAAGGATAATGCTTTTCAAGGAGTTGCTGAATTATTTATCTAGACGTGGTTGAAATATCGCTTAGGGTAGAACATTAGGAATTCCAAAAATATATTTAAAATTAATTGTTTATATTTTAACAATTATTTCGTATGATAAAACATATAAATTCAATAAAAAACAAATAGAACTCCATGTAAACACTTATGTATTACTTATTACAATCAACACACACATTGTAGATTTTTATAATATACTGCAGTTTGAATACATACCACAGCTTACTTGTTTATATGAATCTTGAAATTGGATAGGATGTGTACTATTTTATCATTCTCCTCTGTAAGAAATAGATGTTGCTACTCGTTTTATGGTTTAGTGGCTTAGAAGCATTTAATAGTTATAAATATTTCCATTTCATATTCAAAAAGCTACTTTTGTTTTGACAGTACCGGTTTCATGTGAAGACATGTCAAAGTATAGCGATAATTTTCGACATTGTAATAATTCCTCGATTCATTTTAATTTTTGTGAGAGCATACAGATACATTGAAATAGATGTGTATTATTTATATCTTTCTCTATATCGGAATTAAGCCAAAAAGTTAACTAAGATAAATTATTAATGAAATTATTTGAATTTATGAATAACTTTATTATTTTTAAGATATGTTGAAAACAACTACTTTGGGTGCAATATGCACCCCCCAACATTGAATTACAACGGCATATTTTCATATAACCTCAACTTATTGCCTTTAATACATGTGTATTATAAAACCTTTTAAATCATTACAGAAAAATCCGTACATTCAGATTAACACATTTATTTTGGCTAATATAGATAGAAGGTAATATAGAAAAGAATGCATGCAGATTATACAGCTTCGAGGATATGACTGAATATTTATTTAAATTATATATTCAGAACCCTTCTCACGTTTCAAAAATAAATATCTGTATAACAATAAGTGTACAATTGGAATTTAGAATTACGGTTTTATGATCCGACAGTTAATATGCATGCTTACCTTGCTATTTTGCTAGAATTCAGTTAATAATAGCGTAAGTAGCATAAATAAAGTTTATCTGTAGTTAGACTAAATATATCTGTTGCAAATTCACTTTTTCTTCAATGCATAAACCACCAGAACATACAAATGTAAAAATAATATTAATCTAAAAAAATATTGTAGGTTAACGTACTTTATCAGAAATAAAGTACACTAAACTTTTTTTTAGTGTATAGAAAGAAGAAAGAAGGCTATATTAATAACTGTAAAGAGAATTATCAAAGCGCCCTCTAGGTTAAACCTATAAACCCGAAGTTACCCATCTGATTTTTGTAGTTCCATGATTCAACTCTCGTGTCTACAGTCTACACACATGTATTGTAAAATTTCAAGTAATGTCAACTGCCATACACATTCTGTAACACAATAAAATAAAATATTAAAACCATAGCGTTTTATATAACACATTTGCCACTATTTTATGGAGACAAAGTTAACCATGCATACAGTAAAGTATCTGTAATAAACAAGGGTAAAGGTGATATTTGTAACACATCCATTATATTAAAGTTTTTTCCTTAATTCTGATTTATGAGGAAAAAGTCTATTGACTTATTATCCATTTGGCTTTATAGCTTGAACTGGGTGCTTATGCAATGAATTTCTATAGTAACATACCCATATGAGTATAGGAAAAGTAGTTACCGCTGCATAAAAACTAGTTGCAGATCAGTGCAACGCCCGTAGGTAACGGTGGATAGTTTATAATATTAAATTCGTTGATGTGTAAGCAATACATAAATTCGTTTATTACGTACTATGTATTTTTTAAGAAAATGTAATTTTGTTATCTAAAAAAACTGTACCTTCTACAACTCCTATTTGGTGCAGGGGTTTTCTCGGTTTTTCTGGTAAAAGTTTTAAATCTTTGGATGCTAGAATGAACTAATTGATAGTTAATATTTACGAATAACATATTTTTATATAAAATATAGGCGGTTTTCGTTATAAAAATGTTGAAAACTTGTTGAATCTTCGAAATTATTGCAAATATCAAGCGTCGAGTTAGTCAAGGATATAAAAAAATTTCAAAGAATTTTATGAAGAATTTAACTTTAAGTCAGCAGAAAGACATCGGATCGCATGGCTATGATATCTATTGAGCATAGAAAATAAAGTACTAACGTAGAATGAAATGTCCCTGGTACTGTCATGAACCCACGAAACAGCGCCACGCAACGTTTTGGAAGCTTACTATATTCTTCTTCTTTTTGAATATATTGTATCATGAACGAAACCCCTAAGTAGGCAACACTTTATACTTTACAAACTGCTTACAGCGCCATCTATAGTATGCAAATGACTTCTCATTTTTTGTTTTTTTTTTTAATTATTATTTTGAAGAAAAGTTAGAAAAGAAAACTCTTGCACCAGGAACAGTCAAGGGTCAGTACTTTTGAGAACAGTTTTTGCCCAACGAGTTACACTGAAAAACCAAATACACAATACGTAATCACTATCACAAAAACAGATTGCTACACCTGACCCTTTAGATACTTCGTTTATATAATTTATTTAAATATAAAGTCTAACAGAAAACTAATATCAAGAACTTTTCTAATTCATATAGTATGTTGAGCTATGATAATGAAAAGAGAGAAGTTTCCGAAACGTCATAGTGTTATTGCGATATGTATTGGTTTTTCCAGTGCGTAACTCAACATTAGACAAAAACTGTTCTCAGTACTGACCCTCGATTGTCCCTATTGCATAAGGGTTTATTTTTCTAGTTTTTCTTTTCTTCAGACTATGGCAAAATATCTAAATTATTATAAACATTTATAATGCCACAAATAGTTAGAGACAATATTTTTTCTTACTTATTATTTTATTGTATTATAGTATTTTTAAAGTTTTGACATTTGCTAAAATATATTTGGTAAACTGTTTGTTTTGATAAAGAAGGGAATAAAACATTTCTTAATAATTTTTAATTTTATTATGTTTTAGAATGTTATTATGCATAGTAACAGTATGGTATCATTAAAACAATTCATAAATGCTTAATTGTAAGTAAAATTGACAGCGATTTAGTTCATTTGCTTAATAAACGTAATAAGTTGATAAGTAGCTGTAAAAATCTCAAAATCATGAGGTAATGCCATGAACTGTTTTAATAATCTCGCTTACCGCAAAGTATAATTCAATATTTGTACGATATTGGTTAAAACGTAATAGGTCAGTCGATGTTGTATAGTTTGGAACTATCTGACTGAATAAAGAAACCAATTCACCACACTCTATTTTACCATTAAAAAGTTTGTAAGCAAATTTTACAAAACCTTGTAAAGGTTCCAATATAGGACCTAATAACGAGATATCAGATACCTTACTTAGTTGAAGGGATATATAACTTAGGGTAGGCTGCTTTCTTCAGTCGATTATTTGTTGTGTGATCCTCCTCCACAAAATGCTTATCACAAACTCGATATTTTTTATAAACGACATTGAAATCCAAGTGTAAAAGTTGAACGTTTCGCAGCTATTTCTCACAAATCTTCCTCAAATTGTTCAGGTCAGGAAACCGATGTCTAGGATTCCGTTTATCTGACCACAGTTAGGGTTAGCAATACAAAAGTAAAAGGTTAGGAACTGCAGAACCGGTGAGACCCATCTAATTCGCACACAAACAATAAAAAATACAGAAGTCTTAAACAATAAATAATTATAAACACAATTAATACAAGGCTTTACAATTTACAATTTTCACAAGATAATGAAAGTAGCAAGCACGGAATATAAAGCAAGTTCAAAATTCCCAAACTTCAAACTTCAAAGACGTAAGTGAAAACTTCATTACCAACCAACCCAAAATAACAGCGGTGGCAGTCTTTGCGCCATCTTTTATTTTGGAAGCTAACTAACGCCGCCATGACAGTTTCGTTATTCATATGTTACATTTCATTCTATGTTAATATTTAATTTTCTATGCTATTGAGTTTATTCCAATGAATATACAGCAGCAAAGGTTAGAAATTGTAACTTCAAATGAAGTGGAATTTATTATAATTTTTAAAACTAAAAATATTTCTTTAAATATTTCTTTATATAGGAACAAAGCCAACAAGTTAACTAAGAGATAAATTGTTAATGAAATTATCAAATATTATGGCTCAATAAAGTTTTAAATTATCCTTGTTACCTATAATCCTAGGTACATAAAGGAATAACTTCCACCATAAGGGGTTATATATCCACCCCCAATATGGAATTACAACTGCATATCTTCATATAACCTCAACTTATTGTCTTTAATACATTTTTCTTTATAATAGTGTTATCTACCTACATCATTTAAATAATGAAAAATGAAATAAGCAACTACAATACATTAAAAATAATTATTTTTGGACTCCAATACTCTTTGTATTGAATTTTAATTAAAAAATTATTTTTTTACTGACGAAACTGAAATTGTAGCAATCCTCCTTAGCCTAATGTACGATACGTATTTACCCTTTCTGTGTCTTCAGGCACATGTGTGGCAGGAGGTTTAACATCTAAGGATTGTTAAAAATTACAAGAAATATATGACTATTAAACTGATTTTAAAATTAAAATGATTTCAAATGCCAATATCTGCCATATATCTTATTCACAATAAGATATGCCGTTGTAATTCAATGTTGAAAGGAGCATATTGTACGCAAAGTAGTTGTTTTTGACATAATTTAAAAATAATAAACGTTTTTAGTTGCGTACCTAGTATTACAGGTAACGAGGAAAATTAAAAAATTTATTGACCCATAATATTTGATAATTTCATTAATAATTTTTCTCTTGGTAACTTTTTGGTTTACCTAATTCTTATATGTATAGAGAAAGATATATAAATAATTAAATAAGCCAATAAATAATATTAAAAATATACTATAAAAATATCTCCACATGGTAAAATATTTACTATGAAAATATCAAATACGCTATGGGAATCCAATAGCAAATGTTTACAGGGTGTTTTATATATAAATCTGTAAACAACCGTTCGTTTCCGAAATACAGAGCAATGAAGGTACCTAAGATAAAAAAAATGTGTATATTGGAAAGCAACTAAACGATTATTGTTAAGTCAGATCAGAGTATTAGGACGTATTATTTTAATTTAATACAAAAAGCCAGTGGCGGGCAGGCTTCTTTATTTGAGATATTTGGTTTTAAAATAAATATTATTCTCATGTAAAAAATAATCTCATTGTTAAAATTCCACCTCTAAACTAATACTCTTGATTTATATGTATATAAAAATGGTGTATTTTTATTCAGTGCATTTCAAGTCTCATTGAAGTTAAATGTAAAAGAAGAATAGGAATTAGAATAGGAAATTCTAAATATTCTTCTTCATTTAACTTAGTTGGATATTTATATTGAAAACACGATCTGCAGAGATTAAAATTTGTTTTGCCTTTTGGCCTTTTTGTAAAAAATTGGAAATAATGTTGATTGTACAATTGTACTCTGCTGCAGCAGAGTACAATTGTCAAACTTGCGATACTGCAATTCAAAAACATAAATTGATATTAAATTGTGATGTTCTAAAATCGATGCTCTGAAGTGTAAACGCAATAAAAAAATTAATATAATTGCGTCCATAATTTGGATACTTAGACTAGGTGCTTTTATACCCACTTGAATAAGAAATTATCACATTTTCACTATGTATTTTGAAACTAGAACAAACGATTAGCATTTAATTCTAATTTGCTGCGCCAACGCGAAAGTGGTTCAGTAACAGAACTTACATGTAGAAAGTATATACAGAAAAAACATTAAAATAGTACCCAGATGCTTTATTCTATTATATATATTATGTTGTTCATAGAATTTGTTCTAAGGTGATAAATTATAGGCTTTTACTTAAAACATAAGCAATGATAAAAGCATGTTATAGGTCAAACTGATTTTATTAAAATTCCTTAATAAAAAATAGGAGTTGCCATTTAAAAAAATATCGATGACGTCATACCTCCTACACGAAGGAGGTATGGAGGAATTTTTCTTGATGACTTGATTTTGAAAATTTTAAATGTTTTGTAAAACTACGCTAGTCTCAATATTTGTCTAAATTCAATTCCTCAAAATCCGTACAATTTGGTTATAGGGAATCCTGAATAAAATAATTCTTAAATTTATCGAGAAATTAAAAAATGTAGTGTTCTATTACAATACGTTGTAATAGAACGGAAGTTGTTACGGACTTTCGGTATAATTGGAAGTGGTGCACTGAAAGAACATATGCACTGCCCCGCTGGGGAAAGGATCAGATACTCATTATTTGGCAAAGGACAACTTCTGCCAGAGGATCTGAATAAGTTCTCACCAAATAAGGTGATCAGCTTCATTAAGAGGTTGTTGGGTGAAATATAAGTAGGTAGGTGTGAGCCACAATAGACCACATGGTCGTGGTGGAGGGTCTGGTTTTCGGCCCACCCACTTTTGAACCTAACCTAACCTAACCTAACCCTCTCTTGAAAGGATCAGATACTCAATGTTTGGCCGGACAACTTCCGCCGGAAGATCTGAATAAGTTCTTACACAATAAGGTGGTCAGCTTCATTAAGAGGCTGGATCTGTTGGGTGAAATATAAGTAAGTATCAGCCATAATAGACCATATAGTCGCAGTGAAGGGTCTAGCTTTCGGCCCACTCACTTTTGAATCTAAGCTAACCTAACCTAAACCTACCCTGTATAATAGAGGCTCAATTAACTTTTTGTAATTTGTCAAAATGGGTGAAAAGTTGTATTTATTTATTGGTAAGGGCTAATGCAAAATACAATATATCAAAATTAAGTAATACTGCTAATAACATTTGGTATATAAAGAAACATGTTTACTTCTGCATTTTCATATAAGACTTATGGGTCTGTCTCTAACATTATGCCTGCTTCCTAAAAGCATAACTAAGTCTTGGTAACAAATTCTTGTTTTATTAAAGAAAGTATCTGTAGATATTCTGAGGCAACTGAATTATGTGATGTATAACATGTAACATTACCAAAAATAGATAAAAACTAAAAATATACATGTAGAAGAGAAGTGACTACATTAATTTAACTTTTGATTAATTAATTTAATTTTTAGCAAGCAAGCAACATTATTCGCAATTCTGAATTTTGAAAACATGTTGAAATATCTCATTTTACTAGCAGTTGTAAAAAAGCATGCAACTCGAATTATATTTGGTATTTGGTGTTGTTAATATTACATATAGATATAGGTATATATCACTAATTTTAGTTTACTGCAACATAACAAATTAAAATTAAATGGGTGAATAATTTTAACATTTTAAAATAGTTGATGCTTATTCTTGCTTGAAAACTGTGTCTTAGAATTTCGCATTGAAACATTTGGATATTGTTCCCGATTGCATTAATGTTTTGCGAGATACGTATCAGTGAATCGACACAATAAGAATCGCAAGAAAACTATCCTCATGATAATTTAATACAATTGAGTGAAAGATATTTTAAAATAAAGTATCAGAACTGTGTTTTTGGTTACTTGTAGGATATGAATGATTTTAATGGTCGGTTATCTCGGAGACAGATGCAAAAATTTTCAAAAAAATTTGCTCAGTTTATTGTTGATTATTAGTAGGTATATAAAGAAATTCAATATAATTCCGTATCTTTTGGGAGTTACGCGGAAAATTGGTTACCAATCGGTTCATATAAGATTAGTATGAAATAAAAGTGTGTAGGTTTACTATTTTTTTCTATTTTGCGTCTATAAGCAAGTCATTATGAAACGCAATTTCATACCGAAAAGAAACCCTTTTCGACACTCACCTTTTTGTATTTTAATGTTGATAGCAACAAGTTTACATCCTTTGTTGTATGGTGTGCTATAGTTGCTATAGTAATAGCAGAGTATATAGAGTTATACTATGTTAATGGCATACAAATGGTATGGTATAAATCATAACCTAACTAAATTTTCAAGCAAAGAAACGTCAATAGCACCAACTGTTCCAGAATATGTATAAAAATCCCTGTACGTGATTTCAATTTTCTAATGATTTTTCTTTGCTTTCATAGGTGTAAAAGGTGCAAAATAGAAAAAATAGTATAAACAACGCGTTTCATAAGACTTTTATCGCACTTTTCCTTGTTGTTGTTCGTTTTAAGGGTTACTGCGAATCTGTCATAGATACAGAAAATCTGACACACAAGTCTAGAGCTCTTTTTTCGAGAAAATAACAATGGCAAACCACATCTCACTATCTGTTACTGTTTTCGAGCTATAGGGCGTTTCTCGATTTTTGGCTAAACCGACTGGTGCCCTTTTCTCGTTTCCCTTTCAAGATGTCCTGTACCTTAATACATTTTGTCTTTTTCAATATTTTGTATAGATGAGAAAGCAAAGGAATCATTCATGTTCATCGTTCACAGTTGTTCATCAATTATTGTTATTGACATCTATATGAACTTTTCTAAAGAGAAATCTGTAATTTGCGATGCATCTGCCCGATCTGATTACGAGAAATAATATCCAATTGTTATTCATTACAAATCGTGAACTATATAGAGAAAGTGGATCGGTTCGCCTGACCCTGAACTTTCGATTACTGAACGTGAATCGTTTCAATAACTCCGGTATTTAGCTAAGCGAACATTTACAAACTAATTATTTGCTTAGTTGAGTTAAGTCGTACAGATTTGCGGTTTAGTTGGATAGATTGCGGTTGTACTCCTTCAATTCATTTAAATTGCATTCGAAAAAACGAATTTACAATGTAGTGTTCAGATTGGTAACTATCTAAAATACTTATAACTGGAATATTTAAAACACTGGCATTTTTATATGTCTTCGCTCACTGGGATACGCACTTTCTGCTTAGCGAGAATCTGCCAAGATAAAAGTTGGCAATGGGTTGGGGAAAACTGAAGATTAACCACAGTCTAAATGTTGGTTGGCACTACGTCGTTGCACCATCAAATGTGCAATCTGAAATAGCCTAGAACCCTAGAAGCGTAAAAACTGACTACTTACGGCTGGTTTCACAATGTATAAACCTTCAGTTTATTAATGACAAGTTTATATTGTGAATTTCTTTAACATTTTATCTACAAATATGCACATTCTTATGGTTAGTTGACTATCGGTTAAGTGACGTTAACCAACTATTGTGAAACCGGGCCTTAATATGTTTACGCATATATTTTTCTGTTTCTGATACTTGGATCGGTTAAAACCAAACATATTTTCTGGAAGATTTTAGATAGCAATATACAGTATGGTTCTAGTATAGACAATGTCGTTAGGATTAACAACGTGCATTTTTTATTAATTTCTTTTCGGTACTTATACAATATACTCCTGTAACGCTAAGGGTGTTAGGCGTGGAAAATGGTACATTTTGTGTTATCGACAACAATGTAGTGGGTATTTGAGGGAGATGGGTATATTGGGATTATATTGGGATTAAACTATGAACTATAAACCGTTAGTTGAAACTGCAATTGTCAGTTGACCAAAGAATTGTCAAGGTACTTTAACAGAGATATAGTTATAATGTTATGAACTATCTGGCGATGTCTAGAAGAAACTTTTCACTTGTAATGAACGTTCTTCTGAGGCAGTATCAAGTGGAGAACCATCCATCTTCATAATTTGACGGTAGGAGGAGTCGCCTTTTGCAGGTGCTGCGAATGACAAGAATTTATACTTACTCGATAATTGCCTTCTTTCTGCTGTCGTGCTCATAGTGTTCATAATAGGAGAACGTTGCCTACTATAGCCAGTTTGGGGGAAATCCCTATAAGTAACACCATTACCTTCTTAGAATATTGTTGTTGGTTGCTTAGGTGAGACAATTACCCTAAAGAGCATGCACAAAAAGCATGGGAACGTTTTCCCAGTCTTCATCGCTTCGTAACTTATCATCTTCATTACTTAATCCCACACCATGACCATCATTTTTATTTTCTATAATATCCTCACCTGAACCATCGTCTTCGTTTTGACTAGGTTTGTAAACCTCTTTAAACTGCCTCATACTAGACTCTATGCTATCTCCTAAAGCTTAAGATTCTGTGGCAATTATATGATTAATCTAAATTTTGATAAATGAGAGGAAACCGTCTTTGTCATATTTTTTAAATAAACAGTTAAACCTATTTGTCTTCTTCAAGTGTTTCTACAGTCTTTTCTCCTTCAGTTTTTCTTCAGTAATCAGTAATTGTCAAACCAATCCTACAATATTTTAGGATTGACTTCAACGTTCTAAGCCGCTTGGAATACTCCAAGCGTTTAAGTCATCATTTTCAATTCTTTTCTTCAAGCAGCTTGGCTTCAGACCGGCTTGAAATTGATGAAATAAATGTAGGTTTTGCTAGCACAAAGTTTCTCTATTATGCTAGAACATAAGACCTCCAGATTTTATTAGAGCAATTCGAAGTAAAGTAAAAGGCTAACATTTATTCTAATGTATAAGGTATTTATTTATCGATTAGCGTTAGCCAATGATTTGAAATTGCTTTTACAGTTCATTGCATGTTACTCCAGGTGTGTAAAAATTGCGTTTTACAGTACCTACTTATTGGTACTTATTGTTACATTTGGCAAGTAGCAAAGCCATGTTGTATCCTATTAAAAATAAGTACATTCTGAAGCAGTATAAGTTTTAGAATTTCAAACTGGAACACCTACCAGAATAATTTCCTTATATTTAAATATTACCATTTTTTACTAATAACTATTAGCCAAAATTTTTTCTTTGAAATATGAAAATACCAGCATAATTAATAGTTTAGTTTTACTAAGGATATGTTTATAACAAAGGAACAGAGACAAGAACTAAGTTTAATACATATATCTATAAATGTTAGGGTACTAACTACTACTACTACTACTACTACTACTACTCTCTGGACACAGACTGGCATGTCACTTA